>OY796659.1:65669777-66869777 GCA_963680705.1 Rhagium mordax | reverse complement strand
CATTTAATTTTACTTCTACATCATGTTTATCATTTTCTTCATTAGATTTATAAAAACCATTATGACAATTTTCTATAAAATAAACATCTCGACTAATATAAATCTTGCTTGTAGTTGTATCCAATAATCTGTAAGCTTTACTTCCACTCTCATATCCGACAAAAATGTATTTTCTTGTTTTTTCATCAAGTTTTCTTCTTTTTTCTTTTGGAATATGCATATACACCTCGCTACCAAAAACTTTTAAATGTCTCACATCAACTTGTTCATTATTCCACACTTCAGTAGGAATTATTTTATCAGTTTCTTTTGGTATAATATTTTGTATATAATTTGCTGTCATTAAAGCTTCACCCCAATATTTGTTATCTAAATTTGAATCAAACAACATACATCTTGTCATTTCTAATAATGTTCTGTTTTTTCTCTCTGCAACCCCGTTTTGTTGTGGCGAATAAGGTGCTGTAACTTGATATTGAATACCTTCACTTCTTAAATAATTTCTTAAATTTTCACTTCTATATTCTCCACCACCATCTGATCTGATTATCTTTGGTTTTCTATTAAATTTTGTTTCTACCATTTTAACATATTCTTTCGTTTTTTCATACACTTCATTCTTTGTCTTCATTAAATACACCATTGTATATTTACAAAAATCATCAATAAAAGTCAATACATATTTATTTCCTCTAGGTGTTGCGGTTTGCATAGGGCCGCAAACATCTGTATGTATTATTTCTAGAATACCATTGGATTTTGTAAGTGATTTTTGAGGAAATGCTTTTCGTGTCATTTTTCCTCTCAAACAAATATCACATATCATTTTACTTTTACATTTAGATAATTTTATACCATTAACCATATGTTTTTTAACTAAACATTCAACTGATGTTGGGTGACAATGTCCAAATCTTCGATGCCATACATGTATGCATTCAGTGGCTTCACCACCAGACCACGCACCCAAAACTTGTTGTTCTGTACTTCCTATATTTTTAAGTTTATATAACCCATTATTTAATACACCATAAGCAACAACTTTTCCATTATGTTGAATTTCACATTCATTATTGGTAAATAATAATTTTAAACCCATATTTGTCAATTTTTTAACCGACAATAAATTTGTTTCCAATTCTGGTATGTATAACACATCTTTAACTGTTACTTTAATGACTTCATCATTTTTTAATATACATTTCAGTATTCCACTACCAGTTCCATGTGATAATACTTTACTACCATCGGCTAATTCAATTTCGCTTTTATTGTCAACAAAATTTATAAAAAATTCTCTGTCATTTGTAACATGACAAGTAGCTCCAGAATCAATATACCAAGCATTTTTTAAAACCTTCTTTGACATATTAAAACATATATCTATATCATTTTCTTTGTTTTCTATAGAATTCACTGCATTAATTCGATTATTTTTCAGTTTATTTTTATAATGAAAACAATTCTTCTTTATATGACCACTTTTATTACAATAATAGCATGTTTTACTTTTACTTGACATAAATTTTCCATTATTTATTTTTAATGCTATTCCTTCATTACCAGCTTCTTTAGTTAAATCATTTTCTTTTCTTCGTTTATATTCTTGTATTAATTTACTTTTAACTAATTCAAGAGTAAGATCAGTTTCTGGTCTGCTTTCCAAACTAGTTACTAGTGTGTCATAACTTTCTGGCAAACTACATAACATAAATGCCACTATTAAATTTTCAGCTAATTGTTCTCCCAAACCAACCAATTGTTGATTAACTTCCAATATTGAATTTATGTGTTGTTCCATATCACCATTATCTGCCAACCTTGCTCTACATAATCTTTTCAATAAAAATACTTTATTTGAAATTGTAGACTTCTCGTGATACGATTTTAATTTTAACCAGGCTTCTTTTGCAGTTTCTGTATCTCTTATATGGACAACCTGATCATCTTCAATTAACAAACCAATTGTTGCTCTAGCTTTCCCATCTTTAATCTTCCATGAATCACTTATAGTTGATGGTAAATCATTTTTAATAACTTCCCATAAATCATTACTTAATAACAATAATTCCACCTTATATTTCCATAATTGATAATTGGTTCCATTCAACTTGGTTATATTATATTTTGTATTATCCATCCTAACCAAATTAATTTATCTTCCTTTAATGTTTCAATTATGTTTTAAATGTTATTATTAATGGCTCTGTACTGGGCCCATAACCTGTTGTAATTTTAATTACTACTATGGGAAATTATAGATACTTTATATAAATTATTAGTTTTATTGACACTTCTCAAATTCAATATAATTTACAATTCATCTGTTTTATACACAACATATTTTATTTTATTTTCTGCCTACTCGATCCACATTGGTTACTGTTGCTATCTATATTTATTTTACAACACGAGTAAAATTATATTTTTTACATAACCGTAAGACCTTAGGGGTGCCTACGCTTTTTACCAGCTCAAAGGTAATTATGGAAGAATTAAAATATATGACTTTTGTAGTTAGTTTACATCTCTTTAGTTTAGTAAGCATGCAATATGCTTTATAAATATACTTACTGCTAAATAAGTATTATTTATTTTGCAATCAAAAGTCTAGTAGTAACAAAAAAAGTTTTGGAATTTGTTATCTAATGAAGCATCTACACTGTCTAATTACGTTTTATTTATTGTGTTGAAATTAATGCAACGATACTAAATTCACTTGTAACTGGCTCAGAACACGAAATAGTACAATTTAATACTTTAGGTACTTTTAAAATGGGAAAAGTTGAAAAAGTTGTAAATTTTTTTATCTACAAACAAAATAACAGTACAACAGTATATTTAGAAACAAGAATTAAGTTACTCTAGTTAACATAAAATAAAACCTAGAAATCCTTGTCCGCGTGCGTGGGAGACATGCTGTTAATGAAAACAATTGATATTCAGCGTTGTCGTAATTTTTGACCGAGGATTCGATAGTTTTTGCAGATACTGAAGAATACAGTTTTTCATTTTTCTCGTAGGTGTAGTCTAATGCGTGCTTTTTCGAAATAAACATAAAAGTTATTTATTTTTTGAAGGATATGACATAGGAAGACAATTTATATTATTAATTATTTATTAACTATTCTCATGAATGCCGCCCTCTTTTTACCTATTGAACTATTTTAAAAATAAACACGTTTATCAAATATCAAATATACTTACCTACACCATGGTATTCGAATGTAAAACTTCATTACAATATTTTAAAAATTTTAAAACTAAAAAAAAAATTATAATTCTTTAGAGGGGGAAGTTCGAACACATTCAATCTTAAATTCAATCCTCATCAACACAGTATTATACAGTGTGTCCCCGGATGGAGTTGACAAGAGGAAAAAAATCTTTATTATTGATTGAAGTTGTTTATAATCCAAAATAAAGCCTAAATACAAATTTTGAAGTCTAAATTTTGAATTTTAAATTTATCCCAACTTACATTTTTTTTATTTTTTTTTTTATTTTTTTTAATATCGATGTGAAATATTCTACACAATGACAATGAAACAATGACGTTGGTCAGTTCAATATTGTCGACAGGAAACTCTGTTTTTTAATTTGAATTTTCACAAATTCTATTTAAAAAGATAAACACAATAAGAACATACAATTCAAAATTTAGACTTCAAAATTTGTATTTAGGCTTTATTTTGGATTATAAACAACCTTGTTTTATAAACATTTTGTCTAAAATAATATATAATGGTACTTCTCTCTTGAGGCATTTTCATGTTTTCTTAATTTATTAACACCCGGTACATCTTATCTAAGATTTTTATATGGTAAACTCAATTTTTCGACAAGCAGAATTTTTTATAAAGAGTGACTTTTCGTCGTACAATCAATAATAAAGATTTTTTTCCTCTTGTCAACTCCATCCGGGGACACACTGTATTATCCAATGTGTTTATTAATTTTTTTTTAAATCCATTATATATTTTGAGTAATTTTTAAATTTGTTTCGTGGTTTAATACGGAATTCCGCAGGGATCTATTTTAGAGACTTTACTCTTCATCAGTTTTGATCTGGATAGTGGTTTTACGGTGGTCACTTTTTATGCAAACGACAAAAAGTTATTTTTACAAATATTTTACAAGAAACGTATTGTGATGCAAGACCTTAAGTACTTGATTGAATACTGAATTGGCGTATTCACTTATATCTGCTGAATTGTTGGGACTTGGGATATTTTAAACTTAGCTATGGGCCTCATTTTGTCAGACGTACAAAAATAGGCAAAATTATGTCCTCAGCTTTTACATTCAGAAAAAATTTTACTTTTCTTTAGCAAAGGTTTAAATTAACATTTATTCGTAAACTCCAAAGAATACAATGTACCCAAGGCGCAGTAACTCTTATTTTATATACAATTTAACTGAATATTTACCATCTCTAGGAAAATTTTAGTTAGTGTTACTTTTTTGTTCCCACTGAATTTTTGTCTGGTAATAAAAAAAAATTTTACAAATCCCAGTCTTGTAATGGCAATATATAATAAAATATATATCTGAAATTATACCTACCCCTACCCTATAACTCACGATTACCTCGTTTCACGGTGGTTGTTCAAACCGATAAGAAAACGATAAATTGGAAGGGTCAACATCAACTTAACTTCACCCTAAACACGAAACATGGCTATTTACTTTCATAGGTAATAATAAAACAGTAAGAAATAATTGATTTAGCATTTCCAGGGTTGCGTGTGAAAAGTGGCGCGTTTTTCCAGGCACAGTGCGCGATGCGCTGGCTGGTCCTGATGTACGGACCCCTTCTGGTTGCCACCGTTCCTCGGTTCGACCCCACGGCTCTCCTCCGGGAAGTCCTTGTACCCGCAGACGCCGCTGTGGGCAGCGTCATCTACAGACTTCGAGCATCTGATCCTACTTTTGACTTCCCCTTAGTATTCTCGGTGTCAGGACAATTCAGTACGGTATCCGTTAATAGTCTGAACTGCAGTAAGTTCAACTCAGTGTGTCAAGCAAATGTAGTGTTACGGAAAAGACTGGAAGCTGGGCGCTTTTACGACTTTACAGTAGATGCCAGGAACCAGAGAGGAGAAACTGCGCGTTTGAACTGCTCCTTTCGCGCTACCAACGCCACGACTCCTTTGGAAAAGATTTTCCCTGGTGCTCCAAGTTTGCTGACGATCTCTGAAAAGGCCAGGAGGAATACGGAACTTGGCACGATTTTAGTGAAAGGCAACGTCAACAAGAAAAACGCGCTTCTGTTGGAGTTGTGGGGGTCGCCGGAGTTTGGCCTACATCAAAAGCGATTGGAAGAGAGAGACGCCGAGGGCACTGTTCTACTCCTCAGTTCCTTGGATTATGAAACCAAGACTGTTCACCATTTAACAATTTTAGCTAATGTGAGTACAACATATATTTTCATTCTATACTTAAAATAAAAATATAAGTTACTTACTATTGTGTTTTTTGTGTAAGTTATACAGGGTGATCTACCACGAGTGTGCCAAACTTCAGAGGCTGGTAATTTATCAAAAATAAATGGACTTTCATTGATAAACATATGTCCTAAAACGCATAATAAGGGAGCTACAACCCCTTGAAGGGGGTTAATGAATATCAATTTTTCACTTAAGCAATGTAAATGACATAATACTACAAATCAGAAATATCAATTGTTTTTAAACATAGGTGACTTCGAGCCACTTGATTTGAAGATTGATCGAATTAAGTTTTGCATATTTCACATGAAAACGCAAATTATTCAAAAACGGCTGGTGCGACAGAAATTTTGAAAAATACTTTTTTCTGAGTCATTGCATGGGAAATAATGTTATGTAAAAGTTTTGCTTCGGAAGTGACGTCAAAAAAAGTAAATTTCATTATTTTAATCACCACCATATCGGACTTATAATCGAAAAATTGATATTCATCAACCCCCTTCAAGGGGTTGTAACTCCCTTATTATGCGTTTTAGGACATATGTTTATTAATGAAAGTCCATTTATTTTTGATAAATTACCAGCCTCTGAAGTTTGGCACACTCGTGGTAGATCACCCTGTATAAAATACTTAGTAAAAAATCTGACAAAATACAACTTTTTTCTAATATTTTAAATGATTATTAATTTGGACACATTTGGTGGTATTTCTTCAGTACAGTAACAACAATTTACAATAATCTAGAAAATTTGAAGAAAACCCAGGTATGAAATAGGGTTTTGTTGTATGATCTTGGATCCTGTAGATATTATCTGGTTGAAGTTTCTTCACTTCTCATGTTATTAATTTAGCCAAATCAGCTGCAAACAAACTTGAAAATTTTGAACTATAAAATAATATAGTGTTCTTTGCCATATCAAAATATTGGAGATTTGTTGTTTTTATCAATATTTTTAAAAAGATAAGCGTTGTTGATAAAAAAAATAGAATAAGTAAGGAAACGAAAATACAGAAGGAAAATGAAAGTCAACTCATAATCTGGAGAGAGATACAAGTCTTGGAATAACTAAAAAATAATGAATGACGTTGAAGTTTGGGTCACAAACAAAATAATAAGAGAAAGAGGACCTGAGAAATTAACGATTTCCTAAGCAAGGAAAAATGTGCAAGTATTTAATGAAATTCAAGAATTGCAGCCCAAGGAATGAGTTGCAATTATGACGCGGATAATTTATGACCAATGAATGAAACTGTCCAAGTTTCTATTTTGCTCCATTAGTTAGTATTTCATTTTCATTCATCAGTTATAACTTTATGATGTTGATCCATATCGTAGTAAACATTTGATATATTTGTTGATAAATAATAGTGGCGAACTGCCACGATATTATTGAATAACCTTGTTAATATTTGTATCCCAAATTTGTATACTTCAAACTTAAATTCCTACATAAATTAATTTAAATCATTCATGATTGTATAATAATAATAATGAATTAATTTATATTAAATATTTGTATATATTTCATTAGCGCAACAGAATTATTTCCATTGAGATTATTTATTAACAGTTAACGCCAACAATTTATAAATTTTGATTATTTGCTTTTAGCTGTAAATAGAGGGTATAATATTCTATTCAAACTATATTGGTGCCAGGATGTAGAAAAATACATTTTTCTACTACCACTATATCCAAAACACGCTTTTGTGCACTGTTTACTGTACGCAAACTAGATAATTTCTCACAGCACTTAAAAAGTGACATAAGCGTGCCGCAAAGTGACATAACTGTGTCGCAAAAATTTTATCTGCATAGTTTCAAGAAAAACTTTAAATATTAATGGCAAAAAATCTATTAATTTTTTATTTTTGGAGGAAAAGTGTGGTTGTAGAAAAAGTATAGTGTGCTACACGTGCAAAAATGCAATTTCTCACTCGTTTGAATTGTGGCACTCGCGTTCGCTCGTGCCACAACTTCTTCAAACTCGTGAGAAATTTGCACTTTTCTGCACTTGTCGTACAATATACCTACTATTAATATAAAATTAGGGTGACAAAAAATTAAATGTAAACAGCGGGCGCAAAGAAGTAACATTTGCAACGTTTTACTTATGGATAAAGAGGGAACACTAAAATTGAAGCAATGGCCCAAAACCATTGTTTACGTATAAACAATGTTTTTGGGTTATTGCTTTAACTTTGTGTGCAAGAGAAAATTAAATAGTATGCACAATATCAACTCATCCACACGCCAAGTTAAAGTTTACTCGACTATATTCTAGTGGCAACGTACTAGATGGCTAAAGTGCCTCACCAATAAGATTATAAATACTCTGCCACCTGATGGAAATAAATATGCTATGGATGCTGGTGCCATTTAATATTAAATATGCCTTGTCTATCCTACACTAAAGTCCAAATCACGAAAGAAGACCGTTACGTCAGAATCAAATTAGTGTACTGCGTTAGTCAAGTTGCTTGTTGAAATGACATCCGGATGTAAACAAACTTATACGTCAAAACAAAACATAACCTGCAATTTGTCTGTTAAATGTCAGAATAATTTAACGATCTCGCCTGTCTTTAAATTTGAACTAATTTTATAATTCTTATCGAGGTTTTTATATAGTATACAGGGTGATTCACACAAATCTTGCATTATAAGTATAGGGACTTATAATTTAATTCTGAAATAGAGAGTACGACAAGTTCTGCTAATAATTCTGTGACATCCTCCGTGAATAAAAAATAAGTTTAAAATATCATTGTTTGAACATCCATTTCCATTATTTTCCATGACTGATAACCTTTTACCACACTTATTTATAAAATCGATATAATATAAACACTGACGTGTTTGATAGGTAATAATAATTGCAACAAATGTCATTTCCACAACCAACTATTATAAGAGCAACATAACTTCGTTTGATAGATGCTAATAATTGCAACAAATGCCATCTCCACAGCCGACTATTAAAATTATCAATAACTCAAAAACTATAAAAGATGAGTATAGGGAACCTTAATACAAATCGGTGCAGAATAAAATTCTATACCAGAAACTGTAAAACTGTTTCATTTAAAAAAACTTCCGGTTCAACCGGAAGTGATATATTCGTTCCTGTTAGTCTAAAAATAGCCCACTTTTGTCTTACTCACGTATACATAAAACGAAATTTCTAAATTCAAAAACAACCAAAAAATTGGGGGCGTACATTGACTCGTGGCCACCCTGTATATAATCGAAGATAATTGTTTTTATCATATCCATGCAATATCAAATGGCACATTGCAGTTATTACCGTTGATTGTTAGTGAATCTGCATCAATGATCAAGTCTTGCGTCAATGTCGTTCTTGATACATTATCTTCAATCATGCGTCAATCAGCTCTTAAATCTTCTAACCTAGATCTTCATACCATAAATTCATCTACGCCTTAATCATTTATATACATATTTCATTTTGGTTGTCATCTTAATTTCTTCAATTTTCTGTCCAAAATTTTTTCTTCAGCTTACAATTATTATTTTTATGCTTCGTATGGTACTCTTGAATTTCCTATTTCAAGACGTTTAGTTTAAGCAACTGGGTGTCTTACGATCCTAGTAAAAAAAATTAGCATACCAGTCCTGCTACTTAAGTAATATATTTATTTATTTAGCAAAACTAAAGAAACAAGCTATTGAAAAAGACTACTTTAATATCCACATTAAATGATTTGGTCAAAAATAATAGATTAAGAGTAGCTTTCTATAACTCCTCCATTTAACATTGATGCAATGGTGGTATCCATATTTCAAAAACATAGTTTAGATAATTATTGTCACGTTTTCCTTATAGAAATTCAATGACTTTTTATGCTAGGCACCCTGATATTACCTCGTGTCATTGATTAAGGAATGAACAAGATACGCGACTTCAATGGTAAAGTGCGAGGCCTTTTTTGGCAGCGAGATCTCGGCAAGTTGCGGGCATTCCTGTGATTTACATAGTATGCTTTTGACAAACCTGTGTCGTGTCTGGTTTTATATCATTAATAATCTAGTGGTAATAAAAATTTAATGTCCAGATTAATTTTAGTTTAAAATTATTAACGTAGTATGTTCTCTCTGCGAGCTATTTCTCAACGATTGTTTGACTTTTAACAGTCACATAATTTTAAACTAAAATCAATCTGAACATTCAATATTTGTTTTCACTAGATTATAAATTATATAAAACCAGACACGACACAGGTTTATCAAAAGCATACTACGTGAATCACAGGAATGCTCGCAACTTACCGGATTCTCGCTGCCAAAAAAGGCCTCGCACTTTACCATTGAAGTCGCGTATCTTATTCATTCCTTAATCAATGCTCGTGTTTACCCGGTAGTGATAAACAAAGTACCTACCTACTGTGCTGGTATAAAAATGTCAGAAAAATAATAATAGTAAATCTCGCAATAATGTAATACTAATACTTGATACAACTTCTTTATGAATACTCATATTATCTGGGGAAACAGTATATACTTAGTAATAATAGTATTTACTCGGAGTGTTAATTTAAGTAAATAACGTTTAAGAGCAACAAACTGTTAATAATAGGTTTGCTTTTTTATCACAAAATACATGTTATCTGAACTAGGTAGGTGTCTGAACAAGTAAAACGTTATTTTTAGTTAGACTTTGACGTGCACAATTCTTTTAGTAATAAAACTGTTGAGCATTTTTTATCAAATTATAATTAAAAATGTTATGAAATATTCCTTAAGTTATTTAACGTTTAAGGAATTAAAATTTGCATTGTAATGAAACTATAATTAAATTCTAGCAAGTCAATTATATTATCATGTATATTTAAACAGAAAATGTATATTAGTGGTCTGATATAGAAAAAACGACAATATAAATCAAATGATAAAAAAAACTGCTGTAAGTTGCTTTGATGATGATGAGAACGAAAACTCTGTGAATGATAGTGCATGTCGGATACATCACAAAAAATGTTTCTGAATAAATTGTGCTAGAATAAATCTATCCAGAGCGTGTTACTCTAGTTGTTCCAAAAACTTTATGCTGGGGAAAACTTCTAACACTGCTGGAAAACTTTTTAGAAAATATAATTAACTACGTTTCAATACAAGTAATATATAGTAATCCCACGACAGTTAATAATTATTATGGAAATCCACAGGGAATCGTACTGAGGCTATTATTATTCTCTGTGTACATTAACGACCTACTAAGCCTTAGCAGGCTGGGAAGAATAATAAATTCACCGAAGGTACGGCTATTTTATACAAAGATACATTTTGGGATTCTTACGGGATGATATACAAGAAGACTTCCAAAAATTTCGGGCTGGTATAAACATATGCTAGTGTAAATAAATAACGCGATACTATAAGTTGGAAAAGAGCAATGACGTAAAATATCTAGATGCTGTTATTGATAACCATTTTAGATGGATTGAGCAAATAAAACTAATTGTAAAAAAATCAAAGGAACTATCTCAAAGTTAAAATATCTCACCAACTTTTTAGATTTTTTAGATCATAGAACAATATAGACTAGGCATAAAATCTCGTAAGAGGCCTAGAAATCACTTCTAACGGCAAATCGTGTAACAATTGATTAACAGGTGAATCCTTAGGTTTTTGGGGTCGCTGAATACGCCTAGGGGTGTTAACAGTCCAAATTTTTGGTCCTTATGCCTCAAATTCAAGACGGCGGCCAAATTTTTGACACTTAATTACACAATAAATATTTCTTGGGCGATTTTGACAAGTTCGATGTCGATATATATGTTTTTGGGTATGCTGAACACGCCTATGCCTGTTAAAACCTCAAATTCCTAATCCTTGTGTGTTAAATCCAAGACGGCGGCTCGTTATAATTTTAAAATAACTAAAAACAAGCGCATACATATCAAATGCTTTAAAAGATGTTTGTTTTAATATGTTTCCGAGTAAGCTAAATACGTGTGTGGTTGTTAACAATCAAAATTTTTGGGTTTTAATATTCAAATCCAAGATGGCGGACTCATTTAAAAATTAGTATACCCTGTTGATTTTGACTAGATTGGTATGGTTTTATATGTTTTTGGGTAAGTAAATCAATCATATGGGAACTAAAACTTTAAATTCCTAAGCCCTCTGTCCACATCCAAAATGGCTGCCAGATCTCTACATGCAAACGTCTCAAGTAAAACTCGGTAATAAAGTAAAAAGTTTTATTTATCATGTACGAATAAAGATGATTTAAGTAATTAAGTTCAAATAAGCACTTTGAGGTTTTAACAGGCATATATATGCGTGTTCAGCATACCCAAAAACATATATATCGACATCGATCTTGTCAAAATCGTCCAAGAAATATTTGTTTTGTAATTAAGTGCCAAAAATTTGGCCGCCATCTTGAATTTGAGGCATAAGGACTAAAAATTTGGACTGTTAACACCCCTAGGCGTATTCAGCGACCCCAAAAACCTAAGGATTCACCTGTTAATCAATTGTTACACGATTTGCCGTTAGAACCTAATTTTTAGAATTCTTAGCCTTGTCTAATAGATTTGTCTCTAATTCAAAGCCATATAAATTATTTAACTTTGGTTTGAATTTATAACGTCTCAGTAATTAGACAAATTAGGTATCTTTCTTTTCTTGTCTTACATACTATGTCATAAGTATGACCTCTTGGATGAATAAGCGTTTTTGACAAAAATATTAAAGTGGGGCAACGTCGCTGGTTCCAAGATATGACGACTTTGAGATGTAAAATTTAAATCGTTTAAGAACCGAATGGAAACGACGTTAGTTACGTTCCTATTTAAGTTCCATATCCTTAATTAATTCAATCGTATTAAGTTTTTTTCTAGTATTCGTTAATTAGATATTTATAAACACCTATACATTAACATTCATAGAAGAGGTAATATATTTTGTTCTGATCATTTGCATTAGCATATTTCTATTAAAATTTTGCATATCATTCGTTTTTTATTACCTTATTAAAATTATATAACATAGCCAATATTATTTAAAACATTAAGGATCTAGCGAAACATTCTATATAAAAAATATAATCATCATCAAAGATAAAACCATAACAGCCAACTTTAATATTGTGAAAGACTATTACGTATTCCCCAAGGCTCTATTAACGGACCATCAATATTGAAATATTTAATAACTATTTTATTTCGCGATATACCGATTCTTCTTAGATATTTCTATATGTATATGTTTAAATAATTTAAAGAGGTATATCAAAACAAAACTGAAAGCTTCAATAATGCGTACTGGTTTTGTTTCTAATCTTTGCAGGATCCATGGACCAATATCGAAGAAGATACACGCAATATCGCCGGCTGGCCTTTGTTAGTGGCTGTATTAGACGAACAAGATACACCACCTGTGTTCACCATTGCCCCGCCAACGACCACTCTTAGTCCAAGTCTGCAACCAGGTGATTTGATCCTTAGAGTTCATGCTGAAGATGGAGATAGAGGAAATCCGAGAGAAATACGATACGGTCTTGTGGCGGATGGAAATCCTTTTGCAAAATTTTTCAACATAACAGAGGACAAAGGTAACAGCAAAATCTGAAAAATATATCTGACAGTTCTCTCTTCATTCATATAATTAGCATACTAAACATAAAAAAACGAAACGTATTTAAAACCAATTTATTTTTCGTTTTTAATGGGGCAGCAATTAACATCAATTTAGACATTTGAACATCTCATTTAAGATTTAAATTGCTTGATAAATCACCGCCAAATTGCATGATAAAATTTGAGACCTCATCAGTGTAATTATGTCTTTGTAAATAATGTATATAGGTCAAATATGTACAACTGACAAAAACAATGATTAAAGGAAAATCAATCTTAGCAAGTCTGAATATATCAAATCAAATAGGGTCAATAATATATAGTGTGTTTATGCACAGTAGCCCACCCTAATGTTGTGCAAAATAATGAATTATGATAATAAAAGTTTTCATTTCATCGATCCCAGTAATATAAACTTTTATACAGTAAACTCGAAACTATAGTACAGATGGAATTGCGTCCAAAAATATTGTTTTGTGGAAAATGTCTTATATGTAGGAGACAAATTTGTATCGACTTTTATTAACCAAAGAAGTTGTTTGTGTATGTATATTTAAAATTTAAAATCACCCAAAAAGGACCAATACCTATTTACCCTGTATACAGACGTATATTATTATAGGATAAAATTTGTTAAGTAAATGACATTTGACAAAGACCTTCGAATACAAAATCATCGTTATTTATAAAAGGTTCCATTTTCACCTTCTGTATAAACTATCGATTTGCAGGGGCTGTTTCGTGCTAGATCAAGCGATATGCAGCTTCCGGAAAAGCAAGCACCCCAGACGTCCCTTATAACCGAGAATTTATTTAAATGAGTTCCCTTGTCTTACACGTAAGAATTTAAAAGTGAAATAAGGGTTTCGTGATCAAATTCTGCAATCGTTGTTAAAGTAGATTCGGTTGTGCCGCGGATTACTTAAGTGTTGCCTTGAACACAACAATATAACCTAACTTTGCATATAGGACTCAACAAATTGATAATATGCAAATTTGAGTTAAGAATATATTTTCTTTAAAGGTTATTCGTCATGTTTTGCTAATTTTAGATAATACAAGGCTGTTACAAGGATTTTGCTGTTTCTTCTCCTAATTATTGACCTTTCAGTGTAAGTGGTTTGGTCAATTTTACATTTTCGTTATCTAAAAAATCGGTGCTTTTACATATTTTAGCAGAAGGAAATTTGTATCTGTTAACCTTTCGTTATCAGATTACCAGTTGGTGAATTATAGCGAAATTCATTATGTTGTTGAATACAACTCCTAATCACCAACCTATCGTTTAATAATCATATAATAAAAGAAAATCGTTCTATTTCCATCAGACCCACGTTAAATACAATTTAGTTACTAATAGTCAGTATATTATGGTACGATATACAAACTATATTTTTAAAAACGTGTCCCAAACCGAATAAAACAAAATAATATGTTCCATTATTTATATTTGAGTTAAATTGTCTGAGGTTGCCTAGGTTTTCGAACTGAATATATGTTTTATTAACATTAAATCAAATCTTTTGAAAATTACAAAAAAAAGTTCAAGGCAGTTGTATCTGGAGATCTCGGCAGCCAGACTGGTTCATGTGATCGTAACTACCTATTACATATTAGTTAGGTAGTTTCGAAGTTACCAAGCATTATGCTCAGCTCAGCACCATCTTAGTGAAAATATATTCATTTAATTCATTTAAAGGAATATCTTCAAGAAATAGGACTGGATTTTTACCTTGATTGGGTCCTTATCAATCCAAAATCTATCATAACAAGTAAAAATTACTTGGATGAATAACTCATGAATTTTTGGAAATCGAATCGGTGAAACGGTTTTATTAATTCTTACCGCTGCTTCTATTTCTTTTGCTTCTATTTTACTTACAGATCTACTTGAGAGTGTATTGATTTAATAAATATGATAATTAATTTCTTGATTTTCTTTCCTTATTGTCAAACTGCTTTTCTCGATGCTTTTCTGAATGAGGCCCTTTTTTCCAATAAAAGTAGTGCTTATCTTCATTATTATTAAATGCAACTATTGTAAAAAACAAGATTTTTCCAGATTATGGACTTTTCCGGTCACCCTGTATAGAATATAATATAATATAAACACTTTTTGCAGAAATGTTATTTTCAAAGTAAGCAGGAGTTTTTATTAACAGAGATTTTTTGTCAAAAAATCGAAAATAAAAGAGTTTTTCCTATTGTCAACTCAATTCGGGGAAACACTGTATACAGTAAGTAATGGTACACAGAGCAATGGCAGATTCCTTAAGTAGATATAATTATTACGATTTAACCAAACTTACCTCAGTCCAAAAGTTGATGTTAACAGAGATACAGGGTGCCAAAGTAAAATTTTTGTTTTAGTTTTTTTTAATTAATTAAAGCTTACTTTGAAAAATTGTACATCCCTAATAGTTTAAATAGTAAGTGGCACCCTCTACAAATAACAGCAAAATGGTGAATATATATGAATCCCTCTCCTCAAAAATCCCCAATCACCAAATTTTGTTAACATATTTAAATTTTTAAAGAAATTATTTTTTGATAAAAATCAAGTCAAAAATTTTACTTTGACACCCTGTATCTCTGTTAATATCCACTTTTGGATTAAGGTAAGTCTGGTTAAATCGTATTTTTTTACGCCAGGGATCTGCCATTGCTATGTGTACCATTGCTTATGGAACATCCTGTACATAGTACAGGGTGTTAAGAAACAGTAGGTCAAGCCGTTAACCACAGATTCTTTGGACGAAAATAATGCGACTTTTATAGTGTGATTTTTTATTTTGGAGCCTAGTTTTCCTTATACAGGGTGTTAAAGTTTAAATTTTGAAATTATTTTTATTAATAACTCAGTAATTTTTTAAGATTTTTACCTGAAATTTTGCACAGACTTTTATCTTACGCAGATGAATTTTGGTAAAAATAGTCAAAGCGCAAACGAGGAAAAATAGGGTTGTGGTACACATTAATCTCCCCAACTTTTTTATGCGTACGCCTATGGTCTCTAAATATTTATTTTTGGAATAAATACTTATTTAAATACTTTTCTTACTCTCATAAAATTTTAATTTGGTTAACGAGATATTCCAATAAATTCAGATTCATTTTCAATATCTTAGTTTCGGAATTTATTATTTTTATTATTGTTGTCTGTAGTAACCGTTGTTTTTTTTTAAATCGATTACTTCGAGGCAAAAAATGCTAGATGTTTTTTGTTGTGCAAAGTTAGAATAGTTCGATAAAATAAAAATTATAAAAAAAACAGTGGTGTACACATTTTTGCTTAGAAAACCTAATTTAATTCTCATCTAACTATGCCACTGGCGTAGATAAAAGAAGTAAGTAAAAATACTATTGTACTAATCCGAAGGGTTGTCACAGCTGTTAGTGTGCAAAATTTTGCAAGTGATAAGTACGAATTTCACAAAAACGTCTTTGGAATGATTTCAGTTGTAGTAATTTTGTTTCTGCATAAAGTCACATCTCTAAATTACCCTCGAAATTACCACTTAAATTCAGGTTATAAAAATATTTTTTATTTTTAGTTTTTAGGAAGTTTTTATTTGCTTCTTTTACCTATGCCAGTGGCATAGTTAAATGAGAATTAAATTAGGTTTTCTAAACAAAAATGTGTACACAACGGTTACTACAACAACAATAATAAAAATAATAAATTCAGAAACTAAGATATTGAAAATTAATCTGAATTTATTGGAATATCTTGTTAACAAAGTCCTAAATTAAAATTTTAACAGAATGAGAAATGTTAGAGAAATATGTATTTAATCTAAAAATAAATATTTAGAGACCATAGGCGTACGCATGAAAAAGTTGGGGAGGTTAATGGGTACCACAACCCCGCTTTTCCACGTTTGGGCTTTGACTTTTTTACCAAAATTACGCAAAAAACGCATCTGCATAAGATAAAAGTCTGTGCAAAATTTCAGGCAAAAATCTTAAAAAATAACTTATTAATAAAAATTATTTTGAAAATTTAAACTTTAACACCCTGTATATGGAAAATTACGCGCCAAAATAAAAAAATCACACTAGCATTATTTTCGTCCAAAGAATCTGTGGTAAACGGCTTGACCTACTTTTTCTTAACACCCTGTACATATATAGGAGGGATCTTAACAGAGGTGTTTTAAGAAACTAATTTATCCACTGACAACCATAACTTTATCAAAATATACAAATATAGGTGATTAATTTGAATATGTCACTTTTATATAATACAGATTACAGATTTATCAGAAAATATATGGCTTACACTTTACAGTAGACCATTTTTATTTCTGAAATACTTCTTTACAACAAACATGCTTCTTCTGTGACCCATTTCGAGGTCAGTGAAACGTAACGGGAAGATAAAATATACTGCTTTTTTAAAAGGACAAAGCCTTATCTTACTTATTCTTAACGATTTTCACATTCATTCACATTTTTTAAATAATTCTTATAAAAGAGTAACGTTTTTGGAGATACTGTCCACTACTTTTATGTACTATGTACTTACTGTTGGAATTACTTCATTGTGAGTATAGTGAGTGAAGTAGTGAGTAATATTAAAGTAACTTCAAAAGTTGCTACCCTTTCTGGAAATTTTTTTTTAATATAATGTTCCTCCACTTTTATTTATTGATTGATTTTTTCCAAAACCAATCATGTCCTTTCTCTAACCTACTGATCATATAATGATTATATCTGCCATTTCTAAGTGTGGTTACAGAAAGGTGAGTGAGGATACTTTGAAAGTAGCACAATGGTGTAAAAATATGTTTGCTCTACAATCTTTTGTAGATTCGTTTAGATCTTGCTTAAGAACTTTTAGCAAAAATTCTGAATCCGAAAATTGCCAAATTTTCTTCCACAAAAATAAATACATATTTAAATACGACATTTTGAGCGTAAAATATATTTTTTTATTCTATTGGTAAATAATTTAAAGCGCATAAGGCCAGCATGAAACTTTCCAAAGATGTTCCAGTTTTTTCTGTTTTGAGTAGATTACGTTCTGTTTATACAGGGTAAATACCAATAACTCATTTTAATTTTAAGAGGGGGTTACTGTTGATATTTATAACACAAATTACCAATAAAAAAATATAAAAAAGAAAGTTGAAAAACTGACCTACCCTACGTAAAATTCTGGTAAACTTTGAGTACCGCTTCGTCGCTCTACTGACCCACTATGGGGTGAACAACACGCCTTTTATCAAGTCACAGACTCCAAGTTCTAACGTTCTTTCTCGAGAACTACAGGGTATATATTTTTTATTTTTGGTATATGGCCTTACCATTAAGGGACCTACCATCCCTTAAAATTAAAATGAGTTATTGGTATTCACCCTGTATATTATATATTTTTTCGCGCAGGAGATTTTCTCATCAGGATCTATTCATTTTTTCCTAGGGTTCAGTCTGATTGAAGTTCTCTACTTAAAAAATCCAATGTATATTTATTTTGGCACTTTTGAAAAAAGTCTTATATTCTAGATTTTTGGCCCACCCTATATCCTTTCAGTGTTGCACGTAACATGTAGAACTTGATATTTATATCTGCAAAATATACAAAAACTGTTATATAGTAACTTATTAAAAAGTCTTATAGACCTGCCGCATTAATTTTTAAGTTTGGGGCTTGCCAATACGGAAAAGATAATTGAACTAACTGTGATACAAGTTCGTCAGTTTTACCGCTAGCTTCGCCGAGCTATGAATTCAACCGTGCAATGATTGAAGGCCCGAGAACACGAATATATGATTAATCCTGGTTGTTTTTGTTTATGTAAGGTTTAAAACTTAAACACTTTCGTCGTTTTAAGGTGAAAAGGGTAAAAAGATGAGTTATAAAGAGTTGCGTGACAGCTACTTTTACTAGCTTGTTACTCCGTATACACAGGGAAAGTCCTGCGTGTCACCGTACTTGTTTTACATTTCTAACTTAATATTTAACTGAATAATTGATAAAGTGCAATTGGTTTTAATAACCCGGATTGACCCATATTACAGTAAAATCAATTGCTATCACTTCTATCAGTAACCACTGAATCGTCGTAATTCGTCGTTGATTTGACCATGTACCTTGTTTTCATAAATCTAATTATAGGTATTAGTTTATTGCTTCGACAATAAGAGGAAAAAATTGTCTTTCTTTGAAACCTTGATTGTTCTACGAATGTTTACTTTAAATATTATTTTCTGTTTATTGTTTTATCAGAATTATCTATTTCTGATAATGGAAATTAGAACGCATTTAGAACGTAATGATGTTAAAGAAAAATAATCGATTATATCATCAGCTTATTTTTCATAAAATATTCAGGTATTTTCCGTCGACTATTAGAAATATTAAACGTACTTACTTATACATTTAGACAAAATACAACTATCTTTCGAAGTGATCCGTCTGGTATATCCATCAAACTCTTTCAAATTGGCTTTGAAACGCCACATGAAGGAAGGCATGAATCTGAAACTAATTCTATCCAACAACGTTTTTTTAAAGTTATATCTAAGTGGCCGCCTCCAACAGGTCCAACTTTCAATTGAGGAAGGTAAAATTTTTTCAGATACTACTCTTGTAACTACTGGTGTACCACAGGGGTCCATCCTTGGACTTCTATTATTTATAATATATACCTCTGATATTATAAAGGAAATTAAATCAAAAACCCATTGTTACGCTGACGATCAGCAATTGTATCTGTCATTTGTCCCAAATGAGCCTCAGTTAGCATTTCAACAATTAAATAATGATTTGGAAAATATAAAATAAATGGTCCAATAATAATGCCTTAAGTTTAAATCCTGCAAAGACTACAGTCATGTTGATAGGCTCCGCAAAACAATGCGCAAAACTGAATGTGGAAAATCATTGATTTTTAATAATATTTTTTTAATATTTCACAATGAGTATAAAAACCTTGGGCTCACTAGATGATAAATTAAGCTTCACTCAGCATCTAAACAATGTTCTAAAAATTGCATATGCTAGACTAAAATCTCTGTCTAAATTCAAATTCGTGGTAAGTACAGAAATAAAATCAAAATTAATTGAGTCACTTATTTTATCTCTGTTCGACTACTGTGACGTAGTCTATGAACCGTGTTTGCTTTATGATGCTCAAAGGATTCAAGTTCTGCAAAATACCTGCATGTGGTTTGCTTGTAATGTAAAAAAAGAGAGCTCACATTATACCTTATTATGAAAAATATTCCTTTAATAAAATGACCATCAGGAGGAATGTACAATTACTCTTGTATTGTTCACAAAATAATCCAAACAAATAATCCACCATACCTTAGGTTCAAGCCGTTTTTTGGTGATTAGATACGTAGGCGAAATATGCGAAATACTCATTTACTACATGTATCACAGCGTCAGCACTCTACCTCTTCTTTCAATGGATCTTTTACATATTATGCTTCGTTCATATAGAATTCCATTCCACTACCAATAAAAAATATTGTTAGTTATAACACTTTTAAAAAAGAGAGAAAAAGACAAATCTCCACCGTCATTTTCAGCTACCAGTCTCATGTTTATTTTTTTCTTTTTTGTTTTTCATTTTCTATTACTACATACTTACTATGATTATTTTACTGTTACTTTTGTAGTTATTTAGTTATTTAGAAATAAATGTATTATTTATTTATTTATTATAGAAAATCAATTTATTATTATTATTATTATCAACGCCAATAATGCAAATCAATTTTTTTGAAGAATAAATATTCAAAGAATGGGATGGCCAGTCAACTTTCCCGACCTAAATGGTCATCTTACCACCATAATGATGTGTGGTATCGCGCCACGGTTTTTCCTAACCTCAAAAAATAGCTCAAAGACAAGTGATTGTAAACCTCGAGTGATAGTGATACCCGCCTATATTTTTAATATTCATGTGTGTGAAAGAATTAACTCATTTCGTCTGCATAATAACGCTCTTTTTTTTGCTTTCAAAAGATCTATGCAGTGGCTTTCTCATTCGTTTTTTTTCCTCCGTCTTGCTCTTTTAGTCTGCAACAAAAATCAACCATCATATTTTCATTCCACCTACCTTGATATTGGCGTTCCGTTTCTTTGATATCTTGATGGAATCGTTCTCTTTGCACCTTACTACAGGTCACAGATTTTCTGGAATGGAAAGTAATGGAATGAGAATTCAGAAAACGTTCTTTAACTTTGAAAATTACTCAAAATTATTTTGCGAATCTGAAACAAACATTGGCTGCATCTCCGATATTCATCTATCCAATCTTCAATGAACCTTGTATTCTAACTTGCAGACGCATTAGGTTCTGTACTCTCGCAAGGCGCAATTGATAAAGATTTACCTATAATATTGCCTTTCCTTCTAGAATTCCATGCAACGCCGAAACTAAATCTTCCACAATAGAACGCGAACTATAATCTATAGTTTGCTCAATTAAGCTGGTTCTTATTTTAACGGAAACGAAATCCATTCTCAAAGATTTCGAAATAAGCTATCAAATATTATATACAGAGAGGAAGTTCAAAATATCTTTTTGGACCTCCGTTCTGCCGCACGGTAAGACCTGGGTTAATTTTATCTTAAGACTATGAACCATTTTGAATTCCAGAAATGATCAAACTCCTCAAACTTCTCATTTACACAACCTCTGATAACAATAAACACAGTAAACTACTGCAAATTATACAACTGGCTGTTTGAATATGGACAAAAAACGTCTAGTAGATGGCTGGATCAGAGTTACGTTAGTAAATTCAAGCAACCAATGTTTTTATGTGGCACCCTATGTAATTTCTTAAAAAATAATTCATCATCAAAAATAGTTCTTTCGCTATGATCAAGCTCATTTTCGTCAGGATTCGTTCAAAAGTTAGATGAGGAAGACACGGGCACTCTATAATAATCATAATCAACGCCTGATTGCATTAATTATGACTGATTTATAATTCTGTTTACTATTGTAACTATACGACCTTCGGTTAGTCTTGTGGCTGGTAAAATATTATTTATATCGACGATGGTTCATTTTTTATATTTTTAAATCTGCTTTCAATAATTTATTCTATCAGCGTTTATGTTAAAAGACATAATGAATGTTATCAGTTGACCTTGACTTCTTAACTATTTTGAATGAAGGATTTTGTTATTATTAGACGGAGATAACACGGCATTTTTTTTATTAAATACACAATTTTTGCAGGTGTGTTAAATTCACACTTTTTGCAAATAGATAGTATACGCTAACAAGAATTACCTGCATCTTATTCCATAATCCTCTTGCATTCTTCATTTCATTTTTATTAAAATTATGATTGTTTAAGAAGATTTTCCAAATACTTAAAAACGTAAGGAAGTTTCTTTAAAGGTAGTAAATATATTTTGCAATAGCTATTTATGCAACTAGGGAGGAAACTATATCATTTCCTCCCGCGGATGAAAGTTCAAGGAAGGAAATAATCTACCTATTTACTCCAGAGTTAAACTTAACATTTGTTTGACACCTTCACATATTCATGATAAGGTTTATCTCTTATTTTTTGCTGGAATCAAAAATATTTAAATATAAAATCCATGAGGCTAGTAAATGTTTCCTGTTTTCATCGTAGTGTTAGTAAAAGCCCAAAATTATAAAGGAGGACATTAAACATACTTTTTCATTATTTTTAGGCGAACTGATCCTGACTCGTCCACTTTCACAAATTCTGTCAATTTCTCACACTGGCCAGCCAATTCTTTTGACAGTAACCGCCGAGGAAGTCCGTTCCAATCCTGAGGAGGCTCCGGCTCAATCTTCAAACGTCCAATTAGCTCTTATACCGCCAGGAGTGACAGCAGGCCTACCAACTTTTGGTGCCATAGAATATAATGCCTTACTTGATGAGAACTCTCCCACTGGCACCATTCTGGATTTACCTCAGGCTGAAATTAACACTCAACCTGGAGATGTTATTACGCTGGGCTTAATTAACAATAACGGTAAATACGATGTAATGTAATATAATGTGATATATATTCCAAAGAATGCGATTACCAAATATCTGCTGGTTTAAATGAAGAAACCATTAAAAAAGAATACTTTAACAAATTTAATGCAACGAATTAATTGTTTATTGACTTGTTTGTTCATCAGGCTACTAGTAAGAATGAATTGATGAAATTAAATTTTACTTTACAACAAATAGCTTCAGGGTTGGGGGCAGAGCCCATAGCATCAACCCTGTAGGTATGTCCGATAACAATTTTATTAATCCGCCGTGATTATAAATAACAATTTTAAACTATTTTAATTGGATATTTCAGACGATTGCCTTTATTTCCAAGTTGCAAATTATATGGGAGGTTGAGGATCATAAACTACAAAATATCTCTTAATACATTAGATGAGGGTTACATTATTATATAATTAATGACTTATCTTATTAACATTCTTGCGCTTTAAATTACTGTAGGGTAAATTTTAATTACATAATAATGGAAATCTCCGTATGATATCTAGTCGTTGATAGCTTTTATTCTCCTATATAATTTTCTGAAGACAAAGCGATCGCATTCTCATTATTTATTCATGTTAACTTACGTAACTCAATATTCTTGGTATTCCAGGTATAGAATGTCCTAATAATTATCGAATAACGAGTATCAATTTTGTTTTAGGTACTTTTGATATTTCTCCACATGCCGTGGAAGGTCATGCGACATTTCAAATAACTGTACACGATCCCAAATTATTAGATTACGAGCAAAGACAATCAGTTCAGTGCTACATAGTGGCCAAAGAAATAGGAGCTGGCAATTACACAGCTAGAGCCAAACTGACAGTAGTGCTAAACGATGTTAACGATAATCCCCCTGAATTTACCCAAAAGGAATTTCATGGTAACGTGCAGGAACATGCTAATGTCGGTACCACTGTTTTACTCGTCGAGGCCACTGATGTAGATAGAGAACCTGGGAGTAAAATAAAATATACCAGTCTACAGGGACCAGGAAGTGAACTGTTCAATTTAGATCCAGAAACAGGATTGATAACGGTGGCTAATTCTCAAAATTTAGATGCAGAGATCTATCCCGTTTTAACGCTGACTGTTGATGCAGCCGATGAAAATGGCAAAGGATTAACAGCTACCTCAATGGTTGTCATAACCCTAATAGACATAAACGACCAAATACCTTCCTTCGACAAAAGCGTATATGAATTTATTCTAAACCCAGATAAAATAAGTTTCACATATCCTGCCATCATTAAAGCCACCGACAAAGATATCAGCCCTCCAAACAACATCATCAATTACGAAATCATAGACCCACCAGACAATATATATGTTAACAAAAAAACAGGTGAAATACAAGTTACCGAATCGTGGAGGGATGATGAGGTAGCAGTTCTAAGAGGAAGAGTTTGGGATAATGGTGTACCAAGACTTTCCAGCGAATGCGAAATAAGAATTTATCCCCCAGAAGGCCAAACGAGAAAGATGGTTTTTATAGTGCCCGGGAAAAACCTTGAGAAGGAGACCGTAGCGCAAACTTTAAGGGCATTGACAGGTGCCAGGGTTGCCGTTGACAGAATTAGACCCTATACAGGAGACGAGCCTGGCGCAGCTTATGTTTCAAAGCAAGATGATGTTGACAAGTGAGTTGATTACATTTAAAAGTAATCCTTTACCTTTATAGCTAAATATATATGCCAATTGTAATATGACTTAACGATATTCGAATTTGTGATTATTGTGTTCTTTTATAGTTGTAATGTCGCCCTCTTTCTATATACTTACGTAACCTTTTTCGATGGAAAATTCGGGCGCCAGTTCCTTAATTTTAAAGTGCAAGGAACAACACTTTTTGGCTCTCCTATGGGAAGAACGATCCGGTGTAGCTAAACAGATGGAGATACGGAATGTCCGGAGGTCGTAAGCTGAATGTCTGTCAAATGGACTTCGACAATTGCTCAAACGGGTTAATCAGAAATAAATGACTGAAATAATAACTCGTGAATTTTACCTCTTTATACCAACGTATTTATTTATTAACACATTAATGAACAAATTAATTAAATCTGATATTTCAGCAACTTGGTAGTCGAATAGGTACAAATTTGAATGTGATAAAAACGGGCGAGCTGGCAATCAAGAATCTTTACGCGTGAATACGATTTTATTTCGGAATTTTGGATAACCGGGATTTGTTTTCGCGGCTTGAAACGATTTCGGACGGCAAGCCAATGAGATTTTCCAACGGGATGTAATATGAACGGCGGGCAGTCGGTTAGCTATAGATATTCTAGTCTATACAGAATGTTTTATACTCGTAATACAGCGAACTACTGCCACAAACGTAGAGCTATTATTTATCAATGACTATTTTTCGTAAATTATGTTTTCCGGTAAAACTTTATGCATTGAGGCTTTACAGATGGCCCAAGCGAACAGATCTAACCAGCCGATGCATATATTATAAAACAACAGACCAACTACTACTACTAATTAGCTCTAGTTTGAATATCTATACTTAACTGAAGGCGGTACGTGCGGATAGTAGCGGACCTCGGTGTATTCTTACCAATATTATATTCAAGAAAATTTACTATTAAAACTCGGAGCGGCGGTTACGGACGGAAACGGTGACGGCTTCGGATTGATCTGGAATTGATTGTCAATCGGATCTGATGCGGACTGGACTGTACTGCTGCGGACTTTCTCGGACTGAACCCGGACTGGACGTTCCTCCAGTGTTTTATTAACTTTATGACGTATTCAGACTACGCGTTAGACTTGAAATGACGGATTCGAATGCACACCCCGACGTTACTTGCGGAGGTCGTGCTGATTATGCAATTAATACTATTGATTCGGAGCATCAATAACCGGAAATGAGTTACTTGTATATTCTAGACTATATTGCAAAAAGAAACGGATTAAAATGGACCAGGATTAATATTTTAATCGGTTTTAGTAACTAATGATTTCTGTTTCCGATTCGGTCATTATTTATAATAATTCTCGGATTTCACTTTTACGTGGGATTATCGAAAATTAATCAATTAATTACTTGACTGCTTGTTTACCAGCGGGCTTTTTTACAACTCATAATTAACTTAACTAAAACAGGACTTACTTACTAAAAAGCGGCGGCAGGCTGTACCCAAATGGCGGTAATATTTAAAGCAAAAAGCGGACATTCCTTGACTGGAGAAAATCACTTCGTTACATAGTGAACCTCTTTAAAATTCAGATATCGCTTCCAGACCTTATACAAAACGATTTTGGAGCCTTACAAGCAAAATAAAGCGAGTTATTTGATTTGAATTAAGGTGTCATTTAATATTATATAGCATTTACACAAATCTCTGTTCCGCATTGCAGAAAGGCAAAGTAATGGTAAAAAAACAAACTAAAATCTGGCAAAAAGTATGGAATAGAAAGTGTGGCATAATATCGCGTACTTTCAAAATCAATAAAAATTATTAATAATTGACCAAATGAGCTAAAACCTAGTTGAACACTTTCACTCACCTTTCCATTTCACTATTATAGATTCCGCTCTAATTAATTATTGAAAATATACCATAACAAAATCAATTTGTTTGTGTTTATAATTTTCATAATGATAATGGAGAAAAAACATGTTCTAATGTATTAACCATTTTTTTCATGTTGATATCAAAAATGGGCAAAATGTATCTACATATTTTTTATTTCAGGAGCGTCGTCGAAGCCACTATAACTTTTTCCAAAGGTTCTGTAGTTGACGTCAACAATATACAAAAGATCTTGGACAAAGAAAATGAACGAAATGAATACCGCGAAAAGGAGATAATTAGAATAAAAGAGAGTAGCAGTGGTGACTTGCTATGGCTTTTAATACTCTTCTTCATACTGGCAATAATAGCAGCAATAATCCTGCTTTTATGTTGTCTATGCAAGCAATGTCCATTATATCTATATCCAAAGAGGAGAAAGCAAACTCCGGAAGTAGAAAAAATTGAAAAGATTAAAATAATTGGGTCTGGGCAAGGTCGCGAGAGCAAATCAGTACAAGTTGCTGAGTGGTTCGGTAGAAGAGAAGCATGGACACCCGAGCATGTAGTAGTAGACGCAGAGGCGGAGTCCTTAAGAAGACACGAAGTCGAAAGGGGATCCGACCGGGGTGGTGCGAAACGTACAATCTACAGGCAGAGTCAAATTCACCACGAGCCATCTCGGGATCACTTGTACATCCGCGAAGGCAACACTGACATACTCCGACTAATAACACGAGGCGGGGAGCAGCAGAGACCTGTCACGCTTGTTGCTGATCAGACGTACATGGCTGATAACGGCAAAGATATCCTAATGCGACGTTTCATAGATCAACAGCAAGCTGAAGCCGCCAAGGCACAGGTTTTGTTACCCAACGCCGTCAACAGGCTCCAAACCGAACACGAATTACTTGAGGCGTCTCTACGTCAGCAGAACGCGTTGCTTCGTCAAATTTTGCTAGATCGTGAAAGAGATTTGCGATTAGAGACGCAGTCTTTGCCAGCGGGAACACAAACAGATCAAGATGCTGGAACGCAAACCGAGCCTCAATATTTACGCCCCCCACAGCGCAAAGTTAGATCAGATAATGACCAAAGCGAAGCTAGTGACGATGAGCTTGCAATTATTAAAGCGCGAGCTAAACGGCGAAACGGACAAAGAATACATGTTAGAAGAAAAATAAGAACCCCAATACAAGAGGAAACTGAGCTGGAAATTATAGAGAAACCACAGAAAATCAAAACAGTTAATAAACGACCGAAAATTAAACAGACCAAAACCAGCGAACTCCGACAGAAACGAGCTACCAGCGAAGCCAGATCATCACAATCACGGTCGTCTAAATCGGGTTTAAGAAAAGAAATCCTGCGAGAAATATCGGCTTCCCTGGAACAAAGCGATGACAGTGGCAGTGAAGGTCCGACGTACTTCGAAAAGGGAGTACAGTCAAATGACATATTTTCTGACGACAGTCTAGAAATAAGCCCCCGTTCGGAAAAAACTACTGATTCCAGTAGACAAAAATACCACTCAGAATCGGATTTAAGACTAGTGTCATCTCAGAGTCAAAGAAATTCGTCTGAAAATCGAACTAAAGAAAGACTAAAATCTCGAAGTCAAACTGATTTAACGAAAATTGCTGCTGCATCGAATCAAAGTAATAAGAAAAAAAAGCGCAGCTCACGGTATATGGAATGGTACAACAAATCCAAAGATGAAAACCCAAAAGTCAAAAGTACAATCGGCACAAAGTCACGAAGAGGCTCTAAAGCCGAAAAGGAAAATTTTAAAGAAGACGTTAAGCCAGTAGAGGTTAAACCAGCAGTTAGCTCGAGATTACTAATGGACACAGAATCCAGTTCACGTAAAAAAAGTGATTCGAATAAAAATTCAGTAGGCCCGGAACATCCATTGTTGCAGCATTCGGAACACAGATTTGAGGTTCAATATCCCACCATTCCAAATCCGCCGCCCAGAAGACCTGAAGACGACACCGACTCAGGCATAGCCTTAACAAAACCTCCTATGGCGCAGAAGAAAAGCGTATTTACAATAGCATACGACGATATGCACACCAGTCAACTCAGACCAGATAGCACATCACCGCCATAAAAATGTTGTTTATTTATGTACTTACTCTAAAATTATAAAATTATCAAGATGTATTTTTATACAAAATATATGTCAGATTGTGTAAATAGTAGTTCAATGATCTCTTGTTGAATTATCTATGTTTATTATTGAATATTTTTAATTGCTAAAATATTTGAAGTGTTTTATGATTATATGAAAAATAAACTTAAAGAAATTAAATTGCCCCAATATTATTATATTACACATATAAAATATGTTATATATATGCAGGGCCGTGCCTACCTGGGGGTTCAAGAAGCACAAGATATCAGATTGAAAGAAAATTCAAAATTAGTCCAAATAAATGGTAGGTTAGCCGCTAGAGTTCATTGGGAGCGTGAACTTTTTTCAAGAGAGGTCGAAAAAAAAATTATGAAGTTAGTCCAAATGAATTCTAGATTAACTACTAAAATTTATTGCCTCCGTGATTTTTTCCACGGGAAAAAGGAAATTCTAAAATTAGTCTAAATGAATAAAATTAGTATATAACATCGATGACATATCGTGATATGGTAATGAACTGAAATTGGAACTGGTATAAATTTGTAATTTGTGCTTATTTTGTTTTGATTTTAAAATTAAAATTAAAGGAGCCTAATAAATATGTCATATCCTTTCAAATCTTTGTACAGTGTTATCATTTTGTTTGGTACATATTTTAATCTGAATTTGCGAGTTTATTGTAGAAATTAGAAAAAAAAATTATGCAAAAGTTGCAGGATATTTACTAAATTTTAATTTGGCAGTAATAAAAAAACAATTGAATGTCGATTTTTTCAGATACGGATATGGACATACCTTTTTTTTTAAATGGATCACCCTATATGTATTTATCCAGTTAGATTTGGTTTGATTTTCTGATTACACTGATATAGCATACTTGATAGTTTGATTCCGGATGTTTGGAATTATTAATCAAAAACAAAAAGAGGTAAGTATTCCTACTAGAGTTTAAACATGCTGCGTTAGCAAAGAGGGCCGTGGATGAAAATATTCTAAATTGAATATCATTTAAACGTAAGAATTCACCAATTTCATTATTGACGTATAAATAATGACATTACGAGTAGTCAAAACAATAACAGTTTCTATTGTTTTCATCCACGACCCTCTTTGCTAACGCAAAATATTTAAACTCTAGTAGGAATACTTACCTACAATCTTTTTGTTTTTGGTTAATAATTCAAAACATCCTGAATAAAACTATCAAGTATGCTATATCAGTGTAATCAGAAAAGAAAACCAAATCTAACTGGTTAAAAACATATAGGGTGTTCCATTTAAAAAAACATAGGTTATGTCCATATCTGACAAAATCGACACTCATTTGTTTTTTTATTACCACCGCCATTTTTTTCTAATTTCTACAATAAACTCTCAAATTCTGATTAAAATGTGTACGAAACAAAACGATAACACTGTATGTACACTGTTCAACGTAACTTGCTACCCCCATAATTTCCTTATTTATAAGTTAATAAAAAAATTAAAAATTTCATGTTATTGCATTTTTCACATACTTTTTAAATATGTTATCAGATCATATCTCGTCTTCTTCAAATAATGATTGTTGTAAAGATAAAATAAATATAATTTATCTGTTATTTCAAACGGTTTTTTATTAATAACTTCCTTAATATTACTCGAAATATACAAGTATTATATATTTTTGAAATCAGAAAAAATAGGCAAATCCAAATATGTAAAAATATATAGGGTGTTCCATTAAAGAAAAACACGTTTTTTCGCACCCACTGTATATTTTCTGACATGGATATGATTTGATAATATATTTAAAAAGTACGTGAAAAATGCAATAAGATGACATTTTCAATTTTTTTATTACCTTGTAAAATAAGAAAATTATGGGGGTAGCAAGTTACGTTGAACACCCTGTACATACGATTTTCGTTCGAATATTTTAAAACAATATTTCGATTATTTTTATAAATAATTGGCTCCATCTTTATAAATTCCATATTATCTAGTATGTGGCTTAACAACATTTAAAAAATTATTATGATACCAACAATACGAAAATGTATATATATTTTCCTGAAATAAAACAACTATATTTGTTGAGCTCAAGCTATGTTGTAAATCATTATACCGCAACTGTATATGCGCTTTTTGTTTAAAATCCAATATATAATAATATAGTGGAACTTATTGGAATTTATTGCAACCGTGATACAATCTGAACTTAAAGCACATTTCAGATAGAATTAATTTTTTTACTAAATTAATTTCCATCCAGCAAAGAATTAACATCACGGTTCAATTAGTATCTTCAATCTTCAACTACCATTCCTCGCAGGTGAAAGTGACTAGACATTATTATAGACTACATTCGATACTGACATTTACCATGGTCAAATGTCCATCTGCATTTGTATAGGTATGAATATATTTTTAAAAATTTGAATGTGAATATATTTTTAAACAGGTTCATATTTAAATACTTAAATTTATTTGCTGTTCCGGTTAATGGGTAAATCCTTTAAATGACGACTGAGTTTGTTTTACTTTAGATAAAATCAGGTTTTGTTTTTTTTTACTTAAATAGTGTAAGAAGCATGACATGTATATTTTAATAAGATTAAGACATGTTCCTTGCAACTCTTTCTTGCCAAAAATCCAATCGATGATAAAACCGATGACATATGCCTGATTTCATATCTATCATTTTTTGGCAAAATTCAATTCTACGATCTTAGGTCATCTTCAATTAATTCCTGATGAATCTGCGTCTTGTAATGATGCATATTTTCATTTTTAAGTATTGCGAGGATAATATAGTGTATGACTATATTATCCTCGCAATAATATTGTCACGAGCCAGTTGCGGAGCTGGAGTTAAGTTTTTATTTTTTTTTTTTTCATTTAATCCATTGGAATATGAAGAAAATAGAAATTGCATTGTAATCATCTCGAATATTTAGAAAATAAAAATTTAATTGTTTTCCCTTCGAAATTGTCTTGCAAACAATATGTCATACCCTAACTTTAAAAAAAAGTTGCATGCTTTCGGATGAAGGTAAGAAGAACATTGCCGTTGAACCATGACCAGTGAAAAAGTAAAATTGACTTGTTCCACGACTTTTTACAGAAATACATCATAGCAAGTTACAAATTTTATTCCAGTTAAAGTTCCCACACGGTATAATATATAATTACGATGTATCAATTACTTATTGTGATTTTGATAAAAAGTGTTTACCAGGCGCCTATACACAAGTCATTAATTCAATTACGTCACAGTTGTTTGTAAACAGTAATTATTGAGAGATAAGTAAGGCTCCAGTTTCATTATTTGGGTTTAAAATATATTTCACTAGGTCGCTTTTATTTAAATATTTAAAAACAAAACTTCCAAAATACTTTCTCCTACGAGGTTGCGAGAAATGGCATTTCCAGCAGTGATTTTGCGTGCGGGAAACCATTTAGCAATAAATTTGTCAAATGAAACACCAAAAATTCGAATTTATTCATATTTTATTTTAATTTGAGGAAGGTAGAGCAAGTTCTGTAAATCGCTCGGCTTTGCATAAAAATAACTATTTCCTACAGCCATTGAAAGGCGGAGTTTTATACATTCACTTCGATATAGGAAGTTGTTATCCACTCTTTGGCAGGAGGGCAGGGATGCCGTTTTAGTACAATTGTACTAAATTTAGTACATTTTTAGTGTGAAAGTACAAAAGTACATTTTGCTAGAAATTCGTCTTAATTTAGTACATTTTCCATATGAACGCAAAGCGTACATGGAATGACATGGATTCCTCAATAAATTATTTTTTACATCGATTAGGTACATACGTGTAAGTAAGTATACCGTGTTTTCATAGGAAAACAGCAATCGTTCGCTCTCATATACATTCAAATAAAGGAGAAAGGCGGGAAAGGAAAACATCCGCATCTGTAGCAGCCTATATTACCGGCATACCGACATTACCGGCCAAGATCGGTTAAATTAAGGGATGTTGAAAAGTAAAAAATAAATAAAATATTTGTTGATTTTATCATTTTAATGTTTAAGAAATGACCACTGCACACTACACAGTTCATGTTGCAACCGATTCACAACACATAGTTTATCCTGTCACCGTAAAAAAATCATTTTAGCTTTTAATTAGCGACATAATTCCTTTTAGTACAATTTAGTACATTTTTCGGTAAGTCGTTGGTACATCTGTAAAATTGACTGCGGCAACACTGCAGGAGGGTATAATCCCCCAAATTCCCTGCCCAAGGCTAGATGTTGTTAAAAATATAAGTAGGTACCTATAGTAAAAAAATTGAGAGCTATTTTTTCAGATATACCTATGTGAATATACTGCAGTGGAGAGTAGATAGGCTATGACAGTATTGGGCCACATACCCCATGTAAATCTCCATAAGAGGAAAATTGGGACTTTTTGTCTGATTTTACCCCCTCCACTTCCGCTGGCTCCGCTCAGTCAGCCAATGAGATCGAGCCCCGCCCAGAGAGGACCCCTACTCCAGCTAAGCTCCGCTCAGGTAAGCTGCACCCAGTCAGCTAATCAGAAAGAGCTCCACCTACTCCGGCCAATCAGAAAGAACTTCAGCTACTCCAGCCAATCAGAAAGAGCTCCACCTACTCCAGCCAATCAGAAAGAGCTCCACCTACCCGAAAGAATAACAATACTGAAATAAATTACTTCTAACATTTAGATGTATAAAAACATTGTTATTAGAATTTAGATTCCATTTAACTTATCTACAGGGACATCAGAATTTACCGTCACCACCATTATTATTATTATATACGTTAAGATTGATCATATATTGTTATGTTATACTTATTCACTTTTCCCGTATTACACTACAAGTTTATGATTATTATTATTATGTTACTTATTATTCATCCGTATTCTCTAGAAAAAGCCTACAGCGCATGCATGCTCCGTAGTAGGATTCTTTCTTGAAACGTCTTTATTGGAGCTCTGAAACAAAAAATAATCGCTGCTGGGTAAGCTAGGGTTCTGATTGGAGCTCTCTCAACCTGTGATTGGCCGAAACCTGGCTGGGCGGGTGGACGGCAAATGCTATATGGGTGGGGATCTAAAAGTTATGGATGAAAACCACAGTGCGCATGCGACAGGTACGCAATGGTTCTGATTTGCTGAAACCTGACTGGGGTGGAGCTCTTTCTGAATGACCTACGCTCTGATTGGCTAGAGTAGGTGGAGCTCTTTCTGATTGGCCGAGGTAGGTGGAGCTCTTTCTGATTAGCTGACTGGGCGGAGTTAGCGGAAGTGGAGGGGGTATAATCAGACAAAATAGTCCCAATTTTCCTCTTATGGAGATTTACATGGGATTTGTGGCCCAGAACTGTCATAGCCCATCTACTGTGGCGGCTCGTGACTTTTTTTAGAGGCGGCATAAAAATTTGTTAGATTAATTTTTAATAAATAAATAAATTTTTTTGTAATTTTCTATATAAACTCTGCCTGTATCTGCGATGTGAGCACGTTAAAAATTTCTACCGCATAAAGTGGAAGTTCGTCCAAATTTCTAGGTTTGAGATAAGACTAGAATAACTTCTTTGTTTTGCCTTATACTAGAAATAAGTCGACGTTAAATAGGCTATTAACGAAAAAGAAGAATAACATCAAATAGTAGGTAATAAAAACATTAATAATTAACAATTCTATTATCATCATTAAAAAAAACATTTAAGCTTTTAGCATTTAACTACAAGGATTTACTGATCTTTACAGAACTGTTTGCCTGATAAACTTACGCTATTCTCCGCATTAGAATCATCTGGTTGTTGAAGAATGCAAGAATGTCTTAAACCTACTCGGCCATCGTTGCTCCACCTACTTATTAAGAATGTATGGATGATATCTATCAATAAGAATCTATTTCCGCAACACGTAATTTCTCATCTGTAACGTTTTTAAAGCATACGTGCATTAAAAATGCACTTTTATGCGCTTTTCTCGCGAAGCCTCAGCCCGATTTTGCAAATTTTTTCGGTTTTCGACTCATTTGCATGTATAAAAAGAAAACAAAGCAAAAAATTCAATTTCCCGATTACATCACTTTTCATCAATTAACTAACTTATTTTCCTCCACTATTTAGACAAAAAATATGAATTCGGTTGTTTCAACTTAAATATTTGACTTTAATATAAATATTTTTATTCAACATATTTATTGCTGATCATAATATAGTCAGTGAAATAAATTTTATTGCTAGGAGGTAAAATAAGGTCTCCTATAGAGTTATTTATTAGTTATTGCTGGGTAGTGGGTAGTCCACAAAAGGCCAGAGATGAACATAGTTTATTCAATGGTGAGTTACCAGTTTGAACCAAGTTCAACATATAAAATCCAACGATGCCATTAGTTCCGACAATTGTGATAATAAATTTTAATAAATAATTTTGAAATTTAAACCGGCCCTAATAAACAGTTTTCTTTTAAACTGAGCACCTTGCAGCTACAATTTATTTATTCCTCTGTACCCTCTGGTGGTATTATTAACAGAAAAAGGTACAACTGCCGAATGTAGGTAGTTGCAAGATTAAAATTGGAATTTGTAATGGTAGGTAACACCTGACTAGACAAAACAAAACCATTAGTTGTTATATGATATTTTTTCATGGAAGGCTAAGGCAGGTATATTTATTTTCTTGTGCATAGGGGCTATAAAAGTAATTATGTAGAATGTAGATCCTAGTCATACCATTGCTGTTCAAAATAAAAAGGTATTCTCTAGTTTGATAATTATAATAAACTGTTTATTGGTTATACGTTGCATTTAATCAGTGAAACGGGTTACGGGTTACTTACTATGATTATATCTTTAGTCAATTACTATGACAACATATAATATGTAAGGTGGTCTTCCCTTGCAGGTATGATATCAATATATGAGGTTTATTACCAAATACACATCAGAAAATCACTAATAATGTTAGGTACTGTTTCAATAGTGAAGAGTCAAAATATTTTAAGTCAGCCAGTATTTTGTAAGCTCTTTTCATTTTTCTCTTAGTATCAGAATTTAATATTATTAGAAACTGGGTATTTTTATAATTAGGAAATAAATCAAAATATACCAATAACCAGTGACCAGTGGCGAAGCAGCGTAAGCTTTAGGTGATTGAAAGGATTCATGGTGCAATGGTTCTAGAATCCTTCCTCACCAGTCAGTCACCCAGTAAATATAGATGGAGAATTTTAATTTGTAATATAACGATCCTAAAGAATCAAAGTATCTACAGATTGACTTGCTATGAACTGCATCATTTATATTTTTACACCCCCCCTTAACTTTGTTATTTTTGGAAAAAGAAAAAAAGTGTAAAAACAGAAAAACAATTGAGTAACGCTAAAAACACTTATAATACAAAATGTGTTTTTTGTATAGTAACACGCTGCTGCATGAAAAAGTAAATAGTAAACCCTTAAGAAGAATACAGTGTTACATATTTTTGGAAAATTATTTTCATGCTCTTTCATATTCCACAAAAACATACAGCATGTTATCAAATAAAAAGCACAAGTTTGTATTAATAAATTATTATTAAACTTACTACAGAAACCTTAAAAATTATTAATAATAATCTCAACGAACGTATCAGTCAAATAGCCTTAGTTCATAGACATACAGGGTGAATCTTAAAGTGGCGGCCATATTTTTGGGGTTAATAGTACTAGTCGTCATGAACATGAATCCGAATTTTTTTTTTTTTTGTAGGTTGTAAAATGGCCGAGTAATGAATTTTTTTAAAAAAATTTGCGATTCAAGTTTCCTGTAATTCCGGCGCCTCTGGGCAAGCACTTACTGCATTACGTGTGACCGGTCGACAGTGTTGCCAAGTGTAGATGATATAAAACTCTCGCTAGCGCATTCCACTGGCGGGGTACCCAAATTCAAATAAAAAGGGTTTAAACAATATTCATTTTTCATAGCGCGTAAAAAAAAAATTGTAGTTTTGTGTTCCCATAGTGAACGGTGTCGCCTCCTATAAATATGGCCGCCACTTTAAGATTCACCCTGTATAGTATGATGGAAATAACTTTTTTTGGCGTTACTCAATTGTTTTTCTGATATCGTATTTAAAATCTACGTAAAAATATCTAAAACTTTTACCTTTCCACTTTTTCTCTTTTTCCAAAAATAACAAAGTTATGGGGAGGGGGAGATGTAAAAATATAAATTATCACCCTGTATATCTTAAGTCGAGAGTTTTTTACCATTAGCTTCATGATTGTCTTCAATTTTAAGGGCTATACAGCCACATTACAAATACCTTCCCGTAGCACTAAAAATTGATGACAGTAATAAAGTTATTGGCAAAAAAATACAATACTAAAATTTCGAAACCTTGACAGTTGCGCCTCTTTATTATTTTTTACTCAATGGTCTAACCTAAAAATATTGGCGAACTTCCACTTTATGTGGTGGAAATTTTTAACATGCTCACATCGCAGATACAAACAAAGTTTGTATACATTTTAAATAGAGCATATCATTGAATTTTCAATTCTTTATATACCCACCAATTATTTTTTTATATACTTGCTCTCTATTCAAGACTTTAAGACAATACGTGTAGACTGCTTATTTATCATATAATACATATTTTTTTATGCATTGTAAATATCGCTGATAAAAATATAGTAGGTGTACATACGATATCTTATCATTTCGTCCTAAAAACAATATATACACGTATATCTGAAAAAATAGCTCTCCTTTTTTATGCTATACCTACTTACATTGTCTAGATACATGCACGGATACAAGCAGAGGATTTGGGGATCATAGCCTCCTGCCAAAGAGTAGATAATAAATTCCTACTTAAGAAAGAGTCAGAAATACACAAAACGCAAAACATGAGAATATCATTAATATTTCTATTAGTCCAGTTCACGATAGACAGCGTGACCATTCAAGCATGTTCGCCATAACACATTCTGCCTCATTAATCCCATTGTAATTAATAAATAACACAATATTTCCAATACTGATTTTATATAAATGGTATAATCAATGTGGAAAATATATATCACTGAAAGTGTTGAAATTAATGCAATTGCACTCCAACTAAACCAAATACCTTAATTGGAAGTTTCACAAAACAGAAAATAGAGAAATTGAATTGACTTGAGTTGCTCAAAACAGTTCACGATTTATCAGCACGACAGTAATTAGTAATAGAATATTGGATCGTATGGTAAACATTATACCACTTGAAGGTTGAAGGTATAAGAATAATGTTCTTGGTGACTTTTTTGGTAATAAAGGCAAGGCAGCTGCAAAGTTACTTCTTTATAATCAGAGGGCTGTACGGATTGAACCTGATAACAATAGACAGAGACGGTCAATATTAAATTATATTTTGATACACTGTAACATCCATCACCTCCTTTCTCTGATGTGCCACAACAAATTTAAAAACTGACAGACCCACCAGCGATACATCACGTTCATGCATGTCCCTACTTGAAACCCGAAACAGTTAATAAACGTACCAATGGAAATATTCTAGATGATGTATTTTGTTTCACTATATACAAGTAAATCGTGTATTGTTTTGTATAGGAAGCACGTTGCTTGTCATGAAGCACGAGTGCTGGTAGTGCTGCGGTCCTGCGTGTAACATTGGCGTTAATAAATAAATGAATTAATAACATTTTTTTAGGTATTGTTCGTGCTGCAGACAGCTGTGAGTATAAACGAGTCGGTCAAAAATTAAAAAAACAGTATCTAGGATAGTTAGAGAGAAGTGAAGCTACCAGAGGTAGAAGCCAAAAACTTTGTTTCTTTGACAATAAAATTGGATACATTTCCAATGCAACTATTTCTGCAACATGCAAACTCAAAATAAATTTTTGGTGGATGGTGAGCCTTTCCTGCTAGTAGGCCCAGTATATTTAATACCCCAGATACCCCCCTAGATCTACGTTAGGATCAAACAATGAATCGTTGCTGAAAAGTTACGTAAGGTGAAAGTATAATGACATAATAAAACCTCGAACTTTTATTGACATTGAACTTGTTCAACGTTTATTTACTTTTCTGGTTGTCCTTTCAGTAAAATATTACTTTTAATATTATTTGCTATTATTTTATAATTGAAAACCAAGCTATGTATATTTATATAGAAGCCATTATTCGTTTAAAATCAGTTGCATGAATTTTTATGTGAGACCAAAAATTCAAAATTTTGAAATTTGGCAGTGTAAAAAAAGCTGATATGGAGGCCTTGATATACATGAGGTGTAAACTGGCAACTTTAAAAAGAAAAAGATAGGATCAGAATTTTGAAACAGTAGTTTTGGGGAAGAAGAAGCAAAACAAATGCTGTTCATTTTTTAAACTGCCGCTACTCGAAAATCAGGAAATTTTAAAGGGGGGGGTTAAATGGAAGCACGAAATTTACATAAAATTAAACTGTCCCAATTTAGATAGAAATCAATTTAATTTTTCATAAAAATCAGGCAACTAATAACTAATTTAGTCAAAGCTCTGCGTCGGTGATAGTAATGATTACCACAGTGAGATCGTAAAGTTTGGAATAAATTCGATAAATCATTATTGAAGGTTTTTCACACGTCAACTTTATTTTATAAAATGTCACTTTTTTCCGCCATTGGCATTTTTTGTTTTTTGTTTTTGAGCGATGACGTCATTGGATCGGTCATCGGTAATTTTTTTAAATGGCAACCCATACTTTTTTCAACGGATTTCGATAGAGTACATTTTTCTGAGTACGAGTATGTCAAAAACGTATGATCTTGAAGATGGAAGTTTTCGAAATATTCGGTGTCAATTTCAAAAATGTATGTCAAGCATCAACCGGAGGCATCAACAAAATAAAACATAAACTTGTGAGGAAAAAGTGCAAAACTCTAACTGTCAAAACTGTCATTTTTTCAGCGCTTCCTTGATAAATGATTAGTCTTTTGTCATAGCATGTACAGGGTGATCGTTTGAAAATTCTACTTTTTAAACCCTTTTATTTTGCTTAATATTATAGCTAGAAAAGAAAATAAAAAATAGATCTGTAGTAAATTTTACCAAGTTTTTGTATATGTTATGAGTCTGCATCTATCTTAATGAATATACAGGGTGCGCCACATAGTCACGTTTTTTAAACGGAACACCCTGTATATTTTTAGATATTTGGATAACCCTTTTCAACCATTTTATAAATATATATAATTCTTATATATTTCACCCACAAATAACTGAGTTATTCAAATAAATACACCTAAATGCAAGAAAAACAAGTTTACATTTTAAACATTTTTTTAATAAAAATAACTACCTACAAAATAAGTAAAAATTATAACATGTTTTCAAAAATTCCACCATTATTTTCTAAACAAAGGTTAAATTTATTTATGTAATTTTGTTTAAAAAAATTTTGTCTAAGAAAATTATTTACTTGTATGCTGTTTCGTTTAAAAAAATGTGACAATGTGGCGCACCCTGTATATTCATTAAGATAGATAGATAACATACATATACAAAAACTAAACTAAATGGGTTTAGAAAGTAAAGTTTTCAAACGATCACCCGTACAAGGGAAATACGATTTTCATTTGTTTCTGCGTGCATTGAGATGATAAGAAAATTTCCTGAAACTTTTGTCTTAACCATTTTTTACTAGGATAAAAAATAAGAAAGTTAAGGGGGGTAAAATCTCTCGTGAATACCCCTGTACATATATTTTTGAAACTTTGCAACCGACTATTTTAAAAACTTCCATCTTCAAGGTCATACGTATTCGACATATTCGTACTCAAAAAAATGTACTCTATTTAAATCCGTCGAAAAAAATATAGGTTGCCATTGAAAAAAATTACCGATGACGTCATAGCTCAAAAACAAAAAACAAAAAAAATGTCAATGGCGGAAAAAAGTGACATTTTATAAAATGTTGACGTATCCGAGGATTTCCTGTGAAAAACCTTCAATAATGATTTATCGAATTTATTCCACACTTTACACACTGTATATTAAGGTACTTACCTATTTGAGGTAAATTAGAAAGATCCTATTTAAGCGTCAAATATATCAAAGAATAAAAAAAAAGTTAAAAATCATTTATATTTAAATTCAATAAATTTTTAAAACCCGCGTTTTAAATTAATAATTGCAAACTGTTGTGATTAACGACTGACTGACAGACCATGGGACATATTCTTCAATCATTTGACTCAATGAAAAATGAAAATGAAATGAAAAAAAATTATAAAGAAATCGAAAGTGGTTAGAATGAAACAAAGCTATATTGATCTTTGTATAAGTATTTTTTCTTTAATTATTATCTTCATTTTATTTATTTATTTACGACGCTTAAATTATTTTAAAAAAACGGGTTTTATTGAAATCTTGTAATAGAAATAATTTAATTCCCCACGACAAAACACCAGCCACTACACTGGCATACCATATGAAATACGCTATAAAATAATAAACACTTAATTAGCTAGATACTTAATTTGCGAAAAATATATTAAATTTGATTATTTGAATCAGTACGCGCGTAATATTTGCCTAATTATAAAAGCACATAAATTCCCATTTAAGTGCGTCCCGCGTGTAAGAAGGCGCGCAGGGGGTGGGGATATTTAGAAGGATAAGTATACCCCTAGTGTGGCATAATCGTAAACTCCAAACTCATCTGAAATGGACTTTATTAACAAGCATAAGTCATATTTATCCAATGTGTTTAACTTCCGTTAAGGAGTCTGGAATGCCAAGAGATGAACGGCTGTTGAACCATTCTTCAACAGTGATCAACAGTATTCACAAAAGACCCTCGTGAGATACAAGACCAACGAAGCGGTGTCTTAGTTTAAATCTCTTATCCTATCGTGTGAAAAGTGTATAATATGTCTTTATATCAAACTGCGATAACATAATTTTATATAGTATTATGTGGATATACAGTTTCCTTCAGTATTCAAGATAGACACACCAAGGTTAGTACGAATTAAAAAACTTTGTTTTTTTTAGCGTAATTTAAAAACACAATAACAACTTTGTGTTTTTTGAGCGTAAACTGCACGTGTAAGACTAATTGTTAAATAAACTTTTTCAATGTTATTTTATTTTGTTTTTAGATGTTCGATCAATTATTCCAGTCATTTAGTACTGTGAGTTATCTAATTGTTATCATATTTTTTATTCTATTGGGGTACCGTCCCCCTTGGTGGAGTCGTAAGTCGCTAGACTGCAGAAGACGTTATGTTCAAGATATACCGGGTCCTCCGTCTCTTCCTCTACTGGGAACCAGATGGATGTTTTCGATCGGAGGCTACAGTTTCAATAAAATTCACGAATTTTATCAGGATATGTATAACAAGTACGGTGCCATTATGAAGGAAGAAGCATTGTTTAATGTACCAGTGATCAGTGTTTTTGAAAAGAGAGATATAGAAAAAGTGTTAAAAAGTGGTAGTAAATATCCCATTCGGCCACCCTCTGAAGCAATTGCTCATTATCGCAGAAGTAGGCCAGATAGGTACGCCAGTACCGGATTAGTAAATGAACAGGGTAAGTTTATTTTAAGTATATTTTTTATCACCAATACATTTTTTTGTAAAATAGAAATGTTGGGGTCCGGTAGACCCTCTTCCAGTGCTCATCAACGAACTCAATATTTTCCTTGGCGTCTAGAACCTGTGCACCAATTTTGAACGCTTTATCTCAAAAATTGTAGCTGCCATCGCGATACATACACACACACACGCAAACAGACATTTTTTTTGTCTGAAATTTTGTGTATCGTCATAATTCGTCGCGATTCGTCCTGAAATGCAATAAAAATTTTCAAACATTTTTTCACGAATACATACCTTCCTGACTTGGCGAGGAAGTAATAATACAAAAAGAATGAACTAATAAAAGATGAATTATTATATTTAAAGGTGTCTTAATCATTTTCTTTTGCTCGATTAATCTTTAATTCATAAAAATAAAATAATACGGTCAATACGGATAATAATTAAGTATTTATTTTTACTACAGAGTCTGTAGACTTTGTGGCCCTTGAACAAAATAATCAACACATAATTTGCGTTATCGCTCTATATCGTAACACGAACTACGATAAAAAATATTTTTGTTTTCTAAAACTTTATCATGTGACACACTGGTGCTCTTACAATCTAAATTACCGTTGTTTTGACTGAAACTTCTTAATTATTGTTGTCTCATTTAATAACAATTGAAGTGATGACTTAACTCTTTTGTATATCTTTGAAATGATACAAGAATATTGTGAATATGTGTTTCAATTGAAAGTCCTTATAACATTATATCGTAAAATAATGATATATTTGAAATTTTTAATAGGGTTGATTGATATCAAGAATGACCAAGTAACTGTAGTTGGAATTTTTCTATGGCAAAATTATGCTGCTAAATTATTTTGTAAAAACCGGCCCGGCCGTTTTGGAGTTAAATGATTTTCTTTCTTAATGTTTTCATCACACGTATGTAAGTACCTATCTACATTTTGATAAAACCCAGTAACTTTTTGATAATGATTTTAAAACATTTGTTTGGAGCTTTTATTTTAGTAAGAAAAGACCTATGACAATTCACATAATTTTCAATAAAATTTCAAATATCCTACGACTTGAAATTATAAAATAATAGTAAATTTTATGATGGGATAAATTTAACATATTTTGAAAATGTTATTTATGTAAATTATACAATTTTTACAAACGTGAAAAATGCTACCTAATAATCTTTATAAGTTTGACGATTTTTTATAATTTAATAATAAGAAAAATTGTTTAATAAGCCTTAATAACAAAAGTAAACAATTGAAACACTAATTTTTTTCTAAATATATGCTCAAATTTCTTCATGAATGCATATATTTTCAATATTTTTCCTGAAATTATAGAGATAAATACTAAAAGTCAGAATTCGGATTATATAAAAATGTTAAATATAATTTTTCACAACTTTCTACATCAGTTCTTCAACTCCTTTGGGCTCTCCAAACTGAAATTCTGGCTACGCTACTAAATAATACATATAAGATTGATTAAACTATAAAGAAAGAAAAACGAGATTGAATTCAAAATCCCAAGATGAACAGTTTCAAAAATACAGAGTTGGGCGCAAGACTCCAAAATCCGACTTTTTTTCTATTTTTCTATACTATTGTAACAAAAATCTAAAAAGTATGTTGTTCCTGTTAATCCTGTTCGTTTTATACAGGGTGAATTTAAAATACACTGAATATTTTTAATCTGTAATTTCTTATAGCATAATTAATGAATTCGCAGTGTTTTAATTTCAAAATTCCATAGTTAATGTTTCAACAAAAAAACCCTAAACTCGTCCCACACTGACTGGTGAACTTGACATTGACTTGGTTACAAACAAATACCTCTACGCAGTATTCGCAGTGTTTACCAAGTAAAACCAAAACTGAAATCTAAAACACTAGGAAAAATTCACACTTGACATCACGGATGCACAGGCTGAACTACGCCAGTCGCCAACAACACGGTAGCTAAGAAGAGTGGGGGTACAGGCATTTATGTCTCTACATACATCAGCTGTTCTGCTCAGGAGCGTCGTGAATATTTAATAAATATTCAAAAATTCTTTTCCTGACTGTATTTCATTTATTTTACAAGTGGCTATTTTTAAGAATTTTTACGGACCATAGAGCTTAACGGATTAAAATTATTCAGTGTATTTCAAATTCACCGTGTATAATATGAAACTTAACTAATTCCAAAATTATATATTTTTGACAAAATAAGAAATATTTATTATTTGTCTCGTTAATTGTCATTTACCGATGTTTAAAATAATAAAATAATGATTTATATAAATTTTTTATAAAATATCACTTTAAATGAAGAAAAATATTTGACACCAAATTAATTATAAATATTTTGATATGGACATATTGATTAACCTGTCAATTAGCCACAAACAATTTTGTACAGAAACTGAGGCACTATTAGTATTTTTTAATGATTAATATATTCTTACTTTATTAACCAATCTAAACGTACATTTTCAAAAAAATCGACCAATAGGATTTTTTAAAGTGATAAAAACGACTATCGATTAGTGATAAAAATCGAGAAAAATCTGTTACTTTTTTTGTAGTAGCCATATGTCAAACTAAAAAAGTCATTGAAATTATTAAAAAATCTGACACTTCGCGTGATAAAAAACATTAGAAAAAGTTTCTATTTTTTATTATAAATTGTTATTTTTTGCACCGCAGGGACTAAAACTAGTACTTTAGTCCCCGATTTTAGGACTAATGTGCCACTTTTACAGTTTTACTCCACCAGGAAATAAAAAAAAAAATTTAATCCTCGCGGCATTCGCGGGAATAAAAGTAAAACAATAGAAATAGATTTTCTAGTTTTATAACCATCATTTATTCTTTTGAGAAATGCTTTAAGTCTTGCATAATTTGCAATATTAGGTAACATTATTTTTTATCATTAAATCATTTTATTGCCTCTTCTGCAGCTTGTTCGATTAAAAACGCTCATTTTTATATTTAAAGTTGTGACACACAAATTTAAATGACATTTTGTATGTATTTTTAAGTTATATATGTCAAACTACTAGAATTCCCGTTAGTTTTTAAACTTAATAAAGCGTAGCACGCACGTACTGATTTATTTTTTTTAATAATTGTATTAAAATTTGCAATAATACGAGGTTTTAGTTCCCGCGGTGCAAAAAATGGCGTATATAACACGGGACTAAAGTGCTTTTTAATCCCTCATGTGATTCTTCACACTCAGGATTAAAAGGCATACTTTAGCCCCTTGGTATATAATATAGGTACTATTTTAAACTTTAAATTAACAGTTTTCTTGTTCTAATAATTATTTTAGATAATATTTTTTAATATACCTTTATTAATCTTCTGTATACATACGAGACCGATTTTCTACTTGGGTAAATTTTTTTTTAAGTGACTCAAACCTGTTTTCCATGAAAATTTTGCTCGAAGAAAAATCTCTCCACTTCGTTTCACGATTTTTCCATGCCCTTAATTATCGAATCATAATTATTTCATGGGAAAACAAGTTTTTGTCCAAAAAAAATTTACCCGGTAAAAAAACTACCTCGTGTGTACCCGAATAATTCTTCCTGTTAAATAAAACTTGAATAACAAAAATACTGAAACCGGAACTTGAATTGATAATAAATCCAAACAAAATTTTATAGTTCAATAAAATCTATCATAAATGGATTTTAAGACTTATACTAGTCACGCAGGTAAGACGAAATGCTTTTATACCCTGGCAAGGGCTGGTTGAAGGGAAGTTTATAAATAGTGAGATATTGACCATTGACTAATTTTTCTGGGAAATAACTAGGTACCTTTTTGGATTACTTTTGTATAGAGATTTCAACAATTTTCAAATTTTATTTCGATAGAAGCGTGTAAAAACATTAATTTTTTTGAGTGGGCACCTACATTAAATAAGAGGAGTAACATAATAAAGAAATAATTTTGTCTTGAAATTAATTTATCAAGAAAATTATTTTATGTAAACGCTGATACCCAGCGTCGTAGCTAAGGGCTGGCCACAGGGGTGGCTGCCAGAGGCGCGACCTCAAAGGGGCGCAGCAGGCCCCAAAAACACAATGACCTTGAAATTCCTGAAACATTTTCGCCTGCAGCGCATGAGGGTGTGCGCGCCCCCCGCACCCCCTGCAACTCACCCTCCGTACAAACGGCTTTTTACCTCTGAGCCTCCTATAAATTTATATTACAAGCCGCCACTGACGGGCACATTGGGAAAATTACACAAAATAAAACACGAGAGAAAATTTTTTTGGAGGAGCAAAATTCGAATTTTGCCCTGGGCGCTCATGACCTTACGACGCTGCTGATACCTACTACACCTAAAACCACGGGGATAAGTCCCCGTGGTTTTACATTATTTTCCATTTACTCTCAGATCAACAAAATGTTGATCTGAGCATTTACTCTATACTTCATTATTTTGTGTAATACATTTTAGTTGACTAAAAATAGACCACCAGATATACAGTTTGTTTTTCTGAATGAATATGGTTGCCTAATCCTGTAGTCATGTGATTTACAATCATTCATGGAAATCATAAATAAACGATTCATTTTTCATTTCATCATAAAATAAGCGTAAACATTCGACAACCCGCATCACACCATTAATTCATTGTCGGTAGCCTAAATTTAAATTCCACAAGTGTAATCTTTGCTACACTCCAACATGAAATATCAATGTGTTTACGAAGGACTCCAAAGTCAACATGCATAATACCTGTAGCTGCTCTGTAGAAGGTAGTAGATACCTTGTCGTACCTAATTTAACCCATTCTCATTTTTTATTAAGATTCATAGAGCTTTCGAATCAATCAAAAAGATAAATAACTTAGTTTCTATAAGATCGTTGATAAAAGTATAGCTCCGTATTTGTTTTTCCTTAGAAATATCGACTGCTAGCAGAGCATTTCATGCATTTTTCAAAAACGGTTTATCATATCAGACAACTACTTTAATGATGCTTTGAAATTGTAGAAATTCACCTACTTTACTGTCTTAATTTTTTACCAATTTTGTCGTTGAGCGAAGAAATTATATTCCTTCACTCAACTATTTTATTGAATCTTAACCATGCGTAGATAGCTCATAAATTATAAATGTACTAAATCTTATATATCAAGAGTAAAAACAATGTTAAAGATACCTATGTCGTGCACAATTAAATTAGCTTCTTCATTCTGAAATTTTGTTCTAGGTGAGATGTGGCACTTCTTGAGAACAACTTTGACTACGGATATAACAAGTCCCAGAACCATATCAAGCTTTTTGCCACAAGTCCACAACATAGCAGACGACTGGTGTTGCTTAATTAAACAATTACGAGACCCCAATGGTCAGATATTCAACTTGGAGGAAGTTGTAGGACGATTGGGTCTAGAGACATCTTGTGCCTTGGTATTAGGAAGAAGACTGGGGTTCCTACTTTCTGGTGGTGAATCTGACTTTGCCAGAACATTAGCTAATGCTGTAAATCAAAATTTTATTGCTACAAGAGATACATATTATGGTTTGCCACTTTGGAAAGTATTTAAAACTTCCTCGTATAAAAAATTGGCAGAAAGTGAAGATATAATTTATAAGTTGGCATTAGAGTTAATTGATAGTGCTGATGAATCGACAAAAGATAGTGCAGTATTTCAGTCAATTTTAAATGCCAATATTGATGAACGGGAAAAAACCGCTGCTATCGTTGATTTCATTGCTGCAGGTAAAAGGTGGTCACCTAATTAATATAAAAATTGACTTGCAATACTTGCATTTAAAATTTTTTTAATAGTAATCCATAATATATTTAAATAGGTAACGCACATAAATATTATTTTACTTAACTACACTCACATGCAAAAAAAACGCAACAAGTTAATATTTGGTAAAATTTGATGTCTCATAATCTTTTTATTTTTAGTTGAATTTTCATAATTTTTTTAGCAAACTGTAGATAAAATGACTAATTTCAACTTGCATATCCAGTCTTTTGTTAAATGCTGGCGTTTTAGTCCGTTATACAGGGTTAATTAGAAAGTTGTTGTATATCCCTAATTTTAAAACACCCTGTGGAATAATTTCGTAACCAAATTCTTTCAAATTACCAATTTTTGTAAAAAACCATTCGTTTCCTACATTTTGTTTATTAGTTCATGTCTAAAGGTGCATTGGATCACTTTTAAGAGCAAAATGAACTTATCACCAACAGTTTACTTTAAGAAATGTCATTTTTTGGCGAGATGGCCTTGCTCGTTGCTACCCTAATGTCAGTTTGACAGTGATTTTTTTTGCGCAAGACCTATACTCGTACCAGTTCTAAGTGCCGAAAAATGCGCAAAAGCTGTTGCTCTTGTTGAAGATGGACGTAATTATGAATATGTTGCAAGAATTCTTCATGTTCATCAATAATTGCTTATTAAAACTAAACAATATATTGTTGCCTTCTCATTGCTAGACTCATAAACTTAACTGTCACACTGACATTAGGGCAACAACGAGTAAAGCCGCCTTGTCAAAAAATAACATTTCATAAAGTAAACTGTTGTGACAAGTTCATTTTGCTCTTAAAAATGAACTAAAAAACAAAATGTAGGAAAGGACTGGTTCTTTACAAAAATTGGTATTTTGAAAGAATTTGGTTGCGAAATTATTCCACAGGGTGTTTTAAGAATTAGGGTTATACAACAACCTTTTAATTAACCCTGTATAATGACTAAAACGCCAGCATTTAACAAAAGACTGGATATGTAAGTTGAAATTAGTCATTTTATCTAGTTTGCTATAAAATTATGAAAATTGAACTAAAAATAAAAAAATTATGAGGCCTCTAATTTTACCAAATATTAACTTGTTGCGTTTTTTTGCATGTGAGTGTATTATATCACTGAATATTTTTTCCCAAATAAATTTCCTTCGTAGAGTTTAAAACATTTCCTTATTTTAATACTTGCCTTAATTAGTTCTCTAAAATAATAATTTCTTTCTATTTTAATTACATTGAATTGTTGTATTCTATTTTTTATTTAACTGAGAACATTATACACCATAGAGCAAAGTTGGAAATTATGATATTTTGAGATAATTTAGAATGGATATTTACGAGTATTCGCATTTTTTCTGTAACAAATTAACAATATCTCTTTATTTTTTAGGTATTCACACAATGAAAAACAGTTTAGTATTTCTCCTATATTTAATAGCAAAACATCCAGAAACGCAAGAAAAAATAAGACAAGACACAACCAACAGCTACTTAAGCGCTTGCGTTATGGAAACTTTTAGAATATTACCCACTGCTAATTGTTTAGCGAGAGTTATAGAAGAAGATTTGGAACTTTCTGGATATAAAGTGAATGCTGGCAGTGTTTTAATATGTCACACTGGTATAGCTTGTAAAGATGAGAGGAATTTTAAGCAAGCAAATGAATTTCGGCCAGAAAGATGGCTGAATGAAGAAAAATCTCAGACAGCAAGCAATGCCACTTATTTAGTTATACCTTTTGGTGTGGGAAAAAGGATTTGTCCCGGAAAAAGGTTTATAAAACAAGTTTTGTCAATTATACTTGAATATACAGTAAAGAAATTCGATCTACAAGTTGTAAAACCGTTGGAGTTGCAATTTGAATTTTTGTTGTCGCCTAAAGCGCCAACTTCAATTATTTTTAAGGATAGATATTAATTATCTTTAGTTTTAATTCCCTTTCAATTTTTGTGATAGTTACAAGAATTTTTCAAGTACAAAGTAAGTTACATAATATGTATGGTTTTCTCGGCTGTGTCTTATCAGGATTTCTTATACAAACTAGAGTGTTGCTTAACATTCAGAGACCTTATTACTTTTACTATTATATTGTGTTTAATATATTTTAATAAATGTTTTAAATTTTACTACAAATCTTATTTTTACAAACCTAATGCAAATAAATTATTAACCGTTCTACTTAAAAACTATTTTAACGTTTGCTTTTTAAAGATTATCTCATACGTCAGATATAAAAATATAGTTATTTGTGTATCAAGGCCAAAAAGTTGATCTTGGCTGCGCCTCGGCCGCAAACTTCGGATAAGGCCGTGAAAGATCATTTGGCCGAGGTGCACACAACATTTTTTAGGCAGCTGTCTCAAAAAGTAAAATAAAAATATTTTTAAAATTGTTTCGTGCAAACTACTGCAGACATGGACAAAATTTTGCGAGAAGCCTAGTAGGCCGACATTTTTAATTCGTTTGACAAATGAAAACGTCACTGGATAGTTTATTGACAAGCCGTGCCGTTTCTGTCATTAGTAAAAATGAGTGATAGTGATAGCGATAATCCACCGGAAATTTATGAAGCTGCAAATGCAAGGTTGGAAATCTACGTCTGTTTTAGTTTTTCTTTAAGCCTAAATCCATTTCAAATATTATTATTAATGATCAATTAATACATGAGACCGTAAAGAAAATGTGGACGTGAAGTAAAAGCGGCCGTGAAGTAAAAGCGGCCAAAAAACATAAAATTGACAAATGAGTACAAAGAGATGACACTTTAGGAACACTGTCAGATCAGTAAAACGTCACTCTTTGAGAGAGCCGCCTAAAAAAGCAGTTAATTAAAATATTTCAAGTAGATGGGTGCCTTAAATATGAATATGAAACAAATACAAATTTTATCGAGTTATTTGAAATATTCATAAACTTTTTAAAAAACATGTTTCATTTTTATTTGCACTGAATCGATATCAGAAAATTGAGAAATCTCTTTTTAATTATAATAGTAAGAAGGAACGCGTTGATATATTAAGATTCATAAAATTCAAAAAGTAAAAAAACTAGTGTTTGCTAGATAATATACGACTTGTTTTAGTAGCATTTAATACCAGTCTATTTACCACAAACCAGGCTTCTGCCTTCTGAATTCTATCACAATATTTAGATATTGATTTCTACATGTTGTGTTACCGTTTCAGTCGACTAAATTTGTTGATAGATCGTTAATATAAATCAGAAATAGTAAGTTTTTTTGTTTCTTTCGCATATCGACTTGGTGGCAAACACGCGTCAAGTATTCGACGTTTTGGTATCTAGTGCGGGTACTTTAGAAGCGGTGCCATATCAAAGGTTTCAATCTTTTGAAAAATCAGCAAGCACAAAAGCAGATATCTACTTGGAATTTGAAGAAATACCTTCCTATTTTTTGGATAGGCCACCAATTTCTTTTGTACCTAGTTTATTTTTTATAATAAAATATACTATTATCAGCGATACATGGATGTAGTTCCATAAGTCACTGCTATTATGATTACCTCATAATGGAAATAACTGTTATTATTCTGAATTTTATTAGTTAACCTAAAAGTAACAAAAAATTTTAACACATGATGAATTTTAGTGACCAAATTTAATTACTCTCACCTAGTTTTATATCTATCCCTTTCAAAACAAGTTAAATTAGCAAATTAAAAATAATGACAAAAGAGCCTATGTATGCATACAAACATTTATTTAATCATTAATTTATTAAAAATACTAGGTCTAACAGCATTTCTTTTTTTTTACTTATTTCATAGGAGCAAAAAATTAATTAACAATATAAAATTGACTACAACCATAATACAGATTTATAAACTGATCGACATATATAAATATTTAATAACCAAGTTTGTCATTCAAACTAGTCCTTCCGTCACCAGTTTGATTGTTCGGTGGAACCCACATGCTATAGTCTTCTCTCATCGCGTCTTCCTCATAACCTCTTTGCCTCTCAATTTCGGCCCTCTCTTGCCTTTGTTGAATTCTTCTTTGGTTTTTTTTCTTCTTCCTTTCTTCTGTCTCTGTTTTATCACCACTATCAGGGTCCTCCTCTACAGATATAGTATTACTTACATTTGAGGTTTTGGCGCTGTCAGAATTAGAACTTGTACTCGCTTCTTCAGTATCTTCCAAAGATTTGGACATTTCCTTTTTATATTCTTTAAAATCTTTATCAATAGCTTCAGATATGTTTTTTATCTCATTACCCATTTTCTTAACCTTGTCGATTACTTTGTATTTTTGTTCTGTCATTGTATTCAATTCAGTTAATATTCTGTTTAATTCTGAGGACACTTTATGTTCAAGTTTTTCATTGGGTTCGCAGTTTCTTAGGTCTGATATTAATTTCATTACTTTGCGTTTTTTTGCAGCCAATATTTTCCAGTCAACGTGCATTCTGTCTTCATTTGCTGCTAGTTTCTTGAGATTATTTAGAATTTTCTCTAATTTTTCCTGATGTTTATCTGAAAAAAATTATGTCTTATTAACATAACTATGTAGAATCTGGTTTTGATCTTTGATTAGATTATTTATATTTATCGCGGAAATGTTGAAGAATAAGTTATGTTGAACAGAAAATGTCTCCGTTATATAACTTTCCTAGATTTATACTTACCAGCAAAAGGGGGGAGGCCTTTCTTAAGTATTTTCTCGAATTTCTTAAAAGTCATTGTATTGTGAAGAGACTTTATAGTGCTAAATTCTCCAGCATCTACTATGTCTTCATCAGAAGATGAATTCGAAGATGATTCACCTCCTTCGACTGCTAGGTCTATATTTGTCTCACTTTGTACACTTGATGTATTTGTATTATCATTCTTACTGGATTTCTCATCTATCTTACTCTTACCTTCAGGTATATCCTCCTCCACCTCCTCTTCTTCTTCGTCTTCATCAACATCCATATTCGAACCCAACTGATCAGAAGTTGGTTTAACTGGTAATTGCACTTTGATTTTCTTCCTTTTTCCGATTACTGGGAATACTTTATTTTTCACGTCTGAGCTGGTGCTCGGAACTGAGGTACACTGTGGTACCAGACTTGGCAAACTAGCAGGCTTCGCGATGTTAACCAGTCGAATAACGTTTGCGTGTTCCCCTTTCATCTTAGTAAGTTCTAATTTTAACTTACTAACTGTTTGTTTGTCGGGTTTGGAGTCTTTCAGTTCTTTCATAAATGTATCTAGTGAATCTTCTTCATTACTTGAACTGTTACAGGCATTATTCCTTTCTTGAGCATTTATTAATTGTTTTTCCAGATCAGCTATAGATGCTGAGATTGATTTTTCTTTCTCAAGCTAAAATATATTTACCATTAAAAATTAGTACATACTGGCGCAAAAATTAAATTCATTATTACAAATATAAAATTTGCTACATAACAGCAACGATTATTTATAAAAAAAAAAGACAAGCTAATATGTTACTTACTAGACTTTCATAAGTTTCAGCTTTTTGTGGTACCTTAGTGCTCATTCTTTTTTCACGCTTTTTCTCAATAGTACCTGTACGATCAAGGAATGTATCTTCGTCACTATCATAATAGTCATTTTCTTCCCAATTTTTGGCTTTTCTCTTACGAGATTCTACAAATAATAGAAATTATGATACTAATCAATTGGTCTAGTTTCAAGCATCTTATTAGTATTCTTTATATTTATGGCCGAAATACATAATTATTTTACTATTCAAGAAAACAATATTTTGGCTAGGTTTTAGTATGTTTTTTTTTTGCATGCATCATATAGGAAACATTTTTTATCCATTTTTCAAAATAATAAAACTTGCTGAGTAAAATTTACTGCTTCCACTAAAACTATAAATATTATTTTAGAATTATTCTCTTGTTTACCATGTGTTGCTTGACGAAGTACACCATGTCTATCTAATATACGACAGGCCTCAAGAGCACACTGAACGACAGCTTCCTTCTTCTTTCCTTTGTGAAGAACTTCGGCCACTATGGGTCGGCCCAATTCATCATCAACAGGCAGTTCAACTTTACATAAAAATTGCCCCATTCCCTGTTCATTGCAATCATATTCAAGGTCTAACCCTTCTCTTTCGAAAAAGCCACGTAAGGCTTTTTTAGGATCATCCAGATACAATTCTTCATTAGTTGTTTGGGCATATGGGTTTTCTGACAGGTCAGTCTCCTCATCAGCATCCTCTCCTATTATTAAACAAAAAATGTTTTTAATAATGGTGTAAATAAGTTCATTTTAACAGAAATTAATTAATGACTTCCTACTAACCTAAGCCCCAATCTACTCCTCGTTCTTCTTGCTTCTTACGTCTCTCTTCTTCCTCTATCTCAGCTTTAAGCTCTGCTGCTTTAACTTCTTCCTCACGTTTTCGCAACTCTTCAGCACGTTTTAACTTTAATTCAGTCACTGTTAACTCTGACTCTTCTTCTACATCATCTTCAGGGCCACTAAGAATATATGACCTTGTACTGCAGCCCAATTTCAGCATATGACCCACCTAAAATGTTTGATTCAGTCGAAGTCAGTATACAACTTATACAACACAAATAAAATTAACTATTGTACATTAAAAAAAATTAATTAATTAGTCAGTTAAGCTTTGAAACATCCAAAACAGATGTGAAGAGTGATTACTCCTGCATACGTAATACATAAAAATATAATATATGAGGCTCAATAAGGGCAAATATTGACAGTACTGAATCAATAACAAGTGTTGCAAGTTAGCCATTATGAAATCATTACTATTACTCAAAAATAATCATTAATATGGTTCATATACAGTGCGTATATTAATTAATAATATTTAAAAAAAGATGTCGTTAGAGCCATCGAATATCTCTACTATAAATAATAATAATAATTGGTATTAGTCTATAACTTTTTCCCTAATGAGTCCCCTATACATAATTTATTAAATCTTGCTATATTTCATCTTATGTTAATCAATAATAAATCAAAAGTACATGGGTTTTGTACGGAATTTACATTGAAATTTATACACATACTTAATTGTTTCCGTGTAAGACAGATTTAATTTCATGATGAGAAATATTTCCTAAGAAAAAAATTTATATAACAGCATAATGTGCATGTGTCAGGGAAAAAATTCATATACAAAAAATATTTCATAATAATACAAAATTACTTACAAATTATCCAAGAGGAATCTAGACTGGAAAATTTAATAAATACACTACCCATCACTAATAATTGATCAAACGTTGCTATGCATTATCCTCTGTCAATCAATAAAAAACAAAAGCTATTTGCTATTTGTGTTGTTTTTATGTTAAATCAAAATTTTACATTAAAATGGAATCATCCAAAGAAAAACAAATCAAGGAACAGTTAAATGAAGCTCTACAATCTTCATATAATTCGGAAGAGAATGCCAATGACCCCAATGAAAAAGTAACTGAAACATTTCCCAACTTTTCACAAATTTCTTCTGACACATCACTAGAGAAGAATGTTGGCACAAAATCTTTTCAACGAATTAAAGATATTTTTGAAAAAACAGAAGCCATGAAAGAAGCAGCCAAAGAAAAAAATCAACAACTGGAACAACAATTCACATTTTTGAAACAGAGGCTCAGTTCCAGTTCCGAATATTTATTGAGAATTAAAAAAAATATTGAAAACATAAAATTCTCTTATCAAAAAAATGTTATAGATATGCATAATGCGTTAGATCCTGGTGAATATCTGGATGCAAAAAAGGCCTCGATTAGCACAAAAGAAGATATGGCAAAACATATGGAAGATATCAGAAAAAAAATCGATGATTTACAAACAAGAATGACCGCTCAAAGGGAGAAGCAACAGTATGTAACTGAGAGTTATCAGGCAGCCTTTGACAGAGTTGTGGACACTCTTCAACAGATAGAAGACGGATCGTACAGCACACAAGATTTAAAAGTTATTAAAGATTGATTTTACTTACTTGTATCCTAGCATAAACTTTAGGTTTAAGCCTGTTCTTATTTAAAAATGTGCCATGTGTACTTCCTAAATCATAAATATAAAATCCTGGACTTTCAGACTGGGTGCTTTCACTTCTATACTGTAAGACAGCATGATATCTATAATAAAATACAACAATTTTTTTTTATAAATATATAAAAAGTGCTTTATATTATTATTTATAGATAATCTCTTGATTTTAACAAAATTGTACCTGGATATAGTAGGATGTTGCATACAAATATTACAACTTGCTAAGCGCCCAAAAACCCAAAATGATTTTTCCATTAAATTAACCGTTTCAATAATAGTGCCATTCTTTAACACTTCAAACATATAATCTTTCCCATTTGATTTTGGTAAGCCAGACCATGTTGGCTCTTTGTAAGATAAAGGAATGTTGTTTTCTGCAGTTTGTTGAGCTGGAGCTTTTAACAATTTTGCTGGAAATAAGTACAATAACAATAGATACCTACGTTTATTACACTTCATTTTGCAAAAAATGTACTTACCTGATGGTTTCTTCTGATCTGTATCATCAACAGTATCCGCTTCTATCTCAGAATTATCAAATGTTTCATTTTGCATTCGAGTCTCTTTAGTTTCCTCAGGGGTCTCAGTTGTACTTACAATATTTGGTATCTTCTGCTGTGAAATTTTTCTTGGCAAACGTCCGATTTTACCAATTAGAATTGGTTTTTTGAAAGGTATATCCCTTTTTATTTCACTGTGGGAATTCTCCGAGATTTTAGCTTCATTTGCATTATCCATTATTGAAATAATATTTATATTTATTTTCACAAAATTGTTAACGCTGGACTATTTCTACATTAAACATTAAACATAACCTCCACCCTTCCTTCCCCTCCACAGAATAATACTTCATACTTCCTTCATCCACAGAACATCCTTCCATCACAGAATATCTAAGGGAGTGTCTACACTCTACACTGTCTGTCTACATCTCAGATGAACAAAAGACGTAGACCTTGGATAAAATAAATAACACATATTTTTCAATACAAGTAACTATACTTTTCTTGAAAGCAACATATACAAACCGCTCGCCAATAGGATCGAACGACTACGAGCGAAAAGTGAGAGGGCAAGTGCAAGTGACCAATGACATCCCGCGACCGTATAAACAAACTCATATTATCATTACTTCTAACAACGACGTGCTGTTATTTATCTACGTCTCTTTCTGAGGTCTACATCCTTCCATCACAGAATATCTAAGGGAGTGTCTACACTCATACTGTCTGTCTATAGAACATTCCACGTAAGCTGAACGATTTCGACAGATGACATCGTGACCTGCTGAATCCCTTATATATTCTGTGGCTGAAATACTTTAAAAAAATTTGTCCCTAGATCGTAAATTGTGGAGTAGGAGTACAAAACAAAATGGACGATTGGTGCCATATGTTCATGTTCCCTCTGGTTATTATTAAATGTTGTCAGAGTCAGTTTTGTGGTGTGTTGAATATTTTGTTGTAATTGTTGTACTTATCTATTAAGTTTAGATGTGCGGTGTGTGTGAACGCGAACATAAATAATGAAATAAAATCAAGAACACTGCTTTCTTAACTTTCTTTATATGACTATAATATGCCTCTCACCCAAAAGTCCCGGGTTCGAATCCCGGTCGTAGCAATGGAAAATACTGTGAGAGGGATTTTTCCATTATACACGGATATTGGATGTGTGTCCCTTGTCTTTAAATGTGTAGCCCCCTCCCGCACAAGGCTCTTCTACAGCCTTCTGGGATAAAGGATGTGGTGTATTTATTTATTTAAACTGAGTTTTCTTACACATGCAACCATGAAATTGAAGTACCGTATTGTTAGTTGCCTGCTATCATTCATTTAATTTGGAGGTCGAGGAAATATTTATTAAGGCGGATGCGATCCGAGGTGGGTCGGGGTCAGTTATCATTGTGACCTCTCCCGGTATTTGAAGTCTGTTTTTTCTATAATACCTGTCAGTGTTACAAAGTTGGTAGAAATGCTGCTTAAACTGTAGGAAATTTGGGTATTTACTGTTGGTAGGCCTATAAATTTTATAGGTTGGAATTTCAAATTATATTTTCACCGACTTAATTCAAATTCAATAAACATTATTAAGGTATTGTGCCAGAACATTTAACCTTCCGGACTATTGTTTTGTATTTATATCGCGCAATACTACTTGAATACAATTAATTGTTTAATATTCTAAGGCGAGTGGCGATACACCTTCTGGTGGTGTCTAGATGAATTAATTGCTAGGCCATTGCCAATGGCCCCAATTAATTGTGTATGATTCATTTTGCATGCTTTGGTTTTTTTAACGAAAACGAAAAACAATTAATTTGAATTATTATTGTTTTATACCTCAGTACGTATTCCTCTTGAAGGACTAAGAAAAATCGTGACCAAAGTTTCGATATATTTCGAAAAATACTTTCAGAAAGAGGGAAATGAACTGGTTTAAATCTTTTGATTTTTGCAAGGATGATTACTTTTATTGGGTTATGTTATTTATAACCTACGTTGCATATTTAAAACCCTCTTTATTTTCGCAACTTGTTGCATAAATAGCTATTATTGCATTATATGCGCTTTATAAAATCCCAATATGCACTCCAAACTGAAAAAAACAACTGATATCACATTTTCATAAACTGCAAACATTTTATTTTTAAATATTTAGTGTCTTCATAGACACTAGTGAGGACTCATTTGTAACTAACAGAATAAGAAAATATGACACATTTTTCATGAATTTTCTTTATAAATATTGTTGGCAGGAAATTACATTGTTGCGAAACATTACAATGCAATATGGTCATAGTAAATCTTCTTCTGCCCTTATATATTCTCCAATATCAGCTTGGTGGAAACAAACTGAGGTCAATGGTTCGGCATGTTTACATTCTGCTGTAGATCTAGCTGCTGCTCCAAAACCAAGAGGTAAATCGGTCATACTGTAAACAACAACTCCTTGATATTTTTCTGTACTTTCGCTTATTCTTCCCAAACCAGATTTGGCAACGTGATGTCCATATAAAAACTGCTGCTCCGCAGAAGGTTTTAGCCAAATTTTACTCTAGAGAAAGAATAATTAATGTTTATAAAGTAGCTATTGGTCATGATACAAGAAATAAGTAACATGCTAGACGATAGATTGTCTAATTTTAGTTCTGTTCCGTGCATGACGTTACGCAGTTAGTAAAAGCCCACTTTATTCAAATGAAGTCGAAATAAAACACATTAAGAAGGAGCATATAATATGTATTTAATAACACCCTAAATAAAAATGAAAATTTATCGAAATTTCGATTGTATAAGAATATAATAATCAAAAAAAATTCTTAAGAAGTCCAATTGTCGATATTGCACTCATATACTTACTATACACCACATCATAAACAGTAATAAGAGACTGAAAAAATGGAAGAACAAAAAAAATTCTAGATCTTAAAACATTTAAAACACTCGTATGACCAGACATTTACTAACTGCATGAGGTAAGATAGGTATAAAAATGATATATAGTGTGCACAATGTCATATTTCTCATCATGTTATATAAATTAATTAGACATTAATGTACAGAAATATAATAGTCGTCAAAATTTGCTTCGGAATTGACCAAGATTTATAACGCTGTAAAACTGCCAAAAATGTATGGATTTGTGCCGGGTTTTTAGCGTTTCAAGGGAAATTTAATTGGCTTTCATCTTACCTATTTAAACTTAAGATAAAGTTACAAAAAAATGCTTATACAGGGTGTTAAACAAATATCTGTTTTTTTTTTTAGTCAATTTTAATCTTGTACACAGCGATAATCAAACACCCTGTATATTAGAATTTTATATAATTTGTTTGTCTTATGTGTATGCTTTAAAACACTTTGAATTTTGCTCCTATCTTTTTTTGTAGAAAAAGTTACAAAGGTTTTAGTAAAATGTTACATTTTCACAATTTTGACGAGTATACATAATACCATGTATTGGACCATTTTTACGTTAACACTCTCTAAGTTTACAGAAATGTCCATTTAACTTTAAATTTAGTTTTTTAATGTTTTTATTAATAACAAAAATCACCCATTGCGTATGAATAGGATGAAACAGAAGATATGGTCTAATAATAAATACTCAAAATATTACCTGTGCATAAGGAGCAATGTAGTTTAATGCCGTCACATGCAATTTGAATTTATTTGATTTCGTAAACTTCCCAAAACAAGTTCCTACTGATATCAATTGATCGGATGGTATGGTATTTGCCAATTTTAATATTTTTTCAGAAACATAATATACTCTATCTTTCTGTTCTCTGAAACAGTATAAACCATCAGGTCTTTCAATCAGTAATTTTATATTTGGACCAATGCTAAAAAAATAAACTTTGCATACACAAAACAACATATTACTAGTTGGTCACTTACTATTTAGCCAATTTCTCAAACAAAATTTTTGTTCTCTCTTCCGATAATCTCTTCATTTTACAAATCTCCTTTTTGTACTATTCTACTTATTTCTTATTTTGCTTATTTTACACGTTAACTACTCTTTTTCACGCACAGAAAAATATAAGGTTATGTTGTGATCACATGTTTCACAGAATAGTTTTTGACGAACGCCTTATTTGACATTTTGAAAATGTTGGTTCATTCTTTTATTTCACTTTTGGTGTACACTTTAGATTAGTTAGTGTAGATTGGTGACTTAAGCACAGTAAACCGACCTCGCGTTTGGCGCCAATCCAGTAATGTTTATAATGTACTTTAAGGATTTTTTCGCGACTTCCCGTTTGATCAACGGTAACAGTAAAATTGTAACCGTTCTGTATTCGCGAGCTAGTGGGAATAGGGGAGTATAGTGTTGACGTCACCTAATGATGTCATTAATTGTAAAACGGGAACTGATTTACTTCCCGGTACCTTAAGGATTTTTTCGCGAGTTCCCGTTCAGGACCGTTGTCAGATCAGCGGTTATCCCCACTCGTTTTCTAAAATTTAAAATTGGCTGTTCTCGACGTGAACTCACGAAAATGAATTGGTTACATGAGCGGTTTGTTATTTGTTTTGATTCTGGGTTCTGGAATTTGGATTTCGGTAATTTCAGAGATCAGCTGGATGTAGGTTATTTCTGTTTTGGCGTACTACCACAAAATGTTAAAAAATGTTTTTAAATATTCTATTAGAAGATATATTTTTTGATAGGGGCTTAGTGGAAGTGTTCAATTACTTAAATTCACACTTCCACGAAAATATGGGCTGGAAAACTGAGGGAACAACATTTTCGACAAATAATTAACCATATAATATTTGACTGGAGAGATACTATGATCACACCTTTTTCCAATTATTTCGAATGAAACGGGAAACTTTTGAAAAACTATTACAGACACTTTTAAGAAGGAGACACGGCATTTTTTATAAAAAAAAATTTCGTGGTAGAAATTATCCTACACAGCCGGAAAAAGGTTTATTATGAACATATAACAAGGTAAAATCACAGGGAAACAATTAACCACTTCGGCAACTTACATTAACCAAAGAACATAACCTTTTACTTTTCAAGTCATAACCGCTTGTAACTTCAGTCAAGGTACCGGGAAGTAAATCAGTTCCCGTTTTACAATTAATGACATCATTAAGTGACGTCAACACTATACTCCCCTATTCCCGCTAGCTCGCGAATACAGAACGGTTACAATTTTACTGTTACCGTTGATCAAACGGGAAGTCGCGAAAAAATCCTACTTGACTGAAGTTACAAGCGGTTATGACTTGAAAAGTAAAAGGTTATGTTCTTTGGTTAATGTCTGTTGCCGACGTGGTTGTTACTCCCTGCGATTTTACCTTGTTATATATTCATATTCTTCATATTTATCATGCAGGAACAGGAGATGGTTAATTTAACTTTAAACTTTGAAGCAGATTATGAAATCGTTGTCGATTTGGAGACGGTGTATTGTTGAATGGTATGGTATGTAAACGATAACTAATCAAAATAATTCTTTATCAAAAATGCTGTATCTCCTTCTAAAAAGTGTCTGGTAATAGTTTTTCAAAAGTTTCCCGCGTTTCATTCGAAATAATTGGAAAAAGGTGTGTTCATATATGGTATCTCTCCAGCCAAACATGGTTAATTATTTGTCGAAAATGTTGTTCCCTCAGTTTTCCAGCCCATATTTTCCTGAAGTGTGAATTTAAGTAATTGAACACTATTCCACTAATATATCTTCTAATAGAATATTTAAAAACATTTTTTAACATTTTGTGGTACGCCAAAACAGAAATAACCTACATCCAGCTGATCTCTGAAATTACTGAAATCCACATTCCAGAACCTAGATTCAAAACAAATAACAAACCGCTCATGTAACCAACTCTTTCGTGAGTTCACGTCGAGAACAGCCAATTTTAAATTTTAGAAAACGAGTGGGGATAACCGCTGATCTGACAACGGTCCTGAACGGGAACTCGCGAAAAAATCAATGCCAGTACTTATGTATCTCTATCTATCTCTATTTTACTACTACGACGTAGTTAAACTTGTCAGTGTCAAAATTATCATTATTTGTTTTTTAGGTTATGTTAGCGCTTTGTCCAGTAGCGTCTCTAAATTAGAATATTTTTTTTATTATTAAAAGTTCTTTAAACTATTTGAAGGTTTGTTGAATACTTCTTGTTTATTTATATTGAGATACGGATGCTTAAGTTTGTGAATTAGGAAATTTTATCCGAAATTTTAAATATATTTTAAATTGAAAATATTTCATTTTTAACTTTTAATTTACCTACTTGCACGCCACTGACTTATTATCATCTATTCTGTTTAATCCGAAGTTAGTCTCACACTAAACTATGCATGTGAAGATAGTCTCACACCAAGTGAAGGTCACGAAAAAATACCTAGGCAATTGATTCATAAATACCGGGAGGCATATTCACGTCAAGGCTTGTAGACGTACAGGTTACATCAATGAGCAGCATTAGGGCGAGGAAAATGCGGGTTGCGGCAGGGCTGGCGACCGCGGTCTGTCATTTATTTTACATACTAAAAAGAGACACTAAACACTGCTCTGCTGTTGTAGAACAGAGATGGATATACCGACGGTCGCCTAGTGACGTATGATATATTGAGATAGGTCAGGTTCAGATTGGGTAACCTTTAGAGTTTACCAGCCTTGTATTCACATCCTTTACAGTCGTACGGAAATGGCAGTATTTGGCGCAATCTCATTGGCCGTTTCAAGGCCACGACTTGGCGCGGACGCAAAATGTCACATTTAAAAACAAATTTGGCTTTCATCTAATAAAAAAAATGCCTTTATCAGGGGAATAACACACATATCTAACCTTATTTTACAATTCTCTTTCTTTGCTTGATATGCATTGTTTTTAAATGACTTTGTTTAGGCTTTATACAAGCATAATAACAACAAACATATCCAAACTGATATACTTATATTGATGTTTCATCTCTAAACACGATATTATTAAATTCATTGGACTTTCTTTGATAGGTACATGATGAATACTGGATTAAATATCATAAAATTCAAAACGTCTAAAAACAAATTATTAAAAAATTTTTTCAACTTACCAAAATTCATTCATTATGGTCAACAATTAAAAAACGAAGTCCACAAGAAGATGTACATATTCTTTCGCTCTTACAAGCTCTTCAGGTGAACGATTTCTCGCAAAATAAAGTGATTTACTTCTATCTCGCAATAGACCTCATGCATTTTAATAAAAAAAAAATTCCTTTAATCTAATAAAAAAATTCTTTTATCGCGTCCGCCTTCTAACTCGCAATAGACCTCATGTCATGCCTGATGCATTTAATAAAAAAAAATTCCTTTAACCTAATGAAAAAAAATTCCTTTATCAGGGGAATAACACACATATCTAACCTGCCTCCGGCTTCTAACTCGCAATAAACCTCGTCATGCCTGATACATTTAATAAAAAAAAAAAACAAGGACGTGTGGGATTTGAACCCGGAACCTTCTGCTTGCCAAGCCGAGCTCGTTTCCGCTAGGCCATTACACCACTAACGAATTGCGAGTAAAGAAAGAATAAGTTCAGTTAGGTTTGGTTAAATGTGACATTTGGCCTTGAAACGGCCAATGAGATTGCGCCAAATACTGCCATTTCCGTACGACTGTAAAGTGTAAAGAATGTTAATATGCTACCGGGAGTGAGGCTACTCTATTCTATTATCTACTCTGACTTAAATATGGTAGGTAAATTACAAGAACGATAGTCTATAATCGTTGGGTAAATTATGGTAACTAACATGTAAACTTTCTTGAGTTACTCTGAGCAACTAAGGAGTACGCCCTAACTACTCTACGCCATTCCAGTGCATCCGAGAGCAGTTGGTGCGTAGTCCTAAGTTGCTCTGAGTAACTCAACAAAGTCACTGGAAAGCGACTCTAGGTATTTGAAAAAATATGGCAGCATGGCAGAAAAAGATTTAACCTAACCTTAAACTTTAAACTTCTATGCCTACACATTAATTATGAAAAATTTTATATTTTTATTTAAGAACTTTTTCTGTGAAATCTAGGAACAGAAAGGAAAATAAAATGCTGAAATGTAGCAAATTTATGTTTCGACAACTAAGAATTTTAAATAGTAATGTGGTTTACAGGACTATCAGTCACAATTATTGTGTCTCTAGAAAGAAATTAATTCAGAATGAAATATATACCACAAGTAATACATTTTTAAAGTGAGTAACATCATGCGTATTTAGTTTATCTTTTTTTTATTATTTTTTTGTATGTAATTATTTTAGTACCCAAAATGTATCTGTAACTACAAAATTAAAACGAAAAGCTGTAGTTTCTAGTATAAATGATCTTATGCAATATATCAGTGATGGAAATCAGTTTTATTTGAAATTGCTTATAAATATTTTGAATACAATTGATTTTGGTAAGTCTGTTTGCTTATAATATATAAATTTTTAATGTACTAATAATTATTGTAGCGAATATTTCAAATTCAGATGCAAAGTTACTGTTAGAATGCTGTGGAAAGTCTGTAGCTGATTCATCTCGGCAAACACGAAACAATATTTGTCAAGATGTTTATAAAAATCTTTTAAAACATAACAAATTAGACTTAGACGTTTACCACACTTATATTTCGGTTTGTACTGATAACGATATAGTACTTAATTCCAAAGAATTTTTAACATCAATAAAACTAGAGCCCAATAAGGAAACTTACAAATTACTTCTAAATAATATATGCGAAAAGGGACATGTTGAACAAGCATTTGAGCTTTTAGAAATAATGAAAAGTAAGTCCATATCAGCTGACGAAGAAGTTTTCAACAACTTGCTGCTGGCTCATACCATTCGAGGGTGAGTTATTATTTATTGTACATTCCATGTGAGATTATCCCTCTCGTTTTAGTGGAATTAAATCTGGAGAATCTGTATTACGAACCATGAAAGTCGCGCAAGTTCCTGAAACAACAAAAACGAAATTTTCGTTTTTAAGAGGGGTTTCAAAGAGAGATGATTTTGATGATTTCCAAAGTGTACTACAAAAATATTCGTTTGACATCACGGAAACACAATTTCTGGATCTAATTGAAATATTTGGGTTAAATGGAAATACTTCGTGGTTACCAAAGGTGTGTAGGTACATGTTTTCTCATGTTTAAGATCATATAATATAGTTGGTCAACAACATATATAAATATATCTATATAATTATTTTAGATTAGAAATTTATATAGTGATAAAATCATTACAAGGGAATTTATTATTGCTCTGGAAAAAATTTGTATACATCTTGTTCACATGGATAAGTCAGAAGCGGCAATAGCTATTTATGAGGAATTTGTGAAACCATCATCAGACAAAAATTATGGATTTTTTCTCTTTAAAGAAATGTTGCATTGTAACGTAGTAAGTTGACTTATTATCTATTATAAATTCTTTTAAATAGAAACTTTAAACAATATTTAAAAAAAAGAAACGTGCTTATTTTTTACTTGAATTGTTGTAGGATATTGGCAGGATAATATCTCTAGCTAAACATTTACTACACAATAATTTCAATACAAATATATTTGAGAATTTGACCGAAATAGCTTTAAGGCATAACTACGTAGAAGCGTCTTGGAAATTATTAGAAAATATGCCAGAATTAAGGCCACATTTTTTTTGGCCCTTACTTTTGAATGCTTATCAAAGAGGTGGAGAACCAGGTAATTAATTAAAATTATAATATGTAGTGAATATTTTGTAAGGTACACTGTTATGCGGATGACACACAATTGTACTATTCCTTTGATACTGAATTCATTGATGATTATTCTTAATAACGATATTGATGAATTAATTACCGCTTCAAACAATCATAATTTGTGTATAAACCCTAGTAAGTCAAAGTTATTGTTATTTGGTAGAACACTTCAGCGTAACAGATATCTGGAAAGTGTAAATTTAAAGATCAATGATATTCCTATTGAATGTGTGAATGAAGCAAAAAATTTAGGACTGACAATTGACTCCGATCTAAGATTTAAGGAACATATAAAGAATTGCATAAAAAAAGCTTTTAGTAATTTGAGAAATATTTATGCTAATAAAGATCTATTGGATAAAAATACGCTCATGTTGCTTTGCAACAGCTTGGTATTATCACATTTCAATTATTGTGATGCTGTATATGGACCCTGTCTGGATGTTGTCACATCAAGGAGAATACAGAGAATTCAAAACTCTTGTGTTCGACTCATTTGTAACATAAGAAGAAGAGAGCAAATATCACACAAAATTAAAGAAATTAACTGGCTAAATATGGCTAACACAAGATTATTACATGCAGCTGTCTGTTTTCATAAAATTGTGACAATTAACCAAATCACCACCTTATCTCTATAATAAAATACGTTTTAGAACAGATATTCATAACCTTAATATACGGAGAAAATCTTTAATCACCCCTCCTCTTCATAAAACAACTTTATTTGAACGGTCGTTTACGTACCATGTATGCAAAGTATATAACGAAATACCTGGTAGAATAAAACGTTTAAAAAATTTTAATAAATTTAAACATGAAATGAGGAAAATAATATTATGCAATCAGTAACAGAAAAAACTTATATTTTGAATTACATTGTAGAATATTTTGACATTATTCTTTTCTTGTGTAGATGTAGGTAGGCACTCTTTTCTCTTTTTTTATATTATTTTTATTATTAGTTAGGTTACTAGATATCATTGGTTTTCTTTATTTGGTAAATTTTTTAGGAATTTAAAAAATTGGTCAAATTTTATTAAGTTATAATAATATGTACTTATAAATAGTTTTTTAATTTTCTTTTGTTAATTGTGATTTTGAACTCATGGGGTTAAGTGGTAGAACAAGGTAATACTTGAACTTTGCCCTAAATATTGTTATTTAATAGTGTAATTTTTTCAGATAAATAAAGTCCTTTATTATTATTATTATTATTATTATTATTATATTTTTTTAAATTATTTGAGTTTCGCTATCCCAATGAAAATTTTGTGTATCGTCATAATTCGTCGAAATTCATCCAGAAATGCAATAAAAACTTTCAAAAATTTTTTCACGAATACATTTACATACATACATATATCTTCCTCACTTTTGGAGAGGAAGTAATTTGTAAAGTAAATTTTTGCTGAGATTACCAGATAATCAAACTTAGCCTCAAGATAAGTATTTAAATTGAAAGTTGAATTGACCGTAAGTTTACTTGGTATTCAAAATTGTTATTTTGATTTATAATTTTGTTCAAAATGTAACCTCAATATAAACACACCACAGAGATTAGACACAATTTTTGTGATCACCAGATTTAAATTTTCAGGTTGTCAGTTTGTCAGCAATTTGACGTGCCATAGTGCCCATAGTTATTTATTTAAAATATTTCCCGAAAAATAATAGTCGTGGAAAATGTATAGTACTCTACTTGCGAGTTATGGCAATTACTCATTTATTCCAAATGAGTAATAGCTATCATAACTCACTCGTTGAATAATATACTATTAATCGGCAGTAGATAAACAAACATGTAAATTAAAATGCATATAAAAATTGTTTTAGGTATATATGATGTTTTGACAAAAATGGTTAATTTAGGTGTCAAAGTGGATTCAGAAACCTTACAGTTGTACGTATTACCTTTTTGTAATTTAGATAGTCCAGAATTTCTTATAAGGAAATTTCAAGATCTATTAGGAATAACAGTGACAGAATTACTAAACTCTGTGTTAATAATACTATTGCAAAATAATCGAGCAAACCTAGCTGCAGATTTATGTAAGTAACCAACACCGCCTTTGAAAGTTTTAGAAATTAAAACGATATTGTTCGTAGGTAATAATTACAAAGTACGCATTTTCGGAACCAAATTATTTAGACTATTTTCATCAAGCTGGAATACTTCAAAAGATACAACATCGATAGTATTATTGTTACAAAGATATTGTGAATCAAACCCAAATGATTATGATTTAATTGGAGATTTTCTTAGTAAAACATTAAACGCATGCAAGACCAATGAAGATTTTGTTGAATATCTCAAATTACTTATGGTAAGTGATTAATTTTTATATTTTTCATGTAAAAAAATAGAAACAATAAAGAAAAATATTTTAATTGGTTGTATAATTGGTATTATTTTAATTCTAGTTAATACACAAACGAGATCTCAGAATTAACTCAACATCAACAGAAATTTTACATAGTTTATGCGCAACAAAATGTAAAAATGGCGATGTGTTAAAAAAAATACAGGAATCTATTACAGAGTTATTGGATTTTGGACTAAAGCCAAAGCCTGAACCCTTACATATCCCACACCCAGTGAGTAGTTGCCACCTCTGAAATCAATCAATACCATTCTTTACAGATAATTCTGCTAATAAAATTATTTTAGCTTACAGAAGCAAATATACAGGGTGAGTTACACCAACATGTGGAAAATTATTTAATAGGTTTATCCCCACCAAAAGAAGTTGAAAAAATGTGAGCAGAAATTTACCTTTTTTTTGTTGAAATGTGCCGCCTATGCCTAACCAATCTGACGTGACCAAAGCAGATGCAACCAAATCACTTCACGTCCCCCTTTATGAGACTAGGGACTGACAGTAAAGCGGTGTTAGAAGTGACTGTTTGGTTTTAGTCTTACTACTACGTAGCAAAAATAAAGAACACAACAGAGCACAAAATTTAAAACTTAAAAGTAATAAACAGTCTAAGAAAATATTTATTGAAAACCGTCGCTTTGTCTTATATGGCCAAAAAAGCATGTGGGTTTTCCTGGGCCCAACCCTGGCTATTTTTTTAATAAAAAAAATTCCATCCTTTATAAATAAAGCCTCGTTTGTCCATAAAATATTTTGTAAGAACTGGATATCTTGTCGGGTACACTTCAGAAGCTATTCACAAAACTCCTCATGCCCTGCAAGGTCTCCCGCCTCTAAGCTCTACTTAAGTGGTATGGGTGATAACACTGATAACGATTCTCTCGTATAATACCCACACCATATTCTGCGTTAACCCCAACTGATGACTAATAATATGGGTACCTATTAAAGGAACTTCATCCAGTAATTCTAGAAGCAAGGTGCAACAGGACGATTTACTTCACATTCTCTGTGACCTGATAAACAAGACTCAGTATCACGAAGCCGTTGCATTGAACTCAAAATTGTTCTTTCGTTTGGCCAATGCCTGTTAGTAAATTTGTTGCGTATTCTTGTACACATAAGGCTTTCATCCACTACACCATATGTTAAAATCATATCACAGTATTCCTGTGGTGCAAACGCTGGCATATCGGTATCGATCTATGAAAACATTTTAAAATTGAGACGGCACATGAACAATTTAATCCGTCAGAAGAGGAAGTGTGGATCGGCAGAGTTGGTATTGTTTATGCTATCAGTGGTGTATCTTTGCAGGTTTAAATGCAAAAAAATATAATAAATTACCGCGGATTGTTCTAAAATTTTGCAAGGGCATTCCCACATGAAAGACTAGTACATCATTTTATTTTCCGCATGTTGGTGTAAATCACCCTGTATATATAGATGAATTTATTTCACGTGTCAAATTTATGTAATATCCTTGTAATATTAAATACAGCAATATCCGTAACCCCATAACTTCAATGACACAAATGTAAATTGAAAACTAAATTAATTATCTTAAAAAACTAGTAAGTTGGAATTTGAAAGTTTTTCCATGTACAGCGTCGTCGCTTTTAAATGATCGCGATATCAACTTAACATATGGATTTCTGATTCTATCGTAAGTCCAATGTTATAATTAAACAGATTTGTCTTTGCTTTGTTCTTACCTGTTTATTTATAACCCAGGACTTACGACGGAATCAGAAATCGATTTGTAAAGTTGATACTGCGATCATTTAAAAGCGACGATACTGTACTTACACGGAAGGTTATGATGTAAGAATGTAAAGAACTTTTTTGTGTACGTCTATTACAGCAATAACAGTTAAATAATTTTGCCTAGCGTGATATGAACATAGATGAATTAGAATGCCATTTACTGGAATTACAAGAAAAAAACATGGAAACTCGGGGAGTACTTCGAAAATTAATACAGTTATATGCTAATGCGGGAAATCTACGAAGAATAGAAGATCTGAGACAGCAGTTCTTTAATGAGGGATATAACGAAAGTGTTGGCATGAAATCATCCCTAATGCACAGTTATGTTAAAGGTGAACACACTGACGCCGCTCTGAACATTTATAATGAAATTAAGAATACCAACCCCCACTTTAAAATAGACAGTTTCAAAATAATTGATTTGGTTGCCTTATTAATTAAGCAGAATAAATTTAATGAAGCAATGGATATATTAAGAAATGAGACTGAAACAAAGTAAGGTTTGTTTAAATTAACAAGACTACAAGTAACGTGTAAGAGTTATTTCCGAGACTATCACTAATCACCATTAATTAATTGTAAGACGATTTTCTTTATTTGTTATTTTATTTTTATACATTCTTTTATTTTAGACTCATGTTTTTGATGTAATTTTATTTGGTTGAATATTCTGGCATATTCGGTTTCAATTTGATGTTGGAATTTGTCAGTTTTACACATATATGATTGATAATTATATTGATTGCATTAATAGTCAGAATATCGGTTTAATAAATAATCTGATAATAAGTTTCAGTGGTCTTATCACATCTTTGGATCACCGCTTGCTGTTGTTTGTTTATTATTATTGTTTTTTAAACTTATGAAACGTGTTTTTTAGTGTCTGCTCTTTCTAATGGCATTTTCCAAAAAAAATTATCAAAAAATCTAATTTTCTAAACAAATGATCTTTTTCGAAAAAAAAATCTCAAATAATTTCTAGTTGTATAAAGAACTTCTAGCATCAATCACCTATACTTTAATCACAATTTGAGCCTAAAAGGGATTTTATTATCTTGTACCGCTTCCTCCATTAGTCCATTATGGGGAAACTATTGCATATCTTAAGAATTTTGTTTCAGGAACAGGACAACCAATGGAGGTCCTGCTATAGAAAAAAATTGTTGGCAATTATTAGGATCCTTTAAAAATAAAGATGAACAACTTCAGATGTTTAATTACCTAGTTGAGAATGGCTACTGCAAACCAACCAATATCATATTGGGTCCATTAGTCCGAATGCACTTGAACAGGTAAAAGTGATATTTTAAATAAATATTAACGTTTCTTCGGTAATTTCAGTATGTATTTATATATTGTACCTATTGTATTAACATATACAAATTTAAACCTGAAATTCTCCTCATTAGGTAGGTATATCAGTGTCGGATTTATTCAACTGTGATCAAGACAAACAAAAAATTATACTTTCAATTTCGCCCTTCCTTAGGTATTTGTATTGCGCTTACTGTAATAGCTAATACTGAATGTTGTTTATCAGTATGGACCTGGTCAAGACTGCAGATATTTACATTCATTACGCGAGTAAATATAAGTGTACTCCTCTACAATTAGAAGTTATACGGGCCATACTAAAGTCAGAAGATGAAGGCTTGCTTCAGAAAGTATTAAGAGCGACAGAAGCTGTTCACGGATCTGTTCCAACACAAACTGTATTAATTGCTGCATTAGCCGAAAATGGACAGGAAAAACCTTTAAGAAAGTTATTTACCGTGAGTATGAAAATATTCTATATGCCATTCACATTTTATTTATATTAGAGGAGGCTTGGAAAATCTGAATTCTGTTGGTATGAATGACTGTTTTAATTACTGAGGTTATGTTGAAAAATCAAACATAACCACAGATTAACTATACCAGATGCGAATGTAAGCGTGGCGGCCTGTCCAACGGTCCCCACTACTTCCATCCTCATATATGCGGAGGGTTTAGTACGAGAGCATTATCGTGACAGCGTGTAGCAGAGTTTACGGCGATATATTGTTAGTCCGAGCGTTCGGATTTTAAATGTCAAAATAGTGTCATACGAGTATACAAATAGAGATCTAAAAACATCAAAAAAACCTGATAAAACAAATAGAAAACTTACAATATTATCCCATTTGTAAACATACAATTTCATATTTGTTTTAATAAAAAATATTTTATAATATATTTTTATTGTTTTTCTCGAGCGCTCAAGTGGTGCAACTAACTCGCATCCACAAAAATAAATATTAAAGTCTTGTGGTGCAAAAAGCATGCAACGTTACGAGTAGCCGACGGGCCTTTGTCTAATACGTGTGTCGCGGACATGAAAGGCACCGCGCGAAGCATTCGCATCTGATATAGTTAATCTGTGACATAACCACAAATTCAAATTGGTTCTTACATAGTTGCCAGAGTGAGACTCTAAAGAAAGCACATGCAGCGATGTTATCAATAAAAATTTTGGCAATTCAGCCAAAAATTAATGACCGTGACGACTGACAATCAATTAAAGCTGACACTTCAATAGTAGACAACCTAAGAAAAACATATCATATCATATCATTCTGTTAATAGAATAACACAATTCATGTAAAAAAAGAACTGCAGAGGAGATGTGAGAGATGGGTGCAAGAAGGGAAAATTGGAGCTTTACAAACTTTAGCCAATGCCAGCCAAAGATTGCCAAAAGATGTTTTCGATGTGAATTTTGTCTTCAACTGCATACTACAAATATACGGTAAGAATCATTTATATACTACCTATGCTTGCTATGCTGTTCTTGTCCAAAATTCTTCCAATTCAAATGTCGAAAAACCAATGATTAGAAGTGGTAGTCAAGTTGTATTTAACAATAATTAAATATATTTTTATCATTTTTTACTTTTTACACTTACAATTATTGCCATTTCGTGAGATAATTTAAACCAATTACCAATTTAATTATTTAATTAATGTGCAAATATAGCAACTTTCAATGCTGCCGATTCATAATTGTCATGCTACCAGTGTAGTGACACAGGACAGGACTATGCATATCAGTTGGTATGGAAATATTAAACAATCGTCGAATTTTATTATACACAGGGTGTCTCAGGTTTTACTCCGAAAAATTTAATAGGTGATAAATCTCGCAAAGATAAAAAGAAAAGTTCCTATGAACTTGTACGTTTTAAAAGATATGGTGTTAAAGTTAATTTTAAAAAATTTTATTTTTTCAATTATTTGGCCGATTTTGATAAAACTTTTCATGTTTTTAGTATTAAATAAGGAGCTTAATTTGATGTATAGATTAAGTAATTAAAAATACAATTTATTTGTCTCTTGAACTTTTAATTTTTGTTTCCAGGAACAAATTTTATTTTTTTTCTTAAAAAGTAAACAAGATAGACAAAAAATTCAAGAGACAAGAAAATTGTATTTTTAATTACTCAATCTAAATATAAAATTAAATTTATAAAAAAGCAGTGACGTGCTCAAATTTTGCTATAAAATATCTAGTTAGTATGCCTCAGCACCGCTCCTGGAATAGTTAAATTAAATCTAATTACTTCAAATTAGGCTCCTTATTATTGCTATAAACGTGCCCAAGTTTTATCAAAATTGGTCAAGTGGTTTTTAAGATATTTGAGAAAATAAGCTTTTTTAAAATTTTAACACCCTGTATCTCGAAAACGAAGCTTTAAAACATACAAGTTCATATGAACTTTTATTTTTGAGAGATCTATCGTCTATTAAATTTTCCCGGGTAAAACCTGAGACACCCTGTATGTTCATCCTGAGTTTAGTATACTTTGTAGCTAACTTCAATTCATTTTTCATCTGAATTCAAGTTAGTGACATACTATGCCAGAACTGGGGTTGAATAAAATTTGGCTAATAGTGGAATTTATTTATGCAATGAGGCATATTTAGCTGCAGAAAATTAAAACACCTCGAGATGGAAATCTTTTTTTAATTTTTGACTGCGTCATGTGCTTTTGGAATTGTTGTCGTAGTATTACGTATAATAACACACGAAATACCAATCAATAATCACCATAAGCCCTTGACACAGTCAAACATTTTTAAAAAATTTCTCTCGAGGTCTATACAACGTCAGGACAGCTGCTGCTTGGAAGCGCTGACCGAGTAAACTCTATTATCCGTGGGTTAAAACTATATTGTAAACTTATCTCTTTGGAGAACAACACTAACAAAATGAGGAGGAACTAAGGATACAAAATAACAGCAATGTCATAACTTATATTTGCGTAAACACTAACTGTTTGGACAATTTTAACCAAATTTTCTCCATCAAACAATTTCTGATTAGTATATTAAATACACTATAATTTTTCTTTACAGGTTACAATGATGATTGTAAAGGAGCAGTAGAATTTTATAATCAACTGTTAGAAAAAGAACTAAATGTAGATAAGGAATTAGGAATTCAGTTAAAGAATTTATTAAATCGATGTAAGTTTGAAGTAAAGAATGTAAATACTTAATAAAAATTACTTTGCGTAAAGATTTTTTTTCATTAACTTCTAATGCACAACAATCTCCTTCTGTTGTCCCGAAAATGGTATTCTAAAATATAATAGATCGCTAAATTTATAGGATTTGTATTCATTTAACTTTTATGGCCAAATAGTGGAGTTCATTAATGAGTAGTATATTTCAATTTTAATTTTTGACGAATTAATTCAGATGCACTCTGCATTTTTTTTTTTTTTATTGCAGGTGCCTACACTTCCAAATCAATTTCTTTAAAAACCTACAAGTGCAGTTTCCGAAAAATTACACGATAGTTACTACAATTTTACGTTTTAAGTAAATTTTTTCCTTTATTTGAGTATATAGTTTTATTGAGCACACTCCTGCCTAACCTATCTACAGCAAAGGCCAGTTCTGTCGACCACATGCTCCTACCTCGTTGGACTTACGCTCAAAATTGTGGTAGAAAAATTAAACCCTTAAAATAGGAAGTTGAATTAAATTAATAATTTGGTTTATTTTGTGAATTATTATATAACATTGAAACCCCTTTATAAAAATCATTTTGTTTTATTTCAAATAATTATTGGTAATAATATGCACATAAAAGTAAAATACACTGACTGTACATATTGTATAATACAGAACAGTATGATAGCTCTTGTAGAAAACTATCAGATTAAAATTGATCACACTGTCCTATTTTAACATCAGTTAGAACAAATTGAATGTTGTATATACATCCTAATGTAAATTAGAAATTAGATTAAAAGTTTAATATATAAATAATACGTACTATTTTATTTTATACATCAGACTGTGGTGTCAAAAGAGTGCAGGGGTAACGTACAAAATCAACAAACCCATTGACAACTAACTTATTATCTGTTAAGTAGAATTTAGTTATTTTAAGCTATAATAAAAAATCGACAAATTATACTTATGACATAATACGTCAAACTTCTGAACTGCATTAATACAAGTATATACTACAAAAAGAATTAAAAAATACAATATAACAAGTATAACCTGTCAGTCTGTTCGTAATAAATGCACACACGTCTACTCATTGTACTACAAGAATTTAACAACGGGACATAAAGAAAATACAACACTGAGGAAAATGAGATAATTTTACCTATTGAAAATGTATAATAATCAATATCACCTTTATTAGGAATCGTATTTACATTAAACAATGAGATTAAACTATTTGTTATTTTTATATCTTAAGAGTTAGAACATTAAGCACACATCTGTCAACTTTGCACCTTTTTCTATTTTCCCTATGTCCCCAAATTCAGGTCGACACCTTGGTTCTTAACAAAGTACAAGACAAAACAAATAACCATCAATCAAAAAGATAACAAAAACCAAAATCTAAATCTCAATTTCTCTCGCTCGCTTATAAACTTTCCTCTTTAAGTAGGGTAGATCAGGTCACCTCAATTTTTTTTTTTTTCAATATAAATTTTACTCTGATAATATCTCTTTCTTATAAATAATGATTAAAATATTCAGTCTCTGTAAATATTATGTACACTTCAACTAGTTTCAAGTGTCCGCTCTGGGATTCTACAGAGGCACAATTTTTGGGGTACTGTTCATCATTGTGTAACAACAAAATATAATAACTTAACCTTCTGAAACAGAAGATAAACTACTCCTTGTTGAACCAATACCGATCCTGCTACAACTATCTGTATTTAAATCTGTTAAGTCTGATGGCAAAGCTAATGGAGTGATTGGTCCATACACCCTTTCTTGTTCTTCTAACTGTTGAGCAAAAGTCTCCTCCAATTTCTGGAAATCAAAATGAATTCAGTTTATAACAAACATAATTCTTTGTTGTGATATTGCATTAAATATTTATCGGACTATTCAAGGATCTTATTTGTGTTGAATTTTCATTTACCTTTAAATTAATTATTAATTTTCTAGTAAAAGAAAGGTGGAAGAAATTACAAGTCTGCATCGTTATTGATAGATAGATGATAGTAATGTGAAATATATACAGATGATTTCATCATGAATTAATCTTAGGTGTGCATGCAGTTTAGTAAAGCAATTTTTTTAGTGCCAAACTATTATGCCTTTGGAGGCAAATTTTTCCATGGTGTTGGTACAAATTTTCGTTGGAAAAACTGTTGGGCAAAGATTTTTTTCATAGAATGGTAGTTTTGTGGGTGAGAAACCAAAATAGAGTTGTTGGAAAAAAATATGGGTTCGGAAATTATCAACTAGGAAAAATGCAATTTTACAGTTTTTCGCTTGTAACTTCAGGGCAATTATTATTGATCATGCGCATCATATGACTAACATAACCTTAAATTTTTAGTTTTTGCAAATTTATTTCCAATTTTAATTTAAATTTAGTAGTTTTAGCTTGGATCCGTTATAACATTTAAAAACTCTCTCAGACAGTAGATTTATAAAGTTTCAATATTGCAGATTATTAAAAATAGACTGCTAATTATAGGTTGGAATTTCAACCAACAAATAGCATCTTATTTTATTAGATCAAGGCAATTAAAACTTTATTAATAATGCACCGAACAAGATTTTCGTTGATAGTACAGGATCCAAGCCGAAATTTTGATAAAAGTGACGTAATATTCGAAAATTTTAGAAAAAATATTTTTAAGTTAGTTGTGACGTCACGTGCCCGTCACCCATTGGAATTACATTTGAAATAGTTTTTTTTTCTCTGGCCTTTCCAAAAATAGTTTCTTATCACCAAAACCACCATTGCAAGGGAAAAATATTATTTGGAAGATTTTCAAGTTGTCGCTCATTATTTCGTCTTGCGCTTAATATTTCAAAAATATATAAAGAGAAAAAGATTCTAAATTACCAATAATTTTGATGGAATAATATTTTCATATTTATTTAAATTTTTAACCATGATTATAAATCAAATTTTGTCACGTATACTTTGCCAATCACACTCATTTGCCAATACCAATCATACACATTTTATGATGTGATTTCTTTTGCCCTAAATTATAAATTTGCACACCCTGACGCAGACAACAATATATGAAGAGATGACATTTGATTTTATAATAAATGGTAGCGGCAAGGAAATCCTGTTAGTTAAAGCTATAAATTGTTTTTTGTTTTAACCAATTATTCAATAAAAATTGCTTAAATTATAAATAAATGTTAGTATTAATTACAAACCTTATACTACAACTGCGAAGAACAAGTTCCAAAATGGTGCAAGGAATATAATATATACACAAAAAAAAAGACAAAACTGGTACAAAAACAAAACTTATAAACGCAACATAGAGAAAACAAAGAAGGGGAACTAAGCAGCGGAATCAGGATGGGAATTGTCGGGAGAAAAATTGAAATTTCTATTTGAAATAACTCCAGTACTCCAAGTTCTCTGGTGACCCCAAACAGGTTTATGAGCATCTGGGATAAATGGACTAGAAGGAACAGAGGAAGCAGATGCAATAGAGGCTGTTTCAGGATCGATCGCATCAGTTGAAGAAGAGCCTGCTTCCGGTAGAGACACCTTCGGAAGGTATTGTATGTATTTGGCGGAACACATTTCTCTGTACAGTTCGTCCTCAAGTTTCTACAAGAATGTGTGTAATGTTAGTAAGAGATTAAAATTAAATGCAGGAATTCTAAAGCTTTAAGAGTATATTATAAAAAGGACCGGATTTACAATATCTGAAATATTTTGGAAAAATGTTCAGGTACATTATAAAATTGTAAATCCATATAAATAAATAAATAAATAATATAATAATAATTTTTCCAGAAATATTTCAGGGATATGTTTTTGATTTTTCATTACTATTTAGTTGAGTTTGATTATATCTGCAAACTCCTATAACTTATTCATTACATACAGTACGTTCAGTATAACTGTGCCTTAAGCTAAACTAATTTTAGTGATTGTTATATGTTTTACTATGTGTAAGAGACGTACCTGTTTCCTAGGTTTTAATTTGGCTTTCCACTCTTTCAACTCAATGCTAAAAGCTTCCTCACGTTGTTTTAACTTGAGCGTCTCATGTTCTAACAGCATCTTCCGTTTTTCATTCTGTAGTTGCTCAAGCTCCTTGATAGTGGCATCACTCATGGCTCTGAGTTCTTCTAGTTGGCGCTGGTGTTTCAAGTCAAACCTTTGCTGCTCAGCTTGATAGCGCTTCTTCTCCTTTTCTTGGAACTTCAATCAAGAAAACAATTTTATAAACTAACTCAACTAACTATCCATATGTACAAATTATTTCATATTAATAAGCGAGAAAAGTTTATTGGAAAATACTTCTCCTTTTTTATGGAAGGCTCGCAGTGATTCCAAAATATTTTTTTTAAATTTGACAGCAATTTAATGAGGCAGCACCTTATCTATTTGTCTTTGTGCGAGGTGACATTAGAGGGGTAAAATCAATGAAGAGCACATCATAAGGTGGAGTTAAAGGCTAATAATGAGAAAGAAATTTTTGTTTTTTTTTATCCAATAGATACTCTGAAAATTATTGAAAATCTTGAAACCTAATTGAAAAGTTTCTTAACAATTGAAGCTAAAGATTAATTTACCAACAAATTTGAAGTTTACCGAGTTTACTTGCCTTTAATATCCGTAATTTGCAGTTTATCTCATTTATACAGGCTTTGCTTACCTCTTTAAATCGATTTTTTTCCGCATCAGGATCACTGGCACCAGATATGGAAATCCTCATCGACTCCCTGAACATTGCTTCACGAGCTTTCATTTCTGCCCTGATCCTTTTAGGCAGTGACCTCTTTTCTATGCCTTGTTTCTTTAACAGCTCAACCTCCTTAGCTGCAGCTCTTCGTTTAATCTGTTCTTTTTCTTTTTCATGTCTCGTAAGCATTTGATGCCTCTGCAGAATAAATATCTCCTTTATTTGTCTCTTCATCAGCTGATGCTTTTCGTGAATATGCCTCTCTTCTATTTCCCAAAGAGCAGCTTCACGAGTTCTAGTTAACTGTTGTTTTTGTTGTAGAAACTGTCTTTCCATCAGCGCAATTTTTTCACGGTGAGCATCACTTAATCGTCTCAGGGAACATTCATGGTTTTCATTTAATTTTTCTAAGAAAGATTTTTCTCTTTCTAAATGATCAGTGTCCATTTTATCCTTGCGTATTTTAAATTCTGATTTGCGCCTTTCCTTCGGTAACATATCAATTTCACATTTAAGTAATCGTAATTCTTGTTTCAATCCATCTCTGAATATTTTTAATTCTCTTTCTTGGTCAGCTCGGATTTTCTTAGATGTTGCTCGTAAATCGGCATCTTGATGAGCTTCTGCCCTCTCAATTTGTAACCTTTGTTGCCGACTTAACATTTCTAAATCATTTTCGTAAGTCCTCTCTAAGTTTAATCGTTCCTGTTCAAACTTCCTATCCTGTTGTTCAAGGGCTTGATGTTCTTTAGTAGCGAGGTCTTGGAATTGTTTCTGTTCTTGTTTTTGCAAATACTTTAATTCCCTCAATTCTTGTTTCCTATCTGTATGAGGATCACTGAAACAATAGTTGTCTTCATCACCATAAATTACTTTACTTGTAGTTGTGGTTATGAGAACACCATCGATAACAAACTTTCTAGTACGTTTTCTAGTTTTCCTATTTTGCATAGCTATGGTTTCCTGTTTAGTTTTTGGTGGTTTCCTAAGGACAACAACGTCATCATTTTCTTCCATTTCTGACAATCGCTCCTTATCTTTTTCATTACTACCACGGCTTTCATGACTAGCTATTGATATGCTTTCAACATCAGATTGCTCTATACTCTTACTGGCACCAGATATAGGCCTTCTGTGAGAATCATTACTTCTGACAGATCCACAATCGCTATGTGATCTATCCGACATTGCAGACTCAAAACTGTCCGAGTAAGTCTTACCATTTAAGCCTCTCTTATAAATATCTTCCCGACTAACAGAGTGGATTATTTGGCCATTCAGTTTATGTTTAGATGGTTCGTGAATATCGGAATGGGATCCGTCTAAAATAATTGACGTTCCACGAATTTCATCGCCATATTCACTCTTCGTACTTCCAGTTTTACCAGATGAAGTATTGGAAAGATCACTTGTGGAACCTCTGTAGTTATCTGTCGATTTATCACTCAAGTACGAAGTAGAATCCTTTACTTGGACTTTTTCTTCATCAATTTTTACAACAGACACATGGCTCGTATCTAGTAGCCTAGAACTGTCCTCAGAAACATCCAAGCCCGAATCATTTATAACATAGCTTGAATCAGTTATCATAACTTCACTTTCGTCCAACCTCTTGGCATTCAAAGGCTTATCTCTAAATTCACTTGGAGGTGGATATTCCAATGAGTCTAAGGAGGGACAGAATTCATCATCGGAAGATTCTATATGAGTTTTATTTGTTTCATTAGAGATAATTACAACCTCATTGGCACTGTTACTAGGTGATGTCGACGACGTTCTTGGTACGCACTGGGAATTGTCTATGATCACTGGTGGATGTGTTGTCACAACAGTCACCTAATGAATAATTTGTTAAATAAAACTCATCAATAAATACATTGTAATACTGATAGCTTACCTGACTTATATTAGAAGCTAAACTATTGGACGTGTCTGGATGGTTTGAATTAATAGTAATTGTGGAAGTGTTTTTATTTCTCTCAGATTGAGGTGTAGAAACGACAACAAAATTTAAACTATCGTCAGGTGTAGTAGCATTAGAGCTTGTAACCGTCACGATATCATTAACTTTTTCAAATGGTTGCACTTTGTCTTGTGAAAGTCGTTTGAAAAGTTGATTTTCAAGTGCCCGTTTTATTTCGGAAATGTTCACAGTTGAAGCACGGATATCATCTGTCTCATCCATATGTTTCCCTACATGGTCTGACTTGGACGAGGCAGCTTTAGGCTTGCTTTCTTCCAATAAAGGAGGTGGTAGTGGAATATCTCTTACATGGTGTGGACTAGAATTAGGTGGAGTATCAGGTGGCGTCATAGGAGAAGACGGGGGAGTGGGTAATGTAGGTATAACAACTGGAGGAGGTGGCGCAGGTCCCTTGTCTTTGTCAGAGGATGTAGATGATGTAGACTGTTGAGTTTGTAGGGGTGGAGGAGGAGGTGCTTTCCCTTTATCATGGGAAGTCTTCCTCTGAACTTCTTCTTTTTTGTCTGGCTGGATAACAGAAGGAAAAAATTAATAACTCACCCCATCGACAAAATAAATAACTTACTTGTTTCTTCTCATTTTGTGTGGTTGTACTAACAACTAAAGCTGATGTTTCTACTAGGTTTTCATTCGAGATTTCGGATTTGATGGCATCATCTTTTTCACCAATGGATGGTAGAGATTCAGATTCAGGTGCTATAAAAAATTTGCAAATTTTGTAGTGTGTCAAAATAAAAACAAAAAAAATATTTACCTTTACTATCAACTTCGTTGCTTCGTACAGAAGTAGAGTCATCTTCTATGTCCAGTGGAACTTGAGATGTACGGTTGTCCTAAAAACAAATTTTGGTAATTATAGAATGCTTAATGCAAAACATCATATATTAATTAAAATTTATTTCTCAATATACGTCAGAGTTTTTCCTCATATTATGACACCTTTCTACCGGGTTTATTCCAGCAGATATGAGAACAATGGTAAATACTTTTAGCTTTGCTCTCAAACCGTCAGAACTTACAGAAAAGAACATATGAACGTTAGAAATATTTATATAGCTTTGGTTATTGTAAACATCCTATTTATAAAACAATTATAACAGGTTTCACATTTGTTTTTTTTTTTTGTAATAAATTCTAGGAGTTCGGAAATGAGACAAAATGTTTAGTATTTAACTTTTTTATATATCTGTCAAAATAAATTCTATAGATAGGTGTTGAAATATGAAAAGATCAGAAAAACCTTAAAAAAGTGCAATTAAATTTTTTCCCTATATAAATGGCTCACAATTAAAACAGTAAAAATTAATTAAAACACTTGTAGATAGTGCCTTTCTCTTTGTAGAGATTAGAGAATTTAAAAAAATTTTATACATAAAGTTCACAATACAAACATCAACTGAGGTTTTGTACATTCTAACTAAATATACTCAGGACACCTAAGCAGTAAGCAGAGATGACAGAATATATAGGAGAATTGAATTCTCACCTGGACAAGCATGACAGGCGAAGGAGGACCCGGAGAGCCGCATGCATAACAAACAAGCCGTAAAAACATCAAATTAACAAGGTAGAGATACATTTATATTGATTTATTTCATACAAGAACTACCCTTATACATCCATGTTTCAATTTTTTGTATTTTAATGAGAAAGAAATTCCTTATGTCATCATGGTTGCAAAAATAAAATATACTTTTAATTTATTATAAGATATAAAATCATAAAATAACTTGTACTTGACTCAGACAAAAAAGGAACTCTTAAAAAACGAATACTACTTTTGTCTTTATCGGTAAAACTAGGTAAAACGCGGATGTCATGATTTATAGAACAGCTTCCCGATTCTCTTCCACGTTGATTAATTTGATTCCTTGACCTTTCGACTGTCTTGTAGTGGTCCATTTTTACTTCAGAAGAAGACCACTACAAGATGGTCGAAAGGTCAAGGAATCAAAATAATCAACATGGAAAAGGACCTAGAAACTGACATGCATCTATTGATTAATTAGAAACTTAAATCATCTTCATGATCCATGAATTATATTTTTTACACAATTATTATACTTCTACAAAAACTTATTAGAATTTGTACAAATTAATAAGTTACATACATTGTTTTATCTACGCTAAACTATATAAAAAAAAAATTAAAACAAAATAAATTAACATATTGTTACAAATTAGGGTAGATCTTATAAATACCAGCGAAAAAATATATCACAATTATTTAATTTGGAAAATTCAATTTAATATTACATCTGATAGAAATAAATATTGAATGGATTCTATTAATAGCTTTTATTATGAAGCTGTACATAGTAATCGCATAACGCAAAACATTTAAAAAGGTATTATTCTACTAATCAATAACTTGGTTATCTACACATTAGGGTCTTCAATCTTTTTGTTCTTAACTTACCAATTCTTTGATAAAGCTCTTTATGCTTTCGATGTTTCCTACCACGCTAAGCATGAAATTATTTACAGAAGCTTAAAAAATTGCAGAAAATATGTGCTCAATTGATATAAAACAATTTATTTTTTGCATCATATGCAAAGCAAAAATATATAAAAAGTCATTAAATGTATTGCAGATATTTCATAATTTATTGTATGTGATGTTAAAAATATTGTAAATTTTATAAAGATTTATTTGTAAAATGAGTTATTCAATCTAAATTTCACCGACAACTGTCAAATAAATTAGTAAATTATCATATTCAAAACACCACGTCAAGTTAAAACGAAATAATATCGATGCAAATAGACAAATTGTTAAATATCACCATTTCAACAATGAATATAATATTACAATACAATGTATAATTTAACACTCTATTTACCTCAGGATCGTCATCAGTAAGTTCCTCCTCGACAACTTCAGCTTTGTATTCCAGTAACAAGTCCCGAATAGGCTTAGAGTCCAAAGTACAGTTAATAAATGGATGCTTAAGCAGCTCGTCACAGGAAGGTCGTTTTTGTGGATCTTTTATCAAAGACTTAGATATAAAATCATTAAATTCTTTAGACCACTTTGATGGCTGCTCCAATTTGGGTGGATCGGATTTCTGAATCTTTAACAGAACTCTCATGGGAGACATTTCGTGGTTCGGTGGCTCCATTTGGGCAAATTCGATTAAAGTAATCCCCATCGACCAAATGTCCACCTTATAGTCGTACGGATTATCTCGAAATGTTTCACATAGCACCACTTCCGGAGCCATCCAATATGGTGTACCAATGAAAGTGTCATGCTTTTGAAGGGTGCTTTTGTTTTTTGCTGAGACACCAAAATCCGCTGAAATCGATAAGTGATAACTGTTGGCTCAATAAGCAATATTATTTTATTACTACACAGTTAAATAAAGATAATGATAGGGAAAATCGTAACTATTTACTGACACATATACACAACACATACATGTATTGTATGTATAATGTTATAGTGTATTATATCACGGATTCTTATACACTTCTATGATATTATTTCTCAAAATTTCTTACTGGTTATAAATATATATCCCATTGGGGAAAAAAATTACTGTACTAAATTAATAGTATATTTTAACCCGATATTTAGGCATATAAATTTATTCTGTTATAGAATATATCATGCTTTCTGATTTTCTAGCTACAACGGTCGTGTACATTCGGAGTAAGGGGAGATTGTGACCTGTGGTCTGTGCACAGACGACCTGTGGTTAAGAAGTATGGTATCGACGATGCATGGCGGTTAATCGGGTTAATCCCCGTTATTGCAGTCAGACTCACAAGCTTTACCGAATATTTTTTGTGTAGTGTTTTGAAATGAAAGCACGGTATATATGATAATATACTTTTATACGTTTGTTCTATTTACTATACTTACTTGAAATATTTTTGAAAGCGCTTTTTCTAAAGGAATTGCTCAGCTTTATTTAATACTAAAAATATGTTTTGTAACGGGCCGATTATTGTGACACTCTTTAAAATATACACCGCTATAAGTCCAAGTATAAGTCATTAATTTAAGTAGTAAATGCATTGTTGTGAGATGTTTGCAAAAATTTAACGATGGTCACTAATGGTAATAAAGAAAATTAGTAATTATAAAATACGCACTTGAAATTATAAAAATGATATATCGAGACCTCCATCGAGACGTATGAGTGAATTATTCCCTCAGCTAGTTCTCTATCATAAATAAACATCATCGGTATGTGTAGCGGTTTGATCTTTAGTATATTAAAAATAAAAATATTAAAAATACGTGCAAAACATGACTTACCAAAAAGGATCAATATTATTTTTAAATTAAAAGTACCTAGATAAGATACACATTTAATTTAATGGATCTCAATCTATTTGTTGTTTTTTAGTAATAGCAAAAATTAAATATGTTTATCCTTTCTCTCTGGTAAAAAATATGCTCGAAAATATGTGAATATTTTTGGCTACTTTGACGAATATTAGTATTGTTTTTGACAGCTCTTGTAAATATGTATTTTGAAATTAGCAAAAAGTTAGAACAATTAAATTCTAGAATTTACCGGGTGCTACTTCGGTGACTTCAGAAGTGGTTAAGAAAACAGGAAGTTGTTACGCAAACGGGACGAAACAAAGGATATGTACTTATCAGATTAAAATTTTATCAATGGAATTTTAACATTTGTTGTTCTCAAATATTCAATCTTTTTTACCTTAAAAAGATAATTTTTTTCTAAAATCAATCTCGCCACTGATTAGAACTAATTTCCCCTCAATTTTTTTCTATTATTAAACAACTTTTTTGTTTTTTAATAATATTAGCCAAAAAATAAATTGCTGTACGTTAAGTGATTTCAGATGTAGCTTGCATCTAAATATATTAGGTACTACAAAATTGTAGCCAACAAATATAGCAAGTTTAATAAATCCGGCACCTTGGAAATATAAAACTTATAAAATGGTTAATAAAAAAAAGTGTAATGTGATAAAAACAGCCTGTTTTAAAAATAAGCAATAAAACGTAGCATGTGGCTTGCTCTATAATAACCTTACATCTGAATTTAAAACTTGTTTCATATTTAATTTTAAAACACCTATTTATTGAAACACACCAAGTACTTGAAAAAATTGTTATCAATAAAAATATATCTATATAAACTATAATTATATTATTTAGCAACTAGATTAATTAATTCCGGGAATAAAATTTATTTAACAATTAAATATTATCTCTAAATTATAAATGAGAAAATTTTGTAAGGTTTAATAAAAACGATTGTATTTAATTTAGATCTCTGTATTATACTTTAATTACTGAAGCGATTGTTTTACATTGAATGCTGCACTAATTCAAGTAAGTATCACAAAATATTCATGAAAAATATGCACAATTTAACGTGATAATTCCATTCAAACAAGTACCTAAATGAATTGTTATGCAAAAACTACAAGAATAAAAATTAAATCCCTAAACAGATTTCCATTTTTGATAGATTACACATAATAACATAATTTTATGAGACTAGAATTTGTATTTACAAAAAAAAGTATTACATGGCATAATTATTATGTTTGTCAAGTCAAGTTAAATACTAAAGGTAGATTGCATAAGAAAAACTAATTGAATCTCAATAACTTGAACTGTTTAAATAAATAAGTTTCTCATCAGTCATCACACACCTTGGACTAAAAAGCTGTGATTTACCAGTTATGTAAAATAAATACAATCAAACATTTTGTATCATGTTTATGGTTTAATCGAGAAATCCTTTTACTTTTACCTAAAAGAATCAATAAGATTATGTAGGTGTACAGGATTTTTGGTTTATTGAGCACATTTGCATTGTGTTTTAATTATAAGAAAAGTTAAATTGAGCTGAAACTAGTAATAGAAACAATTTTAAATTAACATTTGTGACTTGAAAACTATTAATATTACAGAAATCATGTGCTAATTTAGTTTTTTTCGTGTTCTTCATTTCATTATTAACTTTAATATAAAAATACATGGCATAAAACTTTTGAAAATGAATTATTTCAAGAGGAAGGCATCATGTTTGACCAAGAATGACATCATCTTTCTATGAATCAGAATTTAAGTTCCTAATTCAATTCTTTTAAATTATTATTTATTCACATAACCATTTGATTCACTAAGTAGATATTTTTTAAAGATAAGTACCTACCTACTCATTTTCAATAAAAAAATAAGACTTACATTACATATTTTAAAATTCCAAAATAAAACAAAAAAATAAGAGTTGCTTTTAGAGTGTTACTATATTATACTTGATAATTTGATTTATCATTTTAAATATGCAAAATCCAAAATATATAGGCCCATCCAACAAATCACTTAAAAAATATGCTACACCACCATTTAGTAGATGTTTCACTGTTATTTTTTATTTAATAAGTTGACAACTACATCGCTGAAGTATAAAACTTTCATACAGGAAAAAATGTCTAATAAAGATCGGTTTCCAACTTCTTGGTTCTGGTCAATGAAGAGTCTCGTGAAGAGTAAATAATTCATCATAGCTGTGATTTCAAACCTTGCAACAACTAAAATATGCTCGTTTAGCAAATATCTTTTAGTCGTTTTGTTGCATTTTTTTGAGATTAAAATAAATGTAATAATTTTTTTTCTTTTTAATTTATGCCTCGGTTTTTCCAATGGAAATCTGGTCACTTTAAGAATGGTTTTAATTCAGTTGATGCTAATAAATGTAAATAATTGTTTAGTTTAAATTAGCAGTTTATTTGTTTGGTAGTAGTAAGCTGCGGTGGCACACGAAGTCGTCTTGAGTTTTTTTGTATTCCAGTAAAAAGAACAATAAGCTAAATTAATTATCCACAAAATGATTACAGAAATAATTATTTCGATGATTAATCAATCCCTATGAAATAAAAATAAAGATAGTTTCCCTGAGAGTAATCTTGTTTGCATTTCAAATAACCAGATATTAATAAATCAGAATTATAATATAGACAAGCGTAAAAATACAAAACTTTTTTTTCCGAGTTTTTTTCTAAATTAACCGCAGCAGACATCTTGATGTTGGGCAAACCTATTCCCACTTTTGTTGTGATCGAATTGACAGCTTTTGTTTTGCTAAAATAAACTGAATAACAATAATTAAATTATTGAAAACCACAACCAATTTATGAAGTAGAGTAGAGACTATATTGGTGATGGTAGTTGCAGTAAGTAGATCAGTTAAAATAAAACGATTCAAATTTAATACATATTTTAGGCGACAAAACTACAATTTGAACTATTTTCAATTGAAGACATAACAATTATCAAATCATCCACTTCTTATGCCCAAGGACAAATAAATTCAACCTAACATCATAAAAACATCAATATTAAACATTCCCCATGGTCACATAAATTAATCTCTTTCTGGGACATTCCTCATTACCTTCAAATAGATTGTACAAAGCCCAACATACCTATGTGTGTATATTTCATTCGAATAAGTGGTTGACTCCTTGTCACAATAAATACTACTTCACTTAAGCCGAATAAGTTTAGTTTTATAATTTTTAAAAATGCAGGTTAACATTAATTAATCTACTCTAATGATCTACAAAGGCCAGTTTAAATTTAATTTAAAAAAAACTTAAGAAAATACGAAACAGATCCTATAGTGGAGTAACCCAGATAATGACCTAGTTCTTGATCACTTAGTAAGATCAATATTTTGCAATTAAAATGACTCGGTATTATGTGGTGTTTAATATAATTATATCCCATTGTATGGTTTATAATTATTATTAATTATTACTATTAAGAACCTGAAAACTAATAGGATATTTTCAGACAGGGAAACAAGTTTAAATGCCATATAAACCACATGAACATGAATCATATAAAAGTTAAATTCCAATTTGACCTAAGACCCACATTATTTATTCACTAATTAACCTAAATGATTAACCTCTAACAATTCAATTTTAACACTACTGCATATGCTTAATTTGTTTGTTTAATAGGAGCATAGAAATTAACAAATATGCATTAATATATGCGTTTTGATTAGTTTTTATTCAATACATTTATAATCTAAAGAATGTTTCTTGTAAATTTATTCAATGTTTATTAAATGCACGCATTTTTATTATAATTAGAAATACCGCAATAAATATGTGCATGTGGTAGTAGATAGTGTTTGTGAGTAACCCTGAATATTATTTATAAATTACTTTATTGTACTTGGGATTATGCTACAATTCATAATTATGATATCTCACATCTGATAAACTTAATTCGATTACTTACTATGGAATTATCACTAAAAATTTAAATTTTGATAAAAGTAGGTATTTAGATTTTTCCTAACAGTACGTGTAATAAGTAAATATTAATTATTTTTGTAACAAAAAATAGGATTAGTAATCCTAATTACAGATTCTGAGGAAGTTCATCCATGTTTATTTTAAAAATAAAAACATACAATATAATTACTTTACAACCTGGAGTAAAATTATATTTCTGTTTATATCAAGAGACATCAGCACTGTTATAAATGTAAAGGTTCTATTTTATTCTGTACGTACCGATCTGCTTTTATGATATCCAAACTACTTAAATATTATATCCATTAAATATATAGCACAAGTCAATAATCCTTTAGGTAGTACCAACAGAAGTTAGTAATGACACGTTAAATGAAAAATTTGTGTCATCATTCTACAACGTCTAATATTATTGTGCCATGCGATGGGGCAAGATTCAATGTCACGATTTGATATGGCAATTAGGAATTCATGGGGAATGTCTCTCAATTTTACCACTATATATTTGACAAAAAAAAAAGGGAGTACATGATAAATAGGATTTTCCTATTTGAAAGCTTTATTATTATTTAAGATATATCATTTTCTTTTTGTCTTCTAGGAACAGCGCGTGTTTTTATTCGATTTTTTTCAGCCTTAGGATGAGAAAAGCATACCAAACATAGTTGATAACCTTAGATATTTATTTTATCTAAAATAGAAAATTTAAAATGAATTTACTAAGAGCAACTTTCTCAAATTCAACCTTCAATATGTAAATTTATTGATTTTGAGCAACATCACTACTAAAAAACACGAATAAATATTAAACAAGAGGTCACATTCTTCTTCTTCTTCTAGAACTAATTGTTGACGTTTTTGTAATTCGCAAAAATTAAACACATGAATAATTGACGTGTTTTACCTGGAGTACCAACGAGGGTACCAATAAATTCACACGTCAAAAGAACTTTGAACGGTTATCGTTAACACTTTAGGCTATATTTTAAACTGCCATAATTTTTACATAATATATGTGATTTTACTTCCACGTATTATTGATATTTCTTAATATTGCAATTTACTGTCATTTTCAGTTCTTAATACGTAGATAAGTAACCCGTTCTGTTGTATAAAATTGGTTTTCTTATTGACCATATCTTATAGGAGTCCTTATTTTGCTTTAGTTTTAAATAGTGCTACGACCCAGGGCATTATCATTCTTAACCTTGTTTATAACATACTGTGAAGAAAACGAGTTTGGTTTTACTACTTTTTGCATTAAAAATATTCAAGTTTATTGAAAATTCTGAACGCTTCCCCCAATATATAACTGCAGTCGTTTCCTTATAAAATTTTGGCGATATTACTATGAGTATTCTGCAATAACCAGTATTTGTTTTTAAGACGTTTTGTATCATAAAAAATGTTTACCTTTTTTTTAAATGTTATTGTTAGTAATATATACCTTTACTATCATCTCACTTATCAGAAATTGTTAGTAATCTACTAATAGAAATCCTAATGCACTTACCTAGTTTGACGCCACCAGCCATAGTCAAAAGCACATTTCCAGCCTTCAAGTCACGATGAATAACATGAGTTTTGTGCAAAAACTGTAAGCCCTTGCACATATTTTGGCACACATAAGCGATTTGGAGTTCATTTAAAGGTTTTTCTAACTCAGTCATAATACTATCCAAAGCTCCACCATCACAATATTCTATTAATAACCACAACTGTTGGTCCTTCTGAAATGCTTCGTGCAATTCCACTATATTTTGGTGTTTAATCTCTGATAAAATATCTATTTCTATCATAAAATCTGATAGATCATCTTCCCCGTCTAAGCGGCACATTTTCGCAGCAGCTAATTGTCCCGTGTGTTTGTGTTGCGCTTTGTAAACTTTCCCGTATGCCCCATCACCCAATTCACCTATCATGTCCCAAAATTCCTCAGGGTCACAGTCCATACGCACATTATTATACACTTTTTTCTTTTTCGCATCGTTACCTCCAAAATGGAGCACTTTTTTGATATTATTAAAAAACGACATTGTCAAATAACTTAATGTGCAACACTATATAAAATAATATAATTCACAATACATACTACATCATCACATTAGTTAAGTTAGCGAATATCTCCCTGGATGAAAATTTCTTCTCTTCATCTTTTCAATGATAAACCTACATTACCTATAATAAAATAAAGTTTATTTACTTTTTCTACATAACTAGTTTTAATGTAAATATGTGCTTTAGCTAGACATCTTAAAAAGTAGAGTATGTAAATAAATTGTGTTAAGAAGGTAAATGAATAAATTTTGACTCGGTATTTAATGAATACTTCATTATATGATACAGGTAATTGGTATTTAAAAACACATAAACCATATTTTAACACAGTGAACATCTCATGACTGTGGTGAAAGGAAATGTCAGAGCTACAAGTTTATGGCCAACAACCTGTCTTATTGCCAAATTTGAGGCAGCCTTTTTTACTTACAGTTTCAAAACTATCACCACTGGTTATATAAATTATTACTACGACTTTATAATTAGCACTACGTACAATAACTTATTTTTATCAGATTTGTATATCTTCATCTTCTAGTTGCGGTCAGCCATGCCAATTTTTACCTAAACCAAACCCCGGCCCCCTCTCGAAACACCACGCCTGTGCATGACATCATTACGGTTACTCCACCGCTACAGGCCGGAAAGCTTTTGCTTCCAGTGCAACTGAATGCAAGTTTATGCAGGAGTGAGTTCGAAATTCATCTAAGCTAACACGTTTGTATAAATTTATAAGTAAGTACATGATATTTTCACGTGATATATCTTTTAGTTAACCTGCTTTAAGAACCCAAAAGATTAAAAGTTAGGTGTTATTGTGGTTACTATTATATTTTATCGTTTTTGTCGAAACTGCGTATGCTGCTTGCGCTTTATAATTGGTTAAGTACCTATATATAATTTGACTTTTAACCTAAAATCGTAAAATGTAATATATATATATATATATATATATATATATATATATATATATATATATATATATATATATATATATATATATATATATATATATATATATATATATATATATATATATATATATATATATATATATATATATATATATATATATATATATATATATATATATATATATATATATATATATATATATATATATATATATATATAATAATATAATAATTGGATTAATAATATGTTTATATCAGACACTAAAAATTCAACTGGCCAGTCGAAATAACTATTTTCTATTTTTAACATATACATAAATAACAAACACATATACATCAAATAGAAAATAGATCGTGTTTACTATAATATATTTGGCAATAAAAGTGCATTAAGTGACTGCGATTTATTTCCGCCACAAGATGAAGAAAAAAGAAAAAGAGTTCAAATGAGGAGGAAGTTTGTATCATAATTAACCTCTTGAAATGTTATATGAAAAATTCAAAATTATGTAGAATAAAATATTCCTTCCCTAAGTGACGAGGTTTCAAAATATAACATACAATGAAAAAAAAAAACAAAAAATAAGGTTTTGATCACTTTTCCAACGAAAAGTGCATTGTGATTTTAGAGAAAATTCAGGGTCTTTTCGAACGCACTCCTGAATGTCTTTGATTTACACAGTCACATTAATTCTATACTATTATGTCCTGAATGCAAGCTCACTTTCTAATGCGCGGTGCGCGCATGTCACCCAGAACATGCGAGTGGCAAGTGTGTTTTGACAAAATCAAAAAAATCACTAAAAAAAGTACTAAAATCCGTTTATTAATTTGACATTGGCAGGTAATAATTTATAAATAAATGTGATGATTTTGATTATAAACTATTTGTCATATTATGCGGTTTTAAGTACTTGTAGACGTTACCTATTACATACGACACATTTTTTTTTTGTATTTTTATGAAATGAATTTGATTCCTACTAAGCTCTGAGATTTTGATATTTTTATTATTTATGTTTGATTATTAAGGTTTTTACTAAGGCAACGTACTTATGAAAGTATTTAGTTTTTAATATTTAATTTAATACGCTGCAAGACGAAAGGCTGTTTTCTCTAATGTCCAGAAATTGATTTCAAAATTATTTTAAGACGAATAATTTGGTCGGTTCAGATAATCATACGATTATAATTTACAAAATTAATTGTACGAGTACACATATTTATAAAATCTTAAAACATAATATATACCTCGTTGCTTTGTAACTATGTTATTAAAATATTTTGTTTTTTGTTTGACATTCGATATAAAACCGTTAGGTAAGAAGAAACGACAAATCGATATTTTTGACAAATTGCTTTGAAAGGTATGTGCATAATTTTATCTACCGAAATGAATTAAAATGTAATATTGTTCCACGTTGTGAATATCTGCATTTCGAGTTGTTCTGTGTGCACGGCATATAATAGTTTTCTTAAAATATTCTTCTCGAATTAAATAGGGTAAATTAGTCTTATATTATATATTTTTAGTTTTAGAGAAATTTGTTTATAAAATCATTTTTAGTTGGAAGTATGGCACAACCACGAACTCGTAGCATATTGGCAATGATATTCAGAAACTTCTTTAACTCCCTACGACCAAGACAGATCAGAGGTACTTTAAAGGGCTCCGATTATTTTGGTAACAAATATTATGAAATAGCCGCCAATCCATCAATTGGTAAAAGTAGAGCCAGTAGATGGTTTGATCCGCCTATAAAAGAAGATTTTATGCAAGAAATGCCTGCTGAATGGGAGTCCTGGTTAAGAGGCAGAAGAAAGGAACCACCAACTGAAGATGAAGTGATGACAAACCTAGCCATTATGCAAATGAAAAAGAAAAATGCTGTTGCAGTGGAAGCCAAAGCAGGAAAAATGGTTCCTCAGACAAAGGGCATCGAAACGTTTCCTAAAAGACCAGAGTACGAATCCGTACCAGGAAAACCTAATAACTCGTAATTAAAAGTTTTGAAAATAAGTAAAAATAAATTATTGTAAATAAATGTAAATATGAGACTGGAAAATGGGTGTATTATTCTAGAAGCTGCTTTACAGTGTAAGGGGCGAGCGTTAGTGCTTTACCCCTAATTTTTTATTTTTTACGAAATTTAAAATTTTCAGTCATTAGCATTGATCCTCTTAAAATGTATCTAACCAACTTAATTAGTGAAATATTTAAAAAAGTATTGTCTTTTATCAGGACATTCAGTTTGTCTTGCATAACTAGCCACGTGATTTGTGCAACTGTAAATACTGAATCTTTTCAGCGGACAAGTATACATCCGTAAATCCACATACATGCAGTTATTTATCAGAAGTTTTAACAAATCTGATAAATAAATTAAAGACGGAAAATAACTGTACTTATAGTAAATAGTTTTCCAACATAAACACAACGGAACTAAATGGTTGTGTGGCACATATTTTAAATTTGCCATAAAGAAATCTAGACGTTAGTATTAGTATATAATCAAATGCTTTAGATATTTTTGCCTGCTATATATGCAGAAGAATGCGAAAAGTTCGTAACAGACTGCTTATAATTTATCGGTGAATCAGATCGCGGCCCAAGCCTTCTAAAATTGCAAGGCACAAAAATGAAAAAGTCGATAGTATAAGAGAACGTTATATATTTATAAACAACTGTTGAGAACTATCTAGAAATATTAAAAATCTATTGGTCTTAGTAGGTTGCGAAATAGTAATTCCACGACGAAATAGAAGCTAGTTTATAAATGTGTTAAAAATCCATAAAAAAAAACAGCATTTTAAATAGTTTATTCAGGGGCCGCTCTAGCAATTTTGCCGCCCCACTTCAAGATAATCAAAATATAAATTATCTATGTTAATTATGAAATAAAAGAACAAATTCAACGAAAATAAAACTATTATTTTAATAAAAAACAACAAAAACAATAAAATAAAATAAATTCTCTGTAAAATAAGCAGGCCCAATTGCAAATTTTTTTAAATTTTTGGCTAAAAGAGAATTAATTGGACTATAGCACAGAAAGTTTGCATTTGTGATAAAGTTAAATTATCAATGTCATTTTAGACACATTTTCTGAAAAAATTTCACATCGAAGCTTTTGACTCGACAACGACGATATCGTATATCACACAAACGAAGCTAACACTTCACTGTGATTAGTGTGGGTGTTTAATAATATTTATATAAAGATTTTGAAAGTCATAAGTCAGCGACACACAGAAGGCTTCTTAGTTCTCATTTACGTTGGGTGGCCGAAATTAAGCTGTCAGGGTGGCTTCGAATTCAGTAGAATACTTGGTTGCCTCATACAGGCGTCAGCCGAATGTGTGGGTCGTACGACTGTATTCATTTGTTTTCGCCTTGTATAAAATTTTGCCGAAACCAGATACGGTTTCCGCTCAAAGGTTTGCAATGCCGCCCCTATAACTCTGCCACCCTGGGCAATCGCCCAGGATGCCCACCGTCTAGAGCGGCCTCTGAGTTTATTACGTTAGATGCCTCAACTAGTGGAATTTTAAATAAACAATCATTACACACAAAATTTTCAATAATCAAACAACTATTAAGTGCCGTAACTGTAAGTCTATACTATGACGGTCGATAGAATATTTTCGACATTTGGTTTAGTTAATTCCAATCTTAAGAACGTTTAGGAACCTGAATGGTCTTCAAATTACTAATTGGTTATTTTTCCCACAAAATATAATTTTTAAAATAATTATCTTTATAAACGTTTTACATTTCCATTTGATCGACCGATTTAAATCGATGCAACCCTGACAAGTCATATTTTGGAAGCTGTCTTATATTAAAAATAACAATGTAATATTTATATATATAATTTATTTACATATTAAAAAAGCATCATACAACTTACAAAACAATGCAAAACATAATATGAATCCTCACAGTTTTAATAAATTACAATTTCCCAAATTTTGTTTAGAGATTGACGTGACAGATAATTATTATATACATGATTGATAGATACAAAATTATTCTATTATACATAAAACAAAAACACTCAACTTATTTTATCCTAGTTGACGATCAATATCTAAGCAAAAGGGGAAAATCAAGTTCTACCTGTAAATACAATTTTTTTTATGCTTAACAAAATTAATTATATTCCTACACAGTAGAAAAAAATTGTCTATACTGGTAAAAAATAATCAACCTGAAAAATCACTGTGATCAAATAATGTCTGATCGTAGAGCGCTGCACGTACCATCCTTCCTGCAAAGTATCGTCCATTTAAGGCATCTCTTGCCATTTCAGCTTCTATAAAAAAAATATAAGGTAATTAAGTTACTAACAATAATTATATGAGTAAAATAAAAAATCACTGATTTCTATTTATATTTCTAATTATGCAATATATTTTTCTGTCAACTAATTTATTAGATAATTAACATACCATATGTTTCTGTAAATTCAACAAAAATCTTGACAACAATATCTGCATCATCATCTTCCTCTGTCTGCTTTTCGTTGTAAATAATCACCCTTTCAACAGCACCAAATTTACTACATTCTTCCTGAATTTCTTCTTGTAAAGTTTCATCAACATCTTCAGGCCCTACCATATTCCTTAAAATAACTACCCTCGAATCTACTTTTCTCATTAGTTTTTGCATAACAAAATGTCTTGCATTTTGACCTTTAATAGACATATTTTCTTGTTGCTGTAAAGTCTGAGGTTCGTTTTGATCTAGAAGTTTCTTTTGCAATTCCTCTTGTTGTTTAAGCTGTGCTTCCTGCGCACGTTTCATAGCTTCTTGTGATGGAGTATTAACAATAGGTAGAGGAGGTTGAGCAATGGTGGGTGTGACCATGGCAGGAGGTGGGATAGCAATTTGTGGAACTGTGTTCACTATAGGGGCAACGAGGGCAGGTTGTATGATGTTATTCTGGGTGATTTGAGGAATGGCAATTCCAGGCGGTGGTATCACAGCTGGCGAAGAACCAGCTGTAACAGGTAGAGATATAGCAGGTGTAGTTACTACTGGTGGCATAGTTACTACTGGTTGTGGTATACCAGGCATACCAACAGATTGAGTTACGGCAGGAAGAGTTGTGGGTTTACTTAAATTTGACAAGCCCAATGCTACGGCATTGCTTGCGACTGCGTCCATTGCTTGTATTTTAGCAGTCGCAGCTGCTGCTGCCACTAGAAATTACACAATTTTAGTACATTTATGAACTGTGGAAATTTTTAATTAATTAATCTCATGAAATCCCAATTTAAAATAGTAATTTATACAACACACCAACTTATACTAAATGTAACTGAAATACCTATAAAAATTATTTTATTTTTATATACCAGCTGGTTCTAAATTAGACATTATCTTAAAAAAAATATGCTCCAAAAAACCTTGATTAAGCTTAGGTTCCAAAGTTAAAAACAACACAGATAAAAGTCGTTTCTTAATATACAGGGTGTCCCACATAAGAGACTCACTTGATCTCCTGACTTTATTAATGAGTTAAAATAAAATATCAAAATCTATTCTCATGCATTTTTTTATGAGGAATCCGGTTGTAATGTCGCATAAACGATAGAACCTTTAATATACGAGGTATCGTCAAAAAACTGATTTTTCAAATATTTTTCACCCTGTATATTATTACGGAAATCAATATGGTATATAATCGTGGTTATAAAAGCATATGCCATTCATACACCTAACTTCCAGTATGCCGGAAATAGCTAACATCTGATAAAATTTTGGGGACAACCTGTATATTATGAAATAATTGAAAAGTAGCCAATCTCCTAATTTCAAAAATATATAACACATGTCCATTATCTTTAGTAGTTTTTTCTTTAGTTTCAAGCTATGCGTGAATTTTTAAAAAAGTATTAGAATTAGCTTATTTTATTACTTTTATCTCATTTTGTTTCTCGAAAACTACTAAAGATAATGAACATTTGTTATATATTTTTGAAATCAGGATATCAGTAAGTTTATATAATCACAGCATTTTGTATATAACACTTGAAAAAAACAGTCGTCGAGCAAAGGGCACAGGTATATTTAGTACATTACATTATGTAAGCATGCCAAGCGAAATGACGATAGTCTCGCTGCCACTTCATATCTATGTTTAATTCTCATGCAATGTGCATATTTTTCATGTGTGATTAAAAAAATATATATTGTATTTTCTTAAAATAAATATATATTATCTTCTATGTTCAACTAGAAATTGCCCTATAGGAACTTTTTTACGAAAATTACAGAACATGAAATTAGAAATAAAAAAATTCTAAATTTGTAACAAGTCTCCTCCTGAAACCTGTAATGGCATTTTGGTCAAATATGTAGGTTGAATCTGTGAAAATTTTTGTAAAATGATTCAATTTCTACAAACAAAGTTACTTATATTTTTCTAACCACAAGAAAGTTGAATAATTAACATAGGTAAACTTTGACGAATCTAAAAAATTCAAAATGAATTAAAACCAAATTAATGGAACCAAATTATATAAAAAAAAAATGAAAATGAGGCGAGTGGTATTTATTTACATCCCAGATACGTCCAGTGAAATCCATCTTACCTGCTGCTGCCGTGGGCATAACGCTGGATCCTGATGAAGGACCCATAAGGGCATTAGGAGGTGTGATTGCTCTTCCAACTCTTAGATACTGACCGCCCAAGTCGAATAAATTCATACTGGCAATGGCTTCGTTAGCTGCTTGTGCCGTCTCGTACTCGATAAATCCGTATCCTTTGTGCTTGTGACCGGAGCTCCCCTGCGCAAGTTTACAGTATATGATGGGACCGAATGCTTCAAAAACACTGCAAATGTAACAACGTTAGCTTTGTTCAAATTTCATCGTGAAATTCTCCTAAATTATAGGTTGAATTGATGATTGCTTCTCAGACGACAATTTGAACACGATTCGATTATGACAAAATACCAAGGAGTTATTTGAACAACATGAATTTTATATTTTACATGATATTAAACTGTTAAATTAACTCGTACATACTAAACTACTATATAACTACACCGTGTTGGTACTTGATATTGTAGAAGCGTTTTTGTCTTTACAAACTGACAAATTAAAAAATATTATTACTTCTCCTATTTAAACTAACCAAATTAGGAAGGATTAGTAACCAAACAGTCACAAAGCTAGCCTTAAACATATAAATGCATTTCTGACAAAAAAATACATATTACAGAAGAAGTAAATAAACATCCGAGATATTAATACAAAAAAATCACTTACCTTTTAATATCCTCTTCCGTTAAGTCGGGGTGTATAGAAGCTACGTAGATTCTATTATATTGCTTTGCTTCCTCCTGGATCTCATCGATAACGGTCTGCGCCTGTGGCATATTGCTCGGCCGTCCTACAACTTTAATATTACGACCACCTATCATTACACCATTCATCTGTTCTAAGGCCAACTGAGCAGCCTCCGGTATTTCATACTCAACAAATGCAAATCCTTTGTGTTTCTGCGTCACTGGATCCCATGACATATTGATGGATTTGATCGGCCCAAAAGGTAGAAAGGACTGCCTTATAGTATCCTCTTTTAGCTCAAAACTTATACTTCCAACGTATACCCTAAATTCACAATTTATGGACCTCTTATCATTTTTAATAATGCAAATTTGGTAGTTAGTAGATGACATTAATGATTTGTTATTTAAATTATGGAACTTATAGATCTTAATTTGGCCTAGGTTTATATTTTATGACAGCAAGATACTTGCAAAACGATATTTAGAAAATTACTTTAAAGAATTGGTCTATGCAAGTGTACGACTTCTTTAATTCCATGACAGTATTATACCTATCAATTATGAAAATAAAAAAATATAGCAGATCGGAAGATGTAAACAAATTATGCTAAAGTCAGTGATAGTTCATATAATATCTTACTATTTTGGTTTAGAATAAAATAAGGAACGCTATACTTAAAAATTGTGTTTGGTAAAATATTTATACTTCATAAGGTAGTTACTAATTTTTTTTACTAAACGAAAATTCTCGACATACAACTGCAATAATTTAATAAAACACGTGTGTGAGAAATAGTGCAATTTAGAAGCAAGGCGTTAAAACTGCATGAACCTGTTTAACTAATATAATATAGGTAGTAATAGGTACTATCGAATAAAAATTACTGAATTATTAGATTGTTGACTATTCAAATTATTTGATTGTTGCCAACTATTCAAATAAAAAGAATAACTGAATTTTAAATATACTTAAAATTAAATTAACAATCAAATCAGGCTGAAACAATTTTTACATATCTTTACTTCAAGCACAGTAGCTTGTCGCTCGTTTTTTTTTTTACGGCTATCGTGTTAAAATCGTGCTCGAATTACTATGCACATGCAACATTATACTCTAAGTACACAAATAACTACTATAAATTTTGTTTCATCATACATTACATTTTTTTTAGGAATACATCTAATTCAACGTCATCTTTTATATACTGCATTCTGCTATTTTTGTTTTTCATATAGCTAGACAACGTATTACTAATATAATACTGCGGAATTCGGCAAAATTTAAGAAAATATAAGGAAGAATTTTACTTAAATACGACAACCTAATATACATGTTTGTTCATAAACCTATAATAATTATTTAAAACGACAAAAAATTCGTCACAAATCTATGCTAGAACTGAGTGACTTGAAATTAACATAAAAAATGGAAAATACAATACTACAATAATAGTATACAGGGTGATTCTTTTATAAGGGGAAATGCGTTTTTCTCGTAAACGGCTAAAGGAAACTGTTTTCTGTAAAAAGTATTATATTCTTACCGACTGTTACTAAAAACTAGGATAGAAATATAACATAAATGTGCAGGGCTCTAGGCGTCGCGACGCTACAAAAATTTTTTTCCAGCAATGTACCACTTTTGTTACACCATTGGAAAGGTCTTTTGATTTCGAGTTTTTTTTCTTTATTCTATTTTTCTTTTTTCTCTATATTTATTCGTTAAAAAGTTATGATGTAATATTTGCTCCCTGAAACGGGTTTTTCGCTCTCTTTAAGGGGCTCCCTTAGGAAGCATATTTGGACATGTTTGTATGAACTTTTATACTTATTTTTACAAGTAGAATTAGCTCCAGAATTTGTGGACAGTAATTTAGAAACACCTTGTATGGGTGATATATGATTATGGATGATGTATCCATGTTTCTAAATTGCTATCCAGAAATTCTGGAGCTAATTCTACATGTGAAAATAAGAATAAAAGTTTATACAAACATATGTCCAAATATGCTTCCTAAGGGAGCTACAGTCCCTTAGAGAGAGCGAAAAACCCATTTCAGGAAGCAAATATTACATCATAACTTTTTTTAACGAATAAATATTGAGAAAAATAGAATATAGAAAAAACACTCGAAATCAAAAGACCTTTCCAATGGTGTAACAATAGTGGTATGTTGCTGGAAAAAAGTTTTTGTAGCGTCGCGACGCCCAGAGCCCTGCACATTTTGGTTATATTTCTATCCTAGTTTTTAGTAACAGTCGGTAAGAAAATAATACTTTTTACAGAAAATAGTTTCCTTTAGCCGTTTACGAGAAAAACACATTTCCCTGATAAAAAAATCACCCTGTACATAATATAATATACTCTTTTAAAAGCAATCGTTTTACTGCATTCTTTAAAAGTAATAGGCAATTTGCTAAATTTATTTAAGCCGCGTAAGAACAGGGTACTGATATATTTCATTTACTTTCTATTTTGAACATGTCTTGTTAAGAATTATGAACTTATTGATTATGATTAGTTATTGAATGCTACGTATCTGTTGAAGTTGAAATATGAAAATAAAAGGAAAATGGTAATCCTTTTAAAATTTTAAAAACAAAAATTAACAAAATATTTTAAACAAGTAATACCAGAGAACAAATTTAATACATCTAACGTTAAGGAAATAGGTGTTAACCTGTGACGCTTTAATACAGGGTCCTCCATAAAGTTGGCTACAGATAGCGACATGCAATTTCCACGGAAAAAGAGAATTTATGATTTTTCATAGTAGATACAGAGTAGCCTCACTCCCGGTATTTATGAATGAATTGCCGAGGTAGTTTTTCGTAACCTTCACTTGGTGTGAGACACACTTCAGTGTGCTAAGAAACTCATTTTAAGATTCAAATGTATTAAGTAAGTCTCGGTATGGCACTACATATCGGCTAAAGCAGAATTATCTCTAAATTTTACAATATTCTATCAAGTCCCATAATTTACACAGTTGATATTTAAGTGAATTAATATTGTATAATTTAATTGAATATTTTTCTTTTAAAGCAAAATACAAAACTCTTTCAAAATTAAATTAAGTATTCTTATCTTTGAAGCCTTTATAGTTACAAATATTTATTAAGAGAAAATTTGTATGCAATAAAAATTCATCCAAATACCTATACTTAAAATATTATAAAGCGAATGAACATATGATGAAAGATGATATAATCAGATCTTATCAGCTAAAAACTCACAAGTCGGAGAAAAAAATCCTCGACGACTTCAACAAAAAAGATATTCATCATATTATACAATATACATACTAAAATAAATGCCAATGAACATACAATGTTGCTCCTCATAAGCACAAACAGCCATAGCAAATAAAAAAGAAACAGCAGTGTGTTTTACAAACCTGGTAGGTGACGGTCATTTTATTTAGAAGTGTTTAGTAATGATGTTATAGATAGGTAGTCCAAAAAAAATTTTTATTTATAAATTTCTACGCTTCCATTAAATAAATTAGTCGAATAATTTATTGTGACATCAATTAACTTAATTTTATTCAGTTGTTCATTCTATTCAAATTATTTATTATAATTATTTTTTTAAGAAACTAAATATAATTATAAATACCCAATATAAAGAAAATTACATTATTTTTATTTTTCCTATTTCACAGTTTAAAAAAACTGAACACAAAAATAAGGAAACTTGAAATAAAACTGGTCAGCATTGTTTTACATATAATTTCATTAGAAATTATAGACCAAAGCGAATACATTTTACTTAACATCAATATTAATTTAGTAGCATTATACGTAATTTGGTAAGTTATGAGCTGCTGACCTATGTAAATACTAATGCATTAAAGCATCAATAAATATTTATTATTAATAAATATATTATAATTAAGTTTACTGATCTGTCACTAAGTGGTTAATTTTTCAAAATGAAGAAATTAATATATTTAAAGGATGCTGAAATTGAACAAATAATTTGGTTAAAAACTATCAACAATATATATCATGAATTAATTGGAACAATAACTGACTGAATGGTTGGTTAATAGTGTAATGAGGGGCAACAGAGTATGATGAAAGGCAATGATGCGTGCTAACCTGCACATAAGGGCGAGAGCCTGCTGCCTCTGGACCTGAGTCCTCTGACTAGCCTGTTGCTGCAACAGAGGACAATAGCCACGTCACAACTATGAGAAAACGTAAGCATGGGGGCGAGCTCTCGCCCCCTGAGCGGGCGCGTGCGATTTAAGCTACGCACTAACCTGCACATTAAAACTAATACTTGATGTCTCTGGAAGGTCTTATTTTTCTGTGGAGCAAAATTGAATTAGTAACACTTTATGTTAACTTTAAAATTAAAATTGTTTAAAAAAATAAATTAAAATTGAAAAATAACAGAATTGCGGACCAAAGACAAGAGAACTAGCTAAGTACTGTTGGATAATATTCATTTATATGTCAATGTATTTAATAAAATAAAATTAAATTATTCAATAAAATATCTAATTACAAACTTTTTCTTTTCTTAATTCTTTAATATATTAGGTAACATTATATTTTATCCTTTTATGTTTGCTTTTTTTAAATATGTCATAAATTTTTACGAAAGTACTGAACTAGACACATATAGTGTTCCGAGTGTTCCTAAAAAATATGAAAAAAAAGAAAATATAATTGTGCAAGGGTTAAGGTCTTAAAAGACATAACTGCTACAAATCGAAAAAGCAGGTGTTACACTTTAATACATTTCAATATAATCCAAAATGAGGCACAAAAATCAAATTTTAAGTAAAGAAAAATAAATTTGTGTATTATCATACTGATTAAACAAAAATAGAAATATCTTGAAACAATTTAATGACCCTTATTTTATTTCAATGTAAGATGATTGGAGTGTGGTCAATAAAGTAGAAAATCAATTTTTAAAATGTAACTTGATTTTGAATTATAATAAGTATAGTATATTTATTTTTTAAATAAATATTATCCAACATATAAATATATAAAAACACATAATACTGATCCTAAAATATTAAGTTGTATGCTTTTACAAAAACAAAAAATTTTAATAAATTTCGGATATTGCTTCGAGAATGAATCAATATTTCAAGAAACAAAAAAAAAAAATAAATAAATAATGATTTTTAATGTGATACAGTATTATGTAATAAAATTAGCAAATAGACTGACGTTGACCAATAATTTATAAGAAGTATTAAAGGTTAATTTATTAGAGAACTACTGGAAAGGTCAAATTGTAAAAAATATTACAAATATTATAAACATCAATCTAGTTATATCGCATTTCACTTATGAATTCAAAAAATGAAAAAAATTCTGATTAGTTAATATCAACAATCATTGAGGATATGGGCTTCATAAGTGAGATGTTCTTTTAATTCAGGCATACTGGAATTAAAAGTATGATAAAAGTATGAGACGAAATCTAAAGAATACATTACATTTACCATTTACGTTGATTTCAAAATTACAGATGATACAGTGTATTGCAAAAAATCTGAAGGTTTTGAAATTATAAACATAATTAAAGAAAATATGTCAAGGATTTAATTTTTACATTTATCAACTCTGAAAACATAAAAATATGAATTTAAAGCTCTTTAAAATTCCAGTAAATAATACATACCAAGCAAAAACAGTTTTCATTTTATTGTCAAAATATTTTGACGAGATATTTTGAAAAGTAAATTATTTTAAAGAAACTTATCTTTTTAATTCCAATATAGGTTTATGTTTTTTAGATGTAGAGTATTTTATAATAGGCAAAAAGTTAAAATCAAATTTCTGCTTCTTTGGAACGAAAAACAATTTAATAGTGTTGATATTTTACAGATTAGTAGCTAATTATTATTTTTTATTGTATTCTAAAAAAATTAAATTACTAATTGATTACATTTACATTTTAATATGTAAGACACCTAACTTTCTAACAGCTCATGTTAAAGCAAACGCAATAAAAAATAAAAATAAATAACAAAATTTAAACAAAAAGTTAATACTGACGTACTCTGAAAATGCTCCATAAGGAAGCTTTTTTATTATCTTAGCTATAGGCAAAGTTATTGAATTTGGTATACCATTTAGCATTAATATACACACGTCTTGCCACTTACAAATTTCTGATAGGATTCTGCAAATTTCACAAATATTGCACCAATCTCCCCTAACAATTTCGACTCCGCCGTAGTTTTATGCTAGTTAATACCAAAGGTTGAAGTGGAATAAATAATAAAACAGCAATGCGCTTTATTAGGTATTCGGTTGGTTGACAAAAAACACGACGAGACAAGTGTGCCCAATGGAGTAGTGTGCCCCAAAGCATCATTCAACCAATCACGGCAGTCCTAGGTCTACCTTTGACAGGTTCTAATTCGAAATTGATAGGGGAGATGTGTGCCACTTACTGTGCTATATCCGAAATAACGAAGTGGCCAGACGTGTATATTATAATAAATAAATAAAATAAATAATAATTTGGCCATAGGCAACTAATTTAAATTTTCCTAAAATGCAAGACATTGAAGGTCGATTGTACGAAATTATTACTTCCAAAAAATCATGAATTAATACCACTATTCTTAAGTCTGACTATACAGGTACAGTGTGGTCCTAGAAAATGGGCCACATCTTGATTTTAGCGATTTTTTAGTTGTGCAAAGCGGTCTTATGGCATTTTTTGTTTCCTTGCATAATAAGTTGTTAAGAAGAGAAAGAGATAACAATAACTTTTTTTTGAAAAAGATTTAAACGATCGAGTAAAAATGTAAAATATATTCAAAAACCATCAGATTTTTTACCAGATACCGTAACAATACAAAAAGTAATTAATGTATTCTTCCGTTATTTTGAATTATTATTTAACACGTTGACTGCCGTCTTCGTCAATATGACCGAGAAAATAATTTCCCCCCAAGCCGGCGCGGTCTATATGACCGAGAAATTTTTTTCTTTTTAGTCGATATGACCAAGATATATTTTCACGATTTTCTTCGCAGGGGTGACGAATATTTGAAAATTTCTTCTGCGGGACTTCATTACTCATAGATATCTATTTCTGTGCATAATGGCTCAAAGAATGAAAATTTTGACCCCACATGGAATATGCCCCCGGCCCAAACGGACAATACAATAAAAGACGCTCCGGCAGTGAACGTGTTAATAAATTCCACTCAGAAAATTATGAAGTCCATAAGGATAAAAGTTATAAACATACCTGTTGCTGATAGGCAATTGTTTGTTTCATAAGAACCATTCGTATACTTTGTTCCATAGCATATTTCTTCGCTTTGCTAACGGCATCTGCATCATCTGAAGATAATTTCGGTAAGGTGCCTCCTAAAATCCCAGCAATAGTATTGCTGCGAGCTCCAGGCCCTACAAATGAAAACCATAAAAATGACAAAATACACTTGAGGGACTTTTTAACTTTTCTTTATATGCTTTGAATTTAAATAGAGATCCGTATATTTAAATGTAATAATGAATGAATTTATTGTTTATTCTTTATTAACGTGTTTCGTTTTTTAAATAGTAATAAAATATCAGTTCAAGCGACAAAAAAAAATAAAGGATTGTTAGAAGATAAAATAGTGTCCATCAAGTGGACATCACAATTTGACTCATGTCCTTTGCTCTTCCAAGACTCACTTAATTTCCTTCATTTATTAAGATGATCTCTTACCATTAATTCAAAGACTATATTTAAAATTACAAAAACTAACTAAACTTACCTGTAATAACTTCTCCGGTTTGAGTTAAATCATATATATAACTGATTCCGTCAAAAAGACCTACAACAAATGTGATGTGTAATAAGTGAGTAAACAAGATTTGCAGGGTAAACTTTAGGTTCAGATTCTAACTCTTTGTATGGATACCATCGGGTCATGGCAACAACTTGAATAAAAGGACTTAATTATAACCATCTACAGAGTACATTATACTATATAAAATAAATTAAATTAAATAAGTTGTTGCAAAGAAAAATTTATTCGCTGTTGAAAAAAATATCTATGTTATTTGAGATTGAATTGAAAGATTATATACTTATTATAGTAATAACACTAAGTAGTACAACTCCCGTGTACCCCTTAACTGAGATTGTGCAGAAGAAAATATACACTTAGAAGAGACATAGGGCACACGCCCAATATCTGTTTCAGTGAAAGTAATTTCTCTCACAGTTAATTCCATTGCCATGACCGAAAATCAAACTCAGAACTTTTGGTACCATCAGTCATATTGAAACATTTTCTTTTTCATGCAACAACTACATATTTTTTTTATTTAAATCTGCTGTAAATGACAATTTGTAAATGAAATATTCCTAAATTTTATCTCGAGGATGCAAGAATGTCAATAATAATTCTCATTTATATACAATTCTAAAATCCAATAATCATGAATTTTTTTTGCAATATATTTTACAATACTTTTAAATGTCGCTTCATCAGTGTAAAAAGCGAATACATTTATAAGTTAAAAAACTTACATGTTACAGTTATAGAACCAGGCAAGGACTATACCGGGTGACCACGAGAACCGGCCCAGGCTTTATAGCTCTTTTGTTTATGAACCAACTGTTTTGAAATTGGAACATGTCAAGAATTATTTTCCAATTTAGTGACGTATACATTCAAAATGGCCGACTTCAGGTTTCGACGGAAATAACATCAAATTCTATTTTTTAAATGGAACACCCTGTATATTTTATTATTTTTTGAATCTACGGACCAAATTCTATTTGTTCACGTTCCAAAATTTGTATTTTCTTTTAAATAATTTTAAAATTTTTAATTTAATTTTTCAATCCATAAGGCTGTGGCCTGTGACATGGGAAAAATTAAATTCAAAAATTTTAAAATTTTTGGAAAGAAAAATAAAATTTTGTAGATTCTAAAAATAATAAGATATACAGTGTTCTATTTAAAAATTCAAATTTGATGTCATTTACGTCGAAACTGGAAATAGGCAATTTTGACTGTACACGTCACTAATTATTGGAAAATAAGTCTTATATACATGTTCCAAATTTCATTACAGTTGGTTCAAAACCAAAGGAGTTATAAGCCTGGGCCGGATCTCGTGGCCACCCGGTATACCAGATCTATTGCATCATAGGATTCTTGTAAGGAATACATTTCTATAAAGCCCAAGGGTAAAGCAAAAACTAGTTCTAGTGGCTTTTAAGAATAGCATCCAATTATCCCCTAATAGTTCAACAGTTAAATGTTACCTGACAAATAACTTAAAACAAAAAGGAACACAAGCACATAAACAAGATATTGTTACTTCTTTTATATAATTATTACAGCTTAGTTTCTTGTGGCATATTTATGGTACTATTAAGGCAAATATTCCATTTTATTGATCGCATTTAATACGTCATAGTATGACTAACGATTACTGGGAAGATTTTAATATATACTCTAATAATCTATATTAATCATCAAACCATCAAAGATTACAAAATTGTTGCAATCATTGCTTGCTGCCTTTTAAAAAGTTAACATTATACCAACTGTTACCTTGACTTTCTACAGTATGTCGAATTATGAATTTCAAGTTTGGAAGGAAAACTATATTCAAATTTTCAATATTTAAACTTATGAGATGAACATGAATATTATATACTTTAAAAGATATCTTTTTTTACCAATGTAGGACAAATTTTGCTATACCTTTTGGTAATTCCTGAATGTTTCTCAAAATAATCATATCTATATCATTATTTAGTCACAATACCAGAGTACTTAAAAAATAACAAAAGGTCATTACCTTCTATGAATTTAAAGTTATTATTGTGGAAGAACTTCACTCTTTATGGTTTATTTCACAATAAAGGCTTTCATTATTATTTTTAAATTAAAAACAGTTACAAACGCCCTTGTTTCCATAATACTCAATATAAAAATTATAAAAGTCCTAAGATCTAAGAATAATAAAGTTTACCACTTTCCATTTTACAATTATTAGTAAATATTACTAATAATAATTATCAGTACTTTCCATAAAACAAAACACCAAAAATAAATTTCTGTTTCCACATTTTATATAATCATGATTATACTTTAGTACCGAGTTCATATACATGAAATAATGGAAATGTTCCATGAAATAACATATTTTTGTCAGATTCCTATATGATATTTTAATAAAACCATAATTCAAATGTCACAAGAATAAGCATGGTTCCATGAAATATTTCAATTTAAATATGTCTACGAACCACATTGATATAAAGGCAGACAATAATGTTAAGTGCACGAGTTAACGTAGAAAATTACTGCAAATTTCTGATTTTACCTAAAACGAATGAAGTTTTAATAATAATTATTAGACCAATCACGAATTATTTTATTTTAGTTTCGGCATTTAGGTTGATATCCAATAGCTCATCACAGAACATAAAGAATAGGCATTTAATTTTGGTTTATTATAAGGATTTAAAAATCCAAACAATGTATGATCATCAAAATGTAACGAGATAGTATTATAAATTTCTAGTTGAACATCATGATTTGAAAATGAAAGTTTATATTTTCATTGCAAAATCACGACATTCAATACAATAAAAAATTTATACAATGTCCCTATTTGTTAGACTAGACTAAATATCTAATATATTTGGTTTTTTAAATATTTGTAATAAAGCACAAAAAAATATGTTTGCTTCCATCTCAGTCTCTGAAACTCCAACCTTATTTTTGTGTTTACTCTATAAAAACTGGAATCATTCAAAATTTTGGACATTGCTTTTTCAAAAATAAAATTAAAAATACATCTAATTTTGGCAATTTAATAGAAATTTATAACAAAGCTTGTGTGTAACTTTCATTATCTTTAATATAAATTTTTAGTTAGTTTCGTTATAATCACAAGTCTGTGTTCTTCAGAGTATATTCCTCACAAATTTGAGCATAATAGCATTGCAGTTTAAATAAAATGACGAACTACAATTTTGACAATGATCTAAATTTTAAAAAAATACAAATATTTTTTTAAGTATATATAAAAAATATTAACCTATGTTAAAAACCCATAAAAACAAATACAAATTAATCTCCCGATTAATGTTCTTTTCAATTATTTTTCTAATCAGATGTGAAATTCTGAAACACATAAAAAAATATAAATTTGTATATTAAAAATATTTTTCAAGAAAATATATGTACATTTCTGAAGCTCTGGCAAGTCGTTATCCATGTGGTGGTCAAGTCAAGCCTCTAGTAACCGAAAACTCGCAACTAGTTGCACCTATTTGTATCTGGAAACACAAAAAGAAAATAGATATGTCTAAACAACCGGGATTTGTCCTTAATTGAGTATTACTTATACGAATATGTGTGTGTAGAATGAGTATGGGTTTATAAATAAAATGTAATCAAAACTAATGATTTGAATTCAACAACTCATACTCAAACACAGGGTAATTACTTTGTTTTCTTCCTACCGTGTAGCGTAGGCTACAGTAACAGCTATGCCAGAGTCCACGAGGCTACGACCGGCTGATCTCATTTCTGGAACATCTCAAGCAGACATCGCACATTAATATGGTTGTCCCTTACTTGAGGCTTTACACCTTAACAGCAAGAATAAAAAAAATTAAAACTTACCTTCTGTCCTTTGGATTTTTGCTGGTGGTTCCTCTGTACCAGGTGCAGGGGGTTCACATTCTTCGGGAACCGGTGGAGGAAGCGGAGGCGGAGGAACATTAGAAATAGTTGTATTAATTGCCTGAGGAGGAGGAGGAGGAGGCGGCTATACAGAGAAAAGTAAGTTAATAATCACATAGGATTGGTAAAACGAAATGCAATACTTACAACATTCGTTGCTTTATTTAGATTATTTAGCAGCAACTGTTGTTGTTGGAAAGTTGTCATCATCTTGTTAGAACTATTTATTACGGTTTTAAACAACAAAAATATTCTCTTATGTCCTATTTATTAATCAACCACAGCACAGCACAAAGATGGCGACTACACACACACACAGATTTGTACAGAATATGCGCACGAGCGTCAATCGATAAAGTTAATTTCCTGAATACAAAATTATCGACATCGACCACAACAACGACCTCTATGATATAGAGATGCGTTAAGCCTGAACATTTGATTCGAATCATTTGATACAGTCAAATTTAAGATTCGATCAATCCATAGAACTAGGTCAATCATGTACATTTTCATTAAAAAAATATCATTTCTAGTATATTTCATAAAATTAACGTAAGATACTATTTTTATGGTACAGAAGTCTTTTAAAATATGAGCTTTAGAAATTAGAAGTATCAATTTATTTATCGATCGAGACTCGAGAATGCACGGAAAGATGGCGCCACACAGAATTAGTTCGAAATGTTCGAAGCATTGCATCCAAAACGTATCAAATTAGATTTACCTAGATCTCTAGTTATCATATTATTGTTAGGAATCATCCTGAACCTGCCATTATTAAAAGATTTACAAAGCGAAAATACGTTATTTATATCTATCTTTTTTTATTCGTATAACTAAAAAGAGATGGCGTATAAATCAAGGGTGCGTTCAGCCCATATGGTTCAGCCACAACATGCTAAACCGCCCAGTCCGTACCAACGTTGCCAAGTGTACAGAACGTGTTACCCGAAACCTAACTGAACTTATTCTTTCTTTACACGCAGTTTGTCAGTGGTGTGATGGCCTAGCGGAAACGAGCTCGGCTGGCAAGCAGAAGGTTCCGGGTTCAAATCCCACATGTTCTTGTTTTTTTTTTTTATTAAATGCATCAGGCATGACGAGGTCTATTAATAGGTACCTTGCATATAATTTATTTTACTTCCAAAAGCTAATAAACCACATCTTTTAGTAAATTTAAGAGCCTCTTCGCATATATTTTTGAAAAGAAAAGAAAAATTCCACTCTAATTTTCCATTTAAAATTCAAACACAGATGTTTAAATTGACGTCACACGAAAACGCCTTGCCATTGGTGGTGATGTCACGAAGCAGGGCGCTATATACGTTTTTTGTTGCTTCTCGTCTAATGGCACTTTAATAAATGTTTTTGCTGGTGTGGAAATCGTAGTACTTTTACAATCGGGTACCATGCAACATGCAATATAAACCATTGTCTTTCAATATGACGCTCTATGAGGATTACACAGCTCAATTGCATTCAAGAAAATTAAGAAAATAAAACAACGTGCAAACCGTCCAGTGTAAACAATCAACACCTCCTAAAACACGCAAGGCCTCAGCGCTCATTATTATTACTGCATTCGGTTTTTACATATCTGAAAGCTCGCTTTGCTCGTTTACCTCATTTGCCGTTCGGTAATAGACAATGCATGCTCTTTTAGATCTGCTCTGCGTTCGGTAAGCATAAATACGAGCGGTCAGCGCTACCTCGTTTAGCTCGGCTTCAAGACGTCGAGCAAACAGATTTTTTAGGGTTCCTCTGTGATCTGTGTATCAGACACTATCTAAGTACAACCAAGAAGACTGTTCTCTAGGTTTCTTGAGTACAACATAACAGAACACATAGATTAAATAAACTGCATTGTTTTTTCTGAGTGATACACCAAAATAAAAAAAAAATAATAATTTATGGGGTTATGTTTTATGTTCCTCCTTGGTATCCATTCGGTAATTAAATTAGGCTCATTTGCCTCGGTGATCACGTGTGATAAATCTGTATCTGCTCGCTCGCCTCTGGATTTTTAAAACCGAACGCAGTATGCATCATTACATCTTGGCTGAATATTTGTTTACTAGTTTAAAGGATAACCTGAATTGAAATTTACATGTATATAGGCCATAGGGTGGTATTTTCGATTTAAATATTTAATTAAAGTTTTCACTGCATAACGTTTGAAATTTAACAATTAATCACTTTTTGCTTTCAAAAAAGATGAATAAAAGTATTAATAACCTCAAAACATTGAACTGTCAATTTCGACTGTCAAACACTTGTTGAACAACTACGCTGCTGGCAAGGCTTGAGCTGCTGACTACCCAAAGTCCGTCCAGTCTAGACATAGAGATTATTATATTCTATCGTAGCCTTCGCAATTACCGATGACTACGATTCTATCTCTATGAGTCTAGACTATATGACGTCAGCGGAACCTGCCACGTGACGTCACACTACATTGAGATGGCCACGCCTCGTTTTGGCGCGCCCGATTTAATTTTAAACTTCGATTGCTTATAAAATTATTATAAGTAAACGCTTTAAAAAAATACTGTGCGGAGGTGATATTTAGATATAAAGAATCATTTTTACCACATAAAAAAAAATTGTGCAAGGACCCTATTGCGAGTTAGAAGCCGGAGGCAGGTTAGATATGTGTGTTATTCCCAACGACATGTAATTCTTATGTCGTATGTCGTATTAAAGGAATTTTTTTTTTATTAAGAGGTCTATTGCGAGTTAGAAGCCGGAGGCAGGTTAGATATGTGTGTTATTCTCCTGATAAAGGAATTTTTTTTTATTAGATTAAAGGAATTTTTTTTTAATAAATGCATCAGGCATGAGGTCTATTACGAGTGTTTTTATGATATTTATTTAGTGATAAACTAATATTCCTTCTTTAACATAAAAGGATACTACACCCGCCCGCGCAATTTTGCGGCACTATCATAAAAACCCAAGAATTTGCCGGTCCGTCAAATGTTGTTGTAGGGCGACTAGAAGCTAGTCATTTTTTCACCGCAATCTGACATCATTCGCCACATTATTACGGTCGCTATTTGCCGGTGCCGCAGATGTCATGAGCATTCACTTATTTGGGTGTGATTTGGAATTGAAAGCAAATCTCCTGTAAAGGTCATTAGTACGTTGTTGCCAGATATAAAATGTGTATCTCAACGCGCATGGCATGGATAATGAATTAGCACCAGTAGCTAGTTGATCCGCGTGTTAGTTTACTTCACGGCACGGGAATATTTTGTAACTGAATACAACTCTAACTTATACTCGGGCCAAAAAGAGTAGTCAGTAGAGCAAAAAACTTACCGGCAATTCTTCAAAGGATTTAGCTGTTATTGAAAACAGAAGCGGCAGCTCGTTTTACCATATAGTCCCATATAATTCAGAGAAATATATCCAGTTTTCTCCGCCTACCAGAGATGAAAACCACAACTAGGTCATTATGTTTAATTGGTATAGTCAACCAAATAAAGTACATGCTTGAACGTGCCGCCCTTATACCCAATAATTTGTTCGACTATTATAAAGGTCGTCGAGAGGGCTTAGATAGCGCATTCAGTGGCGTCACATATGCTGCAACGCAAAGGATGTGCATTGTTCAACTGCGTTGCTATACCTAATTCGTGGAGATAATGTTGCCAGATGTAAGCATATTATTTAAAATTTAAGACATGGTAACTCATACTCATGCATAATTAACACAATCCGCTTTCATTTGTTCGAATTATGGAATTTATGAAATTCGTAAATCCGTACGCCCCTGGACTGACTACTCTTTTTGGCCCGAGTATAGTAGAAATCATTTTTTATCTATAAATAATTTTCTTTTTAGTAATTCATTCATTTACTAAATTTCTTTCCTTTCGTATTTGCCTAAAAATAATTGATCTAAAATCATTTAAAAAACGTGAATAAAAGTAATAACATACGTAAATTTTGTATCTATTTTAAAAAACTACGTTTTGATTAAAAAAATTTCACTTTAAAAAATTATGTTATTCTGAAAAAAAATCTAGGTAACAAATATCCAAATAACAATTTATAAAATACCTACTTGCCCGTTGGTCGGTCGGTCTGTCTGTAGTCTGTCATGATAACTTGAGAGCGTCAATATATATACTTTCATGAGATTTGGTAGGTATATATTATGTATATTCGCCAAGTTAGTTATGAAAAAATAGCCAATAAATACGGCGACGGCAGAGGAGGTGAAATTGTCTTAAATGAAAATATCAAAATATTTCAAAATATATATAGGGTATTAGGTATTATAGAACAAGCATATTTTCTCAATAAATTTTTACTTTGTTATAATTATTATGATTGTATTATAATAATATGTATAGGTACCTAATATACGAAAGTATTGTGATGGTAAAAAATCGTCGTCCACATTTGCACAGAATTATTGTACAGGGTTTTTCTGAAATCCATGCCAATAAAGCTGATTCTCCGTGACTAAATATAAAAAGAATTTTCTATAATTAATATGGGCCTGTAAATGCGTCTTAAGGGAGCTGGGATCATTTCATGGCCTGCAACTCGTCGATTTAAAATCAATACCTGTTATAATGGGCTTCATGGCCCAATACTTTTTTGGAAAACTTTATAACTTCATGATTAATTTCTTGGGACTTGAAATTGGTACTTTTTAACATTTACATTCATTTTTGAGTATTTTCATTTCCAACAATTCACATGTTGAAAACAATACAATAAAGATTAATATACATAGTTTAAAACAGTGAAAAACTAGTTATTTTTATAAATAAGCGTTGATAACATCACTGTCGTTATATAATGTAAGGAAATATTTTTGAAAATTTTAAATTAAGGTAATAAATAAATAAAATAAATAAATACACTACATGCAATTACGACCCCCTTTATCCCAGAAGGCTCTAGAAGAGCCTTGTGCGGGAGGGGGCTACACATTTAAAGACAAGGGACACATATCCAATATCCGTGTATAATGGAAAAATCCCTCTCACAGTATTTTCCAGTGCCACGACCGGGAATCGAACCCGGGACTTTTAGGTGAGAGAGGTACGCTACCATCTCGACCATCGCAAGTCATATACAGATTGCGAAAGTCCTCATCTTGACATAGGACCTAAATTTGCCGCTTAGTTTTGTTTAGTATCGCAGCTCTAATCTGTAAACAGTTCGAGAATCGAGACGCTAGCATACGGCGACCAAGGACGGACATTTACGAGCAGTAAAAGCACTTGTGAATCAGTCGTTTCACTAAGCGTCGGAACCCTTTCATGTAGTGTCACAGCCTTCTTTATCTATCAAAAGCATAGACATAGGATATCTATGATCAAAAGGCTGTGGTAGTGTCTCTCAATTTTAGTTTTTATAATAGTTGCGCAGATTCCACTTTAAGGCCACGCTCATGTGGTGTTCGTTTGTCCTATACCATTTACGTTCGTTTGTCTTCTGATTTCTGATACACAAATATTATACGTGATTGAAATTAGATGACCAAATCTTTCTCACTAACCTTTTTTGCTTTTACTTACATTTTTAGTCTATTTTCTATAAATATTAATGATATTTGTCAATTATTTTTCGTTCCGCCATATTGAATTTTTATAGAATCTTTACTCTCTCATGATTTCAACAAGTATGGGTAACACTTTTTATAGTTTATGATTACCTAAACAAGTAAGTTCCTTTGCAAAAATATGCAAATTCATATTATTCATAGATTTATAATGGTATTATTGCATTTTTAGTCAAATTCGTCATTGTACCATGTGAAATGCACATTTATTTGTTTTAAAATTTTTTATAATTTTTGCATTTGATTACCTATCTTTTGAGAGCGTGTATGCCTTCAGTAAATAATAAGTCATAGGCAAAAAGGCAAACATTCATGAGCCGGACTTTACCACGTAAAACAAATAAAAACCACAAACATTATAATTTATGCGTAAATAGGTACTTCTTACACAATAATTAATTTATTTTCTTATTTATAATAATATACCTATAGGTTGAGTTAAAACTTACAGTATTTTCACAAATATAATTATAATAAAAGAGAACAAGAGAAGGTCAAGTTTTGTGGAGTTTTAAGCAAAAGTGACTGATAAGTTAGTAAAAAAATGCAAGTAAATTTTAAATATCCCTTCCGGTTTACACAGAAATGATGTTCTTCTTTATAAAAAATAAAATCATAAGTTAATTAAGGAACAACATAAAAACCACACAGTCTACCTACTCAAATAACTATTTGCAAGCGTATAGTGCGACAAGAATAACTAGGCGGGTGAAGCAATCTTCGCCCACAGTTGCACACTGGTTAGTATCTATAGGATAGTAAAGGATAGAATGCCAATATTCATCCGCCTAGCTATTCTTGCAGCACATACGCAACTCAACAAAAATTTCGTAAGCACTAAATTGGAAATAATTAACAAATTGCAACTAATAAAAAATTGTATCTCCTGACAATAGCAAAGTGTTATCATTTACACTTTAAAACGTAATTTTGTAAATACCTATATGTTAAACAACAATAATGAAAGTAAGTTCATGTCATAATGTCAAAGAAATGCATTCAAATAAATATATTGTATACTATGAAATATATTCAAAAATAAATATATCGTTTTGACTTCGACCACCTCGAGTATTATAAAACAATATGGCAACATTGCTAGGCCAGAATTCCATGTATTATTATGAAACGGTAGAACTCTAGATATTTCTTGGGCGACATCTCGTGTTGACTGGTATACAACTACATTACTCGAAGGTTTGACTGGGTTTTAGAGTGTTAATAAAATTTAGCACGCGATGGAGCGGTCTTATTATATCGTCTTTGCCCTGATAAAGGAATTTTTTTTTATTAGATTAAAGGAATTTTTTTTTTATTAAGAGGTCTATTGCGAGTTAGAAGCCGGAGGCAGGTTAGATATGTGTGTTATTCCCCTGATAAAGGATTTTTTTTTTATTAGATTAAAGGAACTTTTTTTTATTAAATGCATCAGGCATGAGGTCTATTGCGAGTGTTTTTATGATATTTATTTAGTGATAAACTAAAAAGGATACTGCACCCGCCCGCGCAATCTTGCGGCACTATCATGAAAACACGTTTTGTACACTTGGCAACGTTGGTACGGACTGGCCTCTCGTCTAAAATGTCTGCCCCCATGGTGTCTTAGGAAAATTGGATGCGCAGAAGGTCTTAAGAGCTTTCTCCCCTCTCTATTTCTCTGAGTACATTTATCTCATCATGGCGACTAGCAAGGTGGTGTAGGTTTCTTACACTTAAGTGGGGTCCATTTTTATTTAAGAAGTTCGTGATCCAGCCACATTCCACATCCACAGTTCTATGATACCACAGATTAATAATTCTGTGTCTACACGTAGAATGTTCTGCGTACTTCTAAGATGTAGGTTCTAGGTTAGGTATAAATAAAAATAAAACAAACAAGATGGACATAACGATACTTATTGCTCTAGCAGCTGTTATACTTGTAGTTATTCTTGGTATAACTATATTTTTTAAATTCAATACCGAACCAAAAGGTAAAGAAGTATTAGGGCATATTATCATGATACATATTAATTATTTGTTTTTCTGTGATTGCAGTTGCTGAAAGACCAAGACCTATTCCAAATAGGATAAGAGATGGAGCCCCAAGGAGAGCTCAGATGGCAAGAAATAGAGGAGCCAGGTTGAGGGCCAATGGTAAGGTGGAAAATATGATTATTTTTCACTTATAGTGTTATTCATTACATCGATTTCACTTTCATCTTATAATAATATGTCGTATAACATATTGTTACAGGAATATGGTGAATCGTAAAGTTCTAAGAACAAAAATTTAATATTTGAATAAGCCTTTCAGCCTAGATTATTTTCTTTTCTCTTTTTCTATTTCATGCCCAGACTATTTATGTTTTAACTCAAATATCATATGGAATCACAAATTGAAATGTTGCCACATAATTTAATTATTATCACCCGAAAATCTAGTAAAAATGTTCATAATAACTTGATATTTTCCTCCAAACATATAGGTACATGACGTCCGATTTCTTTACTGAAAGAAGTGTAATATTAAGATAGTAATAAATATACTCTGCGTAGGTAGTCAATTTATTGCATTGTTTTACATAATGGTAACACGATTTAGTTTTTTAAATAATTCTTGTATGGCATTGCTTCAAATCAGATTTGTTAAAAGAACTTGATGATTAACGATAAATGGCCTAAAAATGTTTTTTTTAAGGCCGATATGTACAATTTTGATTTTATAAATCCATTGACAAATGCAATATGTTATGTGAATAGCATAATTACTATAATTTCGGCTTGATTGTTTACTATGTCACAATTTTTTTTTTAAGTTGCCCATCAAGAAATTGAAGAGTCTGAAGAAGAGAATGAAGTGGAAAGGGAAGATACTGAGTTGCCTGATGGTAAATTAGGAGCGAAAAAGAGGGCAAAATTAGAAGCAAAAGCTGAAAAGAAAGCTGCCCGAGAAGCAGAAGAACTTCTCAGAGCAGAGAAAAAGAAAAAAGCAGAACTGGCAGAGGAAGAGAGAAAAAAGCTCGAGGATTTAGAAAAAGAAGAAGAAAGAAAGCGTGAAGACGAAGAGAAAAAAGCAAAAGAAGAAAAGGAAAGACGTGAATATGAGGATTATCTAAAAATGAAAGAAGCCTTTTCTGTTGAGGAAGAAGGTTACGAGGAAGGAGAACAAGGTGATGAACAAAACCTGTTACAAGAATTCATTAATTATATAAAAACTAATAAAGTAGTGGTTATCGAAGATTTAGCCGCACAGTTTAAATTAAAAACGCAGTCAGCTATTGATAGAATTAGGGATTTACAAAAAGATGACATTCTAACAGGAGTTATTGATGATCGTGGCAAATTTATTTATGTTTCAACGCAAGAAATGGAGGCTGTAGCAAAGTTTATCAAACAAAGAGGGAGAGTCTCTATCACTGAGTTGGCAGAGAACAGTAACAAACTAATTAACTTAACACCTAGTACAAGTACAATTGTAAAGTAGTTAAACAAAATATAATATATTTATCAATTCATTTGTACAAAAGAAAAAGAATATCAAATTGTTTATTTATTTCAGTATGACAAGTGATACTTTCATTATACAGGTTTTAGGACCAACTGAACAAACTTAAGATTTGAATTTAGAACGTTAAAATATGAAAAAGTTTCCTATGGAGGTACGTTAGGAAACGCTTCGTTAAAGAGATGCTTTCTGATCAAATAACCACTAATTGGTCAGTGAGTATGCCCTTTTAAAAATGGAGGCTAATTAGATCTTTAATTTTTTTCTTAAATTTGGTAAAAATAAAACATTTAAATAATTTTCTAGTGATCAGAAAGCTTCTAAAAGTTTTTTTTTTCGATCATCTCTGATCGGTAAAATAAGTTGATTCAGCCACTACCATTTTGTTTTTTATTTTAATCGAACTTTTTAACGTATTTTAATTTTACCATATAAAAATGTGCCTTAGAAAGATTATTTTATTAGAAATTCTTTTCTCTTTTATTTTTTATAAATCTGTTTGAATAAAAAAAAATTTATAACCTTGATCCATGTTTATTTAGAAAATAATTTTATGGGTCGAAACAATTTAATTTTTTTAGTCAAAAACTAAGTTATATGAACAAAGTGACAGACACAAACGAGTTTCTAATGATCCAAGATTTCCAAGGCATATTTTTTATGATAAAACTCTAGATTTAATTTCATCTTTTCTCAAAATTAACCTAATTTTAACCTGCATCTTGGAGAGACCTAAAGTTCAATTTATAAACTAGTCCGCAGCAGTTGCAGTTGCCGCAGCAGTTGGGAATAATTTCCAATTTATAAACTCGGCAGTTGGCCGTTGCGGTACGATTCGCGCTTGCGCCCTGCCATTTTTAAGCTAACCAAAAGTATAAAATGCTGTTTGTGTTTTATAAGTTCTGTGCGTTTCATGATCATTTTAAAAGATAAAAATGAATAGACAAACCACTACACCCTTTGGAACATTTGTGGAATTTTATTTGTATTATGTGCTTTGTTTAACAATTTTGACATTAACCAGAAAATATCTACTTTATCGACATTAAATTCTGCAATTTCACTGGCTGTCCGCAGCAGTTGCCGTTCGAGATGAAAGATGGTTATCTACCTGCGGACTACGAACTGCTACTGCTGTGGACTTTATAAATGAGAGTACTGATTTCCTATTCTTCAAAGTGCCACAGGTGCGGCAACTGCTGCAGCCTAGTTTATAAATTGAACTTAACTCTTAACGAAGTGTTTTCAGAGTTGAGACATACCTCCAAAGAAAACGTTTTACTTATTTTGAGGTCCTCTCCTCTCCTAAAACACCATGTATGACGTTAAAAAAAAAAAAATATGTCTACTACACAACATAAAAATAAATAAACAATTGTAAATAATAAATTAATTGAAATAAAACTCATTGATAAAGCAAAAAATCATTTATTAACTCTTGTATATAAAATTATATTACCTTACATATATATATCATTCGCTCATATCTTCCTCTTCTTCACTAGTTACGTCTGGTTCTTCGGCTTGTTCCTCACATTTTGGACACTTACATTCAAATATATAATTTTTCATTAATTCTTTTCTTCTGGAATGTCTTGACCGATCCAACATACACTCATCTAAGTAACTGATAAATATTTCTTCTCCTTGTTCTATATCTTTAATTGCAACTAATGATAATTTATGGTTGTTGTGTAAATAAGTCGGTTCAGCATTAGGTGTGCAACTATGATTACACGCACTTTGTAATGAATACAATGCAACACCTTCGTTGTTTAAAAAATTTCCTGAATGTTCATCCATTTCATCATACAGATTATCTATACATTTATCCAGTACTTCCCTTTCTTCATTTGATAAAGTTAAATCAGAGGTTTTAGTTACCCACTGACTTATAGCACTTGTTCCAACGCCCTGTCCATTAGTACCTGATATAAAATTCATCTTAAATTGAAATGTACATAATTACCAACTAATTTTTTTATTAATAGTTTATTTATTTTAATAATTTTTTTAAACGTTAAATTGTTCTTTACATTTATACCCGAAGAAATGTTAAAGAAGTTTTATATGTGCAAATAACCGTTTTTATTTTTTTTGAGAACTAGACTTTAATTTACAAAATCGTATATAAACCTTGTATTTTTAGTTAGTTCTCTCTATGAAAATAACATTATATTAAAATAATTTACCTATTAATGCCAAAAGACCCTGAAATCCAGCAGGTGTTAAGAATTGCTCGATACCATCATGAGGTACAGCAGTTGTTAATAAATTATGTAAAAGAGAAATCTGACTGGCAAACTTTTCTCCTAAAAGATTGTGTGCCAATTCTGCATCTTCATTAACTGTACGATGGCAAAATTGTAATGTCTGTTCAATAGCAGCATCTCGATTTGGAGCTTGAATTATTCTAGCTAATAGACGTACAATAAGCATAATACTACTTGTTTCTGGTGGATAGTGGACTTGCCTAAATACAGAAATAACAAATTAGATTTGCCTGTACGGGGTGTTCAACGTAACTTGCTACCCCCATAATTTCCTTATTTATAAGGTAGTAAAAAAATTAAAAATTTCATCTTATTGCATTTTTCACATACTTTTTAAATATGTTATCAGATCATATCTCGTCTTCTTCAAATAATGATTGTTGTAAAGATAAAATAAATATAATTTATCTGTTATTGCAAGTTACGTTGAACACCCTGTACATTTACTAATAATAATGTTAACGTTAAATTCCTATACATACAGTAACCGGCAGCCAAGTACGTACATAGGACCGGGATTATATGCAAAATAAATGAGCAACCGACTTGCAGCGCACGCAGGTGTTATCTCGTAAACCGTAGACCGACGTTAGTGCTCGAGCCTCTGCCATTTTAAATTTCATTGTGCGTATTCAATGTGTCGCAGCCGTGAATATGAAATGTCTCGTTAAGTTTGTACGTGTACGTACTTGGCTGCCAATTACTGTATAAGTCTATGTAAATATTAAATAGATTTATGCAGTTAGAAGTATTATTAAGTCTAATTTTTTTTTTGCTTACAAAAATGACCGATTTAACCATCGAAGTTGGTTCTACTAGGATCAGTTTTTTAGATTGCGTCCTTGTAATATAACTTACTTCCAAGCATCATTTAACTGTTCCAAAGGATGAACATTATTTCTTTCTGTTGATTGTAAACAAAGTGTTCTATGATACTGGTTAAAGGCAGCAGTCTGACATTCTATAGAACAATACTGTTCCCCGCACATTAAACATGAAACAATTTTACTTTTATCTGTTGTACAACATTCTGGATAAGGTAATTCCATGTAATGGCCAGTTAATCTTGTTGCATTTTCTTGGGCTGTTTCCAAAGGCCTACAAATATAATTATAGTAATATCGTATTCAACAATATACTTGAATGAATTAAATACCTCAAACAGTGATCGCATGCACGATATTGATAGGCTGCATTCCAAGAAAACTGACAAGAAACAAGAGGGTCTTCCTCAAAAATAACAGAGCCACTGTTTATATTCTTTTTAGCAAATAAACCTTTTCCCTAAAATATACATTTTATTTATATGGAGAGTGGAGACATATATTATTTTTAGCAAATAATAATCAACCTTTGAGGTATCGGTAATGCGGACTTCCACATTCATTTTAAAAATATACTATATTGTACAGCAACACTTGCAACAGACTCAGATTTCAGATCCAGAATAAAACTGAACGTAGGTTGGAAAGGAACATGCTTGGGACCAAGTAAATTATTTTTAGGTTATAATCAGAGACTCATATGGTTGGGAATATGCAAAGGGGAACACAATCACAAACACACTTTATAACAGTCGCCATGATAAGCCCCTAGGACTGTCTTTCAGAATTCTTTGCCACAGCCAGGGTCGAATTGAGAATATTAACTTTCAAAAATTAAGTCATGTTTCACATAATTGGGGCTTTTCGGGTGACAAATATATTGGTCCAAATTATATTTTGTTATAATAGAATTCGAGTGCAATACGAGGTATTACCCAGTAATACACCTTAATATTATTTGGTTTCAAAAGACCCTGCTTGGGTTAAGTTTTCTTTCCATACTACTATTATATTTATTTTCCATAATACTATTATATTGTATTATTTATATTTATTAAAATTTAAAAATATATGACCATTTTTTGTCCATTATTTGCATTTAGCAATGAAAGCAAAGTGTGTAACATTAAGGAGGCAGGAGGCCACTCACAAAAATGTACACTTGCTTATTTTTACATTTTATATTTCACAGTATAACTAATTAAAATTTAAGTTAAATTTAAGTTTGAGAAATTTTCTCAGGTTATTGAGTTAAGCCGGCTTCAGAGAACTACGATTGTCGCGTGCTACAGTAAGCTCAACCAATCGCAGAGCTGTACTCCCCTAATTCTGCACTCCCATTTTTCTGTCGCGGTGTCCTGTCGCCTGTCGCGTGAAGTTCAAATTTTTTAACTACACGCGACAGCCCTTAGTTTTTGTGAGGTTATGTCACCTTGGTCCAGTATATATAGTCATTATTTTTTATAAAAATTGCTTTGTATTTTATTCATAATTATTGAGTGCAAAATGGACAATCCAAACCCAGAGAAACGTGAGATGGTAACATTATTACATGACCGCACGCAGTTATACGAAGTTTATATTTCCACGTGTCTCGTGTCGCTAATTTTAGTATCTGCATTCTGCGCGCACGACAGATAAAAGGAAGGTGGAAGGGATGTGTCGCCGCGATACGTTTTAGTTCTCTGAACCCGGCCACCGGCTTTAATAAACTGAAATAAATAGAACCATGTGCACGAATAAGCTTTTACTGTAGACAGTGCAGCGTACACACTTTCAAAATTCAATTTTTGATGTAGGCACATATTTCTTGTATCTGTCGGATATGTCACGATTTTCAAATAGAGGTTAAGAATTTGTCAAACTGATGACAAATTTGAAAGCACACACTTTTCTTTTTTCTACAACTACATAATAATAGTTAAACGGGCGGTTATTATCAAGGTTTGTAGAAAAGACTTGCCTTTTTCATCTCTGTAAGTGTAAAACGTTTAAAATTTCGAAAATTTCTAATTTTCATAAACCTGTCACTTTGACTTTTCATGGACATAGCTTGCTAACCCAATAACCCAATGTCAACGACTATAAACGAATCGTTCTTGACCCAATAATTGTATTACTTGCCTTCAAGCCAAATGTAAACAGCTAAAATGTTGCTTTGCTGTACCAGTATTTTTTTACTGCGATGGCATATGACCGAATCTCGCAATCTCATATCGAATTGGAATCCCTTGACAGTGATACTAGATGGTTAATACTTATGTCCCAGCCCAGAGACTTCTCGAGCTTGAAGCCGTTAACCATTCAGCCAGACTGGTACATGAACCTTGCGTTCTTTTTTACACCAGTATGATGTGGTGGATTTAAACATTGGTTTTCAAATTCATAAATTTCCCACTCTTTACCTTGCTAAATCCACCAACTCACCGAGCATTGCAGCCGGTGACTAATGGTTCCATCAGGTTAATTCCAACAATACTTTAAGAACGCTTACGATTAATTTAACCAAGCAATTAGAACAGTTTTGGGACACCGGTTACACCAGGTGGATCCACCGGTGTAAAAAAGAACGCAAGGATACATATATATACCAGCCTTGCATCACAGCCACAGCGGTGGTGGCACTTTTTGTTACCGCTGGTATGTCAAAAATGAAAAATGTCAAAATACCAACATTCATTTCCCTGTCAAATGAAATGTCAAAAGTCAAAGCGTAAATAAAAAATCTCAAATTTTGCAATCATTTGCAATGTTTACATATTGTTATTATTGTTTACAAATTATTGTATATTATTAGTTCTTAATTTTGATACAATATTGGCATAGTATAATGTGATACACAATTTCACATTAAATAATGGAAAGAACAAAAATATGTGTTGGTTTAATTGATTTTCCTATCATTTGCCGTATATGTTTAAGTAAAACAAATTTAAAACCATTTGAACAAACCAACTTATTAAATTTGTTCAGAAATATTACTAATATTCAAGTAAGCAGGCTATTATTAACAGTTCTCAAAAAAAGACTGAAATCGTTGACTCTCACTACATAGGTACTTCTTTTCAGATTGAATCTGAAGATATTTTACCAAGGAATGTTTGTGTTGCATGTATTAATCAACTGGAAGAAATTAATTCCTTTATTAATTTATCTAAAATTAATGATGCGAAACTAAAGGAAACTGTTCGAATAAGCAAGTTAGAGCCTTATGATGAGAGACCTGATTCAGAATCAGATGTAGCAGATGATCCATCTGGACATTTGGAATTTGAAGATAACTGTGACATTAAAATTGAATTATGTGAAAATAAGTTTGCTGAGGGGTGTAACGCTGTAGAATCGATATCGGCAGAGTCAAAGGAAAGTAGAAAAGCAAACAAAACATCAACAAGGCATTCAACAAAAAGTCAACCCTCAAAATGTGATATATGTAGTGAATATTTTAGTACAAAAAGTAAATTGACGGAACATCAAAAGAAAAATTCCAGTTGTAGAACTAAGCAATATAAATGTATGAATTGCGAAAAAGCTTTCTTTACAAAATTTAGACTGAATCTTCACATGAGATCTCATACGAAAGAAACACCATTTGAATGCAAAATTTGTTTAAAAAAATTTAGACATTCTACAAATCTAAAAAGACATGATGATATTGTCCACAAAGGTTTAAAACCGTTCAAATGCGAAGTTTGTGGAAAAGGTAAGAATGTTTTATACATATTAAATAACATTACGTATACAGTGAAAGCTCTCTTTATGCACAGTTCTAATAAGCGGACATCTCGTGACGGGACAATTTTTCTCGAACCAAATAGTAATTGGAACCGTCAATGTCTTATGGGAGCTCTCACTGTAAGTATATTAAGATTTTCTTAATACAGTGTAAGATTAGACATGTTTAAGAATGTGTTTGAATATATTTCTGGAGAGGGTTCCTGTAAATAACATCTTATAAATTATATACAAAAATATATTTTTATCGTTCCTCAAACTAATCTCTCGCAATGTAAAAAGCATATAACGTTACGTTAATAAACGAGCTCTATTATTTCTAAAACGTTTAAAAATGTTGCAAGGTGGGTAATACGAATATAAGTATAAGTATTAACAATATGGTACTTAATTTAGTAAGTAAAAATGATGCTCACAGGTGCTGGTAATAGTAGGGGAGCCCAAGAGGGGATTTTGGGATTTACTCAAGCGTGGCAGATTAACATATGGGAGGATACCTTGCACCCTGTTGAGTACCTCCACCATACCTAAGCCCTCTATATAGGGCCGCGCGTGTAGGGCAGCCGATCAGAATAGTAAAAAAAAATTGATAGTTGGAAATACTCGAGCGCGTCAGATTAAGGTATGATAGGTTAATTACATCCTGAAAAGTGTGCATTTCAATAATCTGACGACTTGAGCGTGACGTAAGGGAGTGGGAGGGTCACAAACTTGCAAAAAAAAAACGCCACCTTGACATTCTCGGGCGCGGTTGAATTTTTTTTTATTTTGAAGAAAATAATTTAAAGATAACGGGAAATATATAATCTGCCGATTTCCGCAAGCCGAAGTAACAAAAATCGGCAATATAGTTTAGCGATGTACAACACTCTGGCTTGTTTGTTTGTGTTTTAAGTTCTGTGAATTAAACTTTGTGAATTTAATATCTGCTCTACGACGATGAGTGACAATATTATGAAGTGTGTGTTTGTTTTGTGGACAAAATACATCTCAAAAGATTGTTAAATTTACGTCGGAAATAATAAAAAAATGCAAGACGGTTTTGGAATATCGTCTGAGCAAACCGATCCTCAGAAAATCACGAACAACGTACGATAATGTTGAACTTCCGGCTGAAACATCATTAAATGAAGGATATCACGCGCAATGTTATAAGTGGTTCACAGCGGTTAAAATACCCTCTGATTTAAAAAAAATCTAACCACAGCAAAGTGCAGCGGAATGCGCTATAATGCACCAGAAATTTCTGGGGAGAGTCCCGAATCATATGTTCCTGCTACTTCCACGACGACTCAAAATTTGTAATTTTTTTATTTGCATGCTATTTTTCGTGCATTTCATTTGTCACATTCAGTGATTAAAAAAAAAATCATGGGAAAAAAAATTTTTTTCAAACCGTCAGCTTAAGAAAATCCCTTTAAATAATCGTCAGATTATGGATCAGCACGACCAGGACATCAAGCTGAACCATCTGTATGAAAATCTGATGCGCTCGAGTATTTCAAAAAGGCGATTTTTTTTTTGCATTTTCAAAAAGCCGCCACGAGCTTTCTTCACATCCGAATCGTCAGTTTTTTTAATGGGAGCTTCGTTCAGGTTCACTTAACATCCTCTATGAATATCTGACGCGCTCGAGTAAATTTTTTTTCCCCCCATTTTTAACCCTTCCGTACGGCCGCCCCCACCATGCAAACCGGCAGATAAACATACCTCCGTCATCGGAGACACGTGGGACATATGCACTATCAATATCTGACGCGCTCGAATATTTCCATGTGACTGTATTTTTTTACATTTTTTAAAGCCTGTAGACGCTCCCCCCACCGGTGAAAGGGTATACATGATATAACTTTTTTCTTTCTACCATCTATTCTTCAAAATCCAATAGGTCCTCACGACGCTCGAGTAAATCCCCATTTGGCATCGTGGGCTTCCCTACTATAAAGGTCAATGGTGTTTTGGTGTTATAATCTTACTGAAAAAATGTATACTTGATCTACACAGTAAACAAAATCGAATTTGTGTAATTCACATTAATATTTATGATACATATTCTTTGTTGAATTTGCAATTTGTGAAACTAGTTTTTTTTTTCATTATTAATTATTAATCGACACAGATAAATGATCTCCTTTATTTCTGAAGAGACTTTGTACTGAAAGGGGTTATACATATGAGCAAATGGACAAACATTCAATATTTAAATATAATAAGATTAATTTCTTTTGAAAAAAAAAAAACAAATTCAGGGTCCTTGGGTAAGAGCCCTGTGTACTTGCTATCATGTTAACTGGAGCATGTCAGTTATTCAATGTTTTATTGACTGAAATAATAAAACTGTAGGTTTTATGGGACAAAATATCCCACAAGCTTTATAACTTAAGTACAATAATAGAAGCAACCAACAAATTGTCACTTTTATATTCTAGAATATTCAAGATTAGCAACAAGAAATGAACATATGTACATCCATAGTGGTGAACGTCCATATATTTGTGTTTGTTGTGGAAAATCTTTCCGAACTCATTCCAGTCATTTTTCCCATATGTATTGCCACAAAAAAAATAATGGTGAAATTTCTGAAAGTGTAATGAAGGTAAAAAAGTCGCAAACCTCAGATTTTTCTTCAGTAGAGTGTAACACGTGTAACAAAAGTTTTTCGTCTAAGTCGGCTGTTTTCCAACATTTACAGTTACATGGTGAAAAACAGTTCTTGTGCACCATTTGCGGTAAAGCCTTTGCACGGAAACGTCAGTTGGAGGATCATTTGAAAATACATACAGGAGAGAAACCTTACGTATGCAAATATTGTGGAAAAAATTTCAGACTTCTGAGTGGCTACAAAAGTCACGTTTTAGTTCATACAGGAGAGAAACCTTACCAGTGCAAAATTTGTCATAAAAATTTTGCACAATCCATCCACTTAAGAACGCATATGAGAGTTCATACAGGAGAAAAACCATATAAGTGTACTTTCTGTGGAAAAACTTTTGCACAAAATTGCAATTTGAAAGTTCATAATAGGATCCACACAGGTGAAACCCCTTACCATTGTTCAATTTGTGGAATGACGTTTATCGATTCAAGCAACATGAAGAAACATTTAAAAATACATGTTTAATAAATTTTGTTGATTAGTTTTAGTGAAAAATTATAATTAATAATTAATAAAGTTCAGTTTAAAAAAAGTAACTTGCCCAAATCAGCATGGATTTATGGCTGGTAGATCTACCACCAGCAACTTATTTTGTATTACACAATATTTAACAGAAGGCATTGATATTGGAGGTCAGATTGATGTTGTATATACAGACTTCTCGAAAGCCTTTGACAGCCTAGATCATGGTATACTACTTAACAAGCTAAGCTCATTCGGCTTTGTTGAATCCCTCATTATGTTTTTTTCTTCCTATCTGCACAATAGAAAACAGTATGTAGTGTACAATGGTTATAAGTCTAGAGAAATATTTGCCAAGTCTGGTGTTCCCCAAGGCTCAAATCTTGGACCCTTATTATTTATGTTTATTAACGATATAGTATCTGACCTCCGATGCATGTCTCTCTTGTATGCAGATGATTTAAAAATATATAGATTAATAAATACAATAGATGACTGTATCTGCTTACAAAATGATTTGATTACATTAGAATTATGGTGTGAAAAAAAACAAGTTGCCTCCAAATGTCAGAAAATGCAATGTTATATCTTTTACTAAAAAAAGTGTTCCAATAATTAACAATTATATACTCAATGATCACATCGTCAAAAGATGTGAACAATTCAAAGACCTTGGTGTAATATTTGACTGCAAGTTAACTTTTGTAGATCATATTTCCTCTACTATCAGTGCGGCTTATAAAAATTTAGGTTTCCTACTTAGAAACACAAAAGATTTTAGAGATAATACTACTTTATTTCTCCTCTTTAATGCATTTGTACGCTCAAAATTAGAATATTCTGCTATTATATGGAATCCTGGATATGATGTTCATATTAGTAATATTGAAAATATTCAACGCAAATTTTTAAAGTATTTGGTCCATAAAAACGATGGAGTATATCCTGAAATAGGGACTTCTCATGATGGTCTGCTTAAGAGATTTCATGTTAATGATTTAGGTACTAGACGTAAGTACCATTCAGTAATTTTCCTACATAAAATTCTTTGTAATAAGACTGATTGCCCTGAAATTCTCGGTATGATCAATTTTCACGTACCACACACTTTCACACGCAACATTTCTCTATTCTATTTACCAACACCTAGAACAAATATACTCAGATTCTCACCTCTACATGTAATGTGTTCTAATTACCAAACTATACATAATGAAATAGATATTTTTCAATGTAACATTAGTGATATTAGAAATAAGATTCTTAATGTAATATAACTAACTTTTCGAATGTAATTAATTATTATTGTATTTTTTTTCCAGTCCTATAAATGGGTTCGCCTGTTGGGCAGTGTATGAATAAAATAAAAAATAAAATAAAATAAAATAAAATAAATAAACTTGTTAAGAACTTGATGGAAGTACATTATAATATAAAATTTTTTAATTATTAGTATATTTGGTAGAGAATTTTACAATAAGTATTTAATGAAGTGCATAGTATTATAATGAAGTAAAAAAATCGCGAACATATACCAGGTGCAGAGTGTAACCGAACAGTTTTATTTTTAAGATAGAATAAAAATTTAAAAGGTTTGTGTTGATTTGTAAAAACCACACTGTTCAACAAAGGAAATTAAACATACCAGTTGGAGTTTTCTCCCAATACATATTAATGCATTTTTTGTTTTTTTTTTAATCAAGAAAAATTCATCTGTATATATTCACGGTAATTTTAAGAATTTTTGAGATATTTTGATGAATTTTAGTAAAGTTGAGCTGCCTCAGTTCAATTTCAAAGCTAAGCACAATATTAAACAACAAAATACAAAAATAAACCTCTAGGAAATTACACTTTTTATTTCTTATCGGTTCTGAAAATCTTAACTAATGAACTAACTGATGTAAATGCAAAAATATGCAGTTTTGTGTATTTTGGAATAACAATTATCCATTGTTGGGCTGGGTTAAAATACAGTATAGATAAAGATATAAGTAGGTACCAATTTATCATACAGTTTGTCAAAAATAGTTTCATCTAGTCGTGACTATTGTCGTAGGTAGTATACTTATTAATTTTTCTTTTTGTAAATATTATATTAATGCCTAATAATAATAATAATTTATTCACCAAGTAGGTAGTTATCCAGTAACTGTACACAATATGGCAAGTCAGAAAATGAGAAAAAAATTTGTATAATACACAGACAACAAAGTATAGTATTACAAATGTTAAAATATTTAAAGTATATTACGAACTACACATAGAAGATATCCTGAATAATTTTCCATAATATGTCATTTGAAAATTAGATTAAAAGTGGATGTCTTTATTTTGTTCATTCATTCTTAAAATGGTTTTAAAATTGAAATTGCACTTAAAACATGGCAATTCAATAATTATTTTTACCAATATGCCCGTTATTTGTTTAATGTTTTGACAAAATATACCATAAAATATGTAACAAAGTTTTATATAAGACATTTTGATACGTATTTCACTGGCATTTCTTGAGAAGAACCAGAATTGGTTTAATTGCAAGGTTCTAAATACATTTTGCAAGGAATAAAAAAATGCACATGATCTAATTTTTGTATTTATTTACTGTATTTATTGGAGAATCTATACATACAAATACGGAAATTATCTTAAATTAATTAAAGATCCTATGTTATTTACACAGGGCATTTTCGAATGTAGTTCACTAATTATTTGCTGACAAAACTTATTTACGATAAAAAAAAATCTACATAATATATTTTTCATTGATGTAAAATAAAAATTAAACATTATGAAAGAATTAGGAGTTATCATAAGTTACTGTTAATCTTGCTGTTCCAGGACAGTGCTAAGGTAGTACTTACTCCATATTAATTTATCTGCTTGAATTTTTTGTTAAATATCGTGTTTATCATTCTTTTCATGAGTGACTTATTTTTAAAAACATCCTATATAACTTATGTTAAATTGATGATTTCCTATAGATAAAAAGGAGTTGATGATTGGCTTCTTGATTAAAATAGCTATTTAATATTTCCAAAATAAAAAAAAATAGTTAGCAATAAACTTGAACGATTTTAGTGCTCTTGCAAATCTTGAACATTTAAATCCCTGAAAACATTTTAAAATATTTCCTATAATTTTAAAATTAGATTTTGTAATATACACAGCAATGATATTCCACATTCTAACTACGAGTTAATTTCCAAGCCTGAACTCCACCAATTTTTCATCTTATACACTCATAGTTTAGTCATTCTGTATGTCATATTTTGAAGTTGTACCTATGTTATGGTCGACCTCAGATTTGTAAGACACATAAAAAACCGGCGGCTTGTTTGATGCCCATAAAAACTTCAAACAAGACGGCTCTTTTTATGTGCTGTATAGATATGACACAGACTTTAATATAATTAACAATTTTTTATCTTATAATTGTAATTCTGTATGTCATATACTGAGCTTATATAATAATGTATATATTTCTAGAATTCGCAACATTTCTGAGAAAGACTGAACACTTACGCATTCACACCGGTGAACGTCCTCATATTTGCACTTACTGTGGAATAGGTTTCAAAAAGTACTCCACACGTTATGCCCATGAAATGCGCCATAAAATAAAAAATGGCGAAATACCCAAAAGCGACAAGAAGCCAAAAAAATATCCACGAAGAAAACCTGAGGATCCTTCTGAATTAGAATGCACTCTTTGTAAAAAGAGTTTTTCTTCAAAACAAGCGCTATGTGTTCACACCCAAATTCATGTTGGGGAGAAAACTTTCTTATGTACTGTTTGCGGTAAAGGTTTTCTTAGAAAAAGCCATCTGGAAGTACATATAAGGATTCATACTGGAGAGAAGCCCTATCAGTGTAATGATTGTGGCAAACATTTTAGACAAGCAGCTTGCTATAGAAATCATCTTTTAATTCACAAAGGCGAGAGGTCTTATAAATGTGATGTGTGTCAAAGAACTTTTATTCAGCTGGGACATTTGCAAAGCCATTTAAAGACTCATACTGGTGAAAAGCCATATAAATGTTCTTTTTGTGGAAAGGGTTTTGCACAAAATGGTAATTTGAAGGCCCATACCAGAATTCATACAGGAGAGAGACCTTACCGATGTTCCACATGTTATATGGGTTTTTATGATTCGACCAGTTTAAAAAAACATAAAAAATCACATGGTAGTGTTACAGATACTGACAATAGTTTTATAAATAATCAGTGAGAACAGGTGGAAGTATATTCAAGATATATTGATTGAAGAGTCCATAAAGCGGTATATACCTACTCTGTCCAAGGACAGAGAGCATTCAGGGTGACTGAATGGCCATTTATAAAGCAGGTAGTAAATTTAAATTGGCTGTAAGGTAAGGTGGCCTTTATATTTTGATAATTTCTACCCCTTAAAATGATGAAAAATTATTTATACTAAATTGGAGATTGACCAGACAAAAGAGAGATACCTATATATGGTACTTTTAACTCGAAATTTTAAATTTCAGTACTTTTAATTTACATACAGGGTATTTTAAATACACCTATTAATTGGCAACCCAATCTGAGAACACGCATTTGATGATATTAAATTTTTCAGATTTTGTACCATTTTACAACTTTGGAGCAAATGTGGCCACGTCTTCCTCTTATCCAATCATTTTAAAATTAAACAACATTTCTGGGGACATTTTGAAAATAATTCCAAAATATACCTATCTAGCCAAGTATAGCTAACGACCCAACCTTATGTGGGTGATCAAAAGAGCTGGTTTCCAAATTGATATTATTTATTTATTGGGTCCTGTGACTTCAGAGAAAGCAAAAATTTAATCTGTACATACATAGAAATAGATTTTGCATACTTTTTATATTGAAAATACTGTAAATAAAGGGTGAAAATGATGTTTTTATTTTAGAATATTGCATTACCAGTAGCTAAACTCTAAAATTTCTTTAAAAAAAAATATTGCATTTTTGTTTATATAATGAGAATATATAAAGGAATATTATGATTGTGATTTCATTACTGAATAAAAAAAGTTGACAAAAAATGTCAGTCAATCTGTACTGGATAACTTATAAGTAGATCTTGAAATATTTTAAAGAAAATAAAACGGATGGTTTCACATTTCCTTTTTCTTTATTAATGATCTTAATAACTGCCTTCAATCAACAATTAACACTACCTACTAGTGCACTAAATCGTGGCAGCAAAAAAAGTAAAAACATGAACTCATTCCAAATAAGGACTTTTTAGTGTGAAGTGCTTAGTTCCACGCTACGCTCTGCATGAGCCTTTTAAATGGCTTAGTTTTGTATGATAAGTGCTAGTGCTTGATGAAATTTATTTGCCAAAAAGAAGAGAGATAAAAAGTGTTATGAGTATTTGGAGAAGTTGGAGAAGAATTCAAAAAATTTAAACTGCATCTATTTTTCCATAAAATTGTGCATGATACCTAATTGTTGAAGTTTTTGTTTACAAATTGAGTAGCAAATTATATAAATGACGATGTCAGACCCACTAGGGTTAGATGAAAAAATATATTCCGGAGATGGAAAGTGAAAAAATTAAAAAAAAAAATCTTTTGAATGAGGCTGGGAGGCCAATCAATTTCGACTCCTTTGGAAAACAATTTTACGCTATGCAGTCTTACGAATCTTTCTCTGACCCTTCTGGAAGAATTAAGTTTTCACGGTTCACCTCTTCTTTTCAAGCTAACGTAAGATTTGTTTAAACTAAATTTGATATTTTATTGTTGTGACTTCGATGAAAAAAATTATCACGGCGCTAATGAACTCAAGTGACTAACCTACGATTCATTTAAACTAATTTCGGGGACCTTCGGGATTTATTTTTTTGTTTCACGATTTTCTTTGGATCGTCTTTTTCATTACAGTTACATCACATGCATACATATGGAGACATTCATATACAAAACACTACAAAATATATGAGACATTTAAAAAAGGTTATAATACTCCAGACGTAAAATTTCTCTCCGTTTCTACACCAAAGAACATAAAGGTAGTTCTACACCATAGAATATTTTAATTTTGCGTAAGCAACAACTTCACACGTGTCGGCATGTAACAAGCACAAGAATAACTAGTTATAATCATAGACATAGATATGTCTATGGTTATAATCATAGACATAGGATATTTCACTGGATAACAGCCGCTGATCTCGTAAATGCATCAAAAGATCCTTCACAGAATTCATACGGTCTTCCAATCGTCTGTTGTGTCTCTGCAGATTGTCGACTTTTCTTCTTTGTTCTTCCACTGTCTTCCTTACTAACTGCAAATGACGCCTCGCCTTCCTTGGTGTACCAAAGTGTTGTGGTGTCAAATCTCCTACATAACGAGCATCCCGTACAATTTGTTTTTGAGGGGTTTTTTGAACGATTGTTGTAGATATTGGATCTAAAACACAATTACAAGGTAATAAATAAAAAAACTGAATTGTTGCACGAAAAATAATAGTATATAACCCCTATGTTTTAAATGAGATGAAAAATAAACAGAACTGTACCTTGCTGGATATTCTGAGGTGCTTCCTCCAAAAAATGCTTTGATGGTCCTGCTTCCAACAAGTCTAATGGCGTTATACCTTGTAAAATTGTGGACCCTTGAACTTCTGTAATAAAGAAGGTATATATTTAATAAAATGTATAGATTTCATTAGAAATTGGATAATATATTGAATCAATAAGCTTTACTGTTTAAGTAATAATACCTGTTGCTTGCTCGATATTTGGAGGTATCGCTTCATCAGAAACCTTTGTTGTTGATGTTTCCAACAAGTCCGTCGAAGATATAGGTTGTGGAATTGTAATCCTGTGCTTTTCTACAATATTCATAACATTATTAGTTAACCATTTCAGAGCTATAATAGGCATGTGATTTATGCTGCTATAGTGGGAATCTAATAAGAGGTTAAAATTACTTACTCTCTGGACCAGATAAATACATTTCTTGAGGCAATGCTTTCCTTTTCCGTATTTGCATTTTTGGGTATTGGTCACTCGGTGAAGGAACAGCAGTGTTGAGGAGTCTCCTTGTGGGCCACATAGTGGAGTCATAATCACTTACAAGAAAATGGTTAGAGCATACTTTTAGGGATCGTTTAAATTCAGTATCATCTATATAGCATGCTTTCATCCATGATCTACGAAGTTCCAGATCTGCAGGAAACCTAAAATAATTCAATTCGTTAAGTGTTAATGTCATATATTAAAATATTTAATTTAATCCATTGCTTAAATTGTACCTATCAAAAAAATCGAAAACACGTAAACTAGTGGTAACGAATTGTAGGTTAGATTGGTGCCACACGTGTATTTATTATTTATCTGCCTACTTGTACTATTTTATAATTTAAAGAAATGTTACTTACGCATGGAACGTTAAATTGCTATTATTTTTATATGTCGCATCACAAACACAACACCGAGTCATAACGAAAATTACAATAAACTCTACCACGATACACAATCACAATGAATAATGAACTGGTAATGTTATGATTGCCAATGCGTTCACGCAGACACACGTTACAATTTTTCTGCGCATGTGCGACAGCCTGAAAACGAGAGAGAGATAGGTAAATACGCTGCAAATGGTATGAAAAGAGATGAACCGAAAACGGCATGTTGCAGGTCTTCCGGACGTAATCTGAGTTAGATTCATATGGTGTATTGGTGTCTATATATCCTATGTCTATGGTTATAATAGTTAGTTATTCTTGTGTAACAAGTTTGTGAATGTTTATGGTCTATGGTTTCCCAATCAGAGAAATAGATGTCTCTGTTCCCAATAGACCGATTCGATCGATGTAGTGTAGAGTTCACAGGTTAGTTTCTGATCCATCTAGCAACCCGACCGATCACAGACTTGAAATACGTTTTTCCAAATACCTATATTATATTATTCTCTATATATGCGTTTTTCCAACACTGGAGTTTTTAATTTTGTCATAGATCAAATAAGTATAAGATAATCCATTCTATTAGAATGTAAGTGGATATTATACGGAACTTGTGCATTTGAATAGTAGATGGCGCATCTTAAAGTGTATTTTTCTATGTACGGTTATAGCTAAACATTTACTGTTAGAGCTTTGGGCGTTTTTCCCATTATATTTTAAACATGGTTCTTCAACAAATGATATCAAAATAGTCGGAAAAGATTAGATTTTTGGTAGTTTCGGATGCACCATCTACTATTCGAATGCATAAGTTCCGTATAATGTCCACTTACATTCTAACAATAGGATGGTGTATCTTATATTTATTTAATCTATGATTTTGTAGTTGCGGCCGTTGACGCTTTCTGCTCTATCTAGTTTTTAAAAGATTCACGTTTGATATTTGACATTTAACAAAATATTTTTAGAGGTTAAAGAAGTTAAAGAACGTATTTATATTTGTTATTTTCGTTTATGTTTTTTGGTTTTGAATTATCGTACTTCTCAAATGGATTACAAAGATGTGAATATTAACATAATTTATGAAGACTTTCCAGATATTTGTCGTATATGTCTAGAGAAAGAGAAATCTTTAAAACCTTTTGGGCAGTTAGGTTTATTGGATACATTCAAAAATATAACTAACATTGAGGTAAAAACATATTTCTGTTTAACTCAACCATTCTTCAAATAGAAACAAAAGTTGTGAATTTAACAAATAGGAAACAGATATATAATACCTAGGTACTTATCAAATTAATTCTTATCTTTTTGTAACCGTAACGAAAATTCTGCAGTAAGCCTTAACATAGTTGTTCATTATCCACTTATTGTCATGTTTTGTGTTATAGCGTTGAGTGAAGAATCATATAGAGACGCAACCGCCTAATATTACTGGCAGCGAGCAATAGATAGAGTTTCCGCAGCGTCTGTTCAGAGACATAGCGTGATTAAAATTGTCACAATTGTAAAGACAACACTGGTTTGAAACATTGTCAAAGTAATATCGTTGTCCTTGCAAGTGTGATATTTGAACCAATATTGGGGAAGCACCATCTATTGCTCCCTGCCAGCAACATTTAGCGGTTGCGCCTCTTTATAATTTGTCTCTCAACGGTTATAGTTTAAGTAATAGGGAAGATAAGTGCAGTTTACCGGTCAAGAAGAATATTCGAGATGATTTACTAAATTTGTATTTTATGAACAAAATAAATTCTAAATTATAAATCGGTTTTAGAAGAAAATGCGCCCGTACGATTATTGATTTTGATATACAGAGATTTAAGTATTATTTAACTGCCACTATTATAACTTAAATGATGATTGTAGATTGAATTGGATGACAATTTACCAAAAAATATATGTATTAGGTGCAGTAACAAATTGGAAGATATATCCTCTTTTATTAATTTATGTAAAAGTAGTCATGCAAATCTCAAAGATATTGTTCAGAAAACAAAAACTGAGTCATATTTGGAAGATATTATCTCTGAGTTTGTAGTAGACGATTCAATTGAGCATTCATGTGATATTAAAGAGGAAGGTGTAAACATTTTACACAGTGATTATACTGCAGGCCTTAGAGAAGTAGAAACATTTGATGTTCCAACTTCGGTTGACACGGAGGATGCTAAGAAGTTATTAAGACATTCCACCAAGAGACAACCTTCAAATTGTGATATATGTGGTGAAAATTTTATAACAAAACGTAAACTGATTGAGCACCAAAAAAAGAACGATAATTGTAGAACTAGACGATATAAATGTACGAATTGTGAAAAGGCTTTCTTTACAAAATTCAGACTAAAATTGCATATGAGGTCACATACTAAAGAAACACCATACGAATGTAAAGTTTGTTGTAAAAAATTTAGATTTGCTCCAAACTTGAAAAGACACGATGATGTTGTTCATAAAGGTCTGAAACCATTCAAGTGTGATATATGTGGAAAAGGTAAGTTGATTCTTTGATCGTCTCTTCAATGTTATAACATGCCTATAGTCCCTATAGCTGCTGAAAAAAAAAACATTAGCACTTAAATGATATTATGTCTTGTTATAACATATAAGTACGTTACCTATACTATGTTATTCTTATACATGTCTATAACATTATTGGTGAATAGTCCTTTCAGCGGTATGAACAAATGAGTATTATAATGCTTCGTAAATTTCCGATAATATATTATCAGATTTAATTTAAAAGAATAGTAAGTACCTATTGTTAGTTTGCGTTCGATATGGTAAATTAACAATTTTTTTTATTTTTATTATAAGCCAGATATACAAATCCTGTTTTTCTGAATTATTTTAGTAGAATTAGTGTAAATAACTGATTTAAAAAAAAGTAGCTTTTATGGAAGCTTTAAAGGAACATCTCCAAACATCTCCTGCGGTGTAAGTTACGGTGGTCAACATCTCAGCAGAAATAAGTAAAAGTAGGAGGAGGCCTTGCTCTATACGTCTTTCATTGTAACTACATGTGTATATGTATATACCTTTTACTCTCACGTTAACCACTATCTTTTTCTCTAATTTAATGCATTCTGAGATGTATCTACCGTATCGAATTGGCCAGTCTTGAGGTTTATAGCAGTAAACTTGTCTTGTTTCTGAGTCTGTCCATTAGGACTTTTTACTAGTAATTTGAAAACTAAAATATATCTATTAGAAATTGAGACTTTTTCCGTAAGCTTAATGTAAGATCCCTTATAAATTATTAAAAATTATTGGTTTTGTATGATTATCACTGACAAAAGTAAATGATTAAATAAATATGCAGTATAAAGTCGGGAAAATAGTGATTCTAATTTTGCGTGCCAAAATGTGAAATACTAATAATTAATAATAAAAGAAATAAAGTATAAGTACGGTTTCTTATATATGTTAATTTGTGTTTAAATATCCTAAAAATTCAGTATTATTTTTACAACGAAATAAAGCGGAAAAATGTTTTATGAAGTGTAAAAGTTATAAAGTAGGAACCGTCAAATAAAATTGTTTGATAAATTCATCTAGATAGATGAAATCATTGAAATCAATGCTAAAATAATATTAATTTGTAGAATTTGCAAGATCAGAAAGAAAAATTCAGCACATGAATATACATACCGACAGATGTCCATATAAGTGTAAATATTGTGCACAAAGTTTTAAACATAGATCAACTTACCGCAATCATGTAACAGGCCACAAAATAAAAAATGGTGAAATTGAAGATCTCTCAGAAAGCGAGTGTTATATTTGTAAAAAGATTTTTTTTTCCAAACAAATGCTCCAGTCCCACATAGAAATACACATTGGTGAAAGAAAGTATTTGTGCTCAATCTGCGGAAAAGATTTCCTTAAAAAATGTTATTTAGACGCTCATTGTAAAATTCATTCAGGAGAAAAACCGTTTGAATGTAAGGAATGTGGTAAAAAATTCAGATTCGCAAGTGGGTATAAATGTCACACTTTATTTCATACAGGAGAAAGACCCTTTAAATGTGATATATGTTTAAAAACTTTTAAACAGTCAGCACATTTGCGATCGCATTTTCGCACGCATACTGGAGAAAAGCCTTACAAATGTACTTTTTGTGGAAAAAACTTTACACATAACTGTAATTTAAAGGCCCATGCCAGAATTCACACTGGCGAGACGCCATATCATTGTCCAGTTTGTGACAAGGGATTTTACGATTCAAGCAGTATGAAGAAACATAAAAAAGGGCATTAGAAAGAGCGACTATTTATGTAAATGAATCCCAATTTTTTAAATGTATAGTTCGATTTGAATAACTAAAGTAGGAAAGCTTATTACAGACTTCTGTTTATTTCATAACGATTAGTTCCTCACACCCTATAACAATTTATTTACAAATGTGCCAATTTTTGAAAATAGTACCCGTTTTTGTACTTCACACACCACTTCTATTAAAATAAAAGAAAATGATGTTATTAAATAGATCACATAAAATTACAGACTAATTTTCTATTTTTCCCAATTTGTTTTATTTAACCATTAAAACTATTATCATTAAGTTTCAAACTTAATGCTATTATTTTTTTTAAATGTTCTATAAAATTCTTAATAAACTTATACCATTAAGTTTGGAAATATATCCAAACTTAATGCTTATACACTAATAATAACACATGTAGTAGAGCCATCTATATTACTAAACTGAAGTGCACAAGGGAGTACACATTCATAGACCCCCTACACATACATTGGGTATCCTTGTATATTTTACAGTGTCTCAAATTAAAAAAGAAAAATATAATTTCTCTTTATTTATAGAATTTTCAAGATTAGATAGAAAAACTGTACATATGAATATACATACTGGAGAACATCCACACATTTGTGATTATTGTGGAAAAGCCTTTATACACAGATCTACTTACCGCAACCATGTAACTGATCATAAAATAGCAAATGGAGAAATTCAAGATCTCTCGGAAAGAAAATGTGAAATTTGTGCTAAAGTATTTTCTTCCAAGCAATCTCTTCAATCACATATAGAAATTCATATAGGGGAGAAAAGATTTTTATGCCCAATATGTGGAAAAGATTTTTTATACAAATGTTATTTAGACAATCATATAAGGGTTCATACTGGAGAAAAGCCATTTGACTGTAAAGTTTGTGGTAAAAAATTTAGCCAAGCCTCTGGTTATAAAAATCACATCGTGATCCATACAGACAAAAGATCTTTTATGTGTAATTTTTGTACAAAGTCATTTAAACAGGTAGGCCATTTGACTACACATCTAAAAGTACATACTGGAGAGAGGCCTTATAAATGCACTTTTTGTGATAAAAAATTTTCTCAAAATAATACTTTAAAAGTTCATACAAGAGTTCATACAGGAGAAGCACCATATTGTTGCCCAATCTGCGATAATTGTTTTTGTAATTTAAGTGGTTTGAAAAAACATAAGAAACAACATTTATTACTGCCCAAAGAAAATGGCAGTACACAATAAAGAAAATTAGCTATTAATCTGTTATCTAATTTTATAGATTTAATAGTAATACATTGTTACAAGTTTTATAATTTGTAATATCTATTTAATACTTTTTGGTATAGGTTTCATATTATTTACTGTTCCTTATATACTTATTGTGTAACATAATATTTTAAGTATATCAGAAAATACCGAGTAACAAAAAAGATTGTCAATAATAAAACTACCTACTCTCCTTTTAATTTATCTTGTGGTATTGTAGTACTTCAGCTTAGAATTAATAATAAAACCAGGTTGAAATGTAGTTAAACTTGACACTGCACTTTATTTTTGGTTCCTGTGTGCTCATTGTGTCTCCTGATAATAGCAACAAAAGAGAAGTAGATAGTCTTGACTAACTAACAGTGCACAAGAAGATGAATTTTATAATAGGTATATTATATTATGATTATCGAGGAGTTGATACACGTTTCAACTGAAATATCTATTTGTATAGTATATAACTCGGTATTTATCACGCTATCTGCATTAGAAAAATCGTGTAAAATTTTAGTCAAAAACACGTTTAAATATCAGGTTTGCTCTATCTTTAACTGACATGTGGGACTCTTGGTACTTAAAAAAAGCCTTAAATACTAATAAAATTGCACATTCTTATTCCTAATATTCGAAATTGCTAAGAATTTTTTTTTGTTATAGAATTTGCAAGACATACCAATTTAGTAGAACATGAAAGAGATCATTCCGGGGAAATTCCATTTATTTGTAACTATTGTGGGTTGTCATTTAAGAAGACAGGTCCATACCATTATCATTTAAATCTACATAGGGCCTCAAATTCAGAAAGTAATAGTGAGGACTTAACCTGCAATGTCTGTGGCAAAATATTTGGTTCAAAAACGACACTTAAAAAGCACAGAATTACTCATACTAAAGAAAACAGCTTTTTATGTGATATATGTGGCAAACATTTTAGCACAAAACAGATTTTAGAAAACCACATTAAGGTACATTTGGGAGTGAGGCCCTTTAAGTGTGAATTTTGTGAAAAAAGTTTCTCTAGGAAATCCACATTACAAGTTCATACCCTATATCACACTAAAGAAAAACCTTTTAAATGCAAAACCTGCTTGAAAACTTTTGCACAACATGTTCATTTAAGAAACCATGAACGTATCCATAATGGTGAAAAACCATATAAGTGCGCATACTGTAATAGGACGTTTTCTGTTAAATGTAATTTAGTAATTCATACACGAATACATACGAATGATACTACATATAAATGCACTGTTTGTGAAAAACTATGTTATGAATCAAGGAGTTTAAAAAAACATATGAGAGTACATCAAGACTCATCGCTAATTGTACTAACTAATGAAGATATTACCACATTATTATCATAATTTTATTTCAGTCACATAATCTGACAGAATTTAAAAAAAATTAAGTTGATAAGGAAATTTCAAAACCACCATTTAATTAAAATTAAATTTAAAAATCAAATGTTACAGAAGTATAATACATTATTGCAATATCTATTATAGTGTCACGTAGGCAAATACTTATTTGTAGTTATACTTGTGTTGATTTTGCTTCAACTTTGTAATAATCCCAAATTTATATTATTACAATTTATTTTTGTAATAATTTAATTATTATTATAACGATTGCTATTTATTTTATTTATAAACTTGGATGTACTGTATATGATACTATTCACTGATGTCTCCCCGTAAATTTTCAGGTAAGTAGCATAGTTCAGTCTTCCTCAGCTTGGATAAGTTCACTTGGTATTTTTGTTTAAATTCTATTTGCCTGTTTTCAAATCAATTGGTTTTCTACTGTTTACAATTTGTTCATATTACGAACACTATTTCTTTTCGTCATTTCCTGTATGTGCAATGCAAACTATTGTGATCACACTGAAATATGATTTTTCTCTCAGATATCATATCAATTCTTTTTTGATAAACCTGATTATACAGGGTGAATTTGAAATATACCTATTTTATATTTTAATCTGTTAAGTTATATGGTCCATAAAAATTATCATTTGTAAAATAAGTCAAAACAGCCAAGAAAAAACTGTTGGATTTTCATCTACCCCTACTCCTCGTAGCTAACTGCGTAGCCGTGTAGTGCCCGGTATTTTTTATTTAGTGTAATAACTGTGTCTGTTTACCTTTTGGATTTTAATTAGTAATAGACAATCAATTGCCATGTTTTTAACAAACTTAGAATGGCCTGACCTTGTATTATATGGCGTAATGTGGGGTTATAGGTTTAAAGAGCGACAGCCTTTTACATGGTAATTTCAAACCTGCAACGCAGGATAGAAGACAAACTGCGGAACCCCAGATTTTACATGCTGTAGAGGAACAACTGGTAATAAGTACACAGTTTGCTGTTTGTAGGACTAACAGAACAAGGGTTGCATCCCTAGCACATGCGGAAAGTGCAAAGTTTGCAGTTTGGTGATGATTTTATCGCCAAGTATTTTGTTTATGGTTGCCAGATGATCAGAATTACCTCAACCGATAGGTTGGGGTTTAGGGTTTTTTGTATTGAAATATTATCCATGGAATTGTGAAATTAAAACACTACTGACTCTTAAAAAAGGTTATAATGAATTGCAGGTTAAAATATCTTGGTGTATTTCAAATTCCCCCGCTATTAAAATTAGAACTCTCATTTGGATACAAAAAAACAATTTGTTTATATGTATTTATATATTTTTAACTATATATTTATAAAGCATAATATAAATATATCGTAATAAAATAATAGTGCCTATTTTTAATCATAAAATACGTGCCTCTTAAAATCACAGAAATATTTAATACTTGGAACAGACTAGAAAATAAAAAATACATTTATAGTTATAATATCACTTTTGCAAAACATTTATACGTATAATTTTAATTTTATATAATTGATTATATTATAATCTTATATTGATTATGTTATAACTTTTTATAGATTATTGAGAAGTCTGATTTCGCTTAATTCGTTATTGTAAATATTTCTTTATGTACCACATGAAAATAAAAATAAAAAGTGCATAAAACTAAAGCATAAAATTAATAAATATCACCTCACTAAATGTATATCTGTATATATTAAATTCAATAACGTTTTCATACCACTATAGAGTAGCCCATTAATACTTCAGGCGGGATACGTGATGCCTTTAGGAAACTCTAGGGGCTTATAACAACTCATCAGAACACATTTTAGTAACTTGTTCTGCTACTCTGCTAGGGCAAGTGTTATCAGTAAAAATTAAAAATGTAACATACATAGTATTTTGGATTCAGTAAAGCAGTGATCGAATTCTTTTTGTATTGATACATTTTAGCAATAATTCATATAAAATTATAGGTGTTATAACTTAGCAACATAATTTTAAGGTAGGCAAACCTTTGCATTTTCTGCCACTTTGACTTTTATTATTTTGTTTTTATGTACTGAAAATAATAAAATATATGTTGGCACACAGATAAACTGTAGAAGAGGTATAAATACAGATTGGTCGTGTCAAAAAAAAAAGTCGACCAATACAATTGAACACCCTTACCCACTATCTACGTTGCCAGGTAGCAGCAGCAGAACACTTAAATTAGGCTTAAATTGTGATTAAAACAAAAATTGCTATATGTTCTTTATACCACTAAAAACATTTAGGAAAGGCCAAAATGTTTTCATCTATTTTTTGTTTCGAAATACTTGCCAAAATGATTTTTTAATCTGTTATTTTTGAGGTATTTAAGATAATTAACTTTCTTTTCTATTTATATTCAGGTTTTCCACTCTCTTTCGAAATTCATTACGAATCTGAAAGAAATTCAAAATTTATCTACCTGATGTTTTTTCTGAACAATGTGTCACAATTTTCTGATCAAAAAATTTTTCTTCCAAGACTATGTAAAATACAAGGCACAATAGTCAAGAAAAGCAAAATTGTTGATGAAATTGTTACTGAAAATTTCAATGTTCTATATTATTTCTGAATTATCAAACAAAATATTATTAAGATTCTGGAAAATAGTATTTTGTTCCAAAAATGATACGAAAAACTTGGACTTAATACAGGACTCTTAATGAAGAAGAATTCAATCTGTTTAGTGTTTAGTATATATCAATTATCTAACATGATTTTTTTTTTGTTCCCAAATTAATTAAGTTTTAGTTTTAAATTTTTGTAATTTATCGATTAATTCTCTCTCTTTAAAAGTCATTGCAGCTGTTTGATATTCAGTGTCATTTTTGATATTTGGACATTATAACGAGTTTTTCCATATGATGGTTAATATTTCGGAAACTATACCAACATAAAAGTTAAATATCTTCGTTACTTTAAAACTAAGAACTATGAAGTCACAATTTAATGTAAAAAACTAAAACCTTATCTTTTAATGCCTGAAAGAGGTTAAGTTATAAAGTATGGCTTCCTTCAGTTTATTGAAGACATCATCCTCATTCTCTTCTTTTTATCACTGTTGGCTCGGCACGCTGACGTTATAAGTAAATAATTGTGAAATATAGAAAATAAATTGCAGATAAAAATTAATATATACATATAACCAATATAAAAATAAATATTGGGCCACAGCTGTATATAACCATGATCCAAATCAAATAAATCAAAAAGGTATCACAAAAAGTTAAATAAATAATGTAAAATATAGATATATATGTGAAAAATATAGCTCATAATCTTCTTTATTCTTTATGGAAAGACGGCTTTTGCAGATTTAGGTGTTTGTCGATTTCTAAAAAAAAATATATATCGTTTTATTTCCAAAGCAGCTGAATAATTAGAAATCAGAGTTAAAATTAAAAAACAAAGTAAACGTCCCGAGAACAAGTCTAAAGAGAACAATGTCAATTATACAAAAATTTACCTGTAATTATGCATATCCACCATAACTTTAGTGGCTTGTTTATATTTTCCTTCCTGTTCCAATTTAGAAGAGTTTCGACCCACAGAATGTGTTGGCAGTTTAACAACAATATGATTATTCTCCATTTCATTTCGAATAACATCGTTTACTATCGACTTTATTTGTGGACATATTATCGGGGCTGTATAATCTTGGGTAGTGCGCAGAGGCATGTCCAATTTCAAGTCCATAACGTTTTCACCCTAAAATGGTTGATAATATGACTATTAGATACAACTTCTCTGAAGTAACTAACTTTATTTTTACTTTTACCTATTTATTTCCTACATTATACCTACCCTGTACTTCGGAGAGTTCTGACTCATTTGTATAGCATAATCCGAAATTGGTCTTCTGTAATTATGGGCAAACGGTCTATCAGCTGGGTTAATTCTGATTTTTTCTTTTCTCAGAATCCAATTGTCAATATTCTCATCAAATTGGGCTAAATTTATCAATCGTGACCTTTCTTCTGATGGAACAAAGTTATCAATTACAAGAAACCATTGTCGCAAGTGCCTAAAAATAACATACTTTTATTTAATCGAGTAACATTTCTATCATCGAAATGCAAATACAACACTTCTATTCGGATTAAATGCAAATCAGATTTTACCACTGGTATTTATAATGAACAAGTACAGAAATCTATTAGGTTAGGAATATTAATCACATATTTTATTAAAAAATCTGCTATGCCGCATTTTGTAATAGTAATAATGATAGTTCGATAAGCTTACATGGCAGCTTCATCATTAGCCTCTTCAATTTCTTGTCTATCTTTAACATATACTTCATGATTGTCTCTGATTTCCTGTCGAAGTGACTGCAATTTATTGTTGAGGCGTTTTAACTTCTCCCTCTTAAAATCAACTTGTTGCTGAAGACTGGCAAATACTTGCTTTAGTTCGATACAAGTTTCCTCTTCTAGTTCGAGTTTCTGCTGCATTTCGATCTCCCGTTTCTAAATAAACATATTTTTATTCTGTTGCGAAAACGAAAAATATAAATTATACCGACTCACCTTTCTCGCAGCAATTTCAGCTCTTTGCAGTTCAAGTCTTAACTCATTCTCATTAACGCTATCTACAATATTTTTGCCACCATGGACCATTTGCTTCTCCAGTGTTTTCAATTTTTTAGCCAATTCATCAACTTCCATTTTACCGAGTTCTAATTTTTTCACTTTTTCTTCTTTATTACTTTCATCCTCACTTTCTGTAGATTCTTCATCAACATCATCAATATTTGTGTTGATTTCTCCATTGCTTTTTTCCATAATGAGCTGTTTAAGCCTTTCAATTTCCTGCTGCAGTCCCAACAACTTTCCTTCTTTGATATCTTCATTCTTGACAGGATTATTTTTAATCGATTTGGCCCTATATGCATAGCGCAAAGTAATTATGGTTTCCTCATAATTCATGCTAGCAGGACCAACGTTGGCAATCATGATAGTTTTACTGTTACCACCAAGAGAATCTTGTAGTAATCTTGTTAGTTTGGAATCACGGTATGGAATATGTGCTGAGTTTTCAGCAAGTGCATAAATGACATTGCCTAAAAAAATATAGCGATCCTATTATACATGAACAATATTAATTGCATGTGAAATATATTGGACTGGAGACATCTTATAAACTTTAAGTACACATGGAATATGGGTCACGGCAGCGCAGTGTTACTCACCAATTTTACCAAGCAAATAACAATTTACCCACAGTGTGCAGAGCTCTCCATATGAGGGACCCCAGTCTATGGTTTAGATGACACTATCCTGGCCCGTATTGCACATGTTTATAAGTATATAAAATATCGCTATACATACATGTGTTGTACAAATATAAATACAACTAATGTACTCAATTGAATTAAATATTTAAATGTTCTCACCTAAAGAAGAAAGAGCCTTATTGATTTTAGTAGCCTCTCTAAGTCTATCGCCCGTTGCCCCAGTTTTTGATTGCCTTTCACTACCAGCAAGATCAACAAGATTTAATTTTCCTACTTTAATAGATTTTGAATGTTCCTCTGCCATTTCAATAACTATTTGAAAAATTGCATGTGAACGTGAACTGTGTTCATTCATATTAGTCATTCCCGTGGTGCGATTATTGTTTCCAGTTTTCATTGCCTTTAACATATCTTTTGAACTTTGGCAGGTTTGAGAGTGTAAATTTGTTACCACCACACCTTGACCATTAACTTCACGAAGTTCATGATTTTTTGTACTTTTCGCCCTCAGGAGATCTCTAAAATTATTCATAAAATAAGATTTAAACAATCTAGGAGTTATACCTCATTCACCTTATTTCTTCCATATAAATCTCTAAATATCGTACGCTAACTAAAAATTCTACTCCAGTTTTTCGATCAATATGCGCCCATATCTGCTCAAAGGCTCTCGGTACAATGCCCTTATATTCTCCATCGCTGCCTTCCATAGTATATGTTTTACCAGTGCCAGTTTGTCCATAAGCAAATACGCATCCATTGTAACCTTCAAGAACTGAAGCTACTAAGGGTCTCACTGTTTCATCATATAAATTTTGTTGAGTCGAACTAAAAGTAAAATATTGTTTATAGTTTTCAATTACCTATTTGCTTCAATTGAACATTAATTAGCTTTTTAAATTACTCATATTACTTTCTAAATTATATTAACAGTCATTTTTTAAGCGAAACTAACTTTTCATCATAGACCGCATCATATGTAAATATCTTATTTTTTTCATTTTCACTTCGAGCCTTGGGATTTTCTACTTCAATAACCCCTCTGCTGGGATACATTCTCACAACACTGGTACATTTTGAATCGCTTTCTTTTTCACTAAGAGGTCTACAACGAACTATCACCTGTACAGCCTCATTGCTACTAATTCGCTAAAAAAAAGTAAATGATTTTAGCAGTTATAATTATGATCTGGTAATTATTAAACTTACTTCTGTTGAATAATTTTCAGCCTCGGTTGAAGTCATCTTTATTTCTAATGTATAAGGTTATTATATAACCCTAATACTCCGAATTATTGGTACACTGATAGTAAATCTCCACAGTCCTCATAGGTGGAAATAGTATCACCCCTTATCGATTATTTTGTGGATTTCCTATTTAAAATATAGTGCCATTTACTTTTTTATTTATTGTGTAGTAATTGACTCATCTATCGGCAAAAAACCAAAATGTCAATACAAATGTCAAATTCTCAAACAGATTCCTATATTGATTTTTTGAAAGCTAAAGGTGCTTTTACATTATGTAATTTCAAAATTGTATAAATACCACTGTTGTTTTTTTGGTTAGTTGTTGGTTAGTTGTTAGTTGCCTTCTAACTAACATAAACTGATCAACACAGTTAAGAAAGAATCTGTGGTATCGATACAAGTTATGAATGAAAATTCAAGATGAAAGAGTTTCTGAAATTTCACGCATAGTTTCTTTATCGTACTCGTAGTAATAATAAACTATATTGAGTATTATCACAGAATTAATTGTTATTAATTCTGTGGTATTATTGAGTAATTAGTGAACGAGTGGTAGTACTACCCCTTGTAGGTACTATATCAGGGTCGTCCTAAGATATTTCGCGCCCCTATAATATGGTCTACTAACAATTAATAATGCGCCCTGCTTCATCATAAGAAAATACAGGCCAGCGAGGTGAACTGATTTGAGTGCAAGCAAAAGTTTCGCCTCTAAAGGCTGGCGCCCCGGAGCTAATACCCACTGGGCCCTGTCCGACTTAACTCACTTAACATATCTATACCTCGGTGTTTATAATAACTCATTCAAAGAGAATTTAATATTGTGATTTGTAAATATATTATTTTTAGTTTTTTCGTCATTTCACTGCCTACATCGCTTATTGATTGATTCAAGACATACAAGAATAATGCCTATAATAAAGCAATAAAAGAATAAAAGTGAATAAATTTTGGTTGGCCAATGTAAAGGGATATTTTTGAGCCATTCATTATATATTTTCAAGAGAATCAAAAATCAGAGAGCCCTGGCTAGGTATTTATAGTTGACAAACTATAAATATCATGATTCATGAACGTATTTGCGCTCTGCGTTGGTAAATTCGGTCAAAGCAACTGTGATTATTGTATTAAAAACCTGAACAAACCCGCACTAAGAAGATTGGGCAACGGACCTTGTAGTTATGAATGTTATGATGACATCATTTATCTTTTTTGTTTTATGTCGACCTTGAACCATTTATTGACGAATAATAAAATTATTAATGTGACTATTGCTATTTTTTAAAATAAAAATACAAAATACATGCCAAACTGCCAAACCTAAAAAATTATTATATTATTTTGTGATTTTAGAGATGCTTGCTTTTCAAAAAATTAACCATGCAAAATAGTTTGGGGGATTTATTGTTAATTTGAAAATGAAATGTCCCTAGTAATGTCACTAGTCTAGAATAAATCAACGTTTTGCAAGAAATTTTTGCTTATAATAAGGTAAATGGTGATAATAACACATTAATTTAAAAGTTATTAAATAGTAAATTTAATGTAAGTACTATTCACATATTATAGTTATTGTTATTAAAGTCTGAAAAGTAAGAATTTATAAATTGATCATTCTTTTAGAACCTCCACATTTTTGACATTGGTGTCAGACAAATTTTCATCCCATTTGTGGTCCGGTTATAATTTTTAATCGAGATAGGTATTTATATAAAAAAAATTTAATACCATGGACTTAATTTTTACAAAATAATATATTTAACCAGTAAGGCAATTATCTCAATGGTTTTTAATTATTACATATGTTATTTAGAAACCAAAAATAGCTTAATAATATAATTTAACTTATAGTATTATCCCAAATTTTCAGATGTCTGGATCGGGGCATAAACACCGCTATAAGAACACTGCGCTAGACAGCGTAGAATTACGTAGGCGTAGAGAAGAAGAAGGCGTTCAACTGAGGAAAGCTAAAAGGGATCAACAGTTAAACAAGAGAAGAAATGTCAATGTTAATCAGTTGCTACCGGATGATGACCCCTTACAAGTAAGTTTACTACATTACTATGTTCAATTTACCTAATGGTAATATTCATTAATAGTTGGAAGGTGATGTATCATCACCTGTTACACCTGGTATAACGCAAGATATGGTACAAGATCTTTATAGTAACGATCCAGAAGTACAGTTATCAGCAACTCAGAAATTTAGGAAACTCTTGAGTCGAGAGCCCAATCCTCCCATAGATGAGGTTATTCAAACTGGCATAGTTCCCAGATTTGTGGAGTTCTTACAAAATACAGTTAACTGTACTCTACAGGTAATTTAATTCAATTTTTTAAGCTATTATTTTCAATAATTGCTCTTTTAAGTTTGAGGCTGCATGGGCTTTGACGAACATAGCATCTGGTACTTCCCAACAAACTCGAATGGTAATTGAGGCTGGAGCAGTTCCCATATTTATTGCACTTTTGGGCAGTAACTATGAAGATGTACAGGTAAGGATAGAGTAATTAGTTGATTGATTTTTGTACCTAACCTGATGGAGTTCTAAATTAGTTACCAAAATCGGTTTCTGTTTTTTTTTTTTTGAGTAACTAATTTTTCCCCGTTATTGTTACAAATTTATTCTATTAGTATAACATGTACTTTTCGGTAGGAACAAGCAGTTTGGGCTCTTGGAAATATAGCCGGAGACTCTCCAGAATGTAGAGATCATGTTTTAGATTCTGGAATATTGGTACCTCTTCTCCAGTAAGTAAACAATTATAATGGTATATTCAGAAATAAATGTTTTATTCCCACCAGGTTGTTGAGTAAATCTAGCCGTTTAACGATGACGAGAAATGCTGTGTGGGCTCTGTCGAACCTATGTAGGGGCAAAAATCCCCCACCTGATTTTACTAAAGTTTCTCCATGCCTGCCCATTCTTTCTCGTCTCCTGTTCCATTCAGATCCGGATGTACTGTCAGATGCATGTTGGGCATTAAGCTATTTATCTGATGGACCAAATGAAAAAATTCAGGTACAAAAATTTATTTGATATCACATAAACAATCTAATTGATTTGGATTTAAGGCTGTTATAGATGCGGGTGTATGTAGAAGGTTGGTAGAATTATTAATGGCACAACAACCTAATGTTGTATCTGCTGCTTTGAGGGCAGTAGGAAATATAGTTACAGGAGATGACGTCCAGACTCAAGTTATTTTAAATTGTTCTGCATTACCATGTTTGCACCACCTACTATCATCCTCAAAAGAGTCAGTTAGGAAAGAGGCTTGTTGGACAATTAGTAATATAACTGCAGGAAATCGACAACAAATTCAAGTGAGTAAATAATTGCTTACATGTATAAAAATAACTGATGTATTTTTTATTGCAGGCTGTGATTGATGCTAATATCTTTCCTGTGCTAATTGAAATTTTAAGTAAGGCTGAATTTAAAACTCGAAAAGAGGCTGCCTGGGCCATTACGAATGCCACCAGTGGTGGAACGCCTGATCAGATCAGATATTTAGTGAATCAAAACTGCATCGGTCCTCTTTGTGACCTACTTACAGTTATGGATGCTAAGATTGTTCAGGTAGCTCTCAACGGTTTAGAAAATATTTTGAGGTTAGGAGAACAAGATGCAAAATTGCAGAATGGAACCAATCCTTATGCTGTCCTCATAGAGGAATGCTACGGTGAGTATTATAGGTTATGAATTTGAATTTAACATCAGAAAATGATTTAAAACTGGTAAACTGAAAGTTGTTAAAAATGCTAGCTCGGGATGGAATTATTTTGAAACCACCATAGTATTGAATCTGTTAATGACAAATTTATACGAATAATATTTAGTGAGCAAAAACAATATTTTAAACTACTATTGTCGAAACGTGTATGCTGGGAGGGAGATGTTTACCGAGTCGTGCCCTTTTAACCTTCCAAACTTTTTGTTACTATTGTACTACATATTAGTAAGTAGTGAACCCTATTTTACCGATCATTGTCTACTTTTATCTAATATTGTGTTTCTTTAACATCGTGAAGCAAATTTTATTTGCCTGCCTGTCTGTCCTACATTCATTCCCTTGCAAGTTTTATTTTGCATATAACTACTACTTACAAAGGACCTCGCACACATCCAATAGAAAATGGATATTTTTTGAAAATTTGGGAAAATGTATTGGTTTGTCGTGTTGATCAAAAGACACTTGAAATTCAATATCTTAACCGCTACAGGCATTTGAATGTCAAAATTCAGGGTCTTAGAGAGTTGCCGTAGAAAATGGAGCTAATAAGAGCTCCATTTTTTAAAAAAATTATAATTTTCATTAATTATTTATTGTATTACATATTTTATTATATGAATTATACACATACTTAATTGATTCTATAAATAAATTAACTTGAGTCAATTTTTAATTTTTAAAGATTACTGCATATTCCGGGGAAGCCCAATATTTTATTATTTTGGTAATTTTATTAACGACTTGTATTTAGATTTTTCACATTTATCGGAATATTGAAAAAAAGTAGGGTTATTATAGAAGAAAAAAATTGCTGTTATTTACGACTAGCCTTGTATAGATATCTGGTATTATGAAGTTATGTCGAATCTTAAAGCCCAACTTTCGAAATTTAACCAGGAAAAATAAAAAACTTGGAGGATGGCACTTATATATCTATTATATATCTAATTTAAATATGGTTATAAATAACCAAAGAAATTAAGCCTTTTGTAGAAGCGGTCTAAATGATTTGTCATATCTCGTGGTGTTATGTAAAACCTGAAGAAATGTAGGCAGCATCTGTCAATCTTGAGTTGAATAGAGCTGATTGCTTATTACTTTTTTTTTTTTGACGGAGCATAAAAGAAGAAACATGAAACCTTTTCAAATATCAACAAATCAATAAAACAGGTCAGATTTAAATTATTGCAAAATTTAATGAACTTCAAAGCCATGGTCATAATAAATGTTGGAATAAAAAACTTTATCTAACATGTAACTGAGGCCGGTAAACTTGTACAGGTTGCCTTAGTGGGCAGCATAAGGGCGAGGTAAATGCGCTGGAGAGGCGGAGAACGTGACATCGCTGGCAACCCCCGGTCTCGTCATGGTACAATAATGCGGTCCCTCTTATATTTATGTCATTTTACTTCGACTGTTTGATTGCACAGAACTACTGCTGATCGTTTGTGTAGTACTTGTTATTGAAAACCACGTGAAAAGTGTTTCTTACTCACACACTTCTATTTAAATTAAGTGTCTTTAAATCTGTGCCTTAAAGCACCAAATCTGAAATAAAAATTTTAACACAAATTATCGTATTTACCAAAAATAATCATACTGTACAAACAGGTACTTTTTATATTCGGTACTTGAGCTCAGTATGTTATGAAACAAGTTTCTGTCTAAAAATCTTTTTGCTATGATTACTAAAACCGGTCATAAAACTATTTGAAAAAAATACTAGAAATACAGATGTACTTATATTTATTTTTAGGCCTAGATAAAATAGAATTTTTACAATCTCACGAAAATATGGAAATCTACCAGAAGGCCTTTGATATAATTGAACATTTCTTTGGAACGGAAGAAGAAGACTCAAATGTTGCACCCTCAATAGACACAGATCATCAACAATATCAATTTAGTTCCGATCAATCCGTACCTATGGGAGGATTTCAGTTTTAAGAAAATTGAAAAATAAGTGCCCATAGTGACTTCACTTGACAGAAGACATTTAAATTATTTTAAAGGATATGAATTTTCCTTACTCAACCCAATATTAAAAAATTATATATTTTAAGTTCAGTCAAGTAGATTATAGAATTTTATACATGTGTACTATAGTTGTTTCCATAATTTGTTGTAATTGTGTTAATGCATAGTCAGTGCATGTATTTTAACATTTTTATTAATAATACTGTATATTACGTAGTTGTAAATTTCTAATACACATTAAATTTTGTTTTAAGTAAGGGCATTATTTGTACAATTATGGATACAAAAATATAGTTTATTGTTAATTAATCTACTTTTCCACCACTACATGTGCTTTTGTATTGTGGCTAATAAAAAATATTTTGTATGAATAATTGATAAGGTTTTAAGAAGCGTAAAATTTACGATTGACGGATCTATGTTAAATATGTAAAATGTGTATAAAGCTGTATACATGTGTAAAATTCACAATTAATTGTTTATAGTTTGTATTATAAAATAAATTAGCTTTAAATAAAATTTGTTCCTTTTTAAATTTGGAAGTTCATTTTCACGTATCAAGTTTGGATAATTTTGTAATTATACAGGATATTAAATAATTAAATTGTGGACGACCAAAAATTTATTCAACTTCAGCTCCTATATATAATGAAGTGGGATTTTCAAATTTTATTCAGTTTTTCATTCATTTTGGTATGCTATATATGTAGTATATTTACTATGATTTTTATTTAATTGAATTACAAAGCTGCTGGTTAATCCAGTTTCTAAATTTATTTTATTGATGAAATATAGAAACGCTGTTGTATTTGGAATGTCTTGGTTTATTTCAAAGAATAGTAAAGGACTAGTTAATATATTTAAATATAAATCAGTGGCCTTTCTAATACTTTTTTTTTGGCAATACAGATGTGGATCGCTACCTGATCGATATATTGAAGTTAGGTGTATAAATTCATATATAAGAAATGCTTGATAACTTTGTCTCCAGTCGATAAAACGTTTGTACACTGTAGAAGTTAGAAGTAGGTACAGTAGACTATTATCAACACCAATCCCTGAAAATCTAACACCACACAAAATAGACTTGACTACATAATACCTATATAAATATCATAGACTTAATAATTACGTTAGTATTATTAAGTCTATGATAAATATATATGTGCATTAAAGTTAAGGAATGTTTAAGAGATGCAGGCGATACTTCGATTCGATACTCTTAAAAGATTCGATATTTTTTTGGTATTGATCGGTATCGGAACATCGATACCTTCCTTTCGATACTGTGAATTAGTGTGAATTGAACCTAACAGAATTATATTATATTCCCCATGGCATTATTAGTAATTAAATTTTCCCTGAGATCCATACCTATTTTTAATCTTCTTATGTATTTATATAGTAGATGCAGCAGTGACTGCATTAAAAAACGCCTGACGTCTCGTCTCTGCTCTGTGTCTGTGGTCTGGTCTGATCCTGATCTGGATCTGATCTGATCATTAACCTAAAAAGCTCTTAAATGACAGTTTGCATGTCACGCTCAGTAGATCACCTTACACAACTAAAAAACCTGATTTTTGGGTGAAAAAGAAAACACTGGATTAGGCCAAGCCTTCGAGAAACGAGCAGTATGGTAGCATTCAGCTACTCACCGTATTAAAAAAAGATGATTTACATGCGGGAAGAATAGCTAAGGGTAGAATCCAAAATTTTTTTACGAATGTCCAGAGAGGCTATTCTTGACTTCATTCGCTTCCATGCGAATGCGAGTGAGCTGTTAACGTATGCGCATCGAACACGCTATTCTTGAGTCCACTTGTGTCATATCCATCTCATAAACAATTTAGCCAAAAAATTAACAAAGAGAAAAAGACACTTTATAAAAACTTTTGACAGTTTATAAGGTTAGGTTCGTCAAAAATCAAATGTTTGGGTTGATGCACGAGCATTGCGGTTCGTTCGCTGTCAAACGTGTATTTTTAGACGTATTCGTTACGGCAACGAGTGGTCAAGAATAGCATTTTCTAAGTCACTCGTGTCCATGCGAAGTGCGAGTAACTTTCACTCGTACGAATTCTCAAGAATAGGCTCCCAGCACCGATGACGTGATATCTTTTCACTTCACTGCACTCACCGAAATACCAACAACTATAGACGCGCTAGACACAACAACTTACCAAGTTGCATCATCCGTTTCCACTGTAGCAGCACGCATTTATTTCCCTATAAAACCGGCGACAAGTACAAACAGTCGACATTTGTTGCCGAATCATATAGAAACTTTTAGGAACTTTGTGGAAAATTTTCGGGAACAAGGAACAGCTACGCAATATTCCTTCGGTGGAAACGTAGCTTAATACAATGCACTCAGCTAATGGTGACAAAAATGGCTCAGTAATTAGTTCAAATAAAATCCAACAGGTAACACTCAACTCAAGTTCAAGTGCCATTTACATTTTACATATAGATATGTCTATGGCTATTCGAGTAAACAAATAAATAAACCCTGTGCTGAAATCCAACAAATAATTAAATTTACGATTAGTGAAATTTTTTCAAGCAAATATACAGCTGTAGAAAGTTCCCCATATTTATTTTAGTGTTTCTCTCATTTCATTGTTTGTTTGATTTCCTCATCGAATTCAACTTGAAAGGCGGAGGCTTTAAATGTGCAAAAGAAAATTTAATTTTTACTGCATATACCGAAATGTAAAATAACTAACATAATAATTATAGATCTTATAGAAGATGCATCATTTAAATTTAGGCCTGGTAATTTTTGTCATTTAATCCCCCCAATTAAAAGCTGAAAATGATAAAAAAAAATTGCAGATAAGTTTACTTATACTAATAAAGTAACTGCTATACATTAGTCTCATTAGCAAAAGTCCAAAAGTAATAGAGTTAGATTAGACTTTTGATTAGGTGAAGACTAAAAGCCAAATCGGCCGTTAAAGTGCAAATTTTTCCCGCCATATTTTAATTATTTATTTTTATACGATTGGTTAACCTACCGGATTTGCCTACATGTCTTGAACTGCCATTAGAGTGCGGTTGTGCCATTTATCTTTTCTGAAAGAATATGGCTTCAGGTTAGTTCGGTTTATTTTAAGTATAGTTTTTATGTGCTTTTTTGGTGGTTTATTGTTAATTTAAAGTTATTTCTATGCGTGAAGGTCAAGTTTCTATTTGCCTTCCTCCTAATATTTGTAGTTAGATTGTGTTAGTGAAAACGAACCTCACTCTACCCGCGTGTTCACATCGTTTTTAATAAATGTTAACTTTTTATAGGTAAAAAGGGGAAGAAGACCAAGGGTAAAACCTTGGCTCTAACAGATTTTTTACAAGAAAATACTGGATCTCTACCTGTCCAACCAATACGAAAAACCAACATTAACTGGGCTGATGAAGTGGAAGATTTTGGTAAATTTTATTTTAAATATCCTTAAAGCATCTTAAATGTAGTAAATACATAGTTATAAGTAATTTTACCCTCTCAATATGCCGTAATTATTGCAAAACGGTTCAAAATTCTCATTGTCCTTGTAAGAATTGTGATAACTAAAATCATTTTTAATAGAACTCGTTAATCATTATTTATTCATAGGGACGTGTAAAATTTATTTTGCCCTATTAACATTTGTTTAATTTTATTTATTTTCGTTTTAAACAAATGTATAATATGCCCTAATTCATATAGAGTACATATTGTTAATAAATAATGTTACACATAAGTTCAAGGATGACGAGTTATACGTTATACTTACTAGATATCTTGGTTTAAATTAATAATTTGTGCGTGTTCTGTGTGTTTGTTGTAGGTTATTTGTTATTTGCAGATAATTTATTATTTAATAAATATTATAAATTAGGATTCTAAAGGTACTTCTTTTTCAATCATAATGGACTAAAATAAATATTTAAAGATCAATCAAAACTGCAAATAATAAAATGACTTTCAAATTTAGTATGCCGTATTCAATTTTATTCAAATTATACATACATTTACGGAGATTTACTACTATCTTACTTTTTATCCCTATGAAAATTTTTTATTGTCTTATTCACATTTAAAATAATATGAAAAATGGTAGGAATTGTTTAACTCAAATTGTTTTAAAAATTGACACGTAAATAGTCTTAAGTCTTGTAAAATTTAATTATTATTATTTTGAGCTAAGCTTCACCTTTCACTATCAAGGACAGTCAAGGCAACAAATGCAAGTCGCAAGTCTCATTCGCAGAAATATTTGTTGACCAGCCTGTACCAGCATTGTCGACGATTAATAATTTTATAACAGTTTTGACCTACACAACATAAAAAATCAGTTCATCACAATGAAGCCGAATAAAGAGCTTCAAACTAACTTTTTTCGTTTCCTAATTATGAAATTTTTCCGTAAAATTAACATTTAAATATGTATTTTTTAAACCAATTGTTTACACAATTTAATCGATTTCGCAGGACTAGGTACGTCTCGAAGTACATCCTCTATCGATTTTACTGTAGTATTAAAACAACTCAACACAAAAGTAACCTTTTCCAACATTTTATTGCTTAAGCAGTGTGGCCAGATTATTTGATTCATCACGTAAACAATCACAATTTTTAAATCAAACTTTTTTACTTTTTAAAAAGCTCATTTCATTTGCAATGAAAGTTTTAAAAACAGAATCTAATCTTTAATGGATTAAAACAAATTTAATCAATTAAAGATTAGATGCTACAAAAATTGGAGACATTACTATTGTTAACATTTGAATAAAGTAGATCTGTTGTCGCTGAATATTTGACATTGGGACTGGGTAGGCGCAAATTGCGCTCGATTTTCCTATGCTTAAAGAACTTTTGCGTTGTCTTGTTGTCTATACATACATTTGTTTTAACAGTGCTCCAATTAATATTCGAAAAGGTTTATTGATAAACTGTTCCTTTAAAATTGTCCATACAAATGATGAAATATTGACAAAAGCAATGGCATTTGATCTGCAACAATCCTGCCTTTGGAGCACACATACAGTGTATCTATTACACTAAAGCTGCTACGGGAAGGTCTGAGACAGGCAGTTACCCTCTAGCCGGGGGCTTGCATTTTGCAAGACAAGGGAACCAGAAATATGCCGACAAAGCGCACAGCCAAGGATTACATACGTATAGGTGATGCGCCTAATTGGTTGGAAACTCTTGTAGCCAGCAATTTGAGTTTAATTTGCAGGCTGGATATATTTCCAGAACTCAATTCAGACTAATCTGTTGCAGATCTAATTTCCATTGTGGTCAATTCTGATCCAATTTTGTCGTGTTTTTTTTTAATTCATCCAGTTTGCACCATATTGATAAGTATTTTTTGTATCTTCAAGATGGATATGATTCTCGTAAACCAGTCAACGTTGTACTTCCTACTGCACCAAAGGCTTCGAGGGATTATGAAGATATTAGTGACAAAGTACCAAAGGATCCCCCATATATAGCTTATCTTTCAAACTTGCCATATGACGTAGATGAAGATGAAATTGCATTGTTTTTTAAAAATTTGAAGGTCAGCTATCAATATTTTCATTAATTTTTAGGCTAAATTTTAATAAATATTTAGAATATTTAACTTTAACAGAAATAGTAAATATAACTATTATAGGTTGGTTCTAATGTCTGTTGGCCCATCACTTTTGCTTTACATTCATATTAAATAGTTTACTAATTTTAAGTCTCACAAAATCTGGGAAATGGTACTTATTGTGCAGTCTTAATAATGTCATAGAAATTGTGATTTATTTGTAAATAATAGAAATCTATTAATGAAAGCAGAGCCGGTTTTAGACTTTCTGGTGCTCTACTATAAAATTGATAGTAACTTTTGTTCTGACCGGAGAACCAGCCCCAAATAAAATAAAACATAACTGCTTTCAAATCAAAATAATTAATTAGTTGAACTCCCGTGAATTTAAACTTTGCATATTCAATAAAACATAAAACTATATCAGGAATAAGCATTACACCCTAAGAGACAATACCCGAGCAATATCCCTTGAAACGTTGGTTTATAGTTTTTGAATTACTGGTTTTGAAACCACTATATTTCCCTTGAATTACTTTTTCTTTCAGATACTTTCAAAACGTTTGCGACATTAATATGCAGAGTTGCTTACTTTTTACATAAACCAAAGACAATATAATTTGCCATCCATTTCCAAAATTCCACGTTTCTACTTTTAATTAAATTTTATTTTAAACTTCTCCCTTTAAAATGTATTTATTATATGTTGGCATTATTTTATCACATGGTGTATTATGTTGTTTTTCCCATAGATATCAAATATGAGGATTCCAAAAGATGATCGAGATGCTTCTAAATTGAAAGGGTTTGGTTACGTTGAATTTGAAGACAGGGACAGTCTATTGAATGCACTAGTTATACCCGATACAGTAAGTTACTTAAAAAAAAAATTATATATTTTGTTGATGTTGATATTTTTTTTAAGACTTTAAAAAGTAGAAGAATTAGGATAGAAGTAGCAGCAAATTCAGAAAATGATCGTAGAAGGGGTCGAATGGATATGGGCAGAGAAAGAGGGGATAGAAGTGAGTCCTCTTTTGGCGACTGGCGTTCTGGTCCTCGTACTGAAACTTCTGACAGTGATCGTAGGGGTGGGTACAATAGGGACCGTGATGGTGGTAGTGGCGGTGGTTTTAATAGAGATAATATGCGGGGAGGGGAACGTGAAGAACGAAGTTTTAACAGAGATAATATGAGAGGTGGTGAAAGAGAGGAAAGGACTTTCAGCAGAGATAATATGAGAGACAGAGATACTGGCTTTAACAGAGACAGAGATAATAAAGAGGGATTTAATAGAAGGGAGAGAGATGGACTGGATGATAGACCTGGAGGTTGGAGGGATGCTGAGCGTCCCAACAGAGACCAAGAAAGAGGAGGTAATAATAATTTCTTCATAATCAGTAAATATAGAATAGTGTATTTGTCATCATAACATACATGTGAATTTTAACATAGTTAAACGATGAGATGTATCTGGTACAGTTTATTTTTCTCCTGTAGGTTTTTTGTAGGATGTCATTTATTTTTATTTACAGGTTTTACTCGAGATAGAGGTAATTTCCGTGACTCAGATCGAGGTGGTAGATTTGACGATAGAGATGAGAGACGTGATGAAAGAAGGGCATTTGGTGGTAGGAGATTTGATAATGATCGTGACAGAAATGGTAGTTTCCAAAGGGGAAATGACAGAGATTCAGAACCTGCCAGTTGTAAGTTTTAATAATTATTCTAATTTGAGTTATAACGAAACTAATCTATAATTTTAAATTTTAGCAGAAGGTCGTGAACGGCCAAAATTGATGTTAGCACCTAGGACTAAACCCGTAGAGAATGTACCTGTAAAAGCAGAGTCAGTGCCTTCAGCATCAATATTTGGTAGCGCAAAACCAGTAGACACTAGTCAGCGTGAGAGGGAAATAGAAGAAAAAATAGCAAAGGAACAGTCAGATAAACCAAGAGATGGCAGTAAAGATAGGAAAACAACAACACATACGTCAGATGAAAGTGATAGAAGAAACGTAAGTTTGATATTTGTTCTTATATTTTACATTCTCTGGTATTCCTATTAAATAATAATTTGCTTTTGAAATAAAAAATTTAAATCTCCACTTTTGCTGCTAAAAGAATGTTATTTAAAGACATCTATATTTGTGGATTATTTCTGGAAAGTAAATTTCCTGAAATTCCTATTTTCTTTTTATTCTTATTTTCATAATATAGCCCTTTTTATAGGGCAGAATTTCAGGTGATGATAGAATAGCACAAAATAATAATATTTTCTGTAATACGCTTTGTAGGAAAGGAATACCTTTTGATACATTAGGCAGTACTGGTTATTGATTAGTTGTTTACCAAATCCATGTTGTCAAGGGTTGTGAGGGCGGGAAAATTAATATATTTAAAGAAGCGGAACATCCAATTTCCAAATTTAAAATGCTAGTGGATAGTTCCAAAGCAGGAGCATTATATTAAAAGAAGGTGAAAATTTTGAAAACCACTGCTATTACTATTTTGCGTTGGGCTAATATCTACAAACATTCAATTTCAAATAGCGAACAAATCTGTGTGTGTAAGTGTGAAGGAGAAATTGACACTGGACTTTGTCCTTTAGCCACAAAGAGGAGAACATACATTCTCTTTATGAAAGGCCTTCTTTTACCAAAACATTGCAATGACATAAGTTCAGTTTTAAATTAAAACTAATAAAAACGATAGTATACCAGTTCAGCAAATGTCATTAAAATTGATCGGTTCTACTTTGCTTGAAAATATGACTAGAAATTGTAGTCTTATTATTACTATGCAGTAGATTCTATTCCCTTTAGGTTAGAAACTAGGTTGAATATGTTTTGTTTTGTTTCAGGTTGAATATAGAAGCAACAGACCCTCGAGAAAGATAGAAGATAGCCCAAAAAGAAACTGTAAGTAATATTTGTTTTTAATTTGAAGTTTGTTGATAACTTTAGGGGTTAAGTTATTTAATAATTACTGTTATAAAATACTAATTACAAATATAACTCACCACATTAGTTAGTTAGTACGATAGAGGAAATTGAGTGATATGGGCACAAAAAAAGTACCTACCTATTATGTTATAAGATAAATGGTTGAAATATATAAAGATTGGCATAGGATAAGGTTTTTCTCATTCTGGGCAATGGCAATTTTAAAATGGATTTTAAGTGTCTAAGGTAGTAATGTTGTAAATTGTAACTTTCTCTATTTCTTGATAAATATCAATGATTCACTTGAAATAAAATGAAGATATAAAGTAATAAAGCAAAACTTAGTTGAGTAACACTGTAACATACTTTGTAATATCATTAAATCATATGATTCAATGAACTAATAGTAGAATAAGGAAGAAAAGTCCCAGTGCCGGGACTCTGTGACTCGTAGCGATCGGTTAGCTATCTATCTGTCTTTGTTTATCTTGCTGAAAAATGCGCTTAGCATCTCTTTTATCGTATCGTAGCAATTCGTAAGCGAGCGTACAGAGTCCCTACCCAGTAGTTAGTCTTAGATTGTAGTTAAAATGTAAGATCTGGTTTATGTACTACACCACTTGAAAACTTTTAAGAAAGAGTGCCAAAGAACATTTCGTTTAAAATTAAAAAAAATAATAATAATCAGGATTATTTTTAATATAAAAATATTTAACATTTCTCTTCTGATGAGGATAAAAAAATTTGTAAACTAAACAAGTTCAAAAACTGACAAAGCAGCAAAATTGTTCTCGATTTTTAATATTTCCTTTATTTTTTTGAATATTGACCAAAACCATTGAGTAAAAAATAATAAAGAGGCGCGACTGTCAAGGTTTCGAGATTTTAGTATTGTATTTTTTTGCCAATAACTTCCTGATTATCATCAATTTTTAGTGTTATGGGAAGGTATTTGTAATGTGGCCGTATAGCCCTTAAAATTAAAGATGATCGTAAAGCTATTGATAAAAAAATACAACACTAAAATCTCGAAACCTTGACAGTTGCTTCTCTTTATTATTTTGTACTCAATGCCAAAACATAAAAAATATCGTTAGAATAGTATTTGCAGTAAAAATTTCAGAACGATATGAACCATCAAATAAAGATGAGATCTTTTATATAAAAATTAAAAAAAGAAAATTTTCCACCCTTTCCTGTTACTTACCGAGGCTAAAAATGAAAATGGTTGTTATTATAAATAATATATTAAATAAACGAACAAGAAGTGAACTCAGTACTGTGAATTAACGGTTTTGTTTCGCTTGTTGCTAATCTAATTACAAACTAATTACTTGCTTTAAAAATCTATCCCCATCCAAAGCTCCCACAACAGCCCTGAGTATAATGACTGTTTATTTTTTAGTTGAGGACAAAAAGGGGCCTCCCAGAAGTGATTTTAAGTCGCCTGAAAAAATTGAAAATAAACAAAAGCCAGATAAACCAAAAAAGGAAGAGAAAAGGTAGGTAGTTTTTATTACTTGCCGGAGAAATAAACTGCTGGCCACTCGAACTTACACATAGAGACTTTTAGGCAAAATTTAAAGTTGAACGCGGCTTGCAAATTTTAAGAGCTAGTTTTTTTCGGATTAAGCTGCATGACGTATATTTATCGTAGGACCATAGGTTTATTATATACGATGTGATCAATGAAGTCGTGCAAAAAATCAAAAAGTTTGTATGAGTGAAATTTCCACAAAAAATTTTTTTTGGTCGTTGCAATATTGTTCGTTACTAAGGTAACATCAATATCTCTAGACGTTTTTGTCAGTTGTTGGATTAAGGCCCTTGGGCCTTGTAGTGTTGTAAGTTGTTATTAACCATGGTAAAATAACCAGTTAATAACCGGCTAATTATGGATGATTGCCCGTTGGTAAATTACTCCCCCCACAATTAGAATTTATTTGGTAATTTTATTTTTATTAGGTTGTTATGTTCAGTAAATTTTATTTGTTGTTTGATGTTTCATATTTTTATTTTCTCATTCAATATTAAAAACAAAAACATAAAAATATTAAAATGCAAAAAAAGAGTACGAAATTGCTACAAGAAAAAAATTAATGGGAAATTTAGAAATATATTTGGTTGAATAGGAAATATAGAAATATATTGGTTATTTGGTATCATTTTAATTAGCTAGTTAAGCACAAAGTGTCGAACTTGGTATTAATCAAATCGTTTTTTACTTTACTGACCGGTAAGTTTACCAGTTATTAACGTCAATAATATAATTCACCGGTAAATCCACAACACTGGCCTTGTACACACTACTCAACATAAAATTTGGATAGCGAAATTTTTAAAATGCTATAACTTGACATTGCATTGACGGTTCTTGATGATTTTTGCGGATTTGGAATCCTTATTTCACGTAGATTTTCTTATTTTATTTGAGGGTTGAAATTTACACATTATACCGGGTCGATAATAAAAAACGTAGGGTACGACACGCTCTAAGGTTTGGCATTATTTAAGTTTTTGTAAAAATAAATTCTCACCTCAAGTTGTTTTTATTTAATGTTCTTCTCACTGTTCTGTCCGAAACTCACACCCCAGTTGTTGTCTCAAAGATTCATTCAGTTTTACAGAGTTCTTTGTCCACCCCTATGCCCATAATTATGATCTGGTGTAATTTCTACGCGACGCATCAATTTCAAAGTAGGCATTGGAAAAACAAATTTGTTGCTATATGGAATTAAAAACTGTTAACATTATTTTAGTAATCTGACACATTTCAATGTTATAATTTTGTAAAGTTTAATTAATATGAGGCGTTTAACCACGGCAGAAAGGGAAAATTGCATTAGACTCTCAACGAAGGAATGTCAAAACAGCAAATTGCACACATTTACAATGTCAGCCGAAAGACAATTTATAATTTGAACCACCGCGTCGAAACTACTGGTGATCATAATTATGGGCATGGGGGTGGATATACAAAAAAAATAAACCAAAGAACCGAAAGAATTTTAAAGAGAGAAATTATGCGGAATAGAACAAAGAACTCTAGAAAACTAAATGACTCTTTAAGACAACAAACTGGGGTGAGAGTTTCGGACAGAACAGTGAGAAGAACATTAAATAAAAACAACTTGAGGTGAGAATTTTTTTTTAAAAACATAACATAATGCCAAACATTTTAAAATATAGAGCCCGTCGCAGAGCAAAATGTGTGCGGTTATTACAACACCATAGAGCGAATAGGCGGGCATGGGCAAATCGGCATGCGAATTGGGGTAATGCAGAGTGTGGAGCCATTGTTTATTTACTGACGAAACAAGATTTAATTTGTTTCACTCCGATGGCCGAATGTTAGTTTGGAGAAGGCCAAATCAGCGATATTTGGAGGAAAATACGGCCCCTCAAGAAGAATTTGGTGGCGGAGGTGTTACAGTGTGGGGAGGTATCATAAGAAATGGTAAAACCGAGCTATTCATTACCAACCGAACCGTTAATGCTACTGTTTATCAGGAGGAAATTTTGGAACCTATTGTTGTTCCTTTTGCTCGACATTACGGCCCAGAATTTCTATTGGTGGATGACAACGCTCGACCTCACAGAGCGCGAAGGATCACAGAGTTTTTGCAGCACACAACATCAATAGGATGGACTGGTCTGCAAAGTCTCGGGATCTTAATGTCATCGAACACGTTTGGTCTTATTTAAAACTTAAAGTAAGATCTCGTGATGTACCCCCTGAAACCTTAGAAACGCTTAGTGAGGCCATTCGTGAAGAATGGGAGAATATTGCACAAGATTTTATAAATAATCTTGTGGATACTCTACCAAATCGATGTCGGGAAGTAATACGTCGAGCAGGAGGACCAACAAAGTATTAGCTTCTCTTTTTTTTTAATTAATGTACCTAATTTTAATTAGGTAATTTTAATTTAAGTTTAAATTAAATTAATTTTTAATTTTTTAGTTATTAAAAATTACCAGAATTAGAATTATAAATTTTTTAAGAATTGACTTTTGGCCGTTGTTAACCAATCTTGTATATTGTAGAATATAATGTAATAAACTTGTTCTTGTCGCTACGTTTTTGTTTATTATCGACCCGGTATAATGTGTAAATTTCAACTCTCAAATAAAATGCTTAGACCATAGAAAATCTACGTGAAATAAGGATTCCAAATCCGCAAAAATCATCAAGAACCGTCAATCCAATGTGAAGTTATAGCATTTTAAAAATTTCGCTACCCAAATTTTATGTTGAGTAGTGTGTACAAGGCCTAAGGGCCTTAATCCAAAAACGTCTAGAGATATTGATGTTACCTTAGTAACGAACCATATTGCAACGACCAAAAAAATTTTTTTGCGGAAATTTCACTCATACAAACTTTTTGATTTTTTGCATGACTTCATTGATCACCCCGTATATAATAAACCTATGGTCCTACGATAAATATACGTCATGCAGCTTAATCCGAAAAAAACTAGCTCTTAAAATTTGCAAGCCGCGTTCAAAAATTTGCATTCCTGTTGAAAATATTGAACTCTAAATTTTGCCTAAAAGTCTCTATGTGTAAGTTCGAGTGGCCAGCAGTTTAGTTCTGACATAGTAAACTAGATATTAATGAATTAATTGAAAACAAGATAGAAATTTTGAAAATGAAAATACATTTTGATGCAATTTTAAAATTTAAGAATATGTTAGGATAGTCATAATTTCCCACTTCGTTAAAAAAGGATCCAGAAGTTTTGTGAATGGCAGTACGCCACTATTTTAAATGATTCGATGATGTATTATTTTTCTTTAATCGAACTACGAACTGTTGAACAACACTTACGAAAGTTCTAAACGATTTCATAATCATTCATTTATAAAACTGTGTGAAAATGTGAGAATTTGTTGTATTTTACTATTTATTTAATAGGAAGTACGAATAACTAAATTTTCCAACAAAGAAATGCTAGTGATTCAATATTTAGTGAACTATATATGTAATTATTTAATGTGTTTCTTTCAGAATTATTTAAACATATTAGAGATCTGTCTTCATTTGTTATAGATATTCATCTGAGGAAAATGTTGCATAGAAGTGGGTGTGTGTGTGTACCCCAGAATTTTCCATTTTTTGGAAACATTCCCAGTAAGCTTTCCAGATGCTTCCCCAGATATTTAATTTGTTATATGAATTTACACATAAAATAGTTATAATTGTTTATATACCTTATTTAAATATGCCTAGAGTCTGACCAGTAAAATAAGGCAGAAAGACTGCGACTTCCTGCATTTCATTCTTATAAAAAGTAAATAAAGAAACCTAATTAGTACATGAGAAATTTATGTGATTTTTGCATCTGCACCTACCCATTGGGAGAGATGTACTTGTAGTATAATTCTATTACGTTATATTTTGGCATACTCGTTCCTGCTAAGTGGGCCTTCTTTTCCTGGTCAGATAGTACTTTTAGCAACATTTATGCAGTGTGATTCAGTTGTAATCATAATTAAGAGCCAATAGAATTCGTCAAAAGTAATAGTTTTTCCTATTTATCCTAAATAACCTAAGTAATTCCATAATTGAGATACAGGATGTTATATTTTGAATTTTAGTTATTTGTGTATTAATGTAAAAATTTCTACGAATATTTGGTGACCCACTGAGGGATGTTATTTCAAAACATTTACTATTTAACGCACCAAAGAATTTAAAAAATGGCTGCAGGAAAACCATCGACACCTGACAATCTTTTGTAATAATCTGATTATACAATAAAAACTAACAATCCTTCTCCTGTTTATATTAGTTTTTTAAACATACCCCATTTACTTTTAGACGATTTAATGTCTGATACAGTTTAATTTAACAACTGAATCTTACTGTGTATTTGGATAAATCGATAAACTTTTTTTTCTCTTTAAATACTTCCTTCCGAAGAAGTTTTCAATATTAATTTGTTAAGTCTCATCTACAATATTAGTCGCCAATGGGGACAGTAGCTCAGTGGTTCAGTATGTCTAATTTGCGTGTGAGTTGGACGTACTTAGCGTAATGAGTTCAAGAGCCATTTCCAGCAAAAAGAAATCAATACATATTACTTAAGTACTTCACGACTTCACTATAAATTTTAGGGCAATATTTGGTTCATTCTATTAAATTCAGATTTCCTAGATTTTAGAGGGTTACTTCAGTAACTTGAAAGGCAGTTAAAAAACATTTATTATTATCAAAATGGTTTAATGTAACGAGTCGGTCAAATCTAGATTTTGTTGCAAATTTTATCCAAGAATATTACTTAAGGTCGAATAAAAATTGCGATTATCTAGATTTTTTATTTTTATATTTATATTCATAATATATAGTACAGTAACTAATTAAAATTTGCATTTTTTTCCCCCGATTCCTGTGGTACGCATATCATTGCCTTTAAGTATCGTCAATTGGCTATTCTTTATCATCAGCAGAAATATGCAGTTATGAGGATTTCAACTATTTCTCTAGGCTAGTTATTTAAAAAAATATTTTTAAGTGTGTGAAAATAATTTAAAAAAATATTTTTAAGTGTGTGAAAATATTTTTATTTTCATTTCAGAGAGCGACATGAAAAAGAAATGCCTAAATTTTCTGAACCAGAACCTCCAAATTTTGCAGCAAACAATAAATTTGCTTTTTTGGAAACTGAAGATAATTCCGATTAGTGATAATGTGATTGATAATGTAGTGTATTATATAAACCTTAAAATATATTAAAAAATTTTTAAAATAAGTGGAAACCGTAACAATTTTACATATTTATTATTTTAATTATAGAATATATTTTTTGTTAAATACAAAATGTTTGTATGTGTATAATTTTTGTTAAATTTTAATACTGTACTTTGTGTAAAAATCAGTTAATAAATTACATATTTATTTCTTAATTTTTTTTCACCTTCATAAATATTACCTTTCGGGATATGAAGTTAAATGAAACGAGGTCTCAAACCAATATCTTTATTAATAAGTTCAAAATTACTGAGTTACTTGCCCATTAATTTGATTTATTTTATTTTGTTCCAACTCGATATCTTCATAAAATCTTGGATCGCTGATTCTTAAAGCTGTTCTTTTGTAATAATAATAATAAATTGTTGCCACTGAAATAATAAAAAAATTAAAAATTAATTCTAACTAGGAAAGTTTTATTTTGTTTTATGTGGTTATTAAAAGTTTATTAATGCTATATAGTAGTATAGTCTCTTTTTGCCTACAGCTACCATCGTAACCTGGCATAGGTAGGTACCTACTTAGTGTAATTACAATAATAATCTTTCCTATATGGTCGAAGATAATACACATTGGACGCTTTTTATTATCAATTTCTCGGACATTTATTTGTAAAAGTTGGTGTTTACAAAATTAAATTAACCAAGAAAATTTTTAAAAACCCAACTTACCTATAAGGGAAATGCGTAAATGTTATTTGGAAAGTTGCTTCACGTTTAAAATTTATACTTAAATATGAGGTTGCAGTCACCTATCAATGTTTTTAATGTTCATGTAGGTATGACATTTATAAAAAGATTTACACAACAACAGTCAATTAGTTACATTCCCTTTATTTAAAAACAGAATATTGGAAGTAAATATCTATTTCTAAACAATTTCTTCCAATTTGTTTGATATCAAATTTTTAAAAAGTATACTTACAAAGTCTCTGTAAAATGAATACAATTAAAAATGGTGTAGTCCAGGAATGCCTTAAATTATTCCAGCGAGTGACCAAGGACCAGACATGCACAAGCGTAGTTAAAATAAAATATACCATACATACCAATAAGGTTGAACGAAATCGTTCATATAGTAAATAAACTAGTCCAGTCTAAAATAATACAAAAGGTTAAGTTTAATGCGTTTTAAAAGGTGTTGTACTTACTTGGAAGACGTAAGTTGAAAAGAAAGTTAACAATAAGACCGACAAGGCCAGAATTAAACAAGCATCTTGAATACTAAAATTTAATTCGGTTAATTCATAATAAATATTAAATTTTAAATACAACTTACATAAATAATATAATCATTACAGCATTATTTTCTCTAGTTAATAATGAAGATATATTAATAACCCAGTCGATTACCAATAATAGTGTTTGAACGGACAGAATTATTATATAGCGGCTCGTTGTTAACCTCATTATTTCTATAATAAGTAATAACTGTTTTACTGTTAGACAGTTTCTTCACATTGTTATTTTCACAAATTAATCAATAAAAATATTCAAATATTGATTTTGACTTGACATGCGTCAAATATTTTTAAACTAGAAAATTTTAGTAATATAGTGAAGTGAAAGTTACTAAAATGCATGATCACGAACTCCATTAATACAAACTGGAACTGGACTTCACAACGCATGCTCACCCCGTGTAAAACTCTCGTCTATGCCTGCCATAGTCGCCATGATAGGTCTTCAAACTTATTTAAGGTTGGTAAAGGAAGATAAGGGGGATGGATGTAACATGTTACAACTTAAAGGAGCACGCTCACTGAATCGACTCTGCTCGGCACGTTTTGCTATGCACGAAATTAAATGCGTCCCCGCGCAGAATAGACTCGGCCGGATTGTCTCGGCATCGGCAGAGAATGATGGAAGGAGCAAAAATTGCCGAATGCTCTTACAGTCGTTGACTATTTTCTAGCTAGTGTAGACGATAAAAAAAGAGAAAATTTAGCACTAGACATTCGAAAATACTTAAAGAACTTTTCGTCATCTCCAAGTAAATCAGGAAATAAGTGGTAAAACTTTCCATAGGTTTCTCTTTTAAGATTAACGTCATGGATCCAGAACCTTGGTTTACGTCTTTCCATTTCTGCGTTAAGGCAATCATAATATCTTCGTCAGAGTCTGATGAACTGGGGAACGCATTGTTTAACGTTTACAAGCTTCACCCAGCGAAATAAACCTCGTGCCGTGAAATAAACTGAATACTGAGTGTCGACGTGTCGATGCCGATAGCCGATACCACAGAATATATAAAGGAGCCGATACTGCCGACTCAATGCGCGGTATACGCTGACGTTCCGATCGTACCGTTCCGAGTCGACCGATCCGAGTCGATTCAGTGCGCGTGCTCCCACAGAATATCTACTTAAAGTGTATTTCGTTTCTCTAACGCACATAAAAAATTTCAAAGCCTTACCGCCTATAGAGCGGTTTAACGATCACTACTATTTACTTAATTTTTTACACACATAAATAATGCTGTAAAAAGGCGAGCAGGACGACGTATGTATTATAAGCAGAGACGGACTAACAGTCTTCCGCGGTATTTCTAACGAGTTGTGTCATATTTGGAATATGGTTATATATGTGGCATATGTGCCTTATACAATTTACTAATAAAATTCATCAATGCTCCACCAATATATAAAATATTATTCCTATCTTAACACAAGCAAAACAGAATATTTTTTTAAAATATATCACTGTAACAAATATAACTGTTTATTTAACAACGATACATTAAATTAATTAGATTGTAATTCATGGCACAACAATTTTAAGTACGGTCCTGAGTCGCAATCAACTGCGTCGGCTTTGACACTTTTATGGCCGGATTTTATGGCCTTTTTTTGGGTGTCTCGCGCCGCGTTCACTCCTTTGTCGGAAATTTTTTATGTGCGTTAGAGAAACGAAATACACTTTACGTGCTCTTATTAAGCCTTAAGGCGCGTACTGACTTGAATGTACATGCGTTGAGTCGGGACGCACGCACATGCATGCGTGTGTAGCGACTCGGGGTATATTTGTAAATTTATTTTCACTTTACATATTCGTGTTGGCTCAGTCCTTTCCGGTCATTCTTCTTGTTCGTGATGGAAGAAGTTATTATTGCGGGGGTTGCTTATATGGTCAAATCAAATTTATTTAAAAAAATAATAATAATAAAAAACCAAAGAGATTCTGGATCCATGAAATATACCTTCTTATTTTTGGAGAAATGGAAGGAATGCTTTGCGTCCCACAAAACGGGATATTGTTCGTATATATCAATTAATTGTAAGCAGTCTTCATTAGACCACTCCATTTTATTAATAAAAATCACATGTATTCACCAGAAGAGAAAATGCTACTCGCACCAAACATGCATTCAGGCTAACAAAACAACGAAAACTGGGTCCAAACTGAGCACGCACGCACGATGATTCCTTTGATGTGGCGGCCACATCAAAGGAATCATATCGTGCGTATTGTGGCGAAAAAACCGACAGCCGATGGCTCGGACCATGTGCATTCGTGATGACTCGCGAGAGGTTAAACATGCGTCCCGACTCAACGCATGTACACTGCGCGTCATATAAATGTGGTACAACAGTTGTAACTTGTAATCCGAAAATCAGCTTTTTTTAGTTGTGTATGGTGATCTTCCCGAGCCTGACTGATGCAAACTGTCATTTAAGAGCTTTGTAGGTTATGATCAAATCAGAGACGTCAGAATTGCAACGTCTCCAGTTCACGTTATAAGACGTTATAAGTATATGTGACAGATCTTATAATGTCAAATTTGACAAGTTGAGCCAGATTTACATTGATAAAATCAAAGTGTACCACATTTATATGACGCGCAGTGTACTATCGCGGCCGAAAAAAAGTAATCGACTGATTTTCCCGTTGTAACTATGGTTCTATTCAGTGTCGCATCAATCCCAATATTTTTTTTATTAGTGTCAATGTCATTGTCATATTAAGCAAAAATAAATTTGTTATTACTTAATCATGCCTTATCATGTTTTGAGTGAAGAAGAAAAAGGCTACATCATCATTCATCGCCAAACTTGGGGAAGGGTGGTCTCAACAACGCATTGCAAGTGAAATTAATTGCAGCAAAAGCACACGATTCAAAAACTAAACAAAAAGTGTATAGAAACTCATGATCTGAGCAGGGCAGGGGGTTCTGGGCGGTCAAGAAAGAGTACTCTAGGAAACGACAATACCCTGGTTTAACTGTGTGAATTTAAACCCATTTTCTAATTCTATTGAAGCCAAAGGGCAAACCCAAGAACGGTAAACTCCAGTTTACCGTTCTTGGGGCAAACCAACTTCCCAGCATCTATTAGGACAGCAAGAAAACGCGCGGTTGCGAGAGCAAGGTCTATTTAACTATGCCAGTGCTAAAAAGCCCCGACTAACTATAAAGAGGCAAGAATGCAGTTTGCAAATACTTTTATTATTAATGAAAACGATAGTTATTGGGAGTGAGTGGTCTTTTCCGACGAAAAGATATTTCAGTTCCTGCTACAATTGTCAACAGCGAGTTTACCGCCCCAGGGGTCATAAGTTTGATGAAGAACTTGCACAAAACAGATAATAGCGGAAGGTATTCTGTCTTTTTGTTTAGTTTTTGAATTGTGCCTTTCCTGCAATTAATTTCACTTGCTATGCGTTGTTAAGACCACCCTTCTCCAAGTTTGGCGATGATGTAGCCTTTTTCTGCTTCTCTCAAATCCATACTAATTAATTGTTTTCTTATAATTAAAAAATATTAACAACTTTATTTCTTATTAGTTATTTTTTAATAAATACGACCCCACCAATGATTTCTTGTCAAAATAATTTAAATGACATAACTGATGTAAAAACTCCCATTTACAAAGGAAAATTTTTCGAAAAAACATACTACTTGATAAAAAATCGATTACTTTTTTTCGGCCGCGATAGTACATTCAAGTCAGTACGCGCCTTTAAGCCGGCGCCACACATGCGGCATTCGGCGAAAGGCGAAGTTTGGCTTTCGTCGAATGGCATTTGGCGAAAGGCGAAAGCTTTGATAGGCGAGCGTCGTTTAACCACTCCATTTTATTAAACAACTATCGAAAACCAACACAAACGCTGTCAAGTGTCAAGACTGGCAAAAAACAATCCCAATGTGTGTACCGATCGAATTTATGACGCGCGAATCCTTTGATTCGCGTCAATTTACCGACGCGAAGCGGGAATGGCGAATGGCGAACGCCGAGGCGAGCGTCAGCTACACACATGCGGCTTTCGCCGAGTAACCCGCTCGCCTTTCGCCGAATGCCGCATGTGTGGCGCAGGCCGCATGTGTGACGCCGGCGCCACACATGCGGCATTCGGCGAAAGGCGAAGTTAGAGGTCGAATGGCATTTGGCGAAAGGCGAACACTTTGATACACACATTTGCTTATTTGTCGAATGACGAGCGAATGTGGGAAACACGAATATTTGGGTAGATTTTTGTTATTTGTCAAAATGGACAATGACATATATGTATATTAATTGGAATACCAGATTCTGTTTTCTGTTATGTGCTGTGCATATAATTATTATAAAGCTAATGAAAATAAAGAAAAAAGTAAACTTTAGGAAGGAGATGGTGGATGATGGTTTTACTTAATCCTAGCAGAAACGTGTAAATATTTTGCAATTCCTGCATGCTACACTTTTGAGACTTAACTTTGTTCAGATGTGTTCGAAAGGAAGCCAATAACACAGAAGTGAAGCGACGTTCCCCACTCGCCTCAAAATGAAATTTGAATGCGCATGCGCGGATCCGCCATTAATATATGCTATTCACATTTTATTTACATGAGGGGAGGCTATGGAAAATCTGAATTCTGTTGGTATGAATGACTGTTTTAATTACTGAGATGTTAGCAATAAAAAATTTGGCAATTCAGCCAAAACTAAGTGACAGTGACGATTAATTAAATCTAATACTTCAATATTTTGTCAATAATAGTAGACAGCCCTGAGACAACCTAAGAAAAACATATCATAGCCTCCCCTCATGTAAATAAAATGTGAATGGCATATACGAGCTGTCCGAGACAGAGCGTCGACCGGTTCCTTTCAGGGGAGATGCGTGCAACTTACTGAACTGTATCCGAAACAACTGATGAGTGGCCACACCAGATGCATACCAAAATGAATGAAAAACTGAATAAAATTTGAAATCCCACTTCATTATAGGAGCTGGAAGTTGAATAAATTTTTGCTCGTCCGCAATTTAATTATTTAATATCCTGTATAATTACAAAATTATCCAAACTTGAAACGTGAAAATGAACTTCCAAATTTAAAAAGGAACAAATTTTATTTAAAGCTAATTTATTTTATAATACAAACTATAAACAATTATTGTGAATTTTACACATGTATACAGCTTTATACACATTTTACATATTTAACATAGATCCGTTAATCGTAAATTTTACGCTTCTTAAAACCTTATCCAATCCACAATCCACCGAGGTCCCTGGGTCTATATCATAGACTTATTGTCTATATATCGCTGACGCGCGAGTCAAAAGGTAGGGACAGGCGAGCCGAGTAGTAGATCAGGCGGATTCGCGCATTTCGTAGAGTGAGGTAACTTATAGTATTCAGTAAACTTTGGTTCAGTTAAATCGTTTAGAGAAATTGAGCGAGTTGTAAAAACTTTACTATATGCTATTCACATTTTATTTACATGAGGGGAGGCTATGATATGTTTTTCTTAGGTTGTCTACTATTGACAAAATATGGAGGTGTCAGATTTAATTGATTGTCACTGTCATTTATTTTTGACTGAATTGCCAAATTTTGTATTGATGACATTGCTGTGCTTTCTTTAGGGTCTCACTGTGGCAACTATGTAGAACCAATTTGAATTTGTGGTTATGTTTTTGACTTTTCAACATAACCTCAGAATTCAGGTTTTCCAAGGCCTCCCCTCATGTAAATAAAATGTGAATAGCATAATATACTTCTTTATAGTGCACGCAAAAAAACCGGCCCGTTTCAAGTTTTTATCGGCATCAAACGAGAGGCGGTTTTTTATGCGTCTTATTATCAAGACGTAGTCAACTATAATTATTTATCAAACCCCGGATAATTTATTTTTTATTTCGTTAATGGACAAACGGTTTACGGTTTACTTGCTTAAATGAGATTTTGCCGCCCTGGGCACTCGCCCAGTGGTAAAACCGCCCCTGTTTGCCACAGAACAATTAGCTGTTTTTCAGGAGCGGCAAAATTTGTTTGCTTTCAATGTAATATGTCTTCTTCTTTAAGCAAGAGTAGGGGCGGCATTTAAAAATGTCATTATATAACATATAATAAGTATTCAAACCAGGGAATGTCATCGGTTTTTTCAATAATCCATGTATATTAAAAAATGAATAGAAAGAATTAATATAAAATTTAATATAAACTCATTTTTTATAAAATAAATAATGTATGTACAAAGTACAGTTAAATCCTGCATTTAGTTCTATACACATCTTTAAAGACTTACATTCAGAAACAAGACAATAAAAATTTAATTTAAGTATAAATAAAATCTTTGTATCACTTAAGTAATATTAACTTCCTCCGTGTATATTATTTAAAAACGAATCTACATTTATTTTCTTTAACAAGGTTTTACACTTCTTCTCTGTATGTGAATTTTCTTCATTTCGTTGTTTCCTTTTTTTTGTTCTGAAAAACAAAGAATATTATTTATTTATTATTATTAATTTATGGTAGAATGGTTTGGTTAATTATTTCTCTATTATTCACCAAAAAAAAAACATTTAAAATTTCAATAAAATACAATACAATAAATAATCGATAAATCATCTTGGAGAACAAAACATACCTCAAGTTAAAGTAGCACCCTAATTGAAAAACTAAATGAAAATATATTATTTTGTTTAAACACAGTTATTAATGGATTTTCGAGAATTAAATATGCAGCAAATAACATTAAGAACTTGTCTAAAATAATTAATAACACGAGTGTCCAAATATACAAATATTAGGGTACTTATTTTACTGTCACTACTGCATCAAACATTCCAGACCCTTCTGATAATTTACAAAAAATAAAATCATACCTCTTTGGCGATTCTGATGTTTCAAGAGGTTCTTCATTTCCACTTCCTGTTATTGCATAATTCATGAGATCATCATCTGATTTCCGTATTTCGTCAGAAACTGCAGGAATAGATATATTCCTATTTGGACATACCTTTTTATTAATAACTGGTTGTTCAGCTATTTTGTTATGTTTAATATTTTCTGGTTGTTGTGATTTGTCAATGCCTTCAGGTTTTTGTAATTCTTTTACTTGTTCTTCAGCTTTTAAAGTTAAAGTGGATGGAAAATCTAACAAAGTGTAAAAAGGTGAAACTAGTAATGTTACATCTATTTCCTCATCAGTTTCCTCAACAAATACTTTACCGAGAAATGTTTTCTTCAAGACCTTTGTGTCGTATTCCTCAAAAGTTTTAGTAATTTCCTTAGATTCATCAAATACCACATATTCATGTACTTCGAATGCCTGATTATCAAAGGTTTCTCTCAATTCTGATTCAAGTTGTGACGTGCTCAATTCACTTTTTGTTGTTTCGGCAGAAATGGATTTAGATATATCATCTTCATTGTGATTCAAATTACTTTTTGTATCTACTTTGTCAATGTGTTCTGTTTTTTCATTGTCTATCTTGGCTTCATTAGATGTTACATTTATTTTTTTCGTAGGGGAGGGTTTGTTATGCATTAAATGTATACCTCTTTCTTTTAATCCTTCAATTAAATTTTGAGCTTCCACATCAGATGTTGATATGTCCGTTTTATCGGTACTTTTGTCAAAGTCTTGGCAGCTGCCCGACTTCAAAGAATTTTTACTAGCATCTTTTTTTTTATTAACATTAGCTGTTTTACTGCAGACACTTGCTGTTGTACTTTGAGACGTTTTCTTTGGAGTAGTAGATTTTCTAGGCTTCCGTCTAGTGTTTGTTAAATCAGGAATAGGTTTTATTTTTATAAATTTTGCCTGACGGATTGGTGGCTTAGTTATAGATTTATCTGAGGAAGGTTGTTCAACATTCTTAAATTTGTTTATTGTCCTTAACCTTTTCTCTTCTAGTTCTTTCAATACTTTTTGTTTGAGGCTGGTTATTTGTACAGATTTTTTTCTATGTTTGATGGTTATCGTTTCTTTCACTTCCTTTATATGTTCTTCGGGTTTAGCAACAACTTTGTTTTCTTTGCATTGTTTAGAGTTTACTTTACTGGTTGGTTTTGCATTTATCGTGTCTTTATTTGACTTATTTCTATTTAGTTTACATTCTTTAGTTTCGCTTGGTTTGTTTATAGTTTCTTGTTTATTGTTTGTAGAGATAGAGCGATTTCTTAGTGAATAAGTTCGGATAGGAATTTCTGCAGGTTTCTTTTTAAAAATGACTGTCTCATTACTTTGTTCACCAGTCCAAGTATCTTCGTTACTAGAACTACTTGATGTGGAGTCGTCTGATGAACTAGAACTAGAAGATATGTTTCTATTCATCAAGTTTAAATTTTTCTTTCCAATTACATTTTTATTAAATATACTTAAATGTTCTTTAACAGTTGTGGCACGGGTGGATTTATTTTGGTCAGTTTTATTTGGTACATTAGTAAAATTATTTCCTGATGGAAGTACTGTTTGTTCTTTTACAGTAACATGTTTATTTACTTCCTTACTATTTCCATTTCCTGAAGAAATAATCGCTTCCTTTACAATTACTATGTCACTGAGAACAGAAATTGGTTTTTTCTCAAGTTCTATTAAGTTAGCTTCTAAAGACTTATTTTGCTCGCTATCAGATGGCTGATAATAAGAACTTGATGTCGAATAATCTGTTGGTCGATTTGAGTATGGTGATAACAAATCAATTGTGGGGGTGAAGGGTGGAAAAGTTGGTGTGATTGGCATACTAGGTGTTGGCAATGAATTAATATCAATACCTTTCAAATTAGCTTCAAGCATTTTAGTAAAAGGCGTAAAACCATTACTGTACATACTAAAGTTTAAATCCATTCCAGGATTGTTTGGTGTTAGAAGGCCAGGAGTTTTTGGGATAAACTCATTTTTCAAAGGTGTGTCTAACATAGGAGTGTCTAACATAGGAGTGATGTTTCTGTTGGCTTTAATTGGATTATGCATATTCTCTTTAATCATATCTGGTGTTATAAACTTTGTATCTCCAACTGGTAAGTCTGTTAAAGCATCTGCCAGATTAGATGACAGGTTTTCTGTATCAACAATATTGCGTTTACTGGCATTTAGTTTTGATGGTGAAAGTATCATTTTGTTGGTATTATCTTTACAGTTTTCTTTAACTTTCTGTTTACATTTGTCCTTAATTTTGGTTTCCAAGCTGCTGTTTTCTATTTTACCTGCAAAACTGTTTTTGCGACTTCTTGACTTTTTAAATTCACTCTCAGAAGGTACACACACATTGTCTGTTACGCCACGAATCTCTGTTTTATTTGTATCGATGACACTATTAGCTGTTTTACAGTGTTCCTTATTTGTTTTGCAAGGCGTTTGAAGGGCTGCTTCTAAAAGAGCTGCTTCATGTTCAGTTGTATTTAGTACCTCATCTTTAGTAGCTTTCTTTACTTTTCTCTTAGTTTTTTGAAGAGATGTTCGTTTCCTTTTAGGAGTATGATTCTTAACTTCTTCTACTGGTTGTACTATTGCTCGTAAGTCAGAATCCCAAGTACTTGCCGGTTTATTAATTTTATTTTTAGTGTCTTGTTTCGCATGACCAGGTTCTTTCAAATTTCCATCTTTGTTAGTTAATTTAGGATCACTTGGCTTAAATAACGTTTTTACAGCTTGTTTTTTTTGTACAAATGAAGGAGTTTGGACACCTTGTTTTGATTTAAGTGTTTTCTTATGGGTCGAAGTCATTTTAGGAGGTGTAGAAAAATCTAAGTTTCTTACGTGTGAACTACTTTTTGGTGTAATTTTTTGAGTTGGCTCTGATATAGGGGGAGTTCCTGCTTGAGTTTCTTTTATAACTACTTGAGGTTTAACTGGCTTTAGCTCAAGTGAAACACTTTTCATATTGCCCTCTATTGGTGGATCGTCTTGATCTTTACATAGTTCTTCAGGAAAAGATTTTGCGTCATTTTCAACATTTATATTATCTGTTGTTGTTAGTGATGTAGTCTCAGATGTTTCACAATTTTCTGCAGGGTCACTCGGTTTGCGCTTTTTTGTTTTGGGATACATAACTTTTTTTAAACCCTTCTGGTGCGATTCAATTGCATCGCGCACTATTAAATATTCTTCAATATTTGGCACTTCTATTACTGGTCTGGGAACTATTTGCTGCGATGGCGGTTTACTTACAGTTTTCAACGTAGAAGCTAAAAATATTAATAATAATCAATTTGATTTCAAGTTAGGTAAATCAAAAGTGCTTTGTAATCTAGTCTATCAGTCCACAAATAAGTACATATGCAGAATGCACTTTTCTTTACTAAATGTTATTTTAATAGTGTTACTGTAACTATTTAACATCTTTACCCTGTCAATTCTACATAACTAACGTTGAGGAAACCCTTAGGACTACAACAGATGCCTGTATCCCAAAAAAACAAAATAAAACAACTATATGACCTCTGATCTGATAGACCAATATTATGCAGTCTTTGCGATTTACCTGATGATGGATCAATATATTAGCAATGACACATAAAAAAACTATAAAGACATGGAAAGACATAGTTGGAGTTAGAAACTGTCTGAAACATAGGTGGTCACTACCAGAGGGTGACCAGTCATCAACGCCTGGAGATGAGCTACTTCTAACCTGGATATTTTGCCAAACCTCTTCTTTGTCAAAGATCGGAATATTTTACTTGACAAATATCTAGTAGACAAGGGGCCGGCTGCTTTACATCCCTTCCGAAGGATGGTATATCAACTACATAACTCTCGTTTAAAATAATATAATTTTTGCATATATGCCGAATAAAACCCGCTCGAAAATGGAAAGATGTTGCTGCGGTTCTCTGGTGGTTATCCATCGAGATACTAACTGTGACTCCAGTTGCTTATTCTTTTGTATCAAATACAGGTACAGAGCTGCAATAATCCCCATTAAAAATATATTACGCTAATAATCCCTTCGTTATTCTAACAAATCAAATATCTTTAATGAGTGAAAAAAGACAAAAAACTAGTATCGCCCTCTGGTAATGACCACCCACAATTCATACAATTTTTAGTTTCAATATTGCCTTTCCACTTTTGTACTTTATGCCATTGGTATTAGCTTACATTCTATAACCGGCTTCTGACTTTGATCATTCACAATGACTGTTGGCATGGATAAGATATCTTGTTCAGTTATTATGCTAGGTGTTTTAATTGTTGGAACATTCCAATTAAGTGGTGGCTGCTTATTTACAAGATAAAACTGCTTAGAATCGACCTCTGTGTTCCCCGTTACCTTTGTTATACCTGAAGGAACCACAACCAAACCTCCAGCAGTATTAAAATATAATGGTCTTTGTACAGGTTGAGTTTGTGTATTGGCATTACAGGTATTTGCTATTAGATATTTATCTAAAGACCCATCAAAAACAATTACTTCATTATTTTCCTGTTGCTCAAGTTCTTCTGTATGTTTATTTGGACCTAACTTAGAATTAGCAACTATAGAACGTATAGCCTCATTATTTTGTTCTTCGACTTTTTGTGAATCTATATATGATCTATAACTTGGAACATATTCGGTTGTTAAATTTGAATGTTTATTTGTTCTCTTCGATCTATTCAAATCAAAATTATCATTAGAATTCTTAGCAATACTGGAAATTACAAAAAACTTTAAAATTCAAAAATTACTTAGGTTCTCCTGAATTATACCTGTTTGAAGTATTGTTGGTTTCAAGGCCCTTATTGTCAATTATACTAGTGGATCCTAAAAAGTAAGGAAGACTTATTTTTTAAATAATCCATTTACTTTAAAATTACAGCTCCATTCTATATTATTTTTGCAATTTGTAACCCATATTTTTGATTGGCAACAAAAAAATTTGAATATTCAGTATTTTAGGTTTTGTGACAAGAGTAAACAGCAGTGGTTTTGTGGCAATGTCACCTGGTGCTAGATAGTGAAGTTTTTATGCAACTTTAAAAAATAAAATAAATTTAAATCGACAATTATGACCAGACAAAACAACATGACTATCTCTCCCTTATGGTATGAGTCAGCAACGATGCATGCCACTGAGGTTAATCAATAATGGTAATGGTGTTATATTAAAAAAAAAAACCTGTAAATCATTTATATTTAGAAAGGAACATAGCTACTGCTCAACTTGACGAAGTCTCACGATACATCTACCAATGATTTTCACAAAAATCAAAGAACGATTCATAATGAAAATGACGGTATAATTTTCATAACATTCTAATAAATACCAATTATTTCATCCAAGATTCTGTCAAACATTGGATCTTCTTCTGTTTCCTTAACAACAGTTTTTATTGTTTTATCTAACTCCGATGACACTCTAAATTGTTTCTCCGCAACTTTATTTATAGTTTGGGCAATTTTTTCATGAAATTCTCTATTTTCTAGTAATGTTTGAGCAAGAACCTGGAAAAAATGTCTTGTATACCTTCAGCAATTCATTTGTTATACAGTGAGCAGCGAAACCAAATTGAAGAGTGTATATTGTGATGACATTTTGACATTTCTTTCATTTTATTATCTTAAAATTCAAGGATTTCTTTTTTAAAGGCAATTTCCTGAAAGAGGTAAATGTATCGTAGCGTAAGTGTGTATTTGTATGGAAAATTACGAGACGATAGTTATTAAAAATTTTGACTTTGAATTTTTTATGAAAAAATATAAAACTCCACCAAATTGTTTTGCAACAAAGGCAGAAACCTAAAAATACAGAAGTATGGTAAATTCGTTTATAATAGTTAAGACTTTCTCAAAATTTTTCTCATATACTCACACTTGGGATATTTTTGGAATCAGAAAAATAGTTCTTTTTAGAAAAAGCAAACAGAATCCGTGTCATTTAAAAAAAATGACCTAAACTAGACCCCATATAATTGAGATATTAGTGAACAAATATTCAAAATAATGTCAAATTAATAAATATACTCTAACCTCCAAATTTGTATTTTTTACAAGCTTTCGATTTTACTTGGACAAGTCTATATATTTGCCACTCACTGTATAATATACTCTTATACCTCTGATATATCTTCTTTATCAGTATTTGGAAAATTAGCTTCTGTAGTAGATTTGTCGTTTAGATGTGGAGTTTTTCGAGAGGATTTATGTAAATATGAGTCTTCACTGGTGCACCGTACATTGCCAGGCAATGTATGTGCAGGTGTGGTTTCAACGTCACTAACATGATCTACATGAGATAAACTAGTCTCATCTAAGTTTGAATCAAGCGGAGACCTAAACAAAACAAGGTTATGTAAAATGTAAATAGGAAAATGTAAGTTACTTAGTAACTACTTTTTATTTAAACTATTTACCTTGGACAAGGTGTTGAAGTTCGACTTGAAACTGTTTTATTTAACAAATATAAAAGTTGCTGAACCAGACAGGTTTTTGAATGGCATTCATTATAGTAATTTGTTGATTCTAATCTGCCTTGTACTAAAAATAAATAGATTAATATAAAGCATTATATAACCATATATAGAAAGCTAACATTTTTTATTTCAATAACTTTTGCTTTGGACGTTACGAATTTTATAATTTAATTCAATATTTCATTAGTATATAGTTATAAAAAGTAGTTGCTTTTATAGGATTCAACAATAATTGCGTTCTGATAAAACAAATAGGCTCACCATACAAAAAAAAAATTGGTAATAAATTTGATTCATACTTGCTGAACACCATATCTGTCCGACAATTTCTGACGAAAACATGTAGAGGTGGAGCAGGTTATAGGTATTTAAGATACGTTTAAATAATATCTGATCCAATGAATGTATATAATTTGGAGACGTTACCTGTAGTAATTTATAACTTTACTGTTTAAACAAAATGTACCAAATTTATAAATATATAAGAAGTGTATTCATATAAGTAATGGGTATTTAATTTTAGTAATTTTACTAACCAATCTTTGATATTTCAAAATATTCAATTAAAATATCTTCCAAAGTTAAACCTGTAAATCGTGTTGGTAAATATTTGCTTTTAGACAAGTTCATATTCATATCATCTTGCAAATGGCTGGAAGTTTTAATAAACTCCTTATATGCAGATTTACATTTCTCACCCTTTAGATAGCCTAGAAAAATATTGTTTTAATTAAGATATCTTAAAATATATTTAGTATTCCCGCCAAGTGAAAAATAAGCTCACCCAAAACAAGTCTGGCAATAATGACTTCTGTCGATTCCATTTTTTTATTTTCAACTTAATTTACAATACACAATGCAACGCTTTTAGTTTTGGCACAGTTAAACGAAAACCCACAATTATCTTTAAATCAAAATAACAATATTTTACAAAAATCAGCAACATCTTCTGAACGTCCATAAACAACAATACGCTCGGTATCACCAACATTACCAACAATACCAACCACAAGACAATAATTTACCAGCTCACAGCACAGTCACAGAACATAAAAGGAAAAAGAGCAATCATAACCATTAAACAGTTTTTGTCGGTTGACATAGAAGGTTGCGCACGGTACAAACAGTTACCAACTGAAACATCCCTGTAAATCCTGTAATAACCATAAGATTTGTGGAACAGAACCACATCCACTATTTGATCTGGCTGTATTATTAAACAGCTTGTTTTGATATTTTGTGTATAATAATTATGGTGCATGTTAAAATATAGAAGTCTAAGGAAAACCAAGAACGATAGACAAGTCGTTGAATGAAAACAGCTTCCACGTTGACTGAAGTAAAGAGTGCTCTAGCTGTTTAATAATTATTTTATATGGTACGCATTGAGCAAAGAAATTAAAGAAATAATATGAGTCATATTCTTTTCAGCTGCCCCGGTGCCCAGGGAACCAATTTTTACATTCTTTTGACTGCCCTAGTGACGTAATGCTTCACCAGGGTTACCTCCCCTACCTTCCCAAGCTTAACCAGCTCTGCAGTTGGGTATGCTTGGATCAACTTCTATGCTTGGCAATTTGATGATAACAATAATAAGTTAGTTAACATATGAAATTATAGTACAGGTTACGTTATAGGTTATAAATTTCATTAAAAACAAAACAAAACCAAACATATTAATCTTGAAATCAGATGAATAGAATACTTTGAATTTTTTTTGTGACGTCAAAATGACGTATTTTACCACCTTCAACTGCCCTAAACAACTGCACTTAGGTAAAGATGGGCAGCCGAAAAGAATTTGACTATAAAGAGCCACAACTGTCAAGGTTTCGAGATTTTAGCGGTGTATTTTTTCGCCAATAGCTTCAGGATTGTCATAAATGTTTACTGCTACGGGGAGGTATTTGTAATTATTTGGCTTCTATATCTCTAAATATTGTAGATAATTCTGTAGTTATTGACAAAAAAATACAATACTTAAATCTCGAAACCTTTACAGTTGACAGATTAAAAAGTATTTAATCTATGCAGTTGCAGTTGACAACACTGCTTGTCACTTGTCATTGGGGATGGGGGTTATTTTTGTTCTGTCACTGTCGTATTATCGTGTAAAATCGAAAAGCTCTAAATTATGTTTTTGGCTTTTGGTTGGGACTGGGAGGATAAGATAAGATAAGAAGTTCTATATGGTTTTGTGATAAGAAGATAACAGATAACAAACAACAACAAGATAACCAACAAAGAAAAAGAAATTTTCCATGAAAAGTTACTCGATGCTCGATGTTAAAATGAAGACTGTGAAGAGATTTTAGTTATTCTTCAATTAAAAGTCGAAAAAAACATGGATATATCCCAAGTTGCAGCTCTTTTAAGACCAGTTAGTAATGAAGTTTTTAATGGTAAAGGGAAATTGTGTTTATCTTCTGTTTATTTGAATAAACTAAACAGTGCATTTGAAGCAAATATTAATGAAGATTTAAATTCGAGTTTTCACATTGTTCAAACTAGTAATGCCAAGAGTAATCATATCAGAGATTTACATTTCTTGTTGGATCTCGTGCAGAGGACGATAAGTTTAAAAATTATTCCAGATGTTACTGATGAGTTTAGCAATGTTATAAACATAATAAGGTTTAAAAATATAAAAGTGCTAGAAATTCATAAACTTGACATAAGGATTGTACTTGGCATACAGAAGCTCAGGTCCCAATTACAAGAATTAACATGCTGTCATAGCCTAAGTTGTTTAAGTGATATCTTGGAGAAATGTGGTGGAGACAATAGCCAAAGTTATAGTTGGAATGAACTGAAAAAAGCAAATTTTTCTTACAATAGGATTGAAGAACTTGAAAGTTTGGGATGCACTCTCTCGTTACACACATTGGATCTAAGTCATAATCAGCTTACTAAAGTGAACTTTCTAAATCAGTTGCCCAACTTAAAATATTTGAATCTTTCATATAATAAGCTTGATAACGTTCCTCGTTTTAAGGGGCAAATATGTAATCGACTTCAGGTAATCCTTTTATTTTTAAAATGCTTTTGTTTTAAGATTAAGTAAGGTTTTATAATTTCTTAGGTAGACGCGTATTAATTGTGTTACAGGACGTTGAAAATCCGTTTTTTTTTTAATTCAGTAAACTTGCATTTTTGGGAGTCGAGGAGTCAGAACATTTTAGTTAAATTAGGGGATATTGGTAATTTAAATCATATTATATATTATTTGCAAACACAAACAAAAAAATTGGGGTGAGAACGTTATAGGAATCACCCTGTACTTCACATACCCCGATACTGGCAGACAAAATTCCGGTAGGCGCACGGGAATCGAAGATTGAAAAAAAAATTCTTTTTCGCGGCATTAAAGTTTAATGTAACATACCAATCCCAGGAAAACAATAATGAAGACTTGGTTTCATTGAAATAAAGTTAATAATTTATGAGGCACAGTAAAAATGTTGAAGTTTAATCGCTGAGTGTAAAATACATTCCTTATTCAACGGTTTAATTAACTATATATGTAAATGAAAGTATAATGTGAAGTAGGATACCAATATAGAATAATGACCTAACTTATTTTCTTTTTATCGTTTATATCCGTGCACAAATCTTCACATATAATTTAATTATAGTTGTGTTCTTTTTGAGCCCACAATTAATTATACTTTTTACCCTCAGGTTCTGGTTCTAAACAACAACTTTTTAGAAGATTTAACTGGGCTAACCTCTCTCTTAAACATAGTACAATTGGATCTAAGTCAAAACTGTTTATTAGATCATAAGACTCTGCTCTCAATTTCTCATCTACCATCTCTTCAGTGGTTAAGTCTTCAAGGAAATCCAGTTAGTTTCCACCCTCATCATCGTAACATTACTTGCAATTATTTAAACAAAAATAGTTCTACTTTGAAATTTGTCCTTGATAATGCTCCATTGAACAAAACAGAAAAAATGTTAACGGGGTCATTGTATCCAATTTTCCAGTCAGGTATTGTATCTGCATCCTCAAATAATTCTTTGGATGACTCGACAAACAGTTCTATCCAAGAAAAAATAAGAAAAATTAGAAACGTTACAATTGAAGATGATAATGAAGTGAAAGAAGAAAAAGCATCTATAGCAACACCGACCACATCATCCCAGCATTTAGAGATTAAAAAACAAGTGGAACATTTACGGGAAGAATACGGTGAGTCTTGGTTATATCGTCAATCAGGTCTTTTAGTGCAAGATGTATTGGGCTTTGAGAAAACTGCAGTTCTATCTTCGACTCCTTATGAGTGTGCCTTAGATTCTTTATATTTACCAAACAGTAGCGAAGTAGATGTTACATTTAAAACAGCAGAAGACAAATCAGCTTTACTACCAACAACCTCGAAGGAAGGGAACTTTGAGACAGACAATGAGGATTCTGTCATATTCAGTAATACGGTTCAATCACAAGATGACCTATCTGATATTTCAGATGGTGAAGATATTTGTTCAGGAGGAGAAGAGTGTATTTATCTCGCGACAAATAAAAGTGACAATGAACAAGTATTTGTGGTAGTCACCGAGTCACATATTTCTGAAAGAGATGTTACTACAAGTAAAGAAAGAGCAAGATGGCATACAAATACTATTATAGGATGTTCAAAGTTAGATAATAATCGGGATATAATTAAAATAGATTTCGATACAATAAGGAGAGATCGTAAACAAAGAATTTATGAACTAGATCGAGATGATTCTAATAATTTTTATATTTCTATTCAAGAAAAAATTGATATAACAGACAAACCAGTTGTAAAGAAAAAAATGTATCAGTGTATGAAATGTTCCATGTTGTTCCCAGAAAAAAATAAGAATTCTCTTTTAGACGAGCCTTCAGTGACATGCCCCAAATGTAAAAGTAATTTAGTTGTTGAGAGCGTCTAGTGAGTGCTCTGTATTATTCATTATTTTTTATCTATTAAGATTTTCATTTTTCAATAATGGCGATTTGAAAAATCGGAACCGACTGAATAATTTGTAACAACCGTGAATTTTACAAACAAATATAGCAACAATTTTTGTTTGAATTTAATGAATATCGAAGTTAAAATCTGGTAAGAATTGTTTAAATGATAATTAAATTATAAAGAAAGTTAAAGAATAGGGTCCTTGCACAATTTTTTTTTATATGGTAAAAATGATTCTTTATATCTAAATATCACCTCTGCAAAGTATTTTTTTAAAGCGTTTACTTATAATAATTTTATAAGCTATCGAAGTTTGAAATTAAATCGGGCTCGCCAAAACGAGGCGTGGCCATATCAATGTAATGTGACGTCACGTGGCAGGTTCCGCTGACGTCATATAATCTAGACTGGACGGACTTTGGGTAGTCAGCAGCGCAAGCCTTGCCAGCAGCGTAGTTCAACAAGTGTTTGACAGTCGAAATTGACAGTTCAATGTTTTGAGGTTATTAATCTTTTTTGAGAGCAAAAAGTGATTAATTGTTAAATTTCAAAGGTTATGCACTGAAAACGTCATTATTAAATATTTAAATCGAAAATACCACCCTATAAGTGTAGATTTTAATTCAGGTTATCCTTTAAAGTAAACAAATATTCAGCCAAGATGTAATGATGCATAATAGCGAGCGGCCTTGCGTGTTTTGGGTGGTGTTGATTGTTTACACTGGACGGTTTGCATGTCGTTTTATTTTCTCAATTTTCTTGAATGCAATTAATTGAGCTGTGTAATCCTCATAGAGCGTCATATATTGAAAGACAATGGTTTATCGATATTGCATGGTAGGTACCCGATTGTAAAAGTACTACGATTTCCACACCAGCAAAAACATTTATTAAAGTGCCATTAGACGAGAAGCATCAAAAAACATATATGGCGACCTGCTTCGTGACATCACCACCAATGACAAGGCGTTTTCGTGTGACGTCAATTTAAAGATCTGTGTTTGAATTTTAAATGGAAAATTAGGCTGGAATTTTTCTTTTCTTTTCAAAAATATATGCGAAGAGGTTCTTAAATTTACTAAAAGATGTGGTTTATTAGCTTTTGGAAGTAAAATAAATTATATGCAAGGTCCCTATTGTCTATAGTCTATATCATATAGTAAAAATTTATTATTTTATGTTAAGTACTTTTTGATGTTACATCTTATAAATATTGGCTGTGATTGTATAGTCTGTTCTTTAAAAGTTTGTTTTTTTGCAATATGAATTTATTTTGTTCAAATAGAATGTTGTTCACACTAACCGATTAATGGGACTCGCGTGCATATTATTAGCTTTGTTCGCAGATGCAATTCCGAATCAGTTCAGGGCATATTTGCATGCGCAGACTATAAAACGACGTTCACCGCACACGTATTTTTATAGTCTGCGCATGCGAATATGCCCTGAACTGATTCGGAATTGCATCCGCGAACAAAGCTATTATAATGTCCATAAGTAACTTTAAAAATTATAGCTTTGGGTTTTTACTCCATACCAAATGATTTTTAAATATCTGCTTAATGCTGGAAAAATGACAATTCTCTTTCATGTGATATGATACATTATGAAGTTTTTAAGTAGCCGGTTTAGTATAGCCTGCGTAACATGATGGATGGAGGTAAAAGACAAGATTTATATATTTTTTTATTAGTTTTGAGATCTAAAAACACTCCATAAAAACGTAAAGCATTGTTTTATAGCTTATATTATGTGTATAATCCTTATAAATTATTATATTTTTATTACATTATTATTATCCAAATATAGTTAGTCAATCCTTGAAGTAGACTGATTTGTTATTTATCTGATGCCAACCAAATTTGATTTTCCATATAAAATATGTGATGGTTGTTAAAGATCTATGGATAAAATACGAAAAGTACTTTAGATTGTCTATGTTTGGTATAAACAAAAATGAGCATATAATTTGAAAGAGATTCGACTATAAAATGATTGTAAATACAATGGAAATAAAACAGTTTTTCCTTCATTCTTCACAAAAATAATTTTGTAAATGTGAGGATAAAAATTGTGAAAATATGCATATAAATAAAACAGTTTTGTTGAAGTAAGCTAGCCTAATTTTTGCGCTACAAAGTATTATTTAAAAATGCATGTGAATGGCAACGTGTTTGACGATAATTTCAGCATTACCAGAGCAATAAGTTTATACTAATTTCAGAGCCAGCTAAATACCAAATTTTTACAAGCAAGTTTTGGTACTCTTTTGTTATGAAATTTATTTTCAAGGCAAATCGCAATCCCACGTTTTACATATTTGTTTTTTTTTTTAAACGAATAACAAAAAATGTACTTTTGTCTAAACTTTTGATAAAACTTTTTCATTTTAAAAATAATACTATCAAATCAATTCAAATATAAATAATGTATTTTTATAATTCTATCAATTTGTAGTTATTTCTAAAGGCGAATTTATATTAAGTAACTACATTTAGTTACTTCTACGATGTAGACAACTTAAATCAAGTTGTCTACACCGTACAATAAAATGAACTAAATTTTAGCTACTTGATTTAGTAACCTGCTTTAGCTACTTGATGCGTGTAAATTTGTCTTAATACAAGGTGCGCCACACGAACGGGCGGTTATAAAACCACGAAAAATTATCGAAATGTTTAGAGTAGAAAAATAACTTTTACTTCAAATTACGGCTAACTAAAGTGCTCAACATACTAACCGCACCGACCTTATTTTTGGTCATTTTTTAATTGCCGTACCTGGGGCCTGGGCCATCCGATTTAAACGACTGGCACGTTACTCGAGAGCTTGTCTCTTGTAGAATCGGTGAATGGGTTGCTTTTTTTAAACAGTTAATTTCTTGGGTGTTATACAGGGTGACAAAAAGAGTGTTACAAAAATGTCAAAGTTTACCTCTTTGCAACGTTGATAGGAGCAAGTTTTTAAAATTCGTTTTTATGTTATACTGTACCTTTGGAAAGTACCTCTAGACGTTTTTGGCAGATTTTTTATTAAGACTCTAGAACGAAAGTTACGGGAGTTTTCCGAAATTCTTTAATTTTAATTTAAAATTTAAAATTAAATTTTAAAATGTAAAATTGTAGCAAAGAATAAATTTAACGCAATTTTGGACGCCTTGTATATTTCAAAATGGTTTAAGATAAAGGTTTGACAATCGTACTTATGTTTAGAAAGATCATTATTTAAAAATAAACTATAGTATTTCGGAGAGACCTCCATGAGTAAAACATTCTACCCTATATATCCTTTAAATGAAATCAGATAGGAATTTGGTTTATGCAGAGTAGATTGTACCTGAATTAATGGACCTAACTGGCAAAAACCGCTAATTGGTCAAATTTTTTACAAGACGTACCACTTTTCGGAAAACCCCCGTAACTTTCGTTCTGGAGCCTTAATAAATAATCTGCCAAAAACGTCTAGAGGTACTTTCCAAAGGTACAGTATGACATGAATTTTAAAAACTTGCTCCTATCAACGTTGCAAAGAGGTAAACTTTAACATTTTTTTAACACTCTTTTTGTCACCATGTATAACACCCAAGAAATTAACTGTTTAAAAAAAGCAACCCAATCGCCGATTCTACAAGAGACAAGCTTTCGAGTGATGTGCCAGTCGTTTAAATAGGATGGCCCAGGCCCCAGGTACGGCGATTAAAAAATGACCAAAAATAAGGTCGGTGCGGTTAGTATGTTGAGCACTTTAGTTACATTTTTAGGTTTTAAAGATAATATTTTCAAGATGCCGCCCATTTCGCTCGAAACATTCTTCTAACCTAAGACGCAAATTGTTCATCACATTTTGGAGCATTTCTATTGGGATACGGTCTATTTCTTCCTTAATTGTTTGTTTTAACTGAGCGATATCTTGAGGGCGATGAGCATACACTCTACTTTTCAAGTATCCCCACAAAAAATAATCGCATGCTGTCAAGTCGGGGCCTTTCGGGGGCCAAAAGATGTTTCCGTTATTGGACATAACTCGATATTTTCCGATGTTCGAACCAACTTTCGTTATCTGATTTTCTTTTTCAGTGCTGAATCGGTTTCTTCAAAGTTTTTAACCCATATTTTGATGGCGTGGGCTGCAGGAAGTGCATCGTTGCGATTTACATTAAAGTGATTGCGGAACAGTCGTCTAGTTAATATATAGCTATTGTTGTTGTAAAACGTGTTTACGGCAAATGCCCGGTGTTCCGCCGTCCCCGTGGCATTTTCATAAAATTGTAACTAATTGACAACATTCCAAAAGTGACAGCAGCCTACTATCGTTATCCGCTTGAAAATGAAACGAAATTCATAATCGCCCGTTCGTGTGGCGCACGTTGTAGATACAAAAAACAAAAGAATAGGTTTTTAGATTGTTTTCCCAAAAATATTCATGAATTCTCCGTTGCCCAAAGACTACGAAGCCTGTGTCATGCAATAGTAAATTTTGAAGATTAGCAAAAAGAAATGCAATTATTGCAAAGGCTTTTTTACTAGCATCGATTTCTGTTATTTTTGTGGAGAATGATTTTTAAAACTTGGTCAATGCTACAGGGTTTTCTTTTATTTTGATACACATACATGTACAGTATTTATTTTAACATATAATTTGTTAGCGTTTTCCGTTTGGAATAGTCTTACGAATGAATTATTCATGCAGAGAACTAGTTATGATTGAATAGATCTGAATTTAGTCTTATAGCATCGTTCTTTAAACCGGCATTATAATTTAAGGTATTATTTAAATAAACAACCATTTACATTCATTTTTATACTCAAATTAGGCGTTCAAAATAATTGACAATATCTGCGCCTATGTATTGCGAAATTGGCCATCTCTGAATATAGGTAATATGGGATTTAAATTTCAAAAGTCTTTGCTACTTCTGGTTAAACTGGAAATAGTAATCTTATCACCTTAGATGGGTATCAAAATATAAGGAAAAAGCCTGTACAAAGTCCACATGATTTTTTTCGAGATATTTTTAAGTGTATATATATAAATATAATAAAATATCATTTATATTAAGTTTGCATTATCAAAGTTGCGAGCTAAAATCAAAAATGTCATTTTAAATTGTGTATTTGTTACCCATATCAAGTCAATAATTTTATTTATAAAGTTAACATGGCATCTCCCTTTTTTATATATTTACATAATTTTTGTTGTATTTAATCTTTTTCATATGTAAGTACTTGTATTATTAATAAATATTTCAATTTATAAAATAAGTATGCAACCTTTCTATAAAAAAAAGATATCCAATATTTCATTATCCGCCAAACCCTAAAAAAGATCAATTTAATTTTTCAGCTGTGTTGGGTGTTCCTAGTTATTGTAGCCGATTTTAATAACAATAGATTCTTCACATATGATAAATGAGTAACAATTGTGTATAAAGGCGATTCATTTCCTGCTGGTTTTTACTTTTTTAGTATACAGGACGAATTAATGGGAATAAAGAGGGAAATTTTCAGACAAGATTATTTTTTATCGAATGTGGCAACAATTTACTCAACCAATAGAAATAAAAATAAAATACTCAGGAAGTGAGATTATGGGAGTACACGATTTTTATTGATGTAATGCTGTCGTCAGCGACATCATTGGTAACAAATTTCTTTTTTCAATGGCAACCTGTAGTTCAGTGAACTTTATCATATCTCAAAACTACCATTCTACGAGAAATTAAATTACACAGGAAGTTTTTCCAGTGAAATTTATCCACCAACTGGCAAGGAAAAATTTAAATTCATTTTGACCACCAGGCACCAATAAATAAGACTCATTATTATTTTCACAGATTGCATATTGGCATCCGTTTTCAAGCTCTCGCATCCTTAGACTTTAAATTGTTGCGTACTCAATCTGTCACACCCGTGAATGTGAAATGTCTAGTTAGCTATAAGTGTCCGTACTTGGCTGCTGGTTACTGTATAATTTATAGTTTTGGAAGTACTTCAAAGGCTTTCTTGAAATTAGAACCAAATTTAAAAGGAGATAAGGTTGGGTCCTATGCTCATACCATTTAAGGTATAAAAGTGGTCCTGTCCTATTCATTTTTATTTTTTTAGAATAATTTCCACAATCCTATTACAACATAAACAATGAAAAGGCGTGAAGAATCTAAGACCGACCCTGGATGTAACTAACAACGCGGTATTCTTCAAGATTTAGATACTATTTAATTAATAATCATTTCGGTTTGTGTCTCCTTCGAGTGTAATGAAGTAGACAGGCCGCAAACAAAATTATTTACAATCATTATCATACGAGGAAAATAACTTGAAGTCACACAAATAATTTATTATTAAGTAAATAAAATATAGAGTACATAGTACATTGAATTTCAAAATAGACAAAAATTTAATAAACTTCTCTTCAATTATCTTTAAATATAGTGTTTACTATCACTCTTACTCCTAAATATTATAAATAAACAAAAGGACACTTCATCTAAATTCAAAAACTTGTAGGATTAGTAATTTTTCTCACAAAATATGAATAATTATTCTCATAAACGTTAACTTTGTTATGGAAAATTTAGGATCGGATAGAAATTTTATGTGTACAAAAGTATGAGAAAAATTACAATTAATGGTAATTTTTATTGTAAAAATAAAGCCATTATTGATTCAATATTCTTACAATATTAATATTTGGGTTTGTGTTAATCATATAGGTACAAATATAAGTTATGAATCTTGTTCACCTTTGCAAATGAAACAATAAAGCTCGTTATTTCGTTAAACATTTATGAACGATAATTAATTTGGTTGATATTTTAACAACTCAACAAAACGAATAAAATACAATTTAATTAATCAATTTAAATATCTCAAATAAAATATAAATCCACTAATACTAATTTAAATTGGTTATAATCGTAAAAAAAACTCATTTAAATTATAACTAAATTAGGTACTGTAATTAACTAATTTAAAAATTATCTATAAAGAACCACAGAATCTACAGCAAATAACCAGTATTTCATGCTGATATCCGTATTATTCCAACAACGTTCTCATTTAAAATATTAAACCATTTTTAAACACAAAACTGATTATCAAAAAAAAACCAATTTTCTTTTAAAACAATCGAAACTAGTTATTCATTGAAAATTTTGTTAATGCATAAAATTAATTACAACAAATCGTAATAAACGGAACAAGATAACATATTTTGTGTCTATACACAGCGCTTTTCTGTGGGCTACAAAAATATGGACACTTGAGACACAATCACCATTACCCTGCTACACATTAACAAGTTTTCAGCTTAAAAATATTACATAACGACGTATTTCAAGGAAGAATCTTTCAAATATACTTATTTATAGTATTTTGACACTGAAAAAAATTTCAATGTGCGGAAGAATAACAGTGAATATTAATATTATACAATAGACAGGGATTGCAATATTTTTAAAGCTGATTATTATTTATTGTACTTTCTACCTCATTTTTAAAGAGTGGAGGCAATTTAAATTAGAATTGCAGTGCAATAAGAAAAGCTACAACTAGGAAATCAGGGAAGGAGGGGGCAATTTTAGACACATAACCAGTCTCCTGATGTAAAATTCCAAAATGACAACATTCTGAATCGAATAACAATAAGAGCTTATAGAAGTAAGTGACTTTGAAAGAAACAGCGCCATTACTTTAATAAATAATAATAAATAAAGCATATTAATTTCATCCATGAATGTTTATGTATGGTCACAATAGTACACATCATTTGAGGATTTTTTTTATACTATTCTTAAAAAAATTTATCCTTGATAAAAGTTGTAGTTTCCTATAAAACTAAAACCCACCAAGAAAATTTCAAAAACATCTTTTTATCTACGAGAACAAAGTATGAATCTGGTTTAAGAGTACAGTATACTTATCTTTAAAAATTTTGAAAAATTATATTTGAAAAGGTCGTTTTGAAGTAAAGTTAACTTAATGAAATCATAGTCACCTACTACACTACTAGTTAATTTTTTTTTCAACATTTCAGTAACTTTCTAAAAATGTTACTTAGTTAATTAGTCATACTACTTTTACTTCACTTTTTAGAAAAAACGTAAAAATATTGCAAATCAAGCTTCTAAACTTTTCACAATTTGTTAAAATTGATTCAAACATCATGAATTTTTTTTACACACTTGGCAAAAACTTTAAAGTTTTTCTTGGCACATTTTCAATTTTAGAAAAAGTATAAACTTTTATCAAGAATATATTTTGAAAAGAATAAAAAAAAGATTTTTTCATATGATGTGTACTATTGTGATAACGCTGTATAAGGACTAGGATTCAAATGCTATTACATACGGTGAACATAAGATAACTTGTCGAATGTATCTTCTACGCAACCATGCCTGCAACGGTTATAGGATGCCCCACTTTACGTTGACAAATAACATTGCAGTAACATTCAGCAGTGTATCAATATTTTTGAGGCTTATCCAAAGCCTGGCATGTTTAAATATTATCACGATACATATATTATCTGACCCAAGATAAGAATGAAAAAATCATATAGGGGGCAGTTTTCGACTATTAATTTTATAAAAGCTATCCATTTATATTCATATTAATTAATGCACCGTATTAGTTATCTTATAATAAACATTTTGCAAATCCTTTTTCTAACTGCAGTTTGTTCTCTCTAATAAATATTTTAAAAATATAAGCTGTAATACATGTAATACAATTATGCGTGCACCAATAAAATTATATTAAATGAAAATTTTACATTTTGCATCTACTTAAAATATTTAATTTCCCACAAATTCACAGCTTTTAAAAATTTTCTCTCGAACACAATTTCTTTGAATCTCATGTAAAGTACGTCCATAATGCAAAATGGCCAGAGGCGTGACACGGTGCAGTAACTGATAATTCTATCCATTACGACTGTGGTCGTGCAGAATACCTGGCAATTATTGAGGCAGCCACGCTTGCCGCACCGATTTTGTACATAACTTAATCATGCACCTGGCCTCTTTACATTGTGAACGAACTAAGTGTAATACAACCAGTTTTATTAAAAAAATTGCCCAAGATAATAAAAATCATTTTTGTTTATAAAACACTTGTCCTCAGAAACAGAGGGAAACTACCTAGACAAAACAATTGGTTCTTAAGGGCTAGGATTCATTTTAATTACGATTAGAAAACAAGATATTCTATCTTGCTTTAAATAAAGAAAACGGTGCATAAGAATTTACATAAGTAAAATGATATTATTAAACAATAATTTTATTAGGACTAGCTGGTTTACTTTTATTATTTATTATAGTAATGGTTTCTTAATGTCATAACTCTAACAACTCTTTTCACATCTATAAGCAATTAATGTTTACTTACGTCTTATTCAACCTCTACAAATTCACTATGCTATCTCAAACTGGTTTGCTACACATCAACTACGAATATGAAGCATATTAGTGTATGCCCTTAATGTTGAATAAAAATGTCTATAAAAGGGTTTCCTGTAGCCTTCCTCTTTGATTCTAATTTTTTGCACGTTTACTACGAATTTTAGATAGCCGACGTGTCTTTTTTGTCGTAGCCTCTTCTTTTGGCTCTTCCGACTTCCTTTTGATATTCTTCACTGACCCAACTGATGTACCGGGCTGTTCTACAGCAGGTTTCTTTTCAACATTTGTATTACTACTATCACTCTTTACTTCTTCTTCTTCTGAGTTTTGGATTTCTGCATTTGCATTTAAATTTACTACAGGATCCTGAGGGGGCTCTAGTCCTAAACCTTCTGGATTGACCCCCTGATTCATGAGTGCTTGTAACTCTTCAGGCTGAGGCAATATGGCATTACCACAATTATTACAAAATGGAGGAGCGGCTGGTGATTTACATCTCCAGTATTGCAGCTCTGTTTTGCATTTGTTTAATTCTTGCAATAAGGTACTAAATTTACGTGATATTTCTTCATTTTTCTTATCATATTCATCTAAGCGAGTAGCGTATTCTAATGTTTGTTTTTGTTGGTCAGCAAGTTGTTTTTGCTGCTCGGTTATTTGTTTCTGTTGATCAGAAGTTTTTCGTTTACAGGATCTTAAATCCTGTCTCAATAACGACAGCTGGCTGTTGTATCGCTTCATCCCTTGTTTAATTTTACGAATTCGCTTTCTTAAAACCATATTAGACTGGGGTATTGTTTCAACTAAATCCTCACTTTCAAGTTCATCAGTAGAAACATGGCCACTGTCTTTTGATGCTTCGGAAGATAAAGCTGTCGAATCCATCGATAAATATTTACTTGAACTTGTACCTAAAAAAATTATAAGTTTATTTAAAAACGTTAAAATTGTTTCCTTTTCCCTACTAAAAATACTACAAGTCTTCAATGGATATAAAATATTTATTTGAAAAAGGATAAACACTGACTGAACAGGAATTTGTCCATTCTGAAATTATCTTGTAAAAAAAGTCGATTTTTTTGTTTCACTAATATACACTATTTTTACAAAACAAAAAAAAGTTGAAAATATTGTGTTACTTACTTTTTTATCATTATGTTTTGTACTAATAAAATTATTCCTTATAATAAAAACAACATTTAAATGCCACATATCAAAATGGTGATCTTAAAAATGAAAGATTTCTATGAATAAACAAATTAAAATTTTTGATATTTCTATTAATAAAAACATTAAAAAAAAAAATATTTTTAATCCCAGAAATTTCAACTTAAAAAATGAAAATTTGCGATAACACAAAGTTAAATGAATTTCTAATATTTCCCTAAACAATATTTTTGTTTTACGATTTACCAAGAACATTGAATACTTACTTGGGAAGCTTCCAGAAAAATTCAAAAAGTCGGCACTGAAATAGGCAATTTCAGGTAAGTTCGGTTCAATTTTCTCCTTAAAATACTCCATAGCCATAGTAGATAAATCAAATAATTCATCAGTAACCTTATAAGGTAAATCAAGTTTCGAAGTAATTTTAATATAATGTAAAATACGATAAACTTCATCTAGTATTTCCCCTGGGAAGAAGCAACAATGCTTCCTTTCGATATGCTTTCCAAAAGACATTTGTAGCAGAGTTAAACGCATGTGGAGAGTTTCAATAATGTCGCTCTCACACGCAAGGTGATGACTTCGTCTTGCTGATTCACGTCTTGGCATCTTTGCTTTTATCTCTTGAAATCTAGCTAGCATTTGGTTTTGAAGACGAAGGAAAGTTGAATTTAAAATTTGACCACAAATGAAATCAATAGTACGACAAACCTTAAAAACACAAAGCAGCATGAAAAATTAATTATGTTCAAATTATTTTTTATTATCAAATTATGTATATTTACATACTATATAACTTTTATCGTTAAATTTTTTTAAACTAAATAGAACAGACATATGAATAAAAAAATAAAAAAAGAACGTGACATCATCACCCAAAGGACATCTGAATTGAATAATTTTCCAAGCTCTTGAAAATTTATTCTTGAATCCTTCTTCTTGAAAATTAAAAAAAAATTCATGTAGGTACAGTAGGTATTTAACAATATTTAAGCACCAAGCAATTTTTTACACGATTCTACAATAATCTATAATACAAATTTGTTTAGTTTGTCCTAGTCACATAACCACTATCAAGTTATATTTTGTCCACAAGCAGATACGATTCTCTAAGATAAACAGAAAAGAAGTAGATGCACATATTTGAGCTGTTCTAGGTCTGAGAAAAATAATCAATTATTACAAAAATTTTAACTTATTTTATTCTTTGTACAGATAGTCTCGGAGACAGATTCAATTAATAAAAAATAAGAAAAATAGTCGATCACTTGATTGTTTTCTAAAAAAGTATAAATTATCAAAAATTGAATGTTAATTTTCATAAATGGCCCAGAAAGTTTCTTCTTCATACACCAAAGAGTAACAATTTCTTCTTTTCTCTCACTACTTCTTTGGTTAAAGTTAGATAATTTAGCATTGGCTCCATTTCTTTCTTTGTTTGTGCTGTGACAAACCAGGAAATACACATATAAAAAGAAAATGTAAAGAGTACCATAAAGGCGAATAAAATATAAAGTTCAGAATGAGTTTGCGCAGTATCCCTTGACTAGCTAAGTTAGAATGATCAATCTAGAAAAATTTTTAGTTCTACAAACATTTATGAATAAACATTAAGATTTTGTATCTGTGAAAAATTATGATGAGAATAAATGAATGCTTTTCTTTAAATAATAATTAATTCAAGTGAGAGATTTTTACGCTCTTAAATCATATGATTTTAAACGCCTTCTTAGGGATTTTGTGATACAAAATATATATTTAGAATCAATTGTATTTACATTGGTTATTTTTCACTTTTTACTAATTGTACTGGGAAAAAAGCTGTTCCGCTTTAATTCTTAACGTCTTGTTTATTTTTAACAAACAAGTTTTTCAGAAAGCAAAATTGGAGTTGACAACTCTAATTAATTATTATTATGTATATAAATACGACACCTAAAATTAAGAAACCGTTATGTTTACAGAGTCCTCCTATTTAAATAATAATATTATTATACGAAACAATATCAAATTGAATAATTACTCTTAAGAAACAAGTTTTTATGAAAGAAATGAAATCCAAAGAAGTCAGAAATCCATAGAGGTAAATTTTAATAGAATAAAATAGCAAAATAAATTTTATTTATTTTGCTATTTTATTCTATTAAGTTTTTATGATTTTAAATGTTTGATTAAATCTTGCTAGAAAAAATGTCTCCGTGTGGAATGAATCATATTACTTTTTATTGTCTTAATTACAATACTATTTTTGAATAAATATTTCAATTGAAAGAATTTATTAATTGAATTTGAATGTTAACATTAACAGTTCAAGATTTACAATAATTTCAACGAGGAATGGTAACATCTGAGAATGAATGTTTCCGTCTTTCCAAACGGAGTTATCGTTATCGCCTATTATCTTGCTTACAATAATTATTTTGTTCACGTTGTCTTCTTTTTCATAGGGTGTTTATTTGGAAAAGTGACGCCAATTATCTTGTAAACTAAATAAACTACTAAAATTTAATAGAAATAGGTCAATTTAATTCAACAGGTTGCAACTTTCACTCCCTAACTCCCAGCACCCTATGAACTACACTAGTTGTGACGTCACGACCCCCACTTCTAGAGGCATACAAGTTTACGGCCGAAATTGTGATATTGGAATTTGACCCGTATTGCGTTGTCCATAAGGACTATAATATATAGTACTAAAACATTGTCGGGAATTTTATAGTATTTTTGTATGTTGAAAGATTATTTAAGGACTTCCAATACCTATTTCACATTTAAGAAATATGTTAAAATATATGTATCCACGTATGATTTATAAAAACTTCATTTTAGTTTTATAAATTAATATGTAAAGCGGCGGAAACTTCCTCCAATAGGAATAAAGAATGCAAAAATTCAAATTATGAGTTTGCAGCTAACTTCAAACACTTAATTCATTTTCATTCATTTTGACAATGAACTTGACGTTTAACTTAAGTTTTCTCCCAGTTTCAAATCTATTCTACTATTTTTCCTAATACACTAGTCTTTGTGCTTAATTTCAAATATGGGTTTGTGCTTTGCACCTGAGTGTGATCATATCAATAAAACCGGATGTAAAATGTTTAGTTTCCCAAAGGATTCCAAATTAAAATAAAAGAGGTAAAGCAATAATGTGTATGTTAGTTTGATTATCGTTTCTTAAATATGGGTATATGTAAATTGTAATGACAAAATAATGCTTAAATATCTACCTGTGCTTTCTTTAATATTCTATATTTTTTTAAATAGGTTTAATTGATTTTTATTGTATTATTGACACCAAGGTAAGAGGTTATAAAAATTGCGTCAGCGACACTGACACTAACGACAGCTGTAACAACTCAGAAGTATAATGAAGTTAGCAGCAGTGTAAACTTTATTTTAGTAGTACGTACGGTTGCATAATTATGTGACGTCACACTAATGTGGTCCATTTAAAAATTTTAAATGTCAACCACCGTCTTATGATACGTCATTTAAAATGAGATAAAAAATATGAAATCTGCCAACGACCCTTCACTTATGGAGGAGTGTTTTTATTTTATATAATGACTGACACCTCGTACCTCGGATTATTATAATATTATTATTAGATTATCCTATTCACCTATGTGAGGTATTAAGGATGCCAAATGACAACGCAAAACTTAATAAACGCGAGACGATGTCATTCAAACACATATCAAAGAAAAACGCAAACAATGTAATGAACTTTTATGTCCCAATTGCTTTCAATATTTTCATACAATTAGTCTGGAGTAAATACCATGCATTTACTGTCCACTATATTGGACATTATTCTTCTGTAATGTAAAACTAAAACTTGTGTAATCCAGGGTTACTCTACTAATATTTTTACAATAAACATTTTGCCCATGAGTAGTTGTTCTTTTTCATAAGAATTGTGTTTAAAATGGTGACCGAAACCAGAAATTGTTAGATCAATTCTTATGATTTCCAGGTATTCGCAAACGTTTAAAAAGAAACATGGGACGGCAGCATTTTTTGAAATATTTTTTAGCAAATTTTAGTGGCGAATTTCTATAAGACCCGAATTCCACAGTTTATATTAATTTTTCTAGGTGGGGTTGCGTGAAGCCCAGTATGTCTTTTCGCTATATTTTTATACTTTTTTGACAGAAACATACGTAAATGGTGTCTCAAATGGCCATTTGTGAAAATTTTTAGATTTGTAATGTACCTATCTACCTATGTTTATGAATATCACATAAATTTTATTGTAAATAGTGACTATCCTCAGAAGGCATAAACATAATATTCATGTTTCTTTTGCTGAACTAAAAACTTTTGAATCTTTACAACCTGAAACCTAACTCTTTACTTGTCGAAACAAAAGTTCAAAAGTGAACAATGATTTAATAGTAATTTTCGTCACAAGTCCGGAAGGTGACTTGTTACAGTCGAGTAGATATTATGGACGAGGCGACGTCAGGAGCCGAGTCTAGAATATCCAAACGAGGCTGGAACAACACCTTACGGACGTGTGTCGAATGATATTTTATTTCATCCCGTCATTTCTTGTATATTAGTATATTTGTATAATTTGACACTTGGTTATTTTCTTATGTCATTTGACATTTGACTCAATTTTTTAATTTACGGTTGATTTTTATATGTCAAATAACTGTCAGAAGGTACAATAACAGTTTGTGATTGGTTCGTAATAAGTTTCCGGTGGTTTCCGGTACTTTACCGGCTCTGATACCGAAATGTCTCATTTTCCGGCCGCATATGGATACTGTAATGTTGTACTTTCCGGACGGGATGAAATAAAATTACACTAAATAGTTATTTGTGTATCAAGGCCAAAAAGTTGATCTTTCTCGGCCGAATCTGAAGTTTGCGGCCGAGGTGCAGCCGAGGCCAAGCAAACTTCGGATAAGGCCGAGAAAGATCATTTCGCCGAGGTGCACACAACATTTTTTAGGCAGCTGTCTCAAAATGTAAAATAAAAATATTAAAATTGTTTCGTACAAACTACTGCAGACATGGACAAAATTTAGAAAATTTATGAATCTGCAAATGCAAGGTTGGAAATCTACGTCTGTTTTAGTTTTTCTTTAAGCCTAAATCCATTTCAAATATTATTATTAATGATCAATTAATACATGAGACAGCAAAGAAAATGCGGACGTGAAGTAAAAGCGGACGTGAAGTAAAAGCGGCCGTGAAGTAAAAGCGGCCAAAAAATATAAAATTGACAAATGAGTACAAAGAGATGACACTTTAGGAACGCTGTCAGATCCGTGAAACGTCACTTTTTGTGACAGCTGCCTAAAAAAAGTTTTTAATTGATGTTATTATTATGTAACTGACTACTTCTGTAAGTAATAGTTTGCAAGTATGGTGTCTATTATACATTATTATAGGTATATATGTATTGCATAATGAAAAATAAATCGTTATTTTCATTACAAGAAAAGTGATAATTAAGAAGTTGATTCTAACCATGCTAGAGATGGCGGAATAAAACAACTTCAATTTAACATTCTGTTAAAGTCATCCAAGTAAAATAGTAAATTGCATTTTACTAATCTAAGCATAAAGATGGTTACGTAAATCAATAAAAAAATACTGTTGCTCTTTAGAAGAAATTTTAAAGTTGTAAATACACATACCGACTTCTTTTAGGCGACTATTATTATAATTATTAAACCCAAGAATATTCTTCTTTATGATCAATTAGAAAAAAATCTGAGTAGGTATAAATATTCAAGGCTACAATTTGGTAGAATAGGACCAATAATAAGTAGGTGTATATAGTTGGTACTAGAATAATTATTTTTGGTACTTATACTTCCCTAGAAGTCTATAAAAACTACTGCTTATAGGTGAAACAATTCCCCAAAAGACAGCAAGACATTCTTTCTTTAGATTTGTTTTTAATTTAGAACATAACATACATAATATGTCTCTCTGGCCACATACGACGTGAAAATCATTTCAGAAATAAATTAATAACATAGGGAAGTTAAGATACTTACGAGTCTCAACTGGCAAATGTTCTTGAAGGATAAATAGCTAAATATCTTCTCTATGATTTCTTGTGGTAAATCCAAAAAATAAATTGATTGCACGGGAGGTGATAAAGCTTTGCAATATTGCATGGTACCACTGAAACTTGTAGATGCAGTAGCACTATTTCGAGTAAATTTTGCAGGGCCCTCAATTGGGACTGTTGGGGACTGGTTACCTTCCACAGACCCATTGTTTCCTATTGTCATTTGTCTTGTTGAAACCATCTTATTGATAAATTATATTTAAACTCAACAATGGACAAATATATTAAAATAAATCTACAACAATATACCTAAAATTAATTAAAGATTTGTTTTTGTTTAAATGATTAGATAATTAACTCCGTCAAAAACTGTTGTTAAATGAGCCATAATCACATAGATTTTAGATAATTTTAGTAGGTACGTAAATAAAATTGAGAGAATCATCTTCATTCATAAAGAATAAAATCAAACTTACCTTTACGAAAAATTGTTTTTCTTCAACCAATTATTACATTTTGTCAAAAGAATCTTGATTTTTCTGTGTACTTTCCACTGTTACCTATGGCTTTATTTAACCGTCTCTCGAAGCACAATCGACTTGCTTATAACGATATTATGGCAATATAACCGTTATTTTAATAATTGCCAAAACAATTCACAAACTTTACGGAAAATTATAAAAATATGAAGCCAAAAATCGAGAACTTTGTCATTGCATGAACCAAGAACGAACAATTATTTTATCCATACCATGCACACGCGCGATAGCTCCACGATATGCGCGCTAAACGATACAACTACAAAACCAATGTGGGATGTGGGAGGTAAAATTGATAAATAAATCATAAATTGCATATTACAAATGGTTTCATTTACATCTTGTAATTTGCATTAAGGTTTAAATGTAACTTGATTTTTCTAATTTTATATTTGTATTAACTGGTATAATAATACTTATAAATACTAATTAAGTACATGTTATGGTATGTTGCAAGCTTTGCCACTCCCATGGGCGTCTCTACTAGGGTCGGCGGGGCAACTTATACCTACCTAATTTTGACGATTTACTTATCATTAAGATATATTTTTATTTGTAACAAAACTTTTAGATTAATTTCTCATAGTAATACGTTTCCCGCGCGTTATTACAAAATAGTTATTTGTGTAACTAGTGCAAAAGTGTATATTTGTATTTGTTGCATGAGGCATGAAGTTTGCAGCACGAGCGAAGCGAGCTGCACTCAAGGCTGGTCTTGAGCTGCACTCATGCTGAGTGCAACCGAATCAACCGATACACTTTTTGCACACACATTTTTTCTACAATTTTCTTAAATAGATTTTTTAAAGTTTTATTGAACAGAATATTACACATTTAACACAAAATAATCAAATGTCAAACTGACAACTAGAGAAATTGTCACTGTCAAACGCCATCCATAAATATATGAATAAACTTTCGTTGCCTATAGTAACAAACTTACTTTTTGCACTGTAAATATAGTAGTTACGTAATGAGAGTTGTAAATAGCATAGCCGTATTTCTTTGGCATTAGCATTGTTTATAAAGTATTTATAAACAATGGCATTAGGTAATCGATTCCGTTCGATCCAAGTGAACCGATACAATTTCTTTGGAAAAATTCACTTTACTCCCACCAATATTATATTATTTACACGGGCAGCGAGCGGAGGACTGACTTCACTCACTTCATAGCGATATTAGGAGTAAAGCAACATTTACCGCGTGTAGTACATGGATGGGGACTATCCATGGAAAGACGCGGTCTCGCTTCCCTACTTCTAGCGGCTTGTATATCAGCTATATCGCAGAAGCAATACAACTGTAGGCGAGAGGTGTATTGAGGATATACCATCCTTCGGAGGGGATGTAAAGCAGTCGGTCCCTTGTCTATTAAATGTTAGGCAAGTAAAAAATCCCTACTCTTAGTAAGATAAGAGGTTCGGCAAAATTTCCAGGTTGGGGGTTGCTCGTCTCCTGGCGTCGGTGATTGGCCTCCGTAGCGGAAATAGGCCGACGTTAAATAAGTGATTAAAAAAAAAAAAAAAAATATTATTTACATGTATATAAGAACATAGAGAAAGAATCTTCAAATCCATATTTCAGTTTATAATAAATAAGGTTATTTTCGAGGTTATTTTCTGCGTCACCACAACTGATCGAAAAATGAATTGATGTTTCTTTGACACAAACTTCTGATATGATCTAAAGTGATACGTAAATGATATGAACCTGATATTAAATTCGCCAAAGAAATACGGCTATTACACACGAATAGAAAAAATGCGCACGACGCACGACGCCGCGTAGCGGCTAATTTTAGTGGTCACGTGGTCACATTGCAACACACCTCAGCGGCTGAGCGTGCGATTTGTTTGCGGATGCGGTGTGGCCGGTGTGTAAACTGTAAGGTTTAATTTGCATAGGTGGCGAAGAGTGCGTTTTCAGCTATTTACGTTAGTGATCGTAGGTATAATAATATGCTATTCACATTTTATTTACATTAGAGTAGGCTTTGGAAAATCTGAATTCTGTTGGTATGAATGACTGTTTTAATTACTGAGGTCATGTTGAAAAGTCAAAAACATAACCACAAATTCAAATTGGTTCTACATAGTTGCCAAAGTGAGATCCTAAAGAAAGCACAGCAATTTTATCAATAAAAAATTTGGCAATTCAGTAAAAAATAAATGACAGTGACGATCAATTAAATCTGACACTTCAATATTTTGTCAATAGTAGACAACCTAAGAAAAACATATTATAGCCTCCCCTTATGTAAATAAAATGTGAATGGCATATAAAGGGTTTTTAAACGATTGAAATCCACATGACCACAGAATTATAGGCAACCACCGTCAGACATGATGGCGACAGCCCGAAATACCAATATAGAAGTCAAGAACCATATACTCCTCTAATTTATAATTCCTCAGTATTTAATTTTTATTGGTCGAATAAGCTGGCGCCAGCGACACGTTTTATTCTCTGAAGCCGGCTTAAAAGCTGACACACAACACACAAGCCGTTGTAGCCAAATTTATGTATCGTGGTTGTAGCCTAAAGCAGGGTCCAGAGAACTACAACGTGTTGCTTGCGAGAGTTAATTCCACCAATAGAAGTCAAACACCACGTACTCCCCTGATTTAATTATTCAAGCAAGACAGTGCTCCTTAGGATATAATAATAATAATATATTAATATTATAGATTTATATGATAAAAGTATCAAGTACTATCAGAAATAATTGCTATCCCTACAACTTTCTAGCGAATAAAGGTATATAAAACAAAAAACAACTGCTTTTATAGTAAACTATTTCTGACAGTTAGTAAATGTTTCTATTTATACATTAAATAAATGCTGTGCGCGCTGATTACCAAATCGGTAGTATTTGGTATCTCAATCGAAAAGCCTAATTCACATGACAAATGACAATTATTTGACACTAGACAGTAACAAATAACATAACCAAATCTGTCAAATATTATGATATTTGATTGCAATTTTTTTTGTAATAGAAATGGTTTTATTTAAATAAAGTGTAATAATCTCCAATTCATTAATTAAATAACCGATTGATGGTTAGATTAGAAATGACTACTAGGAGAAGGAGCGGTTCGGTATCCAAAAGACAATTTAAAGAAAAAGTGGTGCAAATATATGAATGTTTACTAAAAGGAGAAGACGTATCTCATCAAAATGTGCTCTTTTGGGATGAATTCTTTTTACTTAAACCTAAAGTTGCTAATATAGAAAATGAAATCCAAAAAATGACCTTGGAGCAATTGCAGACTGCTAAACAAAATATTAACTTACTATTTAGTCAGTGTATAGATATTTTAGATCAGCAACATAATATTAGAGTTGCTTATGGAATGCTAACGTTGTGTGCTCTTTTACATGCCATATTTAAAAAAGCTTTAGATACCCAGATAGATGCCATTGAATTTTTAACAGGTTTCGAAAACTTGGTAACAAAGATACAGAAGTTGCTTACTATTTGTCAAACTAATCTAGAGGGTAAGAAATAAATGTCTGGTTTTTTGTCGATGTACTATTACTGCTAGTTATATAGAAGAGTGGTCTCTGAAATTTTGGTCCCTTCAAAAAATGTTGAAAACCTAGAGTATTTTGTAAATTCATATTCACCACCAAAAACCCACTACAATTTTCAAAATCATAGATATCCTCATTCGTGCGTTATACACTTCTCGTCAAAATTAACGAATATTTTAAAAGTGACAAAGTTCAATCTTTAATATTTTCTGAACTAGGTACTTTCCCGATTTCAAACATCTTTTTTTTTTTTGGATTGCAGCTTGATTATTCGAGAATCTTAGCATGAGGCTGGTTTATCTCTCTGGGGCATTTTTGTTGACTTATAGATATATTGACTGTGTTATTTTATCAAGAAATTTAAAACGCCCTGTGGAGTGTCTCAGCGCCTTTGCCGAAACCCAATAATAATCACAATTTAGTCTCATTCTTTGTTATTATCTTCTAAAGGTATTTATTTTTTATTCATTAAGGCAGTGGTCACTTCCGATCTCATAAATATATAAAAAATAAAACAAAGAACAATAAATAAGTCTCTAGCGATAACAGCCCCAACAGTTTGGTTTTGCAATGTAATAGGCCACATAAAATAAGGGTTTTTTAAATAAAACATAAACCCCTTCAGATATAAAATATCCTCGAAAATATCATAAGTTTATGTAACTTAAAAATAAAGTACGTTATCTTTTATAGGTGAATCGACTGATGCAGTAAAAGGGTTATGCCTAAAACTAATTCTCATACTTACCACAGGAGTAGAAGCCATTAATCAGAACACTTTAATAGAGTATATAATGATATCACCTTTGTTTGACTGTTTGGTTAAACTTTTGTGCGACGTTCCAACGAGACAAAGACATGGTTATGATGTTGTATTGATCATAACCTTGTTAGTAAATTATAGAAAGTATGATGCAACAAACCCATATGTTGTAAAATTATCAATTTTAGATGATGAACTTGCGTTAAACGGTTATGGACAAGTAATAACGTCATCATTATCAGATTTTTGTAATCAGTATAATAGTGAGCATACTGAAAATCAAAACGCGTCGTGGTTTTCATCTCTAACAAATATGGTTGGAAATATGTTTATATCAGAAGAAGGTGGTTTCAGAATGCAGCAAGTTAGAGCAAATAATGCCTTGCTGTTAGCTTTCTACGAAGCAATACATTTAAATAGGAATTTTATTACAACTTTAGCACAGACACAGACAGATGCCAGTTCTCCACCGTCTCCCAATAATACTTTAAATAATATACAGGGTATACCTGATTTATCGTCTGTGCCGGCTACCTTTGATGTCACAACACAACCTTCAAACTTGTTGGTTACATTCTTTCAGTACTGGTAATAATCAGATCAGTATTTCAATTAGGTTTAATTAAATGTATATCGAGTTAAATGCAAGCAAATATATTTAATATTTTTCTAATGTAAATTAAAATTTTCCATTTTTCTCTTAAATTTTTCTCAACTTGCCATTATTTTATAATTATATTTTACAGCTCGATAGTTATGCAAGATACAAAAACTGAGGCAGGCACTAATACAGTCAAATTGTGCTTCCTAATTTTAGGATGCATAACAGAAGACCAATATGCTAATTCACTAATGCATGATGTTAGCCTAGCATTTAAAGTACGTTTGCATAGATTGCCGATGAGGCATAGAAAGTTATCGTCAGACAGAACTACATCATCGCAGCCCCTAGTTTGCACGCTATTGGGTAAGCGATGCTGTATAGTATATAATATATGTTATTCTTACCATATTCAAATGGTACTATATTGTGATCAAGATAGTATCCTTTATATGGAAATTTTTTAAATTAATTTCTGAGAAAAACGTATGCTTGATAAAAGTTGGTGTTTCCCTTAAATAAAAAATACAAGATCACTTTGAAAACCTATTATTGTAAATTATCCTTATTTTTGAAAATATTGTGAAAATGTTGCATGTAAAAGTCGTTTCGAATTAAAAGGTGAAAACAAATTCTTTATAAACTTTATTTGCAATATTTTCATTTAAATAAAGTAAAAAGAACACGACAAGCAAATATTTTTTGATAGAATGGTTGTGATTTTATATTTTTTTATTAAATCAATCGTTTCAATTAACCATTTTCAATATTTAAAAAAATAAGGGTACTGTATTTTATTCTTATAATCAATTTTTTATTTATTAATGTATAATTCTCTTAATTCCAGATTTATTGGTTGAATTTATTTTAAGTCACATGATGAAAAAATTCCCAATGGAACTTTACATCCTGTGCACGGGAGTTATACAGAGGATTCTGTGTTATCAAAAGAAGTGCAGAATCAGACTGAACTATATATGGAAGGAATTATGGACAGCGCTGATATCTTTGTTAAGATTTATCTTACAAAATGAAAACTATTTGGGAAAGAAAATGAACATATTTGATTTATCTATTAAAGTTGTGAATGTATTAAACTTTTTTATAACTTATGGCGACAATTTTCTACCAACTCCAGGTAGTTATGATGAGTTGTACTATGAAGTCATTAGAATGCATCAAGTTTTTGACAATATCTATTCAATGGGTAAGTAATACCGATAGTTTATTACTAATAATCCGATTGGAATATAAATTTGATAACCATCTCTGAATCTTTGGTCACCAACAAAAAGATGGAAATGCAACCAGTCTAGGGTAAATTGTAGCCATTTCCTACTTTTGGTCAAAATTTATCTACCAAAAGAGTTTTTTGTCATAAGATTCGGTTTATGTGTTTTCCATCTCACTAGAAAATTTCAAAACGAATGCCAAAATTTTTTTTTGGAAAACCCGACAGTTTTTGGTACCTATATAAGATTTAACTTTTTATTTAATATTTGTTGTGAATTTATGTAATTTCGTAATTTCTTTATGATTTTATGCTACTATAAAAATCGATGGGTACCACCATTTTAGGGCTGAGGTATTCAATGGGAGATGGAGATTTTAAAGAAGATGCTCTAAAACTCAACAATGCTTTATTCAATGTAAGAGCAATAATTAAACATTTTAATCCGAAAATAGAACAGTGGCTTGTATCAGCTAATCTATCAACGCCTACTGAGGAGCAAATATTAGAAATAGTTAAGAAGAATTACGATAGTTTAACCTTAAAACTACAAGACTTTTTGGACCATTACGAACGATATACAGAAAAACCACATTATACCCCATTTTTTACAAATATGGTGAAAAGTATTTTATGTGATACAAGAAGCAATGTTAATTGCTCATTGTTAAATTTTACTAATATCGCTAGTGAATATCCTGTTTTATAACAGCTTAAAATTAAGATTATATTGTAATATCTGTATTTTGTTGTATAAAAATAAAAATTTTATTTACGAACAGATGTCTTTTCTACGTAATAAATTAATTTAAATTATTTGTGTCACGAATAAGATTTTCTTCCGATGAATATTAGCAACTAGTGGTTAGTGTTCATTTAATATTTGCTCTTGTTATCGATAAGTGCCTGTATTATCTAAAAAATACTGTAGTTGTTCCCCTCTGAAGGAAATATCAGTGTTATGAATGGGACTTCTAATGAAGATCTACGAGATGTTGTTGGCCGGCTAAATAGATATGCCTTAATATAATAATAATAATAAATTGCCTTTATTAATGGCGGGTTCAGCAGAGCTGCTCTTTCACTCAATCATATAAGAATACAAGTTATAAAATTATTTGAGCAATTGTTATAGATAGATGTAACAATATATTTAGTATATTATTTTATTTTAGGCTAGTCAAATTTTAGGTTAGTGTGGATACTACCCTTGTATACAGGGTGATTCATAACTGGGAATGGGTAATATTTTGCCTGCAGATTCTATAGCGGAAAATATTAATTTTTTGCTTAATAACTGGGGATCAAATATTAATACTTACCGAGATACAGGGTGTTAAAAGTTATAAAAATAATTCAGTAATGTTGTATTTGACAGATGGTAAATAAATACATGTTGCATGTTTCATTAATTTCCATAGCACACTTTTTTAAACATTTTTAGCACTTACTCAGTAATTAATCAGGATGTTTGTTTAAAATTATGGGTGCACAGAATTTTCTAAAATGTAAATATCTCGATAGGGGAGCATTTTATGAAGATAAAACAAGTATCCCTTTTTTATTTAAAAATAATCGTTAAATAAAAAATTTGCAATGAGATTATAAATGAACGAACTACAAAAAAGTTATGAGGGATTCTATTAAACCGAGATAGCTTACGTAGCGCTCTCTATGCGATACACAAAAAACTATAGTATATTCGATTTTCTCACGTCAAAAAGCCTAATTGTACCGACTTTTATGTTTATATGTGAAAAAATAACTGAAATATAACAACATTACTGAATTATTTTTATAACTTTAACACCCTGTACCTCAGTAAGTATTAATATTTGGCCCTCAGTTATTAAGCAAAAAATTAATATTTTCCGCTATAGAATCTACAGATAAAGTATTACCCATTCCTTATGAATCACCCTGTACAAAGATATCCACACTAACCTAAAATAAAATAATATAAGATGAGCTCGAGTAGATGAACTAATAAAGAAATAACAATAATTTAGCAGCAGTGTAGAAGAAACTATCCTAAGCACGTACCCAACTTGATTATTGAATAAATGAGCCTTGTATACTTTTTTAAAAGAATTTATTTTTTTATGCAATTGTCATTCTTAATATATAGTACATAATTTTTCATCATCGACAGTTAAAATAAGTACCAATAAAGCATCTTACATCTTACTGCCACGTAGGTAATAAAACTAATTATTAATGTAGATATATTCTTGAACAAATTGTCTATGCATTCAATGCAATTTTGCAATATGGATGTTTAGATGAAGATTAGTATTATTATATTATATTATTTTGATAATCAAGAATATAAACATTTTATTTTAACTAATTAAAATGTTAAGTTATTAGTTTTTTCATATTCTCTCATAATATAACCTTACTAACTATTATTTATTGTTATTTGCTAAAAGTTATTATTCGTATCAATAAAAAATAATTAGTAGGATCATTCTAACCGACCAGGATCCTCCTGTGCCAGTCAATGATACGTAACTTGATGTGCACGATTGGTTGCAGAAGTGAAAATCAATAGTACGCTGACTTACTATGTACCATTGCTGAAATGAAGCCAAGCTTTCTGCCAAACACATAAATAGAGGGATTCAACATTTTACTTCATTTATAATATAGTTTCATGAAAAGCTGGGTAGTGTCTGATAATGTCGTCATAAACAAAAGATAAATGAAAGTTAGGTAGATTAATCCCATATGAGTAATTGTTCATATTGTGGAAAAATAGAATAATACTCATAAAATTCCTTTATTGGACGTTACCGGTTTTGTGAACAATAAGTTTTTCACGAAACCGATAACGTCCAATAAAGGAATTTTATAGACTATTATTCTATTTTTCCACAATATGAAAAGATAAATGGTATTTTATGGGTAGACATAATTTTAGAAATTCTGCATAGTTGATTAAATATTCTCTTAATTTCTTTCTCTAATTGTAGTACGTCTAATGTTATAAATTTTGTTATAAAAAAAAAACATATAACTTCTTATCTTATATTGACCTTAAAATTATTAAAATATTGAAATATAAAACAACAAAACTATAAACTGTAAGGTTGCAAAATGGCCCTCTTTACTGAAACAAAAAAAGATATATGATGGAAGGTAACTACGAGTATAGTTTTCCACTATCTTAGCGTCTATATCATCATAATAATTATTTGGTTCAAGTGTTACGCTGGAGAGAGTAGTTCTGTTAGATTAAGATATGCTATGTTACTTTTCCAGAGTACTGACCATAACGATTGGAATTACTCATTTTCTTGTTTTAACTTAAGTATATAGAAAAGTTCGCTACAAATTATTAGCCCTGTTTCTGAACAGTACACTGATATTTTTGTGTATTGTAGATAAAAAATATTGTCGACAGGAGAACTGCCGATTTCAATTTAAATTTGACCTTGGAAAATAAATGGTATCAAAACAGTTCTGTTTCTAGTTCTAAAAAATCGAATGTACATTCGTTGTTAGTGATGAAGATCTGACATAATCTACGATAAGTGAGTCATTTATTGCCTCAAAATATATCGAGTATATGGACGCCAAGATAGCAGAAAATAACTTTACTTAATAATTTTTGTGGTGTGTTTATGTTTATGTTAATACTTAGGTTAAACTGGATTCTAACTCACCACATAAACTGACAAGAATATGCTACCCTCTCATTTGTCCATTATGTCTGCGTAACACTTGAAAAACTGTATCTTTTAATGTTTGTGGTTTGCAATATTCTTCTAGCCAACTAAAAACCCCTGCAGAAAGCTCAGAAAAATTATTTACAGAGACAGCACTGAATGTTACGAACAGCTGATCCATGATAGTCTGAAACTGCAAACAAATATACAGGGTAGTATGAAGTAGTACACTGTGATGCTTAATTTTATTGAAAACCAATCAACTAATTATTTATTCAATTTTCACATTTTTCTCAAACAAAAAAAAAATGTAACGAAAATGTTTTACAACATTATCACTTGAAATGTTACTAATCTTTTTTCTTTCAAATATAATTGAATTTAAGCCTCGGCATGTGTAATTAGTATATGTAAATTCATTGACAAGATCATTGTTATCTCTGGTGATTTCTAAGATAATATTTCCATAAATGTCATTCTTAGCCTCCAAGGTGGTTGCTCAGGGCTGTGTAATGAAAGCACACATACCAGAAACTTAATAATAATTTTGTTGAGCTTTTATACAGTAACATCAACTACTATCTTCATTATTATTAATGATGCTGTAATTGATCCTAGGCTTACACCAAGATAAATGCTGTTATTTGTTTTGTAATTAACTATTTGTCTAGCTAGACGTTACTTGTGAAAGTTTTCAGGAGGCTAATAGTGGATGTTTTCTTTCTGAATAATAATTATACTATTGATCGTAATGTTCTTTATAGTTATACAATTTATATTTATCCTACCTTGATTTATACATTCAATTCGGCTATTGTGTGATTATTACTAATAAACTAATAATTACCACAGAAAACTTTACTTCATCAGATATTCGAGTTTCTGTATGACCTGGTTGACTCTGCTGGGCCTTAACGATTTGTTCATAATTCGTTTGCATTATTCGTAGTGCAACAACTTCTTTCCTTAATGCATTTCTTTCCTCTTCTTGTTTCTTTTTTTGTAGTTGCAAATATTGAATATAGTCGATAGATTTTTGGAGGACAGTCGCTTTACTAAGTTTATATCCTACAAAGATAATTAAAATTACACACATTAACAATTTCGTACTTTGTTAATTATGGTTAAATTATTTATAAAACACACGATTACGGAATAAGTATCTAATAAGTAAGGTGTTTTGAAATCTAGCCGAACTTATTATGGATCTTATGCATAGACCCTTGAAACAACTATACTACATTGGTTACATACTAATATCACAACACAGTTGGTAATAAGTTTCAATTATTTTTTTTTGGACAAGATGCGAAAACGACTCAACTACTGCACTTCATAAGGCCTAGGCCGGAAAAGTAGTTTTTCTGAAATCACTACAGAATGTCTATTTTACCGACGTGATTTCAGACCCCAAAATACCCTATTCTAGTATTTTAGTTCGTTGTTAAGCAACCATCAGAAAACCGTCTAGGCCTAATGAATCTAAATGAATTCATTTATAATATTGATTGCGATTTCAGAAAAAATAGTATGTGTACCTCGTAGTAAAAGCACATTCCCGGATTCCGTGTTGCAATCTTTACGGTCGTCCTGGAATGTACTGTTTTCTGACTCCTCTGTCAGAATACTAGAATTGACTATTTTGGGGTCTGAAATTGCGCCGAGAAAGTAGACATTCTTCAGCGATTTCAGAAAAAAGTTGTTTTATTGTAAATTAAAAAAAGATTTTACCAGAAACGTCAGTTTGTTGACATGTTGGGACCAATTCCTGTAACGTATCGTATCCTTTTTTAATTGCATCTCTTCGTTTTTGTTCTGCTTGGGTATGTGCCTCACGACGACGCTCCTTATAACTCATTGGAGAGGATTTACTTTCTAAATCATCATCTTCATCTAAAATTTGATATAGTTCCAAAAGGCATTAAGACTTGCATAGATGCTAGTAATTACCTGAATGTCCTGAATTGTTTACCACGGAACTGTTACTACAATACTTAATATGTTCTCGAGGCATTCTATATTTTTGATAAAATAATATATTCTCGAGTGTATTGTATATATATACAGACCAGTATCTAAGAAATCATTATAGAACACAAATTTTAACAATATAGGTTAGAAATGCAAGAAAATTATATTGACGACTAAAATTAGAAATTATAAAAGTTACATTAAATTTATCTACGCATATTCAAGTGATACACTCTGATAACAAAGCTGATAACACAAATTCAACTCAGTTTCCATATAAGATAAACAATTCATGAAAAACAAATCATATGACTTTGACGTTTGACAGTTTGACGTTTTCCCAGAGACACAGCAGAACACATATATTCAGTGGCAGAAATGGGTTCTGTGGGCTCGATGAAGGCTTTTCGATTTCTGTCTGGTAGAGATGTGTAATTCCTAAACGAAACAAGCCCAAAGTCCCAAAAATTATGCTCACTTTAAGCCAGCGGCACACATGCGGCATTCGGCGAAAGGTGAGCGGTTACTCGGCGAAAGCCGCATGTGTGTACCTGACGCTCGTCTATCGGCGTTCGCCAGTAAATTGACGCGATTCAAAGGATTCGCGCGTCATACATTCGATGACAAATAACAAAACTCTACCCAATTATTCGTGTTTCCCACATTCGCTCGTCATTCGATAAATAAACAAATGTGTGTATCAAAGCGTTCGCCTTTCGCCAAATGCCATTCAGCCGGCGCCACACATGCGGCATTCGGCGAAAGGCGAGCGGTTACTCGGCGAAAGCCGCATGTGTGTAGCTGACGCTCGCCTCGGCGTTCGCCATTCGCCATTCCCGCTTCGCGTCGGTAAATTGACGCGAATCAAAGGATTCGCGCGTCATAAATTCGATCGGTACACACATTGGGATTGTTTTTTGCCAGTCTTGACACTTGGCAGCGTTTGTGTTGGTTTTCGATAGTTGTTTAATAAAATGGAGTGGTTAAACGACGCTCGCCTATCAAAGCTTTCGCCTTTCGCCAATTGCCATTCGACGAAAGCCAAAGTTCGCCTTTCGCCGAATGCCGCATGTGTGGCGCCGGCTTTCGACGAAAGCCAAACTTCGCCTTTCGCTGAATGCCGCATGTGTGACGCCGGCTTTACACGAATATGAACGTTTGTAATTCATACGAGTATAAAATTTTAAATTGCCATTTTGTGTGCGAATTGCATACATTTTCTACAACATATTTAATTTTCACTGCACGTTTAATATATGTATTATAAACATTGATGCAAAGAAATATGCAAATATTTTCTTTATTGTTTTGATTACACAAAAAGGGAAGAATATGCCTATCGATTAAAAGTTAAATGTGCAATGATTGAAATTCATTCCGTATTAATTATAATATAGATTTATACCAAGAAAAATATTGACAGAAACAAAATGACGATTCATCACCCCGTCGCTGGGATAATAATCTCCTTTCTCATGACTAGGAAAATGTATATGTACAAGTATAATACAAATAGACAGATCATGCACCCCTTGATGGCCATATTTCCTATGTTGGACAGAAAAATGTTTGTTATTATGTTCTCACTTCTCACCATCTTACCAATGCGGTGAGTCCAAATTTGAGAAAATAGTCACCAATGATATAATAGTTAATGATATAGTACAATTTAATTAACACAAATAATAATTAATTCGTATAATTCGTATTTTTAATTAGTTTTATCGGTTTCAGGATATTAATCCTTTGTTTACATATGCAAAAGTAGGCTGGTAAACAAGTCATAACTAAAGTTGTACAGTTATATTTAAAACTTGTACGCATAGTATAAGGAGATCTGTCAATAACTGTCAACAGATGAAATAATATATAATGAAACTATAATATAGGGCTATTTATTAATACAAACAGACAGAAAACTCCAAACAACAATAATTAAGTACTGAAATCCAACTGAAATGTATTTTCAGGCAATCCAAGGTTCATTTTTATGTAGCCGTTGTGGCATTAAAAATGTAAACATTTATGTAATATGAAAAAAGGTAACAAATAAAAACAAACAAAATATAACTGTAACCATGGCGACAAATCAACCCATACAGACTTGACCAACTAATGAAATGAAAACGTTATTAATAAGAGAATATCAAAAGGTAATATCTATTAATAATGTCTTTATTTTCTGAAACCGATAAACTATTAAACATATCACGGATGTTATGAATCATAACAGCCTTAGATGTCTTAAAATCCTCGCTCTACGAGCTCGGATTTCAAACCGACATCTGCGGCAGTTATGATAGTCATAACATTCCTAGATATGTTAATAGCTATTATACAGCGTAATTTTTATTTTTCATCCGTAGTAAATATAACTTCATAATTGTTAATAAATAATTCAAACAGTATTATTGAATAGTATAACAATTAAAACTACATATTTAAAAGGCCCTCCAATTATGGTTCTCTGGATTCAACAAAAGCAACCTAGGTTAGCAGCAATATGCTTGTGTCGTTAAAACTCAAAACATCTTTTTTTTTATTAGCGGTAATTACTTACAAAATTGTATTAATTCGCCTAAATACTTACGTATTTTTGGCACTTATGTGAGAAAAATATCGTTGACCTCTCTACCTAGGTTAAAAATTTAATTAATCGAAAACTTATATTACTCTGACGTTCTGTGTTCTGCGATGTTCTGTCAGTCAGATATTCTTTAATCTCTTGTCTGTGGTTTTAACCTAGCATCAAGAATTGTTTGGACGTTTTCGTTGTATAAAATTAAAGTTCACTAGTTTCAAACGATTCTTATGGTGAAATTAAATTAGAAATGTCTGAGGTAATTACATTATCTTCATCAGATGAAGAGGAAGTTATTTCACCACCAAAGAAGGTAAAAACAAATTATTGAGGTTAGGATGTTTACATTATTTTTGTTTTCATTTCAGAAAATTAAATCAACTTTTCTGGAGGAAATATCAATTACTCCAATTGAAAAATTAAGAAAAAGAAATAATTCCGATGATATCGTTGTACTTTCTGATGAAGATGAGGATTCCTCAGATACTGTTCGATCATCCACTAAAGGTTTAGAAAATGACCTAAATAAAGAAACTACAGAATCAAACATAACTATAAAAGACGATGATAATGATTCTGTTACATTTATTGATGATAATTTAATAAAAAGTAATGAAAATGGAGATGAATGCAGTGCTGATAATAAAAAGGACGACTCCGTCAAAGAATATTCCGAAAAAAATAAAATAGAATGCTGTATAATCAATGATGAAAACAGTTCGACAGAGTCATCTGGAAAGGAAAATAAATCAGAAAACTTATCTTCAATACTAAATAATAATTTGGAGGAACCTTCCACTTCAACCGACTCTTCACATACCGTTTTAGAAAATTTCCTAAATATTTGTGGTGAAACTATTCATAATTCACAATATCAACATTTAAAGGATAAGCAGTTCCCAATTTTAAGGAAATATTATAATAAATGTAGCCCGAGGCTCAGAGAATCTTCAAACTTTCTAAAACTAATAGAAGAGAATACGTCGAGGTGTCAAAAATCTCCAGCAGCAGCTGTTATCAGTTTTAATGAAATATTCCAATACGTAAAGGAACTTATTGATGCAGAATGTATAGAAGTATCAGATGAAAATAGATTAAAGCTTAAAAAGCTAGAGAAAACCATTAAATTATTAGTCATCAAAATAAAGCATTTAGAGAATTTAGAGATTGATTTTGATGATGAAGAAGATTCCTCGTATCTCATGTTAGACAGGTACTACAATATTCGTTTTATTATTTTGTGCTCCCTATTAGAAGTGACTGTGTAATACACCCCTTTTTACGCCAATGCTTTAATATTTTTCAATTTTCTAGTCAATTATACATATAAAAAACTTTTGTAAAAGTTTGTAATAGCTGTTTTACAGCCGGCAATTCTTTCTTGCAATACACAATATTCTTGTAGGAAGGCATGTACACTTGACAGCCAGGAGATCAGATGAATCATCTGACCCTCAAGTGCGCAATGCGCATGCCTTGATGCAAAATTATTGCGTATTGCAAGAAAGAATTGCTGGCTGTAAAGCGGTTATAAGTCTTAGAATTTGAGCGTGAAATCAAAATATTTGGATGCAATTTATATCCACCTAAAAAGAAACAAATCTTATCTTCCACATTTGAAAAAATAGAAGGATACTTATTCTTATAAAATCAAATATAAATTTTGGCTAAATTAGATGTATTAACTAATTATGTTTTTTGTTTTAGATATTTAAATAGGTTAAATAAAGTCCACGTAAAGTATTGTCAAATTTTAAAGAAAAATCCTTATAGCGGGCGTATAACATATGAGAAATTGGATTTCGTGGATTCGGAGTATAACGAAATTAATAAGGCGATAAGTAAAAAATACAAAAACAACAAAAAATTTCCTAGTTACATAGAAATGGAAGAATATATTAAAAAAGTTGTGGCAGAACACAATTTAATCTTATCAGAAGCTAAAATTAAGAGCGAGAGTAAGTTATTTTTAAAATATTTATATCACACACCTTTAAATCAACGATGCCATAACTTTTGATAATTTTGGATAAATTTAATTGAGTAGGTATGACATTAAAAATAATTTGATGATTTAATAAGTGTTACTTTTTTATAATTTGCTATAAATTCATCAAGCCATTTTTAAGGACTACAAAGAATTTACTGAATTATTTATCGTGATTTTTATTTTCTTTTAAAATAACTTAAATTATAATATGTATAGAATGTCAGTATACATTATTGGTAAATATTTATTAAGATATTCAGCTCGATGAGTTATAAATATCCACTATATCCACATAGTATTGCTGATTTTATTCATTTCAAACTTGTCAAACTAGATTCCTAAATAAACCAGAGATAAGAAAGAGCCTCAAAGTGTTTTTATTCTCTTGTGCACTTTAATATTTCTAAATAATATAATGATTTTAGGTATTCGCTGCTTTAAAAAATTGGGTGAGCTTTTACAAACCCGAAGGAAAAAAGAACTATACGATGCTCATTATTTATACATAAGAGATAGTGAAGATCCAGCAAGTGCAGATTCTTCATTAGAATCAACTCTAAAGCAAAATTTTGTTGAAGGTCAAATTAAAATTGAAAAAGTTTGTGAAGAGTAAGTTCCTTTTCATCAATTTTTTTTATGTAATAGAAATATGTAATGTTAATTTATTATTCTTATCAATTATTAACAGTTATAATTTTTACATTAGCATTCACATGGATTGATAATATAATACAGTATACTTTTATAAAGTGGCTCTGCGTAAATAGAGGGAAATGTAGCAATTCTTTCTTATATAAAAATTTAAAATCGGTAGAGTTGAAGAGTATAACTTTCCCTCAGTTTAAAAATTAACCAATTAATAGATTCAATCATTTGAATATTTCTTCTATATTTTTAATTACCGAAACCAGGTAATATAAGAAATCACAAGCAAAATTCGCAACATATCAAATACAGATTCCTGAGCCAAATGATCACTGAAACATAATGCAATTCATGTAATGTATAGTATGCCTAATTCACATCCAATATGCGGTACAGGTATTGAGACAGTGATGCAGCTCAGCCTACGTCAGTTTGAAAGAAAACCGAAATGGTTTCACAAAGTAGCAGTATATCTATGTAGCAAATATGTGTTGGTATATTTAGTATAAATTTTACTTATTACGTTAACATGCATAATTTTATTATATATTGTTATCCCAAGAAATTGTGTTTTATGGGGGCAAAATGTCGATTTATTATTAAAATACACTTTTTATTCTTTGTCAATAATTTTTTATGTCTTGCAGATATACCACAAAAGACAACCTTGGTGTAGAGATAGTTTTAAGTGAAGAGGACTCGGATAAAAGTGACTATGTAGATAGTGAAAATGAGGAAAAAAATGGTGGTGAATAATAATTTATATAATAAATCAACAGAATTTGTAACGATTTTTACTGTAGTTATTAGGTAACTTGCAATTTTAACATTTTAATTATTTTGTTAAACTTTATTATTATTTTTCCTATAGTGTATAAATGGAGTAAGAAAATTACATTATGAAGTGACCTCTACAATTGTTTTTACTTTAAATGAAACGCATGTACTTGTTTGTTTTTCATAATTTGTCACAATAGCCTTAAAATTATTATTATCCTTTTCTAATTCTATTCTATAATCGATTTTTTTAGACAACTTATTTTTGTTCCTGGAATTATCATGCCGAATAAAAATTAATAATACTTGTAAGTTTCTTATAACGTTATACAATATTTCAAAATTTTTTAATGAATGCTGATAGTAACTTAACATTTCTATGTTAAATTTGTTTATCCAATATTGAGCTGCAATATTATCAATTGCAATTAGATTTATGTTTTCATTACTGTGAATCAGTTTATCTAAGTTGTAAAAAGTCATTTCTAGTTCGTCACTTGTATAACAGTTCACAATTGTAAGATTCTTTAGTGAATTTTCTATGATACTTTTTCTAGATTCAGTAATACCATGATTTCCAATGAGAGTTTCTATAACTTTTATGATTTTAAATAAATTTATTTGAAATTCTGTATTAATAAAAATTACACCAGAACCTCTCCATTCTTCATGAAATTTGTTTGGAAGAATACACTTTACTATAAAGTCCATCAATAAGTCGTTTTTGTCAATTTGTGGATTACCAGTAATTTCTACAACTTGATTAGGGTGTGGACCACCATCTGGGAAAAATTTAGGACTAAAACCTTCTAAAAATGTTTTATGGGCAACCCTGGAGAACAACTGTACACCAGATTCAATTTTACTGTTTTGCATTTTGCAGGTTTGGACCTGAAACAAGAAACTTTATAAACAATTGTAAATATGTGTCATTAAGTTATGAAGTTATGGATAAATGAATAAACACACCACAGAAATTATAAATGAACACTGATAATTATGTAGATATATTAAAAAAATCCTCAACTGAGAATATCACTTCTCTTTTGTGTGTAAATAATTGCGTGAGAATTTGCTTCCACAAATATTATAGTTCATATGCATTAGTCGATCCTGGTAATGATGTCATAACACTCACTCTCTCAGATCTGGTCCAGTGATGATGTATTTTTAATAGTATGTGCACAAAACAAATGTTATTTCCTATCCTGTCCTGTCCTATTCCAGTTCTAAAGTCGTGTCTATATATGAGTATATATAGTTCCCATAGGGCACGGTAACCGAGTGGGTAAATGCGTTGATACGTCCTTACTTGGTTGCAAAGATCGAGGGTTCAAATCCATCCTGGGGCAAATTAGAAATTTATTTCTGATTTGCTTTGGACTTCGATAGAGAGAGAATTATCGAAGCCCCAGATGTGGTTCAGACTCCACAATAAACTGTAGGGCCTCGTCTCTCTTTACCCAGCACAAAATTCTAGGATTTTTTGGGGGTTACTTCGAAGACTTGCGAGGCGAAAACATTTTTTAATATCTACTGGTTTGTCTTATTTTCTCCTACTCACTGCTATAGTACATCAGATTTTAACATGTTATCATATGAATGGGAATAAATTATAGGTAAATGTTTAATAATGTATGTATTTTACTATTTTTACATTTCTGTATTGGTTATTGTAATTACCTATTTAAATTGGAGTCTGGAGATATTTTCTAAACACAAGCTCAAAAACATTCCTTTGGAAATAAAAAAGTTAACACCAGACCAGAAAATAACGCCTGAATATTGAAAAAATATTAAAAATTTCTCATAATTTTACTAATAATTGTACACCAAGATTTAACTCTCGTATTTGCTTATTATTAAAGGAAAAGCTGTCCAGAGATTGTCTCTGGACCTGTCCTAAACCCACAGAATATATCCTAAACCTGTTAGCACAGAATTGTAGCTGTTGTTTCTTTTTTGTTATTTTCGAACCGTTGAGACTAGGTTAGCGGAACTCAAGAACGATAATAGACACTTTAAGTTGTGTCAATAACGTAGACGTAAACGTACGTTTTCGTAGTCGCGCTTGCGCAGTTCATAAACTTTCACGTTATCGTCTTACGTATCTACGTTATCTTACGGATTCTCACGTGTACCTAAAACGGTAACGTACGCTAACCGAAGTGTACCGAAGCGGCGGCGATAACTCGCGAAGTGTATTTTGATGCATTTTTAGTTGCTTTATAGGGTTTACTTTAATAAATAAAAAATTCAAAATTTCAACTCGACAAACACAAATAGGATACGTCGGATTTTTAAGGTTATATATTTGTTGACATGTTGATAACCAAAATTTTAAGGTGACCTACAAACGTACAAACTACTTAAACTGAATTGTGAAACAGGACGTAAACGTGAAAATTGTACGTTAACGTGCACATCTGCATTTACGTATCACGAACAACTTAAAGTGTCTAATCGTTGAGCGGGATTGCGTTCCAAAGCGGTCTTTGAGCTTGAAATATGCCCATCCTTGTTTAATTATACTTCATAAACAAAGAGCAAAAGCCAATATTGGTTTGGCATAGATCAAGGATTGTTAACTAGAATAACAATCCTTGGGCATAGATAGCCTGCTTTGGAACGCAGTCCGGGTATTTTTACTATTGCATTGCACTTCTTTTTAAGTGTTCTGTGCCTAGGAAAGAAATCGATAATAGACTTATTTATTATGGGTGTATATAAGGGGGGAGGGGGTTAATTTAAGAAAAAGCTTCAAACGGTCCAAACGCAACATTCAATTAAAGTCGTTTTGCGGCCAAAAATTTCGAAAATGTTTTGATAACATTTATGTTATTTCGCGATGAGACCGTGACGTCATTCAAGGCAACTGCATCCGCTTTTAAAACTATCTGGGAGACCGTTTTAGAATTAAAACTTAAATAAGTTTTAGGTAAGATTTGTCAAACTGATCAGGCAGGTAACTTATTTTAAAACTTATTCATACTACAAAATGTTTCAAAATTCAAAAACGGTCTCCCAGATTTATAGTTTTAATAGCGGATGCAGTTGCCTTGAATGACGTCACGGTCTCATCACGAAATAACATTTAAATGTTATCAAAACATTTTCGAAATTTTTGTTGTTAATATTTTGAGCCTTCATGCTCGTTGATTTTAAAATTTTACATTTTTGCAAGTCTCTGGTCTCTGCTCTGCTAATATGACATAATCAGTGAAAATCGCAATAAGACCACTTAAATTTAGTTCCCAGATCATTGATAGAAAGAAAATTATACCAAAGTTATAAGCCACAGATTAAAGAAGTGTCTGTGACTGTTAGCAGAGACAACGTTAGTAAAATCTGCGCCAGGGGGAGGAACAAATTGAAATTAATAAAGAGTTGACTGGAATACTCTCAGATAAACAGTAGAAACTTTGTTCGGAGGTAGAAACACTGAGGGAATACTACTCCATCATTGACTCTGTCTCTATCAGTTCAATTTTCTTTAGCTTATCCTAATTTACATTTTACATAAGTTGAATGCGCCTTATGATCGGAGTAGCCCACTCACTGAAAAGGAAAGCTGATCCCAGAACATATGTAAACTGTCAAAACCAAAACGCCTATCTGTCAACTGCCTATGGTTCTTTTTCTGTGTCATTAGAAATAATAATATTAATAATTATAAAAAGAATCCTAAATGATTACGTTTTCATTAATTGATGAGAAAATTTTAAGAATAGAATTTATAAAGTAAATGTGAACAATAAAGAATATTGGTTTTGGAGTTTAAAGAACGGAAGAGGTATGTAAATGTTTATGGCACTGATTTAGATTTATTTTTAATTCAACTTATGATCATCCTTAATTTAAGAAGAGGAATATTTTCTGAAGTTAATTTTTTGAGCATCTATAATATAACGTTTCATTTCCATAATTATGGTGAAAGTTATTCATTATGATCTTGATGTTTACCTAACAGTTTTTTATTTGTTATTGTTATTATTCCTTAGTGTCACAAAACCTTTTACCTGCCCTATTCTCGGAAATCATATATTCCTTGTAGTTTGTAACCAGTAGGGTAGCAATCCTGTATTGTGTTTATTCCAAGTATGGGTAGGTAATTAAATAAACATGCCTGCATAGGTAATTTGAGTAGAACTTCAAGGTATTGTATGTGATGTGATGGTGATCTGTTGTTTTGTGTATGAAAGTACTAAAAATTGCCAATACTCTCAGTGAGTAGGTAATTTTTATATTAAAATTATTTAAATTCCTTTTACAATGTATTATACTGTACATCTGTACATGCACATAAACCATTAAAAGAAAGAACCAAGTGTAAAAAGTTTAAGATACACGAAAGAAATGAGTTGGTGTCAAAAGTATATAGAGTGAAGGTGAACAAAAAGCACTTAGTGCCTCCTTCTACCTCTTAGGTTACAACAATATGCTATTGTTTAAAATTGGCTGAAATCTTGGTTACAACCGATAGTGACGTCACCCCCTTTTAGGGAGACGGGTTGAGTTATTTCACACAGACTTTATTTATATATACAGTAAGTTTTCCAAAGCTTTCTAAATAAACCAATTTGTGTGTGAAACAGACAGTATAAGCGAGAGAACTATACATTCAGTGAAGACTAGGACGATTGCCTGTCATTCTTTCACTGCTTGGATAATTTATCCCAGTCAGCCGTCAGTGTGCGCGGCTCTCACTTTGCTGTATCTTTCACACATATTGGTCTATTTGGAAAGTAAATTTACTGTATAGTCTTTGCTCCTCATTTGACTATTGGATTATCGCAAATTATATGTAAATTCTCACATTTTGTTGAGTTGAATTTATATAATATACGGGGTGTCGTAGGAAACTGGACTTTATTTTTGGCGTTAAGGTGTTATCAAAGCGGAAATAAGAAATAGATTATCTGTTTGTTAATATATTTAAAAAATATGGAGATTAGTCTTATCAGGTTTATGGTAGATTTTTTTTTGCCTGCCGAATAAAATAAACACTGCCGCGGTACAGGTGTGGTAAATATTAATAGAAAATGTTTGTCATATAATCGAAAAAAATTGTACCTCGAATCACAAATTGCATCAGCACAACAGACACAATAGTTGTGCTGTATTTCTCGGTAATTACGGACCTAACTCAAAATTTTAATTATCTTCAAACATTAATGTTTTTCAAATAGTTTAATATAAGTATTATTTAGCCTTAATACTAAAGTTTTGCTTTCGAGATCACCATGTAAATAAAAATAATACGATTTGTTAAGGTATTGAGTAAATATCTTTCATATCTACTGTCAATATTTGATATGAATGCAAATAATCATTTAATTTCTACGCATACAAATTAAATTATTGTTGATTACATGTCCGATCATTCAAAATATGAGAATATTTCTCAAGCAAAACAAATTTCAATAAATAGTAGTGCATTAAATAATGATTTAACCCCTTATTTAATTATTTATTTGGTATCAAGCCACTGAATAAAGGAATAATATAGAAAGATGCAACCGAGCAGGTTTTGAGATTTTAGTGGTGTATTTTTTTGCCATTAGTTTTAGGATTGTCATTTGTAATTTGGCTGCATAGTTGTTGTAGTTTTAAAGATAATTAAGCATCACATAAATTAAATAACCCCCCTAAATTTAACAAGCAGAGTCAGAATAGAGGGAGGCTATGTGTATCAATTCTATATCAATGTTATTATTTGTCGACACTGGGGCTCGAATTAAGGAGTAACAGTAAACGTTGAAAATTTGAAAAATCTAGTTAATAGTTCAGCTACTGATTATGCTCAAAAAAATATGATATACGAAGTTGCGTACCAGAGGTCTTTCTATATCACGGTACACTAATCATCAATATCTGCCAAGGTTCATATTACGGCCACCTAGACCTAATATCATAAGATGGCTATTAACTGTCATTTTAAAAACAAATGCCATGTTGCGATACATGGTTGAAAAGAGAATTCGCGAAAATCACGGAGTGCTCGACATCTATATTTTTTGGCGTAATCTCAATATGATTATAGTAGGGCCAAAAAGAGTAGTCAGTAAATCAAAAAATTCACCGGCAATTCTTCAAAGTATTTAGCTGTTATGGAATATAGAAGCGGCAGCTTTTTTTACCATATAATCTCATATAATTCAGAGAAAAATATCAAGTTTTATCCGCCTACCAGAGATGAAAACCACAACTAGTTCCCCCTGGCTTTACTGACTACTCTTTTTGGCCCTACTATAGTCATCATTCATAGTGAACAACAAACCGCTGTCACTACTGTCACTGTCAGTTCGCGGGTTTCTTAAATTTATCTTGTGATTTTTTAAATTAAAAGTGCGTTTAAAGAGTTGTTATTATATTTAGCTAGTTTATAAACAATATAGCAATGCAATCAATTAATAAAATGGTTGACACGATACTTTAATAAAAAAAGTTTGTTACTAGAATTAACCTCTAAATTTATCGTAAATGTCAAAACACTGTCAAAGGTTTGTTGTTCACCACTTGGTTCAAACACACTAAATTTTCAGCGCCATCTCGCGGTACGTGATTTCCGCGAATTTAAGGATGAATCAGATGGGTAAATAAAATATACAGGGTACCGTTTCAGAAAAAGAAATTTTTTAATGGATGGTGTATTTCTAGAATAGCACAATGAAGAAAGACAACTTGGAATCAGATGACACAAATGTGTTTAATTTAATAATGAAATTACGACAAGAAAAGCTATTGGTGAGAAGGGAAAAAACTAATATACAAGACCTTAACATATTAATAACGAATAAGACTCATAAAATTATCCAAGAAGCATGGATTACCAGCAAGCAGCGTTTACTGTTGTACCAAAGAGAAACTAGCTCACAGAATTACCAAAAGGTTGATTACCTTCTTAATTCAGAATTTGTCGAAGCAAAGAAAGCGTTAGGATTTCAGGTAAATAAATTTTAATTAATGTATACAAAATTACAAAAGCCATTTATCAAAATACCTAATTGTTTGTAGCATTGTCAATAATTGTTTTAAATTTTTTAGTTGTAATTATTAACTTAACTTCCCTATTGCCATTTCTTATTAAAATTTTTTTCAGAATGCAATAAAAATAGGAAACTTATTACAAGTGCTGAGATCACAACCTGCTCAATTAGCAAAATGGCTTATTATTGGAGAACAAATGGTTGAGGAAGCACAGAATTTTTCTTTATTATTGCAGAGCATTGTAGTAGGGCTATATGGATGTTTTATTTTTCCTGAAGATACAAAATATATGTTGTCGTTATTATATGAACTTGGTAAGCTGCAATTATTGAGCAGCGATAACCCACGAAGGTATTGTTTACAAAATCGTTGATGAACTGATGAATTGATTCAGATTGTTTTAGGGTAATGAAGCAAAGAACATGTTCATTCAAACAGCTGTACTTTCTTTTTCATGAGGTTCTGCAATCTGCGAAATTCTTTTTAAGTGCTGCCTTAGAAATACCTATTATCCAGTTGATGTCCTGTACAGATTACTATTTAGATGTAGATCCAGATAAAACGCTTATGCGGTAAGTAATAATGAATAATATGAATAATAAATTTTAGGTTCCAACAATATTTGAAGACTAATAATGTGCAATCTATCATTATATTTAGATTATCTAGCATGTGCACTTAATGATTCATTTGTGGCTTACTTGTGGTTGGTTTATACTCTTACGTCTGATATTTCTGTAGATGTTAAAAATGAATAGTTGCTTTTGACAATTATGGTAATCTAAAGTGTCTCACCGGTTTCTGCTTTATCCATGACTCCTGGAAATTTAATATTTAGCAATGTCTAAAAATAATATATCACATACCGCAACCGGCAGCCAAGTACGTACTTGTACGAACTTATTGGTAACTAGATACATATTTCATATTCACGGATGCTACAGATTGAATGGGCAACGATACAAGTAATTTAAATGACCTCTGGAGTCAGTCTACAGTCTACAAGATCACACCTGTATGCGCTGCAAGTCGGTTGCCCATTTATTTCGCATGTAAACCCGGCCCTATGTACTTACTTGGCTGCCAGTTACTGTATATGGAAAAATCATGCAAATAAAATATGTTTTAGGTATAATCAAGATGACAATGAAATCACCAATCTTTTTAAAGATGCTGAGGAATACAGAAGGGAAGTTGTAATCAGGTTAAGTCAATATACCAATACCTTCATAAATTCACTTTTAGAGAATGTATACAGTTTTCCCAAGTCGATTTCATGGATTGTATGTCAAATTTCTAAAATTATTGAAAAATCATATGGTTCGAAAGAGGTAAAAAAACAGAATTTGGCTCTCGATTTGAAATTAATATACAATAATTTATTTCAGGCAAATTCTATCATTACTGAATTGATATTCACTTTGTATATTTGTCCAGTTATTGTAGATCCGGAACAGTATGGAATATGTAATTCACAAGTAACTGATATTGCACGGCATAACCTAATACAAGTTGGCCAAATTTTACAGATTCTAGCTTTGAATAAGTTTGAACCAACCGATATCAAATATACAGACCTATTTGAATTGCTCGATAAGACCAGAATTAATAATTTTGTTGAATTGCTGTTTTTTGATATGGATAATGAGGAACCACCTTTTGATTCTTCCCCTGTTATAATAAGGGATATGATGCTGTTTACTGAACAGGAGCTTAATAATGTGGTAAGCTTTCATTTCTCGGTTAAGTAATTAAAAAAAAATCCTGGAATAGCTTAATTTATACACACATTTCTAAACATATCACAATCTTGGAACTAATTAAGCGATAGTTTTTCTTAACAGTTGTTACGAATGATAAATTATTTGCGCGGTGCTTATGTTCATAAACTTTCTTGACTTTTTTTTTACTAGTGATGCAAATACAGGGTGTTTCATTTTTATATGTCGTCCTTTAAGGAGGTGATAGAGAATCGAAAAATAAGTCGACCTGTCCAAAAAACCTATATCAAAAATGCATAGTAACGAAGTTACAGGCCTTCAAAGTTGGAATAAAAAAATCGTTTTTTTGTCATAACTTCTAGACCATACGACCGATTTTAACCAAATTTTGCACAGGCAGTACTGAACTACATACCTACAATCCTATAAGATTAACTCATGTCAAAAATCACCAGTGGCGTAGATACTGGGGTGACGCCCCCTATTTCTCACCCTATTTCCCACGCCACTGGATATTTTTTTTTTTTGGCCAGGTCGACTTATTTTTCGATGCTCTATCACCTCCTTAAAGGACGACATTTAAAAATAAAACACCCTGTATAGGTATTGTATTATGCAGTAATTACAATTTATTTTGTAGATTAAAAACCAACCATCTACATTTGTAAATATGTGTTTATGTTTACTATGATACTGATATTAATTTCTCTAATAATCTCTAATCTCTAATATAATAGATATGAAAAATACCGTGATTTAATCATGATAATTGATTATATCACGAATTTATATATAGTACAAAGCAAATAATTTTAATCATAATATTAACTGTATTATCTTTCATTTTATTAAAGTATATAAAATATTTGATGCCTTCAATAACAAGATTGTTTGCCCGTCTTGCACAGTGAGATAATATTAATCAGGGGAATGTTGATGGAAGACGATGGAAGATGAGGGAAACATCAAAATTTAATTTTTTGCACTACTTCTATAAAATGACCTTCATATTTGGTCTTGAGAATTTAATAGCCTTCAAGTTAATATTTGTTGGATTTATGAAACTAGCTTTTATAATGAAGAGGGGAACGTAATTTTAACACAATGTACAATTATTTCGCATAAAGATAATGTCAATATAGCTCCATGTTGGACGCCAAAATAAAATGGAAATAGATAAAATTGAAAAATCAATATTGTTCCGTGTTTACACCCCTTAGTAAACACTCCAAGCGTAGAATCAATGGCTACGTTCGAGTTTGACTGGGGCAAGGCGAACAGTGCGGGTAACGGGTATTGTGACGTCAATACCGAGCGTACCGGTTGATTTCAACTCGAACGGTAGGTGGCGAGTAAACTACACAACAACACAACCTCAAATTTTCCATTTTGCACTAAATAATTTAATAATTAGGCCTGCCTACTTTTTTTCTTTACTTTCACACTATTTCACAGAACGTATGAATCGTATGATAACATTTTGGCAACGACAGTCAGTTGACTCAGTTGTTGTTGACACTTTTTAGTTTTTGGTACTACTTTTAAGGTTATGTTTTAAGCAAACCCTGATGCTCAACCTCCAAACTCCGAGAACATCGAGCGCGCTCCGACGTGCTGCCCCAAGCCGTCTCAAACGCAAAGGAGAACGCTCCGAGTCTTAACTAAAACGCTTAAAACAATACCGAACGCCTCGGGCGCCCTTGGGGCGTGAAAACGAACGCCCCCTATAATTGCAACAACACTAACATTAACTCACTAAACTACGTACAATAATTAGTCACTTAAAGTATAAATAAATTAATTACTATTTTTAACCACTATTATTATTTACTACTTGTCACTGTACTAGTCATTGTTCCTTTTCTGTTTTGTTCAGTTCACTTTTCAATTTCCAAATTTATGAACGAAAAAGAGCAGAAAATATAATTTGAAAATATTTTTTAGAGGTGTCAATTTAAGATAAAAAATTTAAAATTATGAGTCGTTGAAAAGAAAAACATATTATTCATGAGTAGGTAATGGAATCTTTGAAAGAATTGACATACCTAATATCTCAAAATTTTGTTGTTTATTTAGAATCAGTTTATACAAAAAAAAAAATATGAAAGAAAATGAGGAAATGGGAAAGTTTAATTCTTTTACTACATAACAAATACACATTCTAGAAAGGAGCGCTAGGTAAAAATATAAATATAGGGGTCGATTTCAACATCTCGATGTGGTTTTTTAAGGGTAAATTAAGATGAGTAAGAACAATAATGGGTAATTTTTGTAGTTTTTCAATAATATAATCATGAAAAATTCAATAAAATTGAATATTTTCACGCAATGTGCATAAGTGCATGTCGAGGTGTGTTTCAAAATTCATAACCGTGTATAGTTGTTTAAATAAAGCAGCCATCGAGACCATTTACATCTTGGATTGTAGTTTCTACTCACATTTTAATTAATAATAAGTGGTTAAATATTGGTTACTGGCTTATAACAAATCAGTATGATTGTAAATTTTCAGGTATCTAGTTTCCAAAAGATACAGACAAGCCAAAAGCATAATGATAAACTTGTAAAAGATGATGACATTATAGAAGAGCAGTTATCTTCATTAAGTTTATCGAGGGATAATTCTCCGAAATCTACTCGATTAACTTCAACTGAAGAAATTACTTTAAGGAAACCGAACTTTTTTTCTCTAGGTATGTAGTCATGATATAAAGATCAACAAATATGAAATTATAAATATAAAAAATAAAATTTATTTATTTATTATTTAGGTTCGAAAAATCACATAGTCCGGTCAGCTTCAGAAGAAATAAAGACTCATTGTAATATAGTTCTTATTTTTCCAATTGATCAAACGCATTCAGATCCAATAGGCTTATTACCTGAGGAAAAAATAATAGATTTGAGTATTCCAGTGAAAAGCGAAGAGATATTTGAAGTTCCGAATAAAATAATTCCAATTTTGCCAGATACCCCTAATCAAAATGGAGATATTAAACAATCATTTACTTTTCAAGATGAAGGTTCTATTGGAAACACGTCAGACAATTTAGAAGCAATATCAGAAGCTGCTAGTAATCATTCTGTGGATAGTAGCATCGAGCTAGAAAATGAAGATCAAAATGATAATCTATCAGATATGGTATCAGCTAATGTTTCTGGTAGAGGTACACCAAATATATCTGGCCGTGACACTCCTAGTTCTCAAGTATGTGAAAATGATGACCGTGTTATGGCCGAGGCAAGACAAGTCGATATTGCACAACCACAGCAAAACCTCAGTCGTCAAATACGTTCAGAAATTGATGACAAATTTTGCAAATTTGAAATAAAAAAATTGTTAGAAGGCGATGAAACTATTTCAATTATATCAGAAACTTGGAGTACCGATGTTTTAGCATCAGACAATGAAACAATTGATGCTGGGGATTCTCGACAAGAACGACAAAGTTTACAATTGGTCGAGCCAGCAATTCAAGAGGTGCCAATAGGGAATATTTTAGATATTTCAGAAACTCAAAGTGAAAGTGCATGGTCCACTGATGTGATGGCTTCTGACACTGAACGCTTAACGGAAGTAGATAACGATGACACTGTTAGTGTTGCACAGTCTGATGACACTAATAGTGTTGCCAGATCGGACGATACTAGATCTGAAACTGATGAAACCTTAGGTGGCATTCGTAGATTGTCTACTTCATCTAACTCATACAATATTCCAGTACCTCAAAACTATGTTTCTACCGTTACTGTAAGTAACACCACCAACTACGTTGCTTCTTCAAATAACCCGTTCTTATCAAATGGAAGTATTGGTAATATGCCATATTTACCTTCCTTGCCAACAAACAGCACTAATTCAACCAAAAGTACCACCAACTATGTTACTTCGTCAAATTTCCAGGAATATAGTAAAGTTGACATAAAAAATGATAGGATTAATGGAAAAATTTATCACACAGCACATACTGATAATAATGCAAATACTGTATTCAAGTCTTTAACATTAAATAATTCGGAACATTCATTGCGGTTTTCTGAATCCACTGCTGAAATAAAGAATTCAGCTTTTAATTCAACTGCCTCAGTCATGACACTGGTTAATAACAGAGTGCAGAATTCGGTTTTGAAAGAATCAGATATAAATAGTATTGCTGGACCAAGTGGTTTACATAAAAAACCTATTACCTTAGTTGAGGCCGAAAATGAGTATCTGAAACAAAATCGAAATGTAAAAAAATACGAAGAACGACCAAACGAAATTTTGCTTAGTAACTGTAGCTTGAACTCCAGTTCTAGCGGCAGTAGTAGTAATAGCTTTGAGAACAAGAATTCACACAATGAAAATTCTGAACAATGGGAAAGTAAGCAGTGGCTCAACAGCTCTGGTAGCAGTCTTAATGTTACTCTTACACCCTCTGAAAGTACCAGTGAACTGTCAGTGCTTAGTGTTAATAACATCTCTAATCCTGTTAATATTTTAAACAAAAAGTCAGTCACATTACTAAATAACAGAATTTTAAAACCGTCGGTGTCTACTGGTGCTATTCCAAAGAGCATCAGCTTCGACATGAGTGCCGACAAAGGGTTAGAAGACGATGGCAGGTCTAAGAGAGGAGGTTTCTTTGGGAAACTAAAGATTGGATTTAAAAATAGGAGAGGCAAGACATTTAGAACTCAAGATGACTTTAGGTTGGAAAATGAGGACTTTGGATCTGGCAAAAAGCTATCAGACTCGCCCGTGAAGATAAATAATAATACAGGTATGTAAAATTGGCGTTACTGAACAGATTTTTTCTGTAATATAACAATATTTATTTTAATTAATATTAATAATTATATTAGGAGGCCCTTCAGTTGGGTAAATTTTTTTAGAAGGTTGAAAAATGAAAAAGATTTTTCAGGGAAGTTGATTGATAAATATTGTAAAATAATTTGATATTATGTTGTTAAGTTTATCATATCAATTACAACAAATTCATAAGTACAAAAAAAAAATAAGAACCAAAAGAATTACGTAAATATTTCTAATAATTAGTCACTTTAATTTTTTTTTATCGATTTCCAGAAGTATCGGATGATATATTAGCTAAATATCGAACAAAGCCCTTTGTTGAAAGCAGCCCCGTGAAAGAAACCTGTGATGTAAGCAATTCCCCTAAAGGAAGAAATTTAGTTAGTGTTAATAGCGAGGAAATTAATAGCTTTAATGATATTAAGAATAAATTACGTTTAGTTTTAAGTAATACATCAGAAATTCCACGTTATGTTAAGGTAAGCTGTTTTTAATTTTGTTTATTCTTAGATGGGTATCCAGAATGTTCTAAAAAGTGATTTATAGTTTAATAATGTCTGTGGCAATATGGCAATTTAAGGATTTGTTTCAAGAAATTTATTACTACTCAACTCATATATTTAAAGAGGAATTGATATAACTAAAATTTTCTGTTAAAAATCTATGCAGTGTTGCGGATTTAAATTTGTCTTGGTATTGTATACTATCTCTTTTTTATGTCTAATAACTCTGTACTTCGACTACCGAAGAAAAGGGTTGTACGTCTTTGAAATATAATGCCACATTATGGCAGGGCCAGGGCAGTGAAATGGTAATTCATCTGGTAAATTATTGTTTTCTTACTGTAATTAATGGTAGTTTATTATTTTTTTTACCATATATTATAAGATTAATAATTATAATTAATCTTGAAAATAATTGCTACATTTTTTTGCCGTAAATTGAGAGATTAGTTACCGAAATTAATAACAGCGAAGGATAAAATTATTCCAATGGAGGACAAAATTATCCATCTAGTGGTCAGTTGTTGCTACTAACTGTCGAGACATACAATGTTACTGTGACAGATAGCGACTTTTTAAAGTACCAAAGAGCAGTCGACCTCTAGCCCTGGTGGACTAAACTATTAATAATAGATAGGATTATAGGAAACAACTATTCAACGGACTAAAGTCCCGCCTTGCGTTGAATTATACCTACAAATCCAAATGGGTAGCCAAATTTTATTATTCGTCTTTTCTACACCAGACACAGACCGGTTCAAACTTTTTATGTTCTCGTCAGTGTGCCATAGGTATTTGAAAAGACGAATAATAAAGGCAAACCATACTAGTATCATGACAGACAAGCAAATTAATAACAGCGAAGGATAAAATTATCCCAATGGAGGACAAGATTATCCATCTAGTGGTCAGTTGTTGCTACTAACTGTCGAGACATACAATGTTACTGTGACAGATAGCGACTTTTTAAAGTACCAAAGAGCAGTCGACTTCTAGCCCTGGTGGACTAAACTATTAATAATAGATAGGATTATAGGATTATATTAATAACAGCGAAGGATAAAATTATCCTTCGCTGTTATTAATTTGCTTGTCTGTCATGACACTAGTATGGTTTGCCTTTATTATTCGTCTTTTCAAATACCTATGGCACACTGACGAGAACATAAAAAGTTTGAAACCGGTCTGTGTCTGGTGTAGAAAAGACGAATAATAAAATTTGGCTACCCATTTGGATTTGTAGGTATAATTCAACGCAAGGCGGGACTTTAGTCCGTTGAATAGTTGTTTCCTATAATCCTATCTATTACCGAAATTAATATGTCTACCACAACATTAATTAATTTCGGTAAATAATTTGTAATTTACCAAAAATTAATTATGGTTATTACCGCACCAAATTAATGTTCACGTTGATTTTCAGATAATTAATTTAATTTGGTAATTGATTAAAATTCTTAATTTAACCTTGCTGCATCCTGGCCTGATTTTGACGTAATATTTATATTCTCTAAATTATGTAGGTAAAAATGTGATAAGAATATGCGTGATTTTCTGACAGTTCATTTCATGAATATGTATCAACTTCGTTTCTTCGGTAATAAAAATACAGTGTAAAATATATTTATAAATATTTTTTTATTCCTATGTCTTTGAAAATGGTGTTTTAAAGCAGTCATTTTCAGTTGCATTTTAATTCTTACTAAAATTTGGTTATTTTCTAGAATAATCCTATTAGTGCTAAGAACAAAATAGAGACCGTGTTGAGACTTGAGCTGGGGAAGGCCAGAAAGTTGAGAGAGTGGTCTAATGTAGCTAGAATCTCAGAAGCAATAAGATGTGTTAATTTATTAAATGACAGTAGTTGCCTTAAATTATTAAAATCTATGCGAGAAGATATTATATTAAGATCAACTTATATACAATATCTGATTACTTCTAAACAAGAATTACTTTTTTGTGATAATTATCTTGATAGGTAAGCTTTTAATATGTAGAATTTTTGTGGAAAAATTAGACGTAATGATCATATTAGGTGCCCACAAGGTAATGTACTTACACATCTTTTTTACCAAGAAATGTGTTATGATGTTCTATAGGAATTTTGCAAATTTCAATTCTATCTGAAAAAATAAAGAAAATTTTGGGGGTACATTACCTTGTGGTCATTTGGTATAGATAAAAATCTTAAATGAATGCTGATTATGTTTATTTCGACGAACCAGTAAATGCAACAATTTCTTCTTATATCTAGTAAATATCTGCCTTTCTAGTTTACAGGTACAAATTTCACATGATAGGCATCAGTGTGAAAAATATCTGGCCACGGTATGTGTAAGAGATTTTTTGTCTGAACAGGAAGCTGTAATGTTGGATTTTTGTAATGAATTTAAACAGTTAAGTTTGGCAGATGAAAAATGTGATTTTCTTCATAATTTCTATCTTAAATTATATTCAATTATGAATGGAAGCTCTCTATGGCAAGGTAAGATTTCATAAAGAAATATTAATTAACTTAGCTTAACATTTCAGAAGGGGATGTCTTTTGATTTTGATACCTATCTAATTTTTATAATTTTCAGGTGTATTTCTTAATCGAGAGAGCGCAATTAAAATCACTTTGGAAAGGTTTATTATGAGTAAAATTTATAAAAATTCTATTTATCCAAATGGGGATGGTGATAGGGACCGAGATCGGTAAGAAAACATAATAGTTATATATGCAAATGCAACTAGTGTGTAAATAGATACACTTTTGAACAAGAAGTTTACATCACATTGATGTTCAAAATTTTTTCTAGTGAAGTTTTTCCTTACATCCTAACATTTTCCTGTGTTCTGTTGTAACGATAATAATTTTTTTAGCGTTTTACATGAACATATAGAAAAGTTATCCAAAATCATAACTCCTGATCATAAAGATGTTTTGATCCACAAAATGTATTTGAGAGAATGCCCTTGGTTACCTGCACAAGATGCTTTAAGAGCTTTAAATGCATATAAAACTCCCAGAGATAAAGTAAAGTGTGTTGTGCATTGTGCGAAATGTATCATGGATTTGTTGTCACTCTCGCAACATAATGGCTCAACAACAGCAGATGATTTTACCCCTGTTTTAGTTTATGTGATAATTAAGGTAACAAATTTTTTTACAGACGTACTTTGATTTAACTAAACTAATTTATAATTGGTTATGAAGATATATTTCATAATATAGCTTCTTCTTTCTTAGGTTTTTTCTTCCATTAATTTATTAAAAACAGCAAAAAGGGGGATAACGATTATTAAAAAGTGTAGTTAACATTGAATATCAAGAAAACTTAGTCGGTAAAATAGTGTGTGATACTATTTTACCGACTAAGTTTTCTTGATATTCAATGCAGTTTATGTTTCCTTCACGTTTTTTCGTTTTGTTTGGTCCAAAATGGTGGAATGGCCACAACCACGTTTTTATTTGTTTTACTATAATTAAAAATTTTAATAAAATATGGTATTTTAATTAGTGTTGTCTATTTTCCTGTTTGGGTACGTATGTTAGCCAACTTTTGACCACTGTATTTTTTATATAACTGTAATTTCAGACTAAAAATTCTTATAATTGTTTTTGTTTCTCTTTTAGTAATGTAATAATGTTTTGAAAAAGCCCTTGATCAGGGCAGGGGCGAAACGTCAACATGTAATAGAATTATAATAGTAGAATAAACAAGTCTTTCTAAATGTTAACTACACTTTTTAATAATCGTTATCCCCCTTTTTGCTGTTTTTAATAAATTAATGGAAGAAAAAACCTAAAAAAGAAGAAGCTCTATGAAATCAAATTCCAAGAACAATCAATGAACTTTCATAATATAGATTCCAGTTTTGTAATTAATTCTCATTATTTTCATCTAGATCGTAGTTTCATCAGTTATTCTAGTCCGTTCAAAAGCCATAGTTCTCTAATACATAACGCCTACTTTGATGTAGGGTAGATGCTCTATTCTTGTTTGTTTATTATTAGTTTGACAACAGTGGTGTAGTCGCAAAATTTGCAGAGCCGGAACGCAATAATAAAATAATTATTGTCAGGTCCAATATTTGTCTTTATTTTTAAAATTATTTTTTTTACTAAAAAGCAGTGCCGGAACGTCGTTCCGGCTCCACTACACCACTGTTTGACAACTACTGTCAAGACTGAAACTAAATGGGTTGGTTAAATGTCAAACTCTCATGTCAGTGATCTCCACATTAGAGGCCTTGGCAAATTTACCTTGAAAAATCGTCTAATAATATAAATGATTAAAAATTTAACACAAATGAAATCGAACTAATATATTTTCAAGTTAACCTAAAACAGTTTTAGTTGATCCAGTTGATGTGACGTTTATAGTATAGGTATACAGTACCCCACATATTTTTATATTCAACTTGAAAACAAGAACAGAGAATATCAGTAAGGAGTATAAAATAAAGACAGATACCAGAGCTCACTCCATTCTACTTCAAATTGAAACACCTAAAAACTTGGGAAAAAACGCCGCAAAATGAATTTAATAGGGTATCACTTACCGTATGTATGCAAGTCGACCACATGAGTAACCGGCATACATAAAACGATATTTTTACTGATGCTTTGGCGGTATTTTTTGCCCACGTTTTTAGGTGTTTTAATTTACGGTCTTTACCGCTGTCACTCTCCGTGTAGGCGTTACATATTCACCGTTAGTTTTCTCTTTTTAATTCACGCTTTTCGTACTATAAACTCATCTTTGTTTCCAAGTTGAATATAAAAATATGTGGGGTACTGTATAGTTTCGAAAATTGAATGAAGCGTTGGTATAAGGGAAACCCTAGCAAAAGTTAGAATTACAGAGTACCGTAATTCATTTGCATGGTTTGGTAGACCAGTATTACATAGCAACTGTGATTTAGCTGGCAATGATTCTCATAGTCGTAGATTAATGATTTTTAAGAATAGTTGATTTACATCATATTTTGTTTCTTTAGGTAAATCCTGAAGCTTTATTGTCAACAGTTCAATACGTTAACAGTTTTTTCCACAACCAGCTTTTTGGCGAAGAAGGGTATTGGTGGACACAGTTCTGTGCTGCCGTAGAATACATTAAAACCATGGATTACTCTGATTGACAGATAGTGTTATATAATAATCTTTATATATATAATGTAACATGTACCTACAAAATATAATTTATGTATTTTTATTATTAACTTGTTAGTTTAGAGAGCATTTATATTTTAAATAAAAAGTTTATACTATTAATTAAAAATTGTTGGTTCTCTTCATAGATTTAAGACGACTAGATAGATCAAATACAATGGCGCATCCTGCCAATTTCCCACTCCTCTCACCCACCAATTAAAATACGAGCTCGTTGCCTCGCTAGTCACGTGGTCACGTCACAGTTCGTGGCAGTGGCATTCCCCCACCACCAAAGTCATCCCGCGGAAAACTGGCAGCCTTCGCGCATTGTAAAATATTTTTTCTACGACTGCCCTCGAAAATTACAAAAAACCCACAGCAACCACAACCCGAAACTATCATTTTTCACATGATGTGTGCAAAAATCCGAAAACACAGTACTGTCACGTTTTTCACACGTTCCTGTCAAAAACAGAACGAACATCTGTTATTTGTATTTTTTTGGGTAGGTTAGGCTTATTCAGTTTCATAGTAACCGACTTGTAATTTTAATTTTTAATGTAACTGGTTTTGTTAAATAAAAATATCTATCAAATTGTTTGTTTTTTTCCAATCGTAGAAAAAATATTGTAAACAACACGTTTGAAAACATCTTTTCACTTGTGGGCCTCGCCTTCGGCTCGTCCCACCAAACTGTCTCACTCGTATGGAAAGATTCGTTTTCAAAACTTGTTATTTAAAATACTATTAAATAAGTTACTTATGTTGCCTCTATCTTTTCCAAAATGGTTCTCTCCCAAGTAAATCTAGAAATTAAAACGTTAGTTTTGCTATTTATTAAGTGTAGTGCAGCTCCCTCTTTATGTTTATGCTGCTTTTATGCTTACAATTTACAAAAACCTTTGCGTACTGGAAAATGTCGCTCATAAATCACTTTACCTTACTCTTAACCCACATTGTAAATTGCTGAAGGTCTCGGAATCAATAATTAGAAGAAGAAGAAGAAAAAGTAAAAAGGAAGTGACATTTGACCATACTTGACGTTTGCGTTTGAGTGTTTGAGCTAGCTCTTGAGCACTGTGTGCGTGTGACTGGATACGTCATTGTCCATAGATCAAGGATTATTGTTTATTAAATATTAACATTATTATATTAGTGTTGTAACGTGCGGGTGAATATCTTTTCAATACCATAAACATGACTACAGAATACTCTTTGGCTGACGTAAAAAAACACAATGACAACAGAAGCACTTGGATAGTAATTCACAATAAAATTTATGATGTGACGGAGTTTTTAAACGAGGTATGCAATTATATTTAGTTGTTGGTATAAGTATCGAATGTGTTATTTTATTGCTATAATTGCTGTTTCCTTTAGAAAACGATTACAGTGAGGTGGTTTTCTAATTAAAACTGTAGTAGCTCTAATACAGAATTTTTCTTAAAATAATGATTAAAAATAGTTTAATATTTTTTGGGATCGTACAATAAGTATTGATTGTATTATTTCTATAGTTTAGTTATGTAAAAGGAGGTACCAAAGTAGGCAATTAATTAAATATACAACCGTAAATTGAAAACATTCATGTTGTAGTAACTGATTTTTTAAAGAAATCCTAGAATGCAGTCGCAAATCTATTTTATATCCGTTAGGTATACCTAATTGCCTAATAAATGGTACCTATACAACATACGCAAATAATTTCAATCTGTAATGTTATGCCAATCAAAACTACCCAATTTATTTAAGTACTACTGATAAAGACGTGAAAAACACATTTTATTTCCATTATGTTATATAATTTATTGATAATAAACTGTTTATTTTTGTAACCTTTTATTTTTCTAATTGCATAATATAATAAAGTGGCTGAGAAATTCAAAATTAATATACCTATCACGAGACCTATCAACTACATAAAACAAAAAAAAATGTGTAGGTATTTCTCTCTCACAATTGCAATACAAATACATATTTCTCAAGGATATTTGGTGAGACTCATGGAAGGTACATTTGCCTAATTATTAGTCAGATTTTTCAAATAATGTACCTATACCAATATAAAACATAAACATAAACACACCACAGAAATATACCTATGCATTTTAAATATTTATATGTATGTAGGTGTTTCGGAAAACTTGTGACAATTCTCCAACATATATTTTATGTTGTTAATCTAGCTCCATAAATAGTGCATTTAATGATTGCTTCTTGTCTTTTCAGCATCCTGGTGGTGAAGAGGTTCTACTGGAACAAGCTGGTAAAGAAGCTAGTGAAGCCTTCGAAGATGTTGGACACTCAAGCGATGCCAGAGATCTAATGGTGAAATACAAAATCGGGGAACTTATCGCATCAGAGCGCAAACCTATTAAAGAAAAGAATCCCGATTGGGGAACTAGCAGCTCTAACGATTCATCTTCACAAAGGTATGTAATTTTTTTATTTGTTTCTTTAAATATCGTTTCGCTCATGATCCAAATTATTTAAAAAAAATGTATATGGAAAACAGTCAAATAAATATTCAGTGTCCACTAAAAAGTAAGAAATATTTCAATTATTTTCTAATTTGACATTATTGTTCGTAAGAGTTGTTGCATAAAATTTTCCTTAAAATTCATAATTTTTTTAAAGTCGGATTCTATTAATTTTGTAATTTGTGTTGATATAAAGTTTTTCCAAGGATGTAAAAAAAAAAAAATTAAAACAGTCTACTGGTTTCATGAACGACAAAACTACATCACATCATGAGGTAGACTGTAACAATGGGGAACGTTTTTTCTTAAATAAAAATAATAATTAATTTTTTCCACGACTGTTTAATAATCTTATGCGTTTGACAATTTGCCAATAATAGTAGTCATTATCCTTTACAGCAGAGATTTATGAACTCACCGACTACTGACCAATCAGGAACTCCCAACTTTCATAACCACCGGCCTCTAGCAAATCAGAAACCGACAATTTTATAATCACCGGGTTTAAATTTTCATGTCACACAAAGTAGGCTAAAGACGAGTGACATTTTAAAATTGAACAAAGTTCTTCTGACAGTTCTGACAATTTTTGGCATGTTTGGCAGTAATTTGACGTGTTACATTATTTATTTAAAATATTTTCCGGAAACATAATAGTCGTGGAAGAAGTTTACACACCCCTCGCCCTACGAGCTCAAGGTGCAAATTATCCGAATGAGTAATGGCTTTATAACTCACTCGTTGAATAATATACTATTAACTATTAAGATTGTCGAAATGTAAAAAATTGCAAAAGGTTGTAAATTGTGATTTGTCCAAATACGACACTCTGATGATTGTTTGTGTTTTCTGAAATAGCTTTTTTCAACATTACTGTAAGTGATTAGATTACTAACTTGATTGAAGTGATTAATATTTTATAACATTTTTGAATATGTAAGTACTTTTAAATAGGTAGTTCAATTTGTTGGAAATGTTGCGTTCTGATTTTTCCTTTTTATTTTCACTAATGAAAAAGATGAAGTAAAAGTGAAATAGCTCGTGAAGAAGTGATTATGTTATTTATTTTGCACAAGTTATAAATACAACATAGGACCCAATTCATTAAGTATATCTCAAAAGCATAAGAAGCCACTTAATGTCGTAATTAATTTTTTTATACGGATTCGCCATTTGTTGAGAAATTCGTTGTTGACCAAGAATATTTGTCGAATTTCTTCTAAAAGTGATTACCTTTAATGTCACTCATTTTGAAATGTCACTTAAAAAGCTCAATTAAAGCTGTTAAAAAAGAAAAACGTCTTCGTGAATCCGATAAACGTTGTCGTGTAATCTGCTCGCTGCAGCATTATTTTGAAGACATTCTCCGTACATTAACAACTTGTCAACAAGTTATTGTTATAAACGTGTGCCATTAACACTAACTAAACAATTGGGGTCTCTAAATTTGAAATATTTGCAAATGTGAATATTATTAAACTTTTATTGTGGTGTTTCTCTGTTTAATATGAATAGTACCTACCATCTAATGTTAAAAGGAAAGTCTCACTTTCAAAAACGCCCTGTATACCATTATCGTGTACCGAGTCGTGTAGGTAGGTACCTTTTTCTGTTACAGACTTTTTACAGCATTAATAATAATCTCCTAAAGTAATGATTAGAAACATTGTGAAATCGTTCGTGGTTATAATAAAATGTGATTTAAAGTTTTTAGTTTTTAGTTGATTTAAAGGGAGATTTAAAGTGTCTAAGTAACGAGCTAAGTAATCAGTATTTACATTTTGCAAGTCAGAAAAAACAGTGATATATTGGATAATTGACAAGATTACCCACAATATCTCGTTAAACATAGCACTGTGCTTTTTAAATAGGTATATAGAAAAGTCTCATAAACTTTAAATGATAAAATGAAAACTATTTTTCGCATTTTGACAGATAATACGCTATTTTACTAAATTCAAAATCGTTTAATAAAGTGGCACTTTACCACATAGAAATGTCACTTTACTATTATAGTAATGTCGGTAACAGTTTGACAGAAAATATTTCATATACCTTCTCGTATTTTTTTTTGGGTTTTGTTTTAAAGGAAGTAAGCTCGAAGTTGTTTCTCGAGCAGCATTTAAAATGTCTTCAAAACAATTTTCTAAATTGTTTTCAGTAGCAAGATTCATTTTTATAATTAAAATATAACTTAAAATCAATTCGACTCACAAAAATTATACATAACAACATAACTGTTATTACATAAATAAACAAAAGCCGTGTCGGTTACTACGTTACGGAAATCCCACACACCTACCTACTATGATGATTTTTAAATTTCAATTTTCAAACTTTGCAATGCTTATAATATGTCTATCACTATTTGCTTATAATTACCTACTAACACAAAATTCCAAAAAAATTGTATAAACTCATAGTTTTGAGTTACTGGCTCACTGCGCGCGCTCGTACTCAAACACTATATTCGTTTAGTACAACTTTGCTTTTCTAAACTTGCTGTTTAATGTACTATTAAAGTCGAATTCATTTTTGTGCCGCAGATAAAAAATTACCGACAAAGGAACACGTGCGGCGGCTTGTTTGAACGTTAAAGCGGCCGCGTTTCTGCTTTGTAAATGCGGCATTTTTTCCCTGCTTTACAGATATGAAATGAACTATAACACTGATATAACACATAAAAAAATGTCGGCTTGTTTGATGATCGTTATCGCCATCAAAGACGTTTTTTATGTGCCTTATGGCTAACTATTAGGAAAAAATGCGATTTAAAATATACAGTGTGTCTTCATTTGAGTGGACACACTCCCATAAAAGCTTTATTTATGGATATATTATTTTAACCGGATTTTTTTAAGTTGTAGATCTCTGAGAGTTATATTTTGTAACCACATGAAGTTTTTGAAAAAAAAAAAAAATTTGGCCTACTGTAATTTATTTTATAGGAGGGTGAATATATGTTATTTGTGTTTTGGCTACTCATATTTGCAGTCAACAAAAAGTATAAGATTAAGTTTGTGTTTGTAATTTCCAAATAAAAACCTTATTTTAATGCTAATTTAAAGTGGGCCAGTAATTATTGCGCATTTTCTGACTTTTATTGCGACCAGGGGAAAATTGCAAGCCAGGGGAGTGACGCTGGACAGGGTAGTGACAAGTTGAGCAGAGGAGTGACATTAAAGCAGTGATAATAAATAAAAATAATAGTAATACAATATATCAAACATATTTTTCATAAACTTAAAATATTATGACATTCAGTCTTAATCAACTCAAAATAAACAAGGAACCATTAACTTCTAGATTATAACCTAATGATAAGAATACTACATGTAGTATCACAATTATGCTCATTTGGTAAAAACAATATTAAAAATAAAAGCAAAAAAATAAAAATAAGTAAGACCAACATTCTCTATAAACATAAACTACAACAAATAAATTATTTAGCCATAATATCTTATTGTTCAAAAATGTGAACGGGCTCAGTAAACTTTAGAAATACTCTATCACCTTTTACCACAAGAGCAGGTTGAGGTAGTTTATCACAAATTTGTTCAATTTTAACAAATGCAACATCTTTTTCGTTAACTTTAAATAATGTTGCGGTGTCATTGCATATTTTAAGTTTTAAGAAATGTCACAGAAATTTCTCCATCATCTTCCGAGCCACAGCATACACCTAGATAACGATACTCTGTTTTTTTCTGTTGAAATTTAATGAGAACATAATCTCCACTTTTAAATGTAACTTTTGAGCAGTCTGGTATTTCTTGATTAGTATCAGAATAAACAGTTTTTGAACATCCTGGTATTTCTTGTCTAGAAACAGAATCAACAGCTTTCGAAAAGTCTGGTATTTCTTGGTCAGAATCAGAATAAACATCAGCGTAGTTCAATCGCTTTTCATTATCGTGAGAATAAGTTAGTTGTCCAAGGTGATAATGTGAGCAGGAGTCCCAGCTGCAGAAACAACTTAAACTTTTCATTCTCAGTTTATTTGGCAACAATGCGGTTCCTTGGACTTGGTGGACTTTGAGAGTACCAACAAAACGTAAAATGGCGGATTCGTTGTTGTCTATTAGGTTTTTTTTTTGCAGCATATCAGCATCTGTGATGATAAATGTTTTAATTCCTGGACAATTTTTTTCAATGGCTTTTGAAAATGCGGTGATTGAAGGAATATCGGTTCCTGTAGCCACCAATTTATCGGCAGTTCTTTTACACACAGCGCCCACACCATCAGGCGCATTTACCATGGCCTGCTTCATGGTAATTCCAGGTGAAATTAAAAATTTTCGGATAGTTCACAGTCAGCTGACAGGCTAAGAAGTAGAACATGTGTTTATTTCTATATTGGGTTACAGGCCCATCACTGAGGAAATGAATGTTTTCTACTGAATTTGGCAATGATTGAATTATTGGATGAAGGTGTGCCCAAATAGCTGGGACATTGTGACTCAGGTTGGTGGACATAGTACAGAAACATTCAGTTGTCTCTTTTGTGTACACGACCACAGTGTGTAGGCTGATTTGAGCACGTGAACCACCAAAGTGAAAAGCCTGTATTTCTTCACAATACTTTGTGTTATAATTTTCTGAGAAATCCATGTGAATTATGCAGTCTTCTTCAGATAGCTTCTTTTTCAGTGCTTTAACAGTTTGATACTGATGTACTATATTTAACTCATGCATTAGAAATAGTCCCAAATCTATTTCCAGCTGTAAAATTATGTCTCTTGGTGCAGACGTTAATATTTTTTTAACATATTTTCTAACTTCCCGTTTTTGTTTTGTTTTAGGGTCATTAATTTCCTCTACAACTGAAAGCCACTTTTTATGCTTCAGTAATATTGAATTGTCAAACTCTCTATATTGTATGAATCTTGTCTCGCATTTGTGGCATTTTCGTGAGAGACACAGTTCATTATATCTATCACAGCACAGATGTTCAAGTACTGTCTGATGAGTACTAAATGGAGATATATTAGTTTGACTCAAGCAGAGTAGCGTCAGGTCAATATTTGCGTGAATTACGCAAAGACACGTTTCACGGTCATCAGTACGAGGTTGGACAACCCAGAATGGACGGAATCTACAGAACAGAGAGTAGCTTATAACAATACCTTTAGTGTCTAAAAATTTCTTATGAAGATTTTTCAATGTGTCCAGCAGGACTCTTTTTTGCTTACGTTCTTTGTTTCTAGTAACGGTCTCCTTTTTTCCAGCACACAATCGACTGTTACAATCTTCTTCGAAAAAGAGAATTACTTTTTCTTTTACTTTATCACAAGTTTTATCTTTTCTTATTTTACGACTTAGATCAAGCAAGCTCTTCTTATTTTTCGCAGATGTTGTAGGTTTAAGGTTGATTACGTCAAGAATTTTGTACTTGCTAACCAACTTTCCGCTTAATACTTTTCTGAAAATGTTCTTCTCCTTGTCAGTTTTTAAATGAGTCACGTTTTCCTTTAGCTGTTCGGTTATTACTTCACCAAATAATAACTTCTTCTTTACTTGGTCTGCATACGTACATTGATTTTTAAGCATTGTCGTAACTTTTGTATTTGGTGTAGGATTTTTCGTAGTTTTATTTACTCGTTGCAGTTTTTTCTTATAACATCTAATTTTACTTTTAAGTCTTTCTATTTCTTCGCGTTGTCGTTTAATGGCTTTATTTCTTAATTTCCTAAGGCTCTCCGATCTTTTTTTGGCGGCCGAAGCTCTATTATTTACCTGTTGACGTGGAGGTAGTGCTTCGTTGTCAGAACAAGGTGGCGTAACCGGAGCATTGGATAGATCCTGAAGAGCCAAGCGAGCACGACGTTTCCTGGTTTTTTCCTTCCAAATCTTCCTTACCACCCTTTGTTCTCTTGGGGTCATATCCTTTACAGACTTAACTTGTCCCTTTTCTTTTTTCTTCAAATATTTTTTCTTTTCTTTTTCTTTCTGTTCGGCATATTTTTCAGGGTCAGTTCTAATTCGTTCATAGCGTAATCGTTCAGCCAGTCTTTTCTTCTCTAGTTTCTCTTCACGTGTTAATTTTCTTTTTATGTTGGCCATGTCATCACTCAGTAACTAAATAAAAGAAACAAAAGAGTTCAGGATAATATTTCCGTACATTTCATTAGCTACTATTCTAATTAGATTAATATCGAAAAAAGTCATTCCTCTGGCTTTATTGTCTCTCCCCTGGCTCTAATATAGCCAGGGGAGAGACACCAGGGGAGTGACGGATTCACGTATAACTTTAAATAATAACAGCATTTAATTGAATATTAATCAGTATTTGATATTAAACAAAATACTTCATTATCGTATATTTGCGCATAAGTAGTCAAGAAATAATGCACTAAAAGTATTGAATTTATACGTACCAGGGAAATGACAGCATTCACTGGCACACCACCTCACTTGAAACGACCATGTGGTGAACTGTGATAAAAGCTAAATAAAGCCGCGCAAATGGTTGAACGATCGCTAATTTCGCGATTCATCGTTTGGCGTCGATTGCTGCAGGCAAATATCCGGTTTATAAGCGCGGGATTTTTTGAATTTGAAAATAGGCAGGGGAGGAGACACAAAATTTCGGGACAGCGAAAAAACCTAAATAATTTATTTTTGTATTTATCTTTATTGTTATTTTATCTTTTAATACTAGTAAGAAACATTTGGCTTTAATAATACCTAGGAATGAATAATTGAGAGTAAGAGGTTAAGAAATAAATTAAACTTTTATAAAGAAATCGGGGAAGAAGACATGCCAGGGTGGAGACATTTTAGGTATTTGCAAATTATTTATAGAAAATTGTAATAACTTTTCAATTCAAATTCCTGTGTTCCTAATAGAGGAAATTTCTTACTATCCAATGAATATTTTATTTGTATAATACGAATTAAAATTTATGAAATATTTCTCGATCCACACAAAAATCAAATAGCATATATTCACCCAGGAGCCAAAAATCAGGAAATCATGTTAGCGACTTTCTTATTGATAAACTGAATACATCATGATGTTTAGCGTCCTCTGAAACGCATTTGTGCTGAGTTTCATGAAAATTTTTATACGTTTGTTTTTAATGGAAAAGCAAAATTTTTAGAGAAGAGAGTTGTAATTACCTTTTTTTGAGATAGAAAGAATTAACTGATAAAACGAATGAAAATTTATTTTCAAAAATGAGTGATAATGTTTACATTACGTAATTTGCATTCTATCTAAAAAAAGGTAATTACAATTCTCTTCCCTAAAAATTTCGCTTTTCCGTTAAAAACAAACGAGTAAATATTTTTGCATGAAACTTAGCACAAATACGTTTCAGAAAGCGCTGAACATCATGATGTATTCAGTTTGTCAATAAAAAAATCGCTACTTAACATGATTTTCTTATTTTTGGCTCCTATTAAATAAATTGGCCATTTTTTTTTTTCAAAAACCTTAAGTGGTTACTTACAAAATATAACTCAGAGATCTGCAACTTAAAAAAATTCTATCCATAAATAAATAAAGCTTTTATGGGGGTGTGTCCATTCAAATGAAGACACACTGTATATTTGTAAAAATTGTACATATTTCACACATTTTTTTTTTTGAAATAAGAAGGAAAATTGATTCACAGGTTTCATATTTCAGAATTTTTGACTTTTATAAAGTTATGCCGCTTTGAAATCTTAAATAAAAAAACCATTCAAAATTCAGTTTGTAATCTGCCAACCAATTTTCCTCCTGATTAGGTAAATAAAATTCGTTTACAGTGGTTATTTATATAATTTCTTCCAATTGCAATTTTGTTTCGTAAGATTAAACCCCAGTCTCTACTAGCAATGTATTATGTACGTGTTTTCGGTCTGCAACTCCCGGTGTGGAATTATTAAAACTATAATTATCATTTTCTAATTGAGAAAAATAATCACGTAATTCAATTGTTAATCATTAATATGCGCTAATAATAGTACTGAGCTAATAACACGTTAATACGTTAAAATTAAATGAAAACTTGTAAGGATTAAATACTGGATGTTTCGTTTCCCAGTGCGTGTCAATAATTTCGAGGGCGATTCGTTAAGTTATTTTGAGACCAGAGGTTCATTTGAACGTGTACGTAAAGACGTTGATGAAACCCGGCGTTAAGTGTCAAGTGGACACTACTGGAGTTTCAACTTTCTTCAGAATGAATTTTCCACATGGATAAAAAGGTAGAATTACTGAATTCAACGTTTTTGAGATTTTCAAGACCCTGCAATTCCGAAAATTTTATTGTTACCGCGGTTTTAAGATGTTGAAAACTCATCCCTTAAAAAACAAGATACTTTGGATCGAAAACAAGTAATGCAATTTAATTACTCTTTTTCACTCTGTAACCACGTGGTTAGTCAGCACTGTCAAAACTATGTGAAAACTACAAAACTCAATACAAAATCATGTTAAAGATTGATGGAGTGGTAAATAATTTACGTCTATTTGATATTTTTAATGTTTACTCGCTACGTCGTATTTAATCATTTGTGCTATTAAACGTTATCAAATGTTTTTGACAAAGCGTAAAAATATCATTCAACTAGTGTTTTTATACGCTTTCAATTTAGCTCAGTTAAGTAATATGCAAGCTGGGATACTTGTGATAAAAATTGATAACATCTATGATGGATAACAGCGTTTTAACAGCGAATATAATATAATAACGTAAAGTACCTAGTCATTGAGATAATGATGAGAAACTACTACTCATTCCGAAATTTACCTAAAACGATGACACGATTATATTTTGGTCAATTTGATTACGTGTATAACAAAATACAGTGACGATGTAAATAAGTCTGCAAGTATTTAGGATGGTCCAATGGTCAAGGGCACCATATTTTGAACCCTAAAAGTAAATACCTATTTTTAGCGATTTTTAAGAATCATGGTAGCGCTAAACTATTGAAAATAGATAAAAACGGTACCGTGTAATATAAGCCGAGAATTCAAAAAAAAAATATATAAAATGAGTCAATGGGTTTTCTGTTTCAATGTTGGCAAGCCACAGAAACAACTTTTTCTTATATAAACATTTTGAAACCAAAAATAAACAAGTTAAAATTACTCGAAAATGGGTACATATGATTTTTATTAAGCTATGAGTTGCGTACACTGGTGATTAATAAACGCATTACACAGTATAACCCATTATTTTTATTTTTGTCTGCTGGCCCGTGCTGCTGTAGGCCAAGATGCAGAAACCATGGATGGTGTTTTATTCGCCTACAATTAAAAATAAATCCCTCGCTGCTTAACTTACTGTAATCAATGAACTTATTTTGCGTAATGCGGTTTTAGTTTTTATTACTAGTTTATATTTTATTTGATGTTTTTTGTTAGAAATTTGCCACATGCTGCTCTGCCATTAAACCACTTTATTACGTAAGTGCATAATTATTTTCTAACACAAAGCAATTTGGCAGTACAATAAAAAAAAACGCTCACTACTTAACTAAAATGACTTGGAAGACACGTTTACATGTTATTTTAATTCGTTTGTTTTATGAGAAATACCAATTATTGTTATTATACAGGGTGAGTCAATGGTGCGAAAAAGTCCAATATTTCCTTTATTGTCGATAATACAAACATAAGTTTTATAAGGAAGTTGTAGGAAACCAAAATGGTCACATTTTAAAATTAGTTTGAAATATACAGGGTGATTCGTGAAAGCCTGTACATTCGACAAAATTCATCTGGTAAAATTAGTTTAGCTCATTGCCTTTAATTAATTCGCTAATGACATTGATTCAAAATCATATTGTTAACAATACCACTCGAGAAATTACTATGCAACAAGTTTTCCTACCAATTGACAAATTTTGCCGGTAATACACTATTACTTATAGTATTTAGAGCGTGTCGCATTAGCTGGTGAAAATGACTAAACAATTTTTCGTTGGTTGTTCATGTTCTGATTTAGTTTGGATTTAAATTATCTAAAAATTAGTAGGTATTCAGAAGAAAAAGTAATGCCCAATTTCAAATTAAAAAAAAAAGAATTACTAATGGTGTCACTACAGATGATCCAGTGGTAGCTTCTAGCAGCTAGCTAGACTTATTATGTTTTTGAAATCAGAAAATTATAAAGATTTCGAAAAAATAATAAAAAAATAAATATAATTAAAATCCTAAGTTTATAGAATTTCGCCATTTTGAGATTGTCAAATTAAAAAAAACACGTGTCCATGCCTTCTATGATCCGAATTTCTAGAAATTACCTGATGATTTTATTAAAATGCAGTTTCACTAGAAATGGTTGATTTTAGGTATACCTAAGTTACTATCCAAATGTAAAAATATGCGGGGTGTGTAAAAAAATTAAGTCGTCGCAACCCTGTAAAAATAATAGCACCCTGTACCCTGTACAAATAATTGCAACTCTAAAATATCAGTAGGATGGTACATAGCATTGCCTAACATTTACAAAAAAAAAAATGTTTAATCTGGGTACACACCGCTCTTGCAAATTTTGTTAGTGAGGTCGTCAAGTAACATTGTTTTGAAAAAAAAGACGAATAATTAGACAACGCCGCAATGAAATTTCAAAAAATAAATATACTCGAAAAGGCAATTAAAAAAAATAGAGAGTGTACAAATATACAAGGTGTTTCCAAATTGACTACCATAAATTTAAGAGCTTGTAGAGAACGTTAAAATAAAACTAAAACCTTTGTACAGCTTCGTCGGAAAACGCTTCGTTTTCAAAATACAGGGTGTTATAGTGTCGACTGGCAGATCAGTTATTTAGCTATATATCTCTAAACAGAGTAGGCAGAGGAATCAACATTTTTGTGAGCGAGTGTTACTTAAGACTACCGATGAGTGTATAATATTTTAAATCTGATACCATCATTCAGTGGCGTAGAAAAAGGGATAACCTAACGCTTTTTTGTTAATAAAAAATTTGTTGTCAGAAATTTTGAAAATATCGTCTCATTTTCAAATTCCCCAATCAAAATGCTATATTCTCGGTTTTATGTGGCAATACTCATGTGTTTAATAAAATTTTTTTAATGTACTTAGTCAATAAAATAGCAAAGCAAAGGTAGAATATTTTAATAATGTACAAGATAAATAAAAACTTCCGCACATGTGTAATTTACCATTTTAGTACTTTTTATAAAATATTGCTATTGAACGATTAATCAAAAAAAGGAAATTTTCAATATGAATTTGTTAAGAAGTGCACCTTTGAGATTAAAATGTAATTTCTTGCCAGTTAAGCAGGTTTGTTTGAGTTGCATTTGTTTTTGTTTTTATCTACCTTGTGATGATTGCCCCTTTTTAATGTTTTTCGCAAATTAAGTAGGTACCACAAACCCGAGAGTATGTCGAAAACGAACGCCTCTGGAGATATTTAATAAGAGCATCTTTATTATAACATTTTGATTGGGGAATTTGAAAATGAGACGGTATTTTCAAAATTTCTGACAGCAAATTTTTTATTAACAAAAAAGCGTTAGGCTACCCCTTTTTCTACGCCACTGAATGGTGGTATCAGATTTAAAATATTATACAGTCATCGGTAGTCTTAAGTAACACTCGCTCACAAAAATGTTGATTCCTCTGCCTACTCTGTTTAGAGATATAGCTAAATAACTGATCTGCCAGTCGACACTATAACACCCTGTATTTTGAAAACGAACGACGAAACTGTATAGATAGAGGTTTTAGTTTTATTTTAACGTTCTCTACAAGCTCTTAAATTTATGGTAGTCAATTTAGAAACACCTTGTATAGGGTGTCCCATTTAAAAAAATATAAATTTGATATACCACTCTCATATCAAACACCCTATATGATTGGAAATAATTTTACAATATGATCTTTTTGTTCTCCTACCTACAATGTCTGTTTAAAATTTTTTTCTATATAATAAATATTAAACGATATATCAACCGAGGCGATCTTGTTGCAATCATTCCTCTTACGACAACCATTTTATTTTATAGAGTACATATTTTGTTTTTATTTAATTAGCTATTCGTCGAAAATTATTAAATATTTTTTAAAAATAATTGTTCAAACTAGGTCACTGATATCTTATCATAACTCATGCAATGAAACACAAGAATGAAACGATGCAAAAGTGTACAAGGTGTCAATAAATTTTACTTTAAAATCGAACGTCTTGCAAATTTTTGGTCATTTTACTCATTTACAATCTATTCATGCATGCACCGTGTCTGTGAAAATAACCTTCATTTTCTTGGAGTTTGTTCGAAAGTTATCAGTAGTGCAAACATTTATTTCTAGTAATTACTATTTACATGCCTAATGCCTGTCGCCTGTCTATAGTAGATATATAAATATAATTACTTGAAAAATAAGTCAAATATTTCTTTTTCAATCTCCGTTGACATTTTTAGAATTTCGGTCCAAATTGTGGCGCCAGAAATATACACAATATAATACACAAACATAGTTTAAAGTTACACATTTTAAACAAGTAACGGTGTTAAAGGTTAACATCAGAGGTATCACGTTTTACGCAAGGTTATCGTATTCTGTCGATGACTAGGAAAAAAAAACACAAATCATTACAATTTGTTTCTGGCCTGTGTTAAATATTTCTATCTTTGATTGGACGATTAAGGTTAAGTACGGATCGAGGGCACTTATTTTATTATTATAGATGATATTAATCTCGATACCTATTAACACAACTGCAGTGCAGTTGCTTGTTCATCATGCATCATACAGATCATACTATCACTCGTATGATACTATACGCAAGCACATGAGACACGTGCGTGACAGGACCGTACTAAGAAATTTGAATACCAGGAATAAAAATGTACTTAATTCATCTTTAGAGAAAATTTTTTTGGAGGTTAATTTAATTGTGTTTTCCCGAAAAGTAAAGATGGATAAACTGGAATTAAACGAGCCTAATCGAAGTCGTAGGCGAAAAATTTTCTGTCGTATTGAGCTACACGTAAGCACGCAAGACACGTGTTGAGCTGTATTAAAAAAATTAAAGGGCTTCTAAGAAAATCGCAACGTTTTTTTTTTCAAAAAATAGAGGTGGATAAACTAGGGAAAAAATTACTTCTCGATGGACAGTAAGCTCTCACAGAACTTTATTATAAAGAGATTTTGAATTTTTAAATGCTTGGATTGCCATTCCACGAAAAGAGTTGGCTAATTTAATCTTAAGTACGGATAGATACGCTGCTAAACGTAAGAGAAGTAACACCGGTCAAAAAAATATAATAAAATCAAACAGTTTTTTTTAAATTTCCTTTCATTATTGCTGGGTGTAATTTAATTTGCATTATAAAACTTAAAATAACAATTTGTACATAAAAAATAGTCAGTAATATTAACTGAGTGCACGACCGTGTCATGCTCTTCAAAAAAGCTAGCTTTACCTCGATACTATATATATTTAGGTTATTTAATTATAATAAGCGTATTTCTTTTGGGAAAAAATCAGATAGTTATAAGTTATCGTAGATTTCTAACTAAACAATGTTCAGATTTTGAAGGAGATTTTTACACGGTGTATAATTACGAATATCAAAACATTGCATGCAACAATCCAAGGCCAATTAATTTTAAGGTACTAGAATTAAAATTAAAATTTAAGTATGTGAACATTTTAACAAAATTTTTTTCCTTTAAATAAAGGACAATTCATTTAACATTTTAAACAAAACTGAGTTTATTGAAAATCTTCACTATAAAAATAGTAGTATACAGCACGAAATTGGTAAAAAGACAAGAATTTTCTTATTTTATGTGAGCTATATTTTCGTGCTCTTAGCAGGAGGCGCGGATTCGTTTCGTTGGCGCTGCGTGGTGGGCCACGCATGGTATTGAGATCCAATTCGTTGGTAGGCGTAGGCGTGGCTTGGTTCCACCAATGACTGTCATGTGTTAGACATGCGTACTGTTGATTTCGGTAGGCGTGGATCTGTTTCACTAACCACGCGTGGCCGTCGTCATCGATAGGTGTGACTTCTTTCTAGGACTGTCGCGTACTAAAACATGCGCAATTTGAATTCGGTAGGCGTATACTATATACTTATTGGTGCTGTTCAGGTTGGAAACCTTTTTTATGTCTGTTATTAAATATACTAAAAGGCTAAGAATATTTTCTTACACGACTTTGAGCTGCTTTTAAAGCCCTGGGCATCAGATTTTTATTACGATGTTCAGTCTAAGGACCGTCACCAAATTCAAATTTTTAAGTACGGATCTGAATTTTTAATACTATTTTTTGAAATAATTTTGTAATGTAAATTAATGTTTCGTAATATTAATATTTAATTTTGACTGTTCGCCTGAATGTGGTCCTGTATGTAAACATACGATGTTATGAATGAAATTTTAAATTGTTTAGTACGCGTGTAGTAATTCAGGAAAAAACTAATTAGCAGCAAAACAAAATGACGAAGAACTATTAATAAATAGTGAAATCTCCTCTTTGTTTGAACTGCCTATACTATAAGAGTAAAAAAAAACTATACACAAAGTTTAATCATGTTTCTAAAACAACTTTTGAGAATTCGGCAGAAGTTAAAAGAAAAAAATTAAAATTCCAAAGTTATTTGGGCTATATTATCATCACCAAATATACGAGCATCCGGTGCAAATTTTAAATTATATGTAGAAATTATATTTATTTGAATAACACATTAAACGCATGACATTAATTGAGTAGTATGTAGTATGCAAATGAGAAATCGGAATATTAAAATACAGGGCAAATGTAGGATAATTAGCGCAAAGGTGGGCTAATATACAAAGCGATGGATTAATAATCAACAAAAGTAAACATTTCAATACATTATTAATGACTGCTATTGCGCTATTTATAATTGCTTGCACAATATCGCGTTACATTATTGATAAAGAAATGTAATTGGTTCTGCGTTTAAGGACTCCATAAGTTGGTTTATAATGTGCTGTAGAATATTTAATAGTTATGTATATTTAATAGGATTTATTATTTATTTGGTATTTTAAAGTGTCGAATTAAAAAAAAAATTGATATTTATTAATTAGTAATAATATTATAAGTTCAGTTTTGCACTGTTGTAACTAATTATATAAATATTTTTGCTCATTATACAATAAATAAATAAGTAGTAAATGTTGAGTTTTCAGTGTCGACAATTTTTCTCCAATTCTGGAAACTTCTACGTGCCGAACATCGAAAAAAAATTGGTTCCAGTCCTGAAAGTAAATCTTAAGTTTATTGTTTCAAAATAAAAAAAAAAAAGCAGTAATCCCCACAGCCATTCTATTATTTTAAAGAATTTTTAAAATTGCTTTGACAAATAGATATTTTGAAACCCCTTACCCCTTTACTACAGGAATTATTTTACCAGCATGATATGATTTCTGGCAGTTTAGAAGCAAGCTAAAAAATTTATTTATAATGTTTTGCATATGTTTTGAAATCCTGTGTCAAAGTACTTGGAAAAATCCTGTACGATTTTACTAAAAATCTCAAAATAGAATGTTGCTAAAGCTTTGACTACTTCTTGTATTACTCATTTTTGTACATCTCTAATTGTCTTATTTTAATTGTTTTTTGTTTTTTCCAGCTCTTCATTCAAATCATGGATCGTCCCAATTTCCCTTGGAATTCTAGCCACATTGCTGTACCGCTTGTACATTCAATCATCATAAGCAAATTTTAAATGGATTTTAAAGCATTTAAGGTTATAGGGACTAGCTTATTTGATAAATGTACTGTTAGATTTACTTTTACATTATATTCTATACATATGATAATGTTATGTAGGTACTATTAATTCCACTTTAGTTATATTAGAAGTATTGTTTTCTGCATTTTTTAGTAATATGCGTTCAAAATATTTTTTAAAATGTTGTTTCAAAATAAATAAGAGTATTTTAAATTTACTCCAAACTTGTATTTACTGATTTTAACGAACTATTTTAATCGTCATTAACAAATCACGCCCAACAGGGAACATCGTGGTGGAATGGAAATTATGTAAACGATGCCAAGTTGGATCCAACCTAGGAAACAGCCAGTCATCACAATGAGCTTCTTCCTTGTGGTTTACCGTGGTGTAATATAGATATATGCCGACGCACTATACATATACAGGATGGTAGTACAATATACCGGGTGTAAATGAAATTATTCTCACCCCTATAACTTTTTTGTTTTTTCAGATATCATTTTGAAATTTTGGTAGTTGCAATAACAAGTAAATTTGAATTAATGCATGTTAATAAAATAATTCTAGCACTTCCGGTTTCCCCGGAAATGACCGTAACATCTGATTTTTAAATGGAACACCCTGTATATTTTTACATTTTTGGATTCAGGGATTCATTCTGCATACGATGGTATAAACTTCGAGGAAGAAACATAACCTCAAACATTTTTTTAGGACAATTTAAGTTGGCATCTAGGGAGCCATGACTGCCGAAAAACTTTTCTTTCTTCACGGCTAGTACCATAATGCTTGTCTTTATGATCCTTATTACATAAATAACTATTACATAAATAAAACATAATCCTGTATTGGGAAAATTTAAATATTTTTTCATATATTCAGACATTTTTGTTTGTTTTTGTATAAGTAATTTTCTTACCAGATACCAGTAATTTCTCTCCACTTTGTATAAAGAAAGATTGACTGTTTGTCTCGTAATTAGTTAATAAAATTGAGAGCGGAATTTTGAAGTGTCGCCAGGTAGGTACTTTATGACCTGTTTTATGTCCTTAATTGTCACTTTACTTCTACATTTATTGAACAATTACTTAATTCTCAAATTTAAATTTAAATATTTCGACGTTACTTTTTCTTCATACCTGTTCCTCATGGAGCAAAAAAAATGTGCTGCCTCGCGCGGAAGATGTTTTTTTTCACTTCATGCCCAATACGAAAAACATTATAATTCCGACATGTTTTTTCAAAGAATGACTATGCAACTTTTGCCCCTTTGTTATGTAAGTTAACTGGATAGTATGCATAATAGCCAAGTTGACCTTTTAGCAGTATATATAGGGTGGACCATGTGAGTATTACTGCAGATTATTTGGACCAAAATATGAGGTTTTGATAAAATATGCCTTGGTAAAATGTTGTTGTGGAAAAAGATAATGCGACAAAGTTGAAATAATTTATTCTGGCTGTGGTAGTAATTTCACAAAATATTTATGAATTGTTGCAAAATTTAGCATTACTTTAGGGAATTTTGACTAGAAAATTTGATGTAAACATTATCCATATGTAAAATTGTACTTGTTTGAATTTGATAATTTCTGTTTTTGAGAAATACGCCATTAAACAGTTCAATCTCGAAATACCTGTTTTAAAATGAAAGAGAAGATAGGCTTGTAAGTGTTTATTCTCATCAGGGGTAGAAATCGGTTTCTATAGTGTCAAAATTGAAAAATTTTTTCTCTAAGTAAATAAAGTGACCAAAAATTGCTCTAGGGAGTTTTTATTATTTTATGGTTTTAACAATAATAATTCAGGTAAATTACAATTTTATTTATTAAAATTGACTGTAAATGTTACAGATTCACAATCACTAAAATGAATATTTGGAGGAATTTCATTAATAAAAGAAATATTTTCTTTTATAGTAATAATTATTAGTTATTTATGCACCAAGGGTCGTAAGTGCACTTTTTTTGGTCGAGAATACAGCTTGCAAGTATTCGAGACCAAAAAACCGCACTGTACGACCCGCGGTGCATAGATATTACATTTTTCGTGATACCTATCAGTTCTAAACTAGAAAGACTAGCAGAAAACTATAATTGTTTGAGTAAAATTTCATATTTGCTAAACGGGAAATGTAGCAATGCTTGGAACGTCCATTGCAACCGCCAATACAAATAATTTTTTTCTGAAATCGCTCAAGAATGTCTACATTTTCGGTGCAAAATTTTAGGCCCCAAAATAGCCCATTCTAGTATTTTAGTCCATTGCTAAGCAACCATGCTCGTTGCTAAGCAACCATGTTCGTTGCTAAGCAACCATGTTCGTTACTAAGCAACCATCAGGAAACCTTCCGGGAAGTAACCTTCCCGGCCTAGGCCGGGAAAGTATGACTTTCCAGTACGGTTTTTTATTCAAATTAATTAATTTATATGATATTGATTGAGCTTTCAGAAAAAATCGTATGTGTACCTCGTAGTAAAAGCACATTCGCGGACTCCGTGTGTCTTGTCTTCACAGGTGTCCGGGAATGTTAGGCTTTTCCTACTAAGTACACAATGTTGTATATTTGTTGCATGAGGCATGAAGTGTGCAGCACGAGCGAAGCGAGAGCTGCAATCATGCTGAGTGCAACAAATACATTTTTTGCAAGTGTTACATACAATGTTTTTTCTATGATCGAATTAAATAGATTTAAAAAAATTATTGAACAGAATACATATTAAGTACATTAACACAAAATATTCAAATATCAAACTGACAACTAGAGAAATTGTCACCGTCAAACGCCATCCATAAATAACTATGAATAAACTTTCGTTGCCTAGTAACAAACTTCCTTTTTGCACAAAAAGAAAATCACTTAAGAGTATATGAATACCCTATTCTACTTTCTACTAATTTTATCTTATACAGAATTGATTGTAAATATCTATACAAATAATTTTGAATATAGACCCCTGCCTTCAGATAATATCCAACTCTTTATTTCGTTTTTATATTTTCTAATATTAAAATATGATTTTTTTTATAGATTCTGGCAACAAGTTATATAATTTTGGTGCAAGGTAGCCAAAAAACTTTTTTCCTAGTTTTTATAATTTTTTTTGTTTCTAAGTTGCCTTTTTGTTTATTTCGTGTATTGTATATGTGTGATACATTATGTATCACACATATACAGTAACTATGTATCATACATAGTTACTTTCATTCCGAATAGTAAACTGATGAGTTAATATACAATAACAATATATTTGCCTCACATCGAATAATTTACTCTCACTGTATAGAGCTTCTGTTGGGAGTGTTGGGTACAACATATTTCTGTTGAAAATTATTATTATTATTATTTTTTTAATGTTTTCCAGAGGTTTAATATATTTTATACCCACTCCTTCCCCAGCCAATTATACCATACTTTATAATAGATTCGACTAATGCCTTGTATAAAACTACTAGATGGCCTATTTTTATTATATTTTTTAGTTGCTTAAATTTATATATGAGTCCTCTCAATTTACTTACTACCGATTGTACTTGGTGATTCCATTTCAGATTTTCATCTATAATTATACCTAGGTATTTTAATTTTTCAGCTGCTCTTATTTCTGTTGCTTCGTCGTCTTTTATTTGGATTTTGTTAAAAAAAGGTCTGTTTCTAATCTGAGATGTTAAAGGTAAATAATAAGTTTTTTTATAATTAATGGTAAGTTTTTTGCTATCGAATCTATCTTTAATATTTTTTAGGTCTGTTTCGACTATTTCTTTTAATAGCTGCCAGGATTCAGAGGAATATAAAATTGCCGTATCATCAGCAAAAGAGATTATGGTACCTGCTGATTCTATGGTAAGTATGTCATTTAAGTAAATAGTAAACAACATAGGACCCAATACAGTCCCTTGAGGTACTCCATATTCGACAATACATTGTTCACTAATTACGTTGTCAATTCTAACATACTGTTTTCTGTCCCTCAGATAGCTTTTTAATAAATTTAACATAATACCTCTAAAACCCATATTTTCAAGAATATTTATAAGCTGCGAATGTGAGACGGTATCAAATGCTTTCGCGAGATCCAAGAATATGCATAAAGAAGGCTTTGATTGATCTACTGCGTTATACATAAGAGTGGTAAGTTTTTCAATAGCGTCATTAGTAGATTTGTTTTCCTGAAACCCAAATTGCGTATCTGATATTAATTTATGTTTCTTTAAGTATGAACTCATTCGGTTTTTTATTAGTTTCTCTAAGATTTTATTAAAGTTAGTTACAGAGATATTGGTCTATAATTCTCTACTAAAGTTTTATCACTACTCTTATATAGGTATAGGAATTATAATAGCTTCTTTAAATTTTGAGGGATAGTTTCAAAAATTGTATTATAAACGTGTGGTCACTCAGTTGTTTCGGATACAGTTCAGTAAGTTGCACCAACTCCCCTAACTATTTCGACTCCGCCCCATAATCACGTTAGTTGGAGACGCTCAGCGCCTTCCGTCGACCTGTTCTATTCAGGGGAGATGGGTGCAACTTACTGAACTGTATCCGAAACAACTGAGTGGCCAGACGTGTATATATATGTTAAAGGTGTTAGAAAGTATTCTTGGTTCGCTTTGATAAATTCTGATTTAATACCGTCAATACCCGGAGACTTATTTGATTTTAATTCCCTAATACAATTTTTTATAATGCTATCCATTACTCCCTACAGTGAATAATGATTTATTATTCACTGCAGTGTATAATGAACAAGGTCTCTATGACAACGAATTGGATATATGTTAAAAATTTCATTAAAGTGGCCATGACATGTGAGTCAAAGCACGAATTAATTGTAAACAACGTTGACGTTTAAATTTAATTTATGACAGGCTGTTCTTTTGACACATAACGGCCTGCTCATAAAAAAATGTTCTCTCGCATATATTGGCTATTATTCGCTCGGATGATTTACGACACTTGCCTTCGGCTTGTGCCGTAAACTTTCACCCTCGTGAATAATATAGGCCATTATATGCTCGTGGAATAAAATACTATTATTTCTAATTTTAAAATATTGAATTTTTATGAAGTTTCTACCCCCTGTGGGAAAAAATAGTAGTTCGGGAGAGATGCTATTTTTCCTCTTTGTATTTGTAGTCCTCGGGCTTCGTCCTCGAGCTTTAACTACACCTCGGAAAAAATGCCGCGTTTCTCTCCCTTAATATAATTATATAATGTACTATTATTTAGTTGATAAATTGGAATAATAAACAAAGCTAGCGTAAAAAAGTTAAAAACTCAAAATAAATGTTCTATGTAGTCTCCTCTTACTTCTATGCCTTTTTAATTATTTTGATGAAAATTAGTTTGTCCCCTACGAACATAAGCTACATTTTGTATTTTTCCCAGAGTTCATTTTATGAATTAGTGTTATCCGCATAAACTAAGGACTTCAAATGTCCCCCAAAATAGAAATTTGGTTATAGTCAGAATTCCTTGCTGGCCACTCAACATCTCTTGCTTTACCAATCGATCGTTGAGGAAATGTCTCATTAAGATGGTTTCTAACCAGTGGCGGCTCGTGACTTTTTTTAAAGGGAGGCACACAAATTTGTCAGCCTAAATTTTGTAATAACATGTCTATTTATAAGCTCTTTTTTAATGTTCAGGGGAGGCACTGCCTCCCCTAACGAGCCCCTACTGTTTCTAACGGCAATAAGGAAATGAGGTGGAGCTCCGTCCTGCGTAAACCACATTCTTCTTCTTAAATCTAATGATAAATCATCCAAAATGTGCATCAAGAGTATTTAATAAGTAAAATCAGTACGACTTATCATTTAAATTAGGAGGCTTACTGTCTAAGTAAGCAATAAAATGATAAATGGCACATTACTTGAAATGAAATAAAAAATCACCAAAATTAACCATTTTATTTAAATTTAAAGTAAATATTTAGTGTGGCATTATAGGCGACCGCCTACTAGGACCACAGTCAATTTTTCTTTAATTATGAATATTCGTAAGGATTTGTCCACTTAACATTTTTGTTTTTCTGGTTAAACTATGCAATTCTTTCTCCCAATTTTTCGTCGTAATTTGAGTTTTCCTATCAAAACCTCAATCTTTTAGTACTATTTATTTCTGTATTTCTTCTTGCATGGTTATTTGCCTATTATGTTGTCGAATTACGCATGCATTAAATATTTTTTTCATTTTAAAACACCTTTCGATACTCAACTGTTTAATGACGTTTTTTTTCGAAAACTGTTGAAATTATCAAATTCAAACTATAACAGTTTTACATATGAATAATGTTTACATCATATATTCTAGTCAAAATTACCAAAAAGGTTCGTCAAGAAAAGTTATTGTCGAACTATAACAAAATTTAATAGTTATTTTCCTAACAAGTGCGGAAAGTTGTACTTTTCCGCACGCGACTGCCGTTGACCGAACGACGCGAAGCGGTGTTCGATCAAGCTCGAGTGCGGAAAAGACAGTTTCCGCATGTGTTAGGAACAATATTTTTCCTAGGAGCGTGATGAATACATTTTTTACTTAACTAAGACTTTACTTTAAAAAAATGCTAGTTTGACTTGACGTTTGTTAATTGTTATGTGACTGAGAAACGTCAAAATGAGACAGTCAGGACTATATGCTACATGATTTTTGATATTTAAAGTTATAGGAGCTACTTCAAAAGAGTTAGTATAGTAGTGAGATGGGGTCATGCGTACAATTGCCGGTCTTCGATCTTCGGAGCAAAGCAGCGGTGGTCGGAGCCGGGGAATGGATGGGTGACCGTATCTCATTACATTACCGAGGATAGTGCAGCGGGCTAGATCGCCCTTGAGTGGCACAAGGCGACTAGTTACTGCCTATCTCTCCTGGGTTCGAGTCCCAGCTCCGGCAGATGGCAATGTCGGAGGGAATGGGTGTATGTGGTGTGTCCTGGTTAAGTGTCAGAATAGCTCTAAGCTAAACTTCGCCAGGACGTTAATATAAATAAGACGATTAAAAAAAAAAAAAAAAAAAAAAAAAAAAAAAAAAATAGAAATGATTTAATTTCATTAAATTTGTATAAAATTACCCAAAAATGCAAATAAAAATATAATTAGTTTCGGGGAAAAAATACGTTTTTCCACACTAGCGCGGAAAAATACGTTTTTCTGCACTAGTGCGGAAAAGTACAACTTTCGAAAATAAAATGCGTGTGTAAAAGTGATATTTTCCGCACGCTCGTAGGAAAAATAATAAATAAAACCATATTCGTTGCCTAAAGTAATAAGGTACCCCTCTCCCAATTTATAAAGATGTGAAATTATTACCACAACAAAAAAATAATATTTCAATTTTGATACCCTATATCTTTTTCCTCAGCGCCATTTTACTAAAAATCAGTGGTCATTCTATGTCCCATTAGTTGTGGTCCACCCTGTTTATATTAATAGATTGTCGAAGTGACGCATTTGAGGTATGTTTACGTTTAGTTGCATGCACACGATTTTAGTTCTCGTTTGGTTACATACAGAAATAATTTAAATAAAACCGAGGGGGTAACAACTTGTGTAATCAGGTGTACAAATGTTCTGTATTGAATACGTATTCACATGTATTCAAGCAAATTCAATTGTATTCAACTGTATTACTTGTAATCACATGTATTGAGCATGTACTCATTTTGTACTCTCATGTATTCACATGTTTTATGTGTACTTATGTTGCGTGTAAGGCTGGGGGTATGTAATAGTACATTACATACCGAGCTGGGAGGTGCTTCATTACAGCCGAGGGTTGACATCTGACAGAGGCGCGTAGCGCCGAGGTCAGATGTAAACGCTGCACAAAAGACAACCAGAAGATTTGCTGCCGCAAAGTGTGACGTTTAACTTGCCGGAAAAGTGACGTTTAACTAGCCGGTAAAGTTACTTTACCGGCTAGCTGGCTAGCTGGAAAAGAAGAGTGAACAAATGCCTGCCTCCCAACTTTTTATAAGCTGGCAATTGAAGCATTACATATATGATTGTGAATAAATACATGTATGTAAGTGTCCTGTGGAAAGTGGGAGGTTCTAACTATGAATCTCTAGCTGTGTTCTAGGACTTCCAGGCAAGAGTCTGACAGTACATGCAGAACTGTCATTAGTGTCATTGTAGTCTTGAAGTTATATGCTATTCACATTTTATTTACATTAGAGTAGGCTTTGGAAAATCAACAGAATTCATAGGTAGGTACCTAAGAAGGTTAAAGAACAAAATACATAACCTTAAACTCGCATCTATCGGCGTCTCTCTCGAGGTCTCGTCCTCATCACCTCTCTCTCTAGGCTCAGTCCATAGTATTATTAAGTCTATGGTATGAATGACTGTTTTAATTACTGAGTCAAAAACATAACTACAAATTCAAATTGATTCTACATAGTTGCCAGAGTGAGACCCTAAAGCAGAGTAGATATAGAGTAGCCTCACTTCCGGTATTCATGAATGAATTGCCCAAGTGAATTGCCGAGGTATTTTTTCGTGACCTTCACTTGGTGTGAGACTATCTTCACATGCATAGTTTAGTGTGAGACTATCTTCGGATTAAAGAGAACAGGTGACAACAAGTCAGTGGCGTGTAAATTAAAGGATAAAAATTAAATATTTTCAATTTAAAATATATTTAAAACTTCAGATAAAATTTCCTAATTCACAAACTTAAGCATTCGTATTTTAATATAAATAAACAAGAAGTACTCAACAAACCTTCAAATAGTTTAAAGAACTTTTAATAATAATAAAAAAATAAATTCTAATTTAGAGACGTCACTGATCAAAGCGCAAACATAACCTAGAAAGCAAATAATGATAATTTTGACACTGACAAGTTTATCTACTACGTCGTAGTAGTAAAATAGATAGAAATAGAGATACATAAGGACTGGATTGGCGCCAAACGCGAAGTCGGTTTACTGTTTGTTTACTGTGCCTAAAGAAAGCACAGCAATGTTATCAATAAAAAATTTGGCAATTCAGCCAAAAATAAATGACAGTGACGATCATAGTATAAGGATACCTTATACCATGGTGACGATCAATAGCCTCCCCTTATAAATAAAATGTGAATGGCATATATGTTTTGATTTTATGTTCATGCCTGATTTTTTTCGGAAATGGTGCAATGTTATGAAAGAACGTCTAAAATCCAAACGGCTAAAAATAGTGGCATATCGTTTTATCGATTTCCGGTTTCCATCTTGAAAGTCGCCGCAAAAGAAACAAAAATTTGAACATACCTCCATAAAAACAAGCAACCATCATTAATATTTTATAGTTACAAACGCCAAATACCAACCTTTATATTAACTAGAATCCACACGCAGCGCGCGCAACCTATTTCTTTCTCACTTTGTTGCATTATGTTGTGTAATCCATGCCTCTCTTTTCTCTTCACTAGACACGTCTATTGCTATTTTTTCTTAAAATTGTCTGATATTGAGATTCTTTAAAGTTTGATATGCACACATCTTAGGAAAAACTTTATTTTTATTACAATAAATGTTCAAAATGTGCACCGCTAACAATTGACAAGTTTTTGTATTTCTGCGAACGCAAAACAGAAGAAAAGTTATGAATTTTACGCATTTTTTTTGTGGACACACTGTATATGATTCATTAATTTTTATTATGGAAAAGTTTTAATTTTATTTTTGTTTAACATTTTTTAATGATTTTCACAGTTTTTATTTATTTTATACAAAATAGTAATATATTTTTCCATTTTTTTCCATTAACTCAAATTGTTTAGGTATAATACGTCATTTATTAACGAATCATTCTAATCAAAATTATTATTTTTATTTATTATGCATTACAGGTATTCATCCGTATTCTCTGTATTCAGTTGCATTCTTTAATATTCATGTATGTATTCTTTAATATTCATGCATTCTTTAATATTCATGTGTATTCTTATGCACTCAATGGTATTCACACGTATTCAGCCATAAAATACACAATCTGTAATCAGGTGTACAAAAAAAATTGAAGTTGTTACCCCCTCGAATAAAACCATTAAATTTAAACGTTTTTTGCTATAAACATACATTTATACGTTTCCCTTAGCGGCCTTAGCATAAAGAATCGTACTTACCAATAACCCCACTTTCGGACAAGTAAAAAAATAATGCAACAAATATAATAATAATCAGCTTTATTTTCTAATAAACAAGCTCAGATAACCTTATGTTAATTAACAGAATAACGGTAACTCAAAACGATGTACAATACATCAGGTAATCATATATTTATTTACAAAAGAAACAGAATCTGCCTCACTATTTTCTCATTATAGGTAAAATTTATTTAAAGCATCAGTTTCAGCAAATTCCGCAGCTTCTGCAAACGTCATAAGTACAACTATAATTTTTTATTTTTTTTTGTACAAAAAAAATATACATATAACTTTGTAAGCTATTGTTACTGAAAATAAATATAAAAAATTGTATATTTTATAATTTACACATGAAAAGATTAATAGTCAATAGTAATTATCAAAACTGAAAGAAAGGAACGACAATTTGTACACATACTTGGTTGCACTGGTAACTTACGTACAAAATTGGCAGTCATATTATACGACAATTAGATAATTATATGGACACGGATTTAGTTCAGTAAATAAATTGTTCACATATATACTTATATACATAAATCACTGTACAGATTTGGTCGAGAATGATATTTTCTTAGTTTTCAAGCAAATTAATCAGATAAAAATGTCGATTTGAGAGATTTCAGTACGTAATATAGGTAATAAAATTAATATACACGAGGTGCTCCATCAACTTTTATTTACCTAACCCATTTGTGAATAGACACGTATATAAGATGTTAAGCCCCTTCTACATTAACGCTATTATGAAAGCGACCTTACCCAACCTTGATGATTACTTGGAATAATTTTTTACGTATCAACATAAACGATGTTAATATAAATTATCCTCACAAAGATGTACGTATCTATATGAAAATATACCTACATTAAAGTGGTATGGTTGCACATACTTTAAGTCTTATTCTCACGGCAATATTTAAGGCTACATACCACAAAGAATCATAAAATCAATAATTGCTCAATGTTTTTCTTGTTCTTTTATTTTCATGTTACGAAATCTGAGGTACTTATTAGATAGACTCTTCTTACTACTTTGGTATGCGAAAAAGTATCACAGTAACGTCTAACGAACCTACCTGGACAGTTTAGACCATTGTTGCAAATAGGCCAATTTTATAAAAATATCAATATACACAAAAAATTTACATATAGCATAAAAAATTGCATTTAAAATTTCTAAATAAGTACGAATTGAAAAATATCATTTTTGACGCCTTCATATACAAATAGCCAACTCACTGTTCTTATATGACTCCTCTGCTGTAAGATGTCCATATAATTTGTCATATTTTTTAAATATAGATACATTTACTTTATATTATCTAATGTAAATATATAAGATATTTCTTGAAGTACATGAATGGCATTGTATATTTAAGTTACTTTTTATTCACAGTTATTTGTGTGTAAAATTGTTGATCAAGCGTTTGTTTGTAAATAAAGACTAGATATTAAATGCTACATATTGTTGATTACACAACGGGTGACGAAAACTTTTAGTAGATAATTTTGCAGTTATAGAAGGTCCTCCATATGAGTACATATTTGAACTGACAGCTACTTAAAATCACTCTTAATTTTTTGAGATAATTAAAATACAAAATGACATCTATAGTGGCAATGAAATGAAAAAATGATGTTTAAGGAAGAAAACAAATAGCAAAAAGTTGCGATGAAAATGGAGGAAAATGAAAACTATATAATAAAAAAAAATAAATATGCATAAGATGGGTTAGTGTTTAAATTCAGTTTTGGATATAAAGAAAAAAGGAATTTTTCAGCACAAGACAAATGAAGGTCAAATATATTTTAGTGTGCAGCTGAAAGGAAAGAGATATGCAGGCAATGAAATATAAGAAATTTGTTTGCAGTAAGATTCGTTTGTATAAATCATGCATTTGAAATTGTCAGTATATACAGTTGGATATAATAAAGGATTTGGGCTACATATAATATAAATAGTGGAGTAGGTACTACAAGGAAGGATTCAGATTGCTTTTGTTTATTTTGTACATACATAAATGGGCTTGGTAAGTGCCGATGATATTTATAGGAAGTTGGTGATGGCAAAGATGAATGAAATGAATGAACTAGTGGAAATGAGGAAAATAAAGATTGTGCAAGTGATAAGATGATAATAGTTATTTATGTAACAAATAAGAAAAGTGATACTTTATTGAACGAAGAGACAGATTACAGAACAATACTTACTACTATTACTACAAAACGATACTTACTATTATTTATGCAAGAGAACTTGGATTTGTTAGCCACAGTTATTAGTTTTGATCGGAGGAAATTAGTATGAATGACATGTTCATGTTGTTATGGTTATAATGAGTAGACATGGCGGTTATGACTTATGAGTGGACTGTTTTATAAGAGGAATAATTATTATAATTGTGAAGCCTCGGTGTCACTGGCGCTACGAGCGAATGCAGAAACTGGGTGAGGTGTCTTGTTTATGCTGATGGGTACTTCTTCATGACTTATTGATCAGCTTGTCGTAGCGCAACTCAAATTTCACGTCGATGTCATGGGCATTCGATATTATTAACGGTTTAATTCACATCCATAGATTTCCAGTTTTCCAAAAAGTGTATGGGATTAAAACAGGTGAATAATAAAGTCAGCGATGTGAGATAAATTTGGTAAAAATTATATAAATTAAGCTGAATAAATCTTTAATGAAATGAGTGAAATCAAGGCAATGGAAGACTGAAAACGAAAAGACAGTATCGTTTCTAGCGCTATGGTATCTTTATAAACATGATTGATGTTTGATGATAATATGAAATTGAGATACAGGTATCGTACAACGTTTTATCTATTTTCATAAAAGAAGAAAATAACTAATTCTTATCTTAGATTTTTGTTTACTTCTGAAATTCATTATAGCACTAGTGTTCCTACGAGCTCCATTACAACACTAGTGCTGTAATAGGGTTAATTTCTAAACTATTCAAAATTGATTAAGACATTTTGATACTTTTGTTGCTACTCCACCGTCATTTTGGTCGTTTTCTTCTATTTTTGTTGTTAATCCTTTTCATGTTTTAAATTTGTGTATATTTACATGTACTATTTTCTGTGAGTTTTACAAGTCTCAATAATATCTCTTTCTCTCTTATCCTTGTAATAATAATAATATTAATTACAGCTCTAGTGAGACAAACTCCTATTTCCTACACCAAAATAAGTGTATTAAAGTCTTTAGAAATTTTTTTTCAATAGCTGCAAGGAATTGTTTCCTGTATGATGAAAATAGTTAAATATTTCGAGGAGAGTGATACATACATGAAAGAAGAGATAATGATGAAAGTTATATAAATGGTCGTAAGGAAGATGGAAGTTATATGAATTTAGTTTGATGATTTAGTATCTAATATAGCACCAATAGGAAGTTGTTGTTGCCAGAATTCATGAAGAAGAAGTGAAGGAAATAGTAGGAAGCGGAAATCTTGATGTTTCAGATATGACAGTGGAATACAAGCCGTTTGAAGAGCAAAAAGATATATGGTATCGATGGAAAAGGAAATAAATTTACCGAAATCGAGAAATTTGGTTGATGGAAAAAGGAGGTTACAAAGAGTTACTCGCATCTCTATTTTTCCATCTAAACGAGCTTTGTTGTTATTCGTAGGCTAGTTAAGACATTTCCAACAACCAAGTCTTATAGTGTAGTAGATGAGCATGCTAAAGAGATGAGTATTAATTTGTTTGAGTAAGTGAAGATCGGAATATGCAACAAAGCTCAAGTGATGTATTGCAACGTGTTTTCAGTAATTATTAATTAAGTGATTGTTTGTGCAATTAGTCCGTGAGTTAACAAAGTAGTGTACAGTGTTATCAATCAATAAATCTACAGTTTGCTGAGGATATGATACACGTGACAATATTATGTTAGTTGTAAAAAGCTTAGAAAAACAAACAAACATATCTATGCATTCAATAAAGAGTACAGATTTAAGTAAGGCTGAAAGCAACCGTTTTATAAAACAAAACTGTTGGCTATGCGAAAGATAAACGAAGGGCTGTTATAGCGGTTTGTAAAGGTTTCATTTTAGAGATGGCAAGTTTTAATATAAGGATTACTTAAAACCTACTTTTATTAAAAGTACATTTAATATAAAGCAGTAATTAAAAGTATGAGTATGAGAGAAAGCATTCGCAAGTTTATTACTGAAAACAAATATGATGAAATTATTAATGAAATTAAACTTGAAAGAGAAATGAAGTAATAATGATTACGATACAAGGCAAAGTTAGAGAAAAAGATGGAAGGAGGAAGTAAAAGGAAACCGAACTCATGCCTGATTCATATACAGTTATTATCAATGATACATATGAAAAGAAAAATGATTCCAAGAAAAATGAAAACAAAGTAATTAAGTGGAAATATTCAAAAAGGGTACTACTAGTAGCTGAGGTTTAGTACGTTTATGGTGTGAAAAAATAACACTTTGATAATATGGATGTGATGAAAAAATGTAAGCTTTTTAAGTTATTAGATTTAATAATAACAAGTGAACATAATCAGGTTAAGTGGCTTGAACAGGAAGAATTCCAAGCTTATAGAACCAATGACTGTAAAACTTATTCTACGTAAAAAGAAACGACGTTTAATATACTGTTTAACTAATACTGATAGGTAAGTGATAAAAGATATTAACAAATGATTTGCGTTAAAACGAAAGAGGAAGGTGATGGGGTATGTAAAACAAAAGTTACATTCATGCTGTTACGCTTAATTTAATAATAAAAAGAGAAATACCAAAACACAAGAAAATTAATAAGTGAACTTAAAATTTACTTAATTTGTCTATTTTTTATTGTGCTTTCATTCTGTACGTGCATAATTTCCTGAAAAAGATGAGAAATTAAGTAATTCATGAAGAGGCAAGCAAAAACGAATTATGATCAATGCGATGAATAATGAATGTAGAAAGTTAGTAAACATGCATAAATGATATAAATTAAATAATCATTTGTGTTAAAATATAATGACAAATGAAAGAGCATATGACAAAAGTTTGCTTCTAAGATTAAAAAGAAAGATGCCAAAGTATATGGAAATTAATATAGGTAATGATTAATACTAATAATTGTTAAATTAAATTAAAATAAAAGGGTCATTTGTCGCAGGTCTCAACTTACTTCCTATTGAGCTTATTTGATTCTGTGCAGGCGAATAGATTTTTTTCTAATATTATATTCACGAAAAATGTATAATGTTAAAGAAAGGTTTGAAATGTTGAAAAGGAGAAAAGTTCATGCATAATTTCTTGAAAAAGATGAGAAAATAGTAATTCATGAAAAGCCAATAGAAAATGATCAATACGATGAATATTGAACTTTAGCGAACAATAATATAAACTAGCAAATAATTTAAGTTAAATTTAAGTGATAGAGGAACAAAGTGGGGTGAGTATAACAACAATTATAAGTTCATGCAAAATATATGAAAATTAAAAATTAATGATTGCAAATAATATGTATAGTGTTAATAAAAGGTTTGAAATGGTGAAAAGGAATTGAGTCCATGCATAATGTGTTGAAGAATATGAGAAAGTAGTAACTGATGAAAAAAATTATGATCAATACAATGAATGTTGAAATTTAATGAACAAAGTTAAATGATGTAAATGATATATATAAAAAAATAAAGTAACGAATAATTTGAGCTAAAATGATGATAAATGAAAGAGGAACAAAGTGTGTAAAACGTCGAACATCCAAAGGAAGAAAAGCGTATGCATAAGTAAAAAGATGAGAAAGAAGGAAATCATGCAGAGCCAATAAAAATACTGATCCAAAATAAAAGTTATGATTAATACGGCCGATGATGCTGAAATTTAGTTAAATGATGTAATAAAATAATAGAACAAATAATTCGAGTTTATGGTGATAAATGAAAGAGGAACAAAGATTATATGTAGGTAACAAATTTAAAAATAAAAGGAAAAGTGCAAAAATATATAAAAATTAAAAGATAGTTAGTAATTGGATGTAAATTAAATTTAAATATAAAGATTATTTGTCATACATTTTAACTTGTTTCTTATTGAGCGTATTTGATTAGGTGTGTGCAGGTATATAATTTTTTTATTAATATATACAAGACGAGTGAATAACGCAAATGAAAATGCTTTAAATGTTTTATAGCTATTATATCTAGGAATATTATGAGTATCATAACTGTCGCAGAAGTCGGTTTGAAGTCCGAGCTCGTAGAGCGAGGATTTTAAGACATCTAAGGCTGTTGTGAATCATAACGTCCGTGATTTGTTCAATAGTTTATCGGTTTCAGAAAATAGAGACATTATTAATAGATATTATAAGAAGCAGGAGCAGTAGTGATACATTTCAGTATTTAATTATTATGGTTTGGAGTTTTCTGTCTGTTTGTATTAATAAATAGCCCTACAGTTTCATTATATATTATTTCATCTGTTGACAGTTGTTGACAGATCTGTATTGTAATATTACTGTACAAGCTGTTGGCATGGCAATAAATATTACTGTACAATTTTAGTTATGACTTACTTACCAGCCTAATTTGTATATGTAAACAAAGGATTAATATCCTGAAACCGATAAAAACTGTTTTTCTTAAAACCCCCGGAAAATCCAAGGATTAGAAATCAATGAATTGGATATAATTTGGATTAAAACATACAAATTGTTTATTTTAAGTTTTATTTTATTTGATTCTGTGTAGATGTATGTATATTATAATATATGAAAAATGAAAGGTTTAGGTTTAGTTGAAAGTGAGAAATGAGTAAATACTAGGAAATGATTAGCTAACCTATAGATCTTTTCAACATGGCGTAAACCCCCTTTATTATGAATGAAATGAATGAAAAATGAATTATGAATGTATAAATCAGGAAGGACAAAAGTACTATTAGCTGGAATCCGGATCAAATTAGGATTGTATGATATAGTGTGAAATTAGTGAAAGATGAAGATGAGATGGGGAATTTTTTTAACTAGGTGTTAATGATGATGCTTGAAAAATCTTTAGAATTAAATAAAGGTGTATTAGAATATACAGAATAGGAAAAGGAACAATTTTGAGAGAAAAATTTGAAGCAGATATATATACGAAAGAGAAATAATATTCCGCATTTATTGCAAAAAGGTACGATAGAATATGAATATTAATGATATTAATGAAATAAGATAGATAGAAAGTAGTAAGTAAAAGAGAGCAAGAAGTAGAGAGGTATAAAGTGACTAAAATGAGATGATGTTAAAATGAGGGAAATACTTGATTGGATGGATTTAAAAAATAGCATGCATGTGACCGACCTAATATGATTGAACGTTAAATTTACAGCCTTTGTGACAGCATGAAATAGAGCAAAATTACAAAGTCGATTTACATAAATAATGGATAGAAATAGAGAGAAATGAAATGCGGAAAGACTTGTTGAGTGGTGGATGTTGTTATGAAAACTCGATGAAAAAGTTTGTTCTAGAGAATGAAAGGAAGCTGAAGTGAGTGTATAGGTACCTATAATTTTAACTGTTTTTAAAAAGATTTAAAATTTTACGTAGTATCAAAGCAGTATATGATGAATAAAGAATGCGATAAGAAAAGCAAGCAAAGATTATATGCACTGTGCCAACGCATGGACTGGAGAATGAGATATAAAGGCTTTAGGAGAGTGTATCATTGTTTCTTGCATCACTATTCTACTCTGCATTTTCTATATCTAGTCCATGTTGATAAAGTGTACATGAAAGCGGAAAGGGATATTATAAACAAGTTAACAGAATTAAACAGAGGAATAGCTCTACAAGCAACTAAAGAATATAGGGGAAAGGGAAATAATACACTATGACTGACTAAGAGATTAGGAATACAGCGGTTACAAAACTAAATGTATATGTAGTACAATAGATGAAGCTAAAGGTGGTTAGTGAGACCCTTAAAAAGCAATATTGAAAACTTGTATCTACGCTCGTTATATAATGACAGTAATATGACATTCATTTCAATGTCATAATGACGTTTATAGCACTAGTGCGATATATATTTATCGCACGCATTTTATAAAAAAAACACGCAAACCACCAGTTGCTAAGGAGATATCAACAAACAGCTATTGTTATTAACTGAGTTATTACTGTGTGGTGTCGACAATAAATAATATTAATTGATTAGCAGTTTTTTTATGTATAAGAAAATTAATAAGTCGAGCGTAGATAAAATCTTGTAGGTATATTATACGTACCATATCTGTAATTTATAGCACTCGTCTGTTTACAAAACTCACCTTCGGTTCGTTTTGTAAACTTCAGACGCGTGCTATAAAATACCTCATATGGCACTTATAATATAAATAGCTATCAGATGTAAGATGTGTATATCAAAGTTGATGGAAAAATGAAATAAACCCAAACATACCAGGAGAATGTGTAGTAAAAAAGGAAGATGAAATGAATAGTCGTCATAACTGGGGTGTTCTTAAAAAATATAAAAGTGGGAAAATACAATACATAACATTTGATGCACGGTTCGCCAACCAAGTAGGCATCATCGTGACATGATTCTAAATCTAAATTCATTCATCGATTCGCTATACTTTGCTTTCAGATTTTCTAGCGATTGTATGGGTGAAAAATATGCATTTTCTAAAATTTCCAAATATTATATCACTTTTATTAAAATTTTTGCTTGGTTCCTGTACTGTCGACTAAAATCTTGTTCAGTTCATTATTAATTAAGCTTTATTTGCCTTCATTTAATAAAATAAGATGCTTTTTGTTGGTTGGTTGGTTGGTTATTTTTAATAACCTACAATATTGAAACTTTATAAATCTACTGTCTGATAGAGTTTTTAAATGTTATAATGGATCCAAGCTAAAACTACAAAAATTAAATTGAAAACTGAAAAATTTTGCAAACACTAAAAATTTAATGTTATGTTAGCCAAATGATGCGCGTGATTGGGGATCGTGGTCTGTGGCCTATGCAAAGACGACCTTCTGTGGTAACGAAGTATGGTATCGATAATAATAATACTAATAATAATCAGTATTTTACTATATTATTATATGAAAGTAAATATATGTTATGTTAAATTTTTGGAAAATAATTTAATTCTTTTTTCAAAATTGTAAAAATGTACATGGAATTCCATTTAAAAAAAACATTGCCATGTTTTTCTCACTTTTATTTGACTTTCAATTGTTTTTTTGTTAAAATATTCGAAATCCTTGGAAAAAATACTATAAGTTACGTTAAGTATTTTTAGTTTATTTCCAAAGACAAACCAAAAAATTGGGGTGAGAACCTTTATAAAAAAGAAAAATTTTTTAACAAAATTTGAAACTTGTCGATAAATCTTCCCCCTGAGTCAGAAAAAAAATGTGTTGCAAATATTCTACAAATATTAACAAAAAAAATCAGGTGCGCACTCCATCTTTCCAACTATTTTTCGCAAATTTCAATCTCCATTTTTTTTCTACAAAACTTATTTATTTAGCCCTGATAGTAATGCCTAAATGTATTTTTTGGGTCCTATGCTCCAACACTAAGACATGATATACTCAAAATTTCACCAGATCAGAATTTCGGTATATTTGGAGTCCTAATAGAATTTTTGAAGATAGGAATTACGGTTATTCGACTTTTAGGAAATAAATCACTACCCACAACCTTTGAGCAACCAAAGGCTTAAAATTGGAGTAAAGTCACATATTTAAAAAATTACTGGCTAAGATTGTGAATTAAAGTATGGTGTATAAAAGAACCAATTTAAGGAACATAAAGCTCATAGCTCATCTCGGATCAGCAAGTATTGATAAGTATAGTATTGCTCAACATGCATTTGAAAATAATCACAGAACAGATAGTAATAACTTATAGTTAATTAAAAATGCGACAAATAGGTAAATAGACAACTAGATGCCTTAAATATTGTAAATTGTAAACATATTCTGAATAGCAATAAAGAACCAAATGGACCGGTCACGGTTCTTCGAACCACGACAATACTTTAGTTGTAAATAGGCTGCCTTTATTAAAATTTAAGTTTAGTTTGAATCATTTCTGGATGATGCCGATGGCGAAACGTACGTCAAGTGGTAAGTACTCGATGTCTAGTGCTAACTACTTTAGAGTCTGCACCAGATCAAGATTCCAACCTTTTTCAGGATCATATAAAGAGATCAAATTATCCCTCAGTATTCGTCATTAATTTGACAAAGGAAACAGTGAAGAGAAAGGTCTAGAAAGGATGGGTTCAGATGGATTTGGTAACTGTTTTTTCAGCGCACTTCAATTAAGGCTGATATGAATGAAATATGCAGAGGAAGTTGATGGCTTTATTCAGTCAATAAGCACAACTGAATTGGCTCGCATGAAACAACTCCAAATTAATAAGTACAAAACGTTTCTTGAGTATCCTGTCATGTACTACAACTATTCAATTTGCAAGCTTCGTTCTAGACGAGACCTGAAAATTTAGCTTCTCATAAAATTCTAATTTGATTGCAGTCGTTCCACATGGATCCAAATGATAAAATGGTGGAAAGCCTGTTGTTTAAACTCTAGAATGTATGTTGGTTTGAATGGTGACTGGATACTGCACCTTTACGAATACATTGGCAGTGGTAAATCTTTAAAATCAATAATGCAACTACCGTGGAACAAAATTTTTCGTTACTTACCTATATTTAGGTGCATATAAGGTTTTTAATAAAACAAAAGACTAGAAATGTGAGATTAAAACGTTAAACTGATAAAAACGATACACGTACAACTAACGTTAACGTTGCCCTATTGAGATGGTCAGAACAGATTGTTGTTTTAATTACTAGCTTTAGGGCTGAATCTAACGAAATGCCACTAAACTTGGCATTTTTTCTTTTGGGATTTTGCTTGAATCATTGCGTGTTGTTTTGTTGGGTAGGTCTTTTACGCATATGTAAATATAAACTTTGAGATCAGTGATCTGGGTAATGTATTAAAAATGGTAACAATGGTTAATCAACAATTTTCCACTCGTCAGGAATCACATCTATAAAAAAATTGTAAAACTACCTACATGTGATGTAAAAAGACTAACTAGTTGCACTAATAGGTGTCGTATTTGCTTAAGTAAAGTAAATTATAATGCCATCCTTTACTACAAATAGAAGGCAACTTACTCAGACTTATGTAACGGCTTTCCGCACACAATTTCGGGCTTAAAAGTCTCCGAATTGATTTTTTAGTCACGACTCATCAATTCATATACTCTCGATATACATTTTCTACATAACACATTTTTATCAGTACGTGTCAAGTCATTTTTAGACGAATAACATGATATTTTAAACAAATATCTGATTATAACAAATAATATGGTACTTTAATTTTTATAACGACCACTCTCTATGTATATGTATCGATTATATACATTTTCTAGATTCTTTATAAATATTTATTTTCAAATTCACCTATTTTGCTTCTGATTTTCTGTACTACCTTTGAATAGCTGAATTCAGTAGGAAAGGAACGTAGAACATTTTGCTTTCTAAGAGTAGAGACGCCGCAGACTGTATCTGAAAACAAACAAATAGTAAGTAACTATATAATATACCATATAAATAACAAAAAAAAAAAATTGAAATAAACGTGAAAGTCACTTGCACACGCCTGGTTTGCTAACCAGAAGAGATGCCCCTAACAGATTGCCAACGTTTGTCGACAGGTTCTTTGTACAGTACAGAAAGAATAATAATTCCAAAAAGAAAATTTTTATATAAAATTTCTCATACCAAAACCTACGTTCACACCACCGTGGACTGTACTATATATTATAATATGTATATCTCTTATTTAGGAAGTGATATGAATAAGAAAACAATTCGCAAGATTTAAACAAAGTTAGTAATTTCTTGCCAAAGGTAAATATAGATGAATACATGAAGGGTGAAAAATGAAGGATGAAGAAAATAGTAAAAATTGATAACAGCCATGATTGCAGTTTGGCTTTGGTTTCCTTATTTTTGGTAAAATAATAAATTGCGTGTTTTTACAATTCAGGTCTAAACAAAATGAAATACTAAAAACTTTACTTTCCGAAACACAGGTCAATAACTTGGTCTTACCAAGCAGGCAGAATCATGGAATGACTTATCTTGTCAACTATTTTAATTTTTCTTCGTTGAAGAATGTAATTGACACGTCACTAGATTTACCTCAACTTTGGAGTTATTAGTTAAAACTTCCAGATTAAAATTTCCATGTTTAATCTAAGTGAAACTTTAGTAAACATTCTAATTTCTGTGACCTATATTTTAAATCGATTCTAGGATCTACATTATTCATGAACATCGCTTTAGGCCTAAATATGTTTAATTTTTAAAAATATTTCAGTGAGTACTGAAGGGAAAATCGGGGCTTTATTGACATTTTTTGAAATTAAATATAGATTCCTAAATAACTTAGAAATAACAGGGTTAGTATAATGATAAAATATTGCCCTTTCTACCAAAGCAAACATTTTTTAAATATGTCGCAAATATACGTTTTTTCATAAAAAGACAACCAATTTTATTAGGTAATTGTTTGAATTTTTTTCTGCGCACTCAACGGTTATTGAATTAAATTTTCTTTAGTAATTCTGAAAGGTTACAATAAAAATGAAACCAGATATAGAAAACAAAAAATTTTAAACTAAAATCCCGATGGTCGTTGTTCAAAAAACCTGTAATTTTATTTAAAAAATATTTACAATAATTATGCAGACCATTTATCTCAGAAATTTGTAATCTGCGACCGCTAATTGACGTTTTAACTAATTTTTGTAACAAATAAAATATCGTTGGTTGTACAAAAAATTAGGTACGTGCTTCTAAAATAATGAAATGAAAATTTAAAAAAAAAACAAGAAATTAATCTTCCTTAATCTAAGTATGAAAACAAATTTTAGTTTTCTACTCTTTTAGCATTTAGCTCATACAATTTTTAGAATCCCCAAAAAATCAAGTTTTGGAGGAACACTTACCTACCTACTTTAGGAATGTTAATAGTTTCAACTAAGTTTCTACTTGGCATTTGAATGCAACAGCTGCGGTACTACACCAATGCTTATGTATGCATGAGGGTGTGGGCGCTGACACCGCTAGTTTGTAAAATCACTAAATGGCGAGGGGAGCACAAAGGATCAACATTGTTTCAGACAAACCGTATACGTAGTATGCATCGGATTTGGAGATATGCTACCCTATCCCAAGTGTCCTAAGGTTGTCGATCCAATCCGTCATACCCATCTCTCCATTAATTGGAAAGGTCAGTAACCGAAACTCACAAATATTTAATATACCTACTTGAGAAGTGGGACAACCCTATCACTATTTTTGAATAGAAATTTATTTTAATACGAGGAAATTATACTTAGTCGATGTCAAAGAGATTAACCTCGTATTCTGAAAACAGTCTTTTTTCTAAATAAATTTATGAAAATTCAATGAAACTTTGATTCTGAAAACAAATCACTGAAATGTTTAAATTTAATAAATTAAGGTAACAACCAATTAAGAGACGTATTTATAAAATGCGGATTTTAGATATCAGAAAAGTGAACAAGTGGCTTTGTCATAAAATCTAACCTAACCTAACCTAATCATTAAAACTTTTAAATCATAGTTAACAAAATTATTGTTATTGTTATTAAGTTAAGGTTAAATTATTATTATTATTATTAAGTTAAAGTTAAATTATTATTAATATTATTAAGTTAAGTTAAATTAGTTACCTATAGATTTTTAATTACGAATTAATATCAACTAACGCAGAACATTTTCAAAATCTGGCGAATGCGCCAGTGTAAAAGGTATTGTGGCTATTAATTGCGTTAAATATGATGGGTTATTTATTTTTAAAGGTGGGCATTGTATGCGATTGTCAAAAATAAGACGAAAATGCCATATAAATATTTTTTAATTAAACGCTTTGCCACTTTAAAATTATTTTTACAGAGAATTCAAGAAAACAGAAATAAAACTTAACAAAACCGCATTATTCACTAATAAAATTTAGTTTTCGAAGGATATTTGTTTTAAGGCGACTTTAATGGAACATTTTTTTTGCTTTTCTTTTGTTTCTGAAGTTATTTTTTTTATACAAATTATTTTAACAATTAGCTACACTTAATATGAACTAATATTTTCCAAACGTACCTATTATTTAAAAATAATGTACATATTGGAAAAATATTCTCGTTTTTATAATATACACTGACGACCAAAATTAACGTACCACCCAAAATTTACCATGCTTTTGAATTTGATTTTTTTAAAACCATTTGTCTGATTTTAATATATTTTTTTTTTTGTTTTGTAGGCTAACTCTCCTGGAATATATAGCCGTGCCAATTTTAACTAAAAATTATTATTTTTTAAATATAGGGCGTAACAATAAAGCCATGTTTTTTTCAAAATTTCTAATCACCCTGTGGGAACTGCCAGCAGCAAAATTCCAGTTCAGACCCAATTCTAGCTTCATCTTTTCTTAAAATTTGCTTATTTGGTACCTACACTTTTTTTCTTTGCTATTAAAGGAGATATATTATTTATTTAGATTTAGCTCCATCAGATTTTAATAAAGAACGAGGATAGAAAAACATACACTTTTAAAGGCGTCTGCCGTTTTGATTTTTTCATGTCTACCATTTTGAACTACCTATAGTTTTTGTAGCCCTACTAAATTGTCTATCTAATAACGCCACGTTTATTCGAATCGGTTAAGTAAAAAGAATGGCATCCAAGAAACAAATATTTTTTATTTTTTTTTCACTTGGTATATCTCCTTTAATAGTAAAGATAAAAAAGTGTACCAAAAAGGTAAATGTTAAGAAAACATGAAGCTACAATTGGGTTTGAACCGGAGTTTAATTTTGCTGCTGGAGATTCCCACAGGGTGTTTTGAATTTTATAAAAAAAACATTATTGTTACGCCCTATATTTAAAGAAAAAATAATTTTTAGTTAAAATTGGCACGGCTATATATTCCAGGAGAGTTAGCCTACAAAACAAAAAAAAAATATATTAAAATCAGACAAATGGTTTTAAAAAAATCAAATTCTAAATCATGGTAAATTTTGGGTGGTGCGTTAATTTTGGTCGTCAGTGTATAAAACATATTTTTGGTTCATATTTATTTTGAAATTTCAAGAAGCTTCTATATTTATTTAAGAAATACCGGGTGTAAATGAAATTAGGCTCACCCCTATAACTTTTTTGTTTTTTCAGATATCATTTTAAAATTTTGGTAGTTGCAATAACAAGTAAATTTGAATTAATGCATGTTAATAAAATAATTCTAGCACTTCCGGTTTTACCGGGACTGACCGTAACATCTGTTTTTTAAATGGAACACCCTGTATTTTTTTTTACATTTTTGGATTCAGGGATTTATTCTGCATACGATGGTATCAACTTCGAGGAAGAAACATAACCTCAAACATTTTTTTAGGATAATTTAAGTTGGCACCTAGGGAAAAAACTTTTCTTTCTGAGCCGTTGAGTATTGGAAAAATAAAATCGTGATATTAAGTGAGGTAACTTTGCCATTTAATCATCTCGGAAATGGTTTTTTCGATTTAAGAATTTGTTTTTAAATGGAATCATTATACCTCATGATATTTTAATAGAGATTTTCTTTACCTACATTTCGATAATATTTCACCATTAGTTCATAAATAACTTACAAAAGATACTTTATCTTGGTTCAAATTTATTTTAGTTTAATAAATTTGTTTTTTTTTTCATTCTCGATTAATTTCATATCAAATGTTTAACTTGGTCAGAGTTTACTAAAATAAATTTGTCCTAAGGTCATAAAGTATCTTTTGTAAGTTATTTATGAACTAATGGTGAAGTGTTTGGTATCGAAATGTAGGTAATAAAAATCTCTATTAAAATAGCATAATGAGGTATAATGATGGCATTTAAAAAAAAAAATACTTATATCGAAAAAAACATTTCCGAGATGTTTAAATGTCTATAAAAGCACAGTTAGCTCACTTAATATCCTGATTTTATTTTTCCAATATTCAATGACTCAGAAAGAAAAGTATTTCAGCAGTCATGGCTCCCTAGATGCCAACTTAAATTATCCTAAAAAAATGTTTGAGGTTATGTTTCTTCCTCGAAGTTGATACCATCGTATGCAGAATGAATCCCTGAATCCAAAAATGTAAAAATATACAGGGTATTTCATTTAAAAAATAGATGTTATGGTCATTTCCGGTGAAACCGGAAGTGATAGAATCATTTTATTAACATGCATTAATTCAAATTTACTAGTTATTGCAACTGCCAAAATTTCAAAATGATATCTGAAAAAACAAAAAAGTTGTAGGGTGAGCCCAATTTCATTTACACCCGGTATATCGGTAATATATTTTTATTTTTGTAATACTTATACTTAAAACTTATTATTGTGGTTTTTGGACAGACATGTATAGATTCCTATTGAAACTAAAATTTTGATGAATTTAATCAGTATTTTAAGTATTTTAGAAATATCAGAACAAATTTTGAATTAATTCCCAAAATAATAAAGACACACTAAAAGTTTTCAAAAAATATAGGTAGTTTCTCAAAATGTATTTCGTTTCTTTAACATAGATTGCAAAAACAATTTGTTGTCTCCATTTTAGACGAGAAGGCGCTGAATACCTTTAAAACATAATTAAATCACGTAGGTATACCTAATGTATAACTTCAAGAATAAATTACGTATTTAATGAAATTAGTTTAAATAAAAAATACCAAAAATTTAACACTTTGTCCACATCATTATAAATTAATAATTTTATTTAGCAGTTATTTTTATTAGTATATTCTTATTTTTGTTTATCTTCCAATCTTAAACGACTTTTTTTACCAATAAGGTCATCGACCTAACCTAGAGCTTCATTATTAAATGTAGTCACGCTAAAAATAACATCATTAGCAGTTTGCCGCCATATTTTATTGCAGGTGTAAAGTCACATGATTCTAGAAGTCGAAAGTGCATACTTTTTTATGTACAGGGTGTTCTTCGCAGGCGGTGCTTACATTATCGATCGTGAGAAAAAAAAATCATTTTTTTAGAGAAAAAAATAATAAAATAAATAATACGTCCAATATGTGAAATAATTTAGGCACAGAAATTTGAAAATGATCAGCATCATAAGTATATGTAGGTATTATTTTAAGGAAATTAAGACAGTTTTAAAAAGAAAAAGTACGGTGAAATTCTTAATTTTTAATTTTTTTCTGAACTTCGGTAACGAGTCACCCGCTTACGTGGGACACCCTGAATACTACACCAGCATAAGATGGGGACGGTTAGAATTTCATTACATAATTCTTTTAATAATTTCCTATAAAAGTAACCTTTATATTTCCTATAATAATCACAAATAAATTTCAACGCTCCTTAGTAATTAGTTCCTGATGTCCATGGTTTGCAACTTCTGGGCATTTAAATGTACTAAGGATTTGAAAGTAATCGCATTTAACCTGGATATGGACTTGGCAGCGACAAAATCATACAAGGATATCGATTGATAAGCTGTACTTATTTCCATGTTGAAAAATAGTCGGTCGCAACCCTCCTTTACATTCAGTTTGAAATTTGACCCACATAATAATTCAAAGTTATAATAATGATTACCAGTTCTTCTGATCGCACTCCAATATTCAGCCGAATGAGTCTAAAAGACAAATGACTGCAGGAATATTTGGTGACCGAAAATTTAAAAATATATTACCAGTTCCTCTGTTCTCTGAAATTTTGCAGGCAGACAACTTTCTAGTGGCATGTAAGCTAGGCGATGATTACTTAGTGCCCTTAGTGGACATAACATGTTTTAGAAGAGATGTGAATCAGTCGGTTTCTTGTCTATTAGACGTTAAGCAAGTAACAAATCCCTACTCTTTGACAAAGAAAGGGTTTGGAGGTAATTCATCTTCCAGTGATTAATCTTAGTGGCAGAAATATTATATGAATAAATAAAACAAATGAATTCAGGCAGTCCCTAACTAAAAAGGGTGCAGATATGTTTGGTGAAAAAATTCTCATGGGAGCCCCAAAATTGACTTTATATGATGTATGTATTTCTTATAACTAATAAATTATTATTTGTGATAATATTCCTGAGTCTATCGATTCTCGAGTCGTTATTAACCAATTTTATGCATATTTTTTAAATAACAAGGTTATAGTTGATTCATAATCCGAAACGTACGCACCTATATTTTTAACATCATGCGCAAATACGCTGTTATCTTTTTTTTATTCATAACTTGAAAATTTAGTTTCCACAAACGCCAGTTTCAATAACGCAATTTCAATGGAACTAACATTGTCATAGCGCAAACATTCAAACAAAATTATCAACCTGCTGAATCACGTGGACGTGTTTTAAGAGCGGAGGTAGAACCGCCTTAACTAGACACCTGCGTATCTTGTAGGCATTGCAAATGAGTCATAGTGTACTCAGTCACATCTGGAATATTTACTTTCTCTTCAAAAACGCCACACGTATAGCCGCGGTTGTAGTAACGTGAGGAGGGAGCGACTAGATAAGCTCATTCAATACAATTCTGGCGCCAATCTAAGCTCCTCCCAGATCATATCGCCATCTTCAGATCTTTACATATCCAAAGGACAAAGGCGTTTGTTTATGTTATACTAAACTACTGGACAATTGAACTGCATAGGTATTTGGATTTTTTCTTCAAATTTTGGAATAAGATATCTTCACAGGGAGGAATATTATGGAGTTGCGGTTTTCGGCATTTTGTTGCAAATTTTATTGACGATAAGCGGTTTTATTACCCCACCACATAATATGTTCCATCGGTGACAAATCCGGTGGATTTACAGGCCATATAAATACCGTGACTTTGGACTCTTGAACTCTTGCAACAATATACCAACAGGGGAGCATTTTCTTAACAAGGACAATTCTGAATTTTCTTCTAGATTTATACGGACACCCAAACCGAAACGGCATTCATCATCAAATATCATTTGATTTCATTAGTGATCTTATTTTCTGCCAATACGCTTGTGTACAAGCGCAATAATCTGGACTTAAAAGGATAATAATAAACATAGTCTGTGGTCATTGTCAATAGTTAGGATTGTAGCAGACCTTTGTTTGAGATCCATTGTGATATCAACCTGTGATGTTTCGAGGACGTGGCCCTTCATCAGACTACCTGGACTAACGTTGTTTAGATGTTCACACGATCGGAAATTTCTCCTGCTATTTTGGCACTTTTAAATTATGGTACTAAATTCTCTTCGTAGAATTGCAAATGCAAAGATAAAATGATTTTGTTTTGGTACAAATTGCATTTGTTTATTTCTTTGTTTTACGATTTCTTTTTTAACGATAATGCTAGTTAATTGTTATGTTAAGTGCAAGTCGTTTACGAGGCAATAAATTAAAATAATATTCGTATTTGTTTTGGAAATATGATACATATTTAGATATATTACCATGTATTACATTTCTTTGTTTATAGCCGACATACACTGTTTCCTATTTAATGGTATGTTTAAGTAATTCAATATATCCACGATAAGGAGAATGACAAGTCAGCGAGATATTCATTAATGTTTTATAATTATGGGATCCTAAAAGGTATAGGCTTGCTGAAAGTAACCTCTTCTTGTGTTTGTATTATTCGAACTGTTGGTGACGGAACAAATGGTATATCAAAAAGTATATTTTATCGCTTAATAAAGTGCATTTAAATAGGGTAGTCAACATACATAGTGTTGAGTATTAATTGACTGATCAAAACAATTGTTTTACTAGAAATCTTGATTCGTTGGCAGGAAGATAAATATCAGTTTTATGCCGGGTGTTGTAGTAGCTAATTGATACTGTGATAATTTCCCAACTCAATTCTAGTGTTACCAAACACCCTGTATGTATTAATTATAGATTTTGATATCTCTTATTTTTGGTCATACTATTCTTTTTTGATTTTCTATATTGTCTTCGTACAAGGAACAAATTGGTATTACTATTCGCTCAATAATTTTGTATCAAGTTTATAGAGAATTGTATCTAAGGTAGTGGCGGCATATATGGCCCACTTATAAAAAATATTTTTTTTCTCGAAAACTTTATTAAAAACAATAACAATGCTTACAGGAACTTAAGCGTAAACACCTTCGCTTTCAGGAAAAAAATTAAACTTTGTAAAAATCAAACGTAAAACAAACAAAAAAAATTTTTTTTTAAATGCAGTCAATGGGCCATATTCCCAACCAGGGTTGGAGTTATGGCCCTAGAAAAAATTATTTTAATTGAACGGTTCATTAAGAAAATTGAGCTTAGACATAATAGACAAATAGACTGACAACAAAAAAAAAAAAAGATTGCAAATTTAAAAATAAAAAATAAAATTGTAGAAAAAGTCAATGGGCCATATCATCAAACCCATCTGAAAATATGGCACTTACAGAATTAACATAAATCTGAGTCCTTTAAAAAAATGCAAAATAATTTTTTCCACTAATGTAAAGTAAGTATTTTCTATCAAGATAAAATACTTAAACAATGTGACGAAATAAAAACATGGGCAATATGATCAGTTGAGTAGTGCACATTATGAGCAACAAGAAAAAACTCTTTCACATAATTTTTAAGTAAAACAAATATGTCACTATGTAACACGTAACTTAGAGTCTCGATCCTCCAAAATTTAGGTTTGTTTTTCAATATTTCCCGATGATTTCACCAAAACACTTTCATTAAACTTTATTATTCGAACACCTGTTGTGACGCCATAATCTAAACTAGCCGGTATTGCCGATATTGCCGGAAGTTCGGCTTGTTATTTACAGAGGACGCTTAAACGTATTGAAAGAAACTGTGAACGTCAAGAAGTTGGGTTTGAGGCGGTTAGTTTAAAATTTAAGGGCATTGCGCCATATGACCGTCCGGGCCATATCTACCGCCACTACCTTAGTTGGTGTTGCGATCCGATTCTATTTAATGAACAGTGAGGCCGTTTTTATGTAAAATTAGTATTGAAGCAAAAACTGTGTTTAGAGACAAGTTGGTGATACTTTTGGTGAATTATTTTTTATGAAGCTCGGAGAATAAATGGAACTAGTGATATGATCTGTGTCATTTCGTGATGGATAATAATTTGAAATTTTACTTCAAAAATTATGTTACATCACAGGATGGATGAATTTAATTGTTTGAAAATTTTTGCTACCAGTAGATAGGGCTTGGAGATTGTATCCAAACAATCAATTTCCCATATATAATAGGTATTTGGTGTTTCACAAGAACTTATTCTCTTTAACTATAAAAGTTTTCATTTGTTGTATTGACGTGTTCTACATCAATATTTTTTCATATATTTGAAAAACTTAATTACTAATAAACGTATACAAAGTGATTTTTAAATGCGTAATTATATTTTAACCATCAACACATTTCGTCGAATACAATTGCAGCATTTAATTGTTTCATACAATAAAAAATGTAATATCGAATAATTTTTTTGTCTACCAGTTGTATTGGAAATTACCCAAGCAATCAGGCAACACTACTTTGATCTGATATACCATTTGAAATACGTAATTTTTCTGCAGTAGTCAACAATTGACGGTTTAAATACACCTAACGCACTTAAGACTCACCTGTAGATATGAAAATGGTAATTATGTAAAAAAACATCGAAACACTTTGGCAGACATTGTTTATTAGCAAAAGAATTACCGGAGTCTACTTACCCATCCAATCTAATCCAATGATTATTCTGGGTCAAAAACAGCAAGCAACAAGCGTTAAAATGTACAATATGATAAGGTAACTTCCTCTGGTAATAAATTAGAAATGTCTCTTGTTAGTGGGCCAACGTTTTTTTACATAATTACCACAACAATTTGCCTTACCTCTGGTAACCTAACTAGTAAGTCTTGGAATCTTGTAGTTTGCTGGGGATACATGTGTTGTGTGTAGACACGTAGGCACGACATGTATCTCTCGTATATTGTTTCCAATTCACTATTTCCCGAACTACTGGCAGGTTTTGCTGCAAAATGACAGACACATGTAATTAACATATTTGGATGCCATATTATTTCGTTACGGCAGTTTCATAAAATGCAAAAAAAAAACTGATTTAGGTGAAACAACAACTCTTTACAAGATTTATTTTAAAATTGGCACAACGCAAAGAAATAATATTGTGTGAAAAGGATTTTTGACAGTTGACAGTTGTCATTAAGACTGCCAATTTGATAAAAATAGGCAATTTAGACGGAATTTTTATAGTTTTAATGGATTTTGTCATCACTAAGCACGAATTTGAAATTGAAACAGATTTTTGACAGTTGACAGCTGTCATTATATAAGACTACCAATTTGATAAAAATAAGCAATTCAGATGGACTTTTTATCATTTAATGGATTTTGTTATCACTAAACACGAATTTGAAATTGAAAAAGATTTTTGGCAGTTGACAGCTGTCATTAAGACTGCCAATTTGATAAAAATGAGCAATTTAGACGCAATTTTTATCATTTTAATGGATTTTGTCATCACTAAGCACGAATTTGAAATTGAAAAAGATCTTTGGCAGTTGACAGCTGTCATTAAGACTGCCAATTTGATAAAAATAAGCAATTCAGACGGAATTTTTATAATTTTAATGGATTTTGTTATCACTAAACGAATTTGAAATTGAAAAGGACTTTTGACAGTTGACAGCTGTCATTAAGACTGCCAATTTGATAAAAATAAGCAATTTAGATCGAATTTTTATCATTTTCATGGATTTTGTAATCACTAGGCACGAATTTGAAATTGAAAAGGATTTTTGACAGTTGACAGCTGTCATTAAGACTGCCAATTTGATACAAATAAGCAATTTAGACGGAATGCTTACAATTTTAATGGATTTTGTCATCACTAAGCATGAATTTGAAATTGAAAAGAATATTTGACAGTTGACAGCTGTCATTAAGACTGCCAATTTGATACAAATAAGCAATTTACACGGAATTTTTATAATTTTAATGGATTTTGTCATCACTAAGCACGAATTTGAAATTGAAAAGGATATTTGACAGTTGACAGCTGTCATTAAGACTGCCAATTTGATACAAATAAGCAATTTACACGGAATTTTTATAATTTTAATAGATTTTGTCATCACTAAGCACGAATTTGAAATTGAAAAGGATATTTGACAGTTGACAGCTGTCATAAGACTGCCAATTTGATACAAATAAGCAATTTACACGGAATTTTTATAATTTTAATGGATTTTGTCATCACTAGACACGAATTTGAAATTGAAAAGGATATTTGACAGTTGACAGCTGTCATTAAGACTGCCAATTTGATAGAAATAAGCAATTTAGATGGAATTTTTATCATTTTAATGGATTTTGTCATCACTAAGCACGAATTTGAAATTGAAAAGGATATTTGACAGTTGACAGCTGTCATTAAGACTGCCAATTTGATAATAATAAGCAATTTAGACGGAATTTTTATCATTTTAATGGATTATGTTATCACTAAACACGATTTTCAAATTTAATAAGATTTTCGCAGTTGACAGCTGTCATTAAGACTGTCAATTTTATAAAAAATAAGCAATTTAGACGTAATTTTGATAATTTTAATGGATTTTGTCATCGCTAAGCACGAATTTGAAATTGAAGAGGATTTTTGACAGTTGCCAGCTGTCATTAAGACTGTCAAATTGATAAAAATAAAAAATTTAGACGGAATTTTTATCATTTTAATGAATTATATTATCACTAAACACGATTTTGATATTTAATAAAATTTTTGACAGTTGACAGCTGTCATTAAGACTGTCAATTTGATGAAAATAATCAATTTAGATCTGTGAACTTGATGGAGTCATAAGAATACCAACCAAATTTGATTTTCTCAACTCCTACAGATAGATATTTTTTGTAGTTTTCTTGACTCGGCAAGATATAAAATATGTACCTACCTTGAAATTATATTTTATATTTCTTGTTACTCCTGCCTTTTAGACATTAGTTATTGAGAATGCAGACAGATCAGACCGACAGATATTCAAGGAAAATATTTTTTTGGGTTTTGAAAATTAAGAACATAATATCTATCGTTAACATCTTTTTGTGAATTTTTTAACAGTTTTTTTGCATTATTTTTTGATGATGAACTGGTATTTTGGAAATTTATGAGGATTTCGTATGATTGGATGACTAATAATAATTCATTAACATTTTAAACAGCTGGAATTTAATTTTTGTTTCATTTAAAAGAGTTAAGAATTATAATTATTATTGAACTGTAAGAAAATACTGGCGCATTCGCCATTTTTAACCATTAGACATTGGTGTATCAAATAGAAAAGGTATTTGTTGTCTCAATTTAGAAAACTTATTGAACGAAAATAATGTGAACGTACATAGAAGACACAGGAGAGACCATTACTAAAGAAGCACATTCCAAGATACAAATATAAAGTAATACTGTACGTAATTCTTACCTTGGTTTAGCATTGTGATAACTTTAAGGCACACATATTCTTCCATTGTCAATTTTATCTGCCTAAACATTAAGGTAACATGGGTAATTTTTTCTATCATTAATCCTACATCTTGTCGAAGTTGTTCTATTGTTATTTCCCGACCCATCATGGATGTCAAACAACTCTGCAACGTACACAAATTTGATTCCACCTGGAACAAAATAAAATATAAAATAAAGATTCTTTTCGTGTATTTTACTGCCTTAAATAATAAAATTATATACCGGATGACCACGATTAAGGAAAATCAATTGGGGTTTTTCGATATGTGTGTTTCGTTGAAATTTTGCCTTATATTGCTTTACACAGCATCGAACTCTATGTGCATTTTGCCAACTACGTTAACATAATCGAAAGCTTCTCATGTAATTACTCTCTTCAGTAAAGCAATCGTATCAATAAGATAAAGCAAAGAACGCAGTTATTACATACATTGTTCAGTTATCTTACACTTGTACTTAAAGTCCATAACTTTGCATTGATCTTAGAATCAGAAAACAAAATTACGTAGTTCTGAAAAGGGTATCCAAATTCATTCACAAAAATTATTCCACCCTTTGAATATTTGTCGAGTTTATATTGACAAATCAGAGGTGTTACTTTTACCTAACTTTTCTAATATATTAGGTAAATGTAATTCGTTTCAAAATTTCACACCTATTAGATTATTAAAATAACACGTCGGTCGTCGTTATTATTCCACTGCTGGTAAGTGCATAGAGCACCATGTGGCGGCAGTTGCTGCAGCAACGCCATGACAACACAAACATAAACATGAAAGCTGTATGACATAGTTAAGGGTTGAGGAACGATTGTACTTCCAGAAGTATACTGGTTCGTGATGGAGAACGAATATGGGGAACGATATTAATATTGCAGTATAGAGATTAAAACAATACTTTTTATTATTCGAGTCACGGGATGGAGTTGGGTATTTTTCTGCCTCTTTGTAACAGCTGCCACTGGTGCATATTAGAACAGCTTTTGTGTTTACTATCACAACATCGAATTAGGGCAATGCAATAATAATAAGGTCAAAATTAAACTTGTTTGTTTATGGTATAATATGGCGTTTTAACCTTATGTGCTAAATAGTAAATAGGGCATCCTCATAATCAGGGAGCAACACAAATATTCTGATGACGTCCATATTAGATTAGCTGCTATCATTATAACAACACGGTAATACAGAATAGTGGGAATTTAGATAGTGGAGTATTTTTAAGGAAACATATATTGAAACTTTTAGTTTATCACTAATTAGTGTTTTCAAAAGAGTGGATTAAGTTGGTTTAATATTTTTTTCTTTTTACTTTATTAAAAATGGCCCTTGCATTTCAAAATTAACTTAGCATCCTATTCCCATTGATATAGAAACCTCTATGATGTGGTACTGCTGTTTTAATTATCTTTGGATGACTTAGCTGATGAAATACGCGTCGAATAAAATGAGGGGGGGGGGGACAAATGAATGCATTTTTGGTAACTTTAATAAAATTATACAAAAACTAGCTAATATATATAAGCAATTACTGATGTTCTTTTGTAGCCCTATTAATCACTTTCGGCATGTAGTATTTACCGTGAATGAGTTTTATATATGATGCTCTAAGATTTTTACAAATCCGTCCAAAGCAGATGGAGAGGTAACAGCTCTTTTCTAATCAGAAACAAAAAGTTAGTAGTATGGAAAATACCTGTTATATTTTAAATATTTTTACGGAGTAGTGAGAAATCGAAGAAGTTTTTAAATTAAATAATATGCACTAATTAGAATGGATTTGTTATACAGTGTAGTATGTAAACTTTAGCTGGAATAAATTCTGTAACTTGGATATACAGCATTTCTGCAAAAAATTCTAAAACACACCAATTTTACTTTTTCACTGGTTACATTTTAGTGGTAATGTTCTCAATAAAAAATAGTAAAAGCTAAATGTTGTTTAATGTAAAAGATGTTCCTAATGTATAGGGTAGTTCCATATACCTATTTCGACACCTACCTACAGCTATTATTTTTAGTGACAAAAAAAATTTAAAAATAAAAATTGTAGATTTTAGTATGAATTGGCTATTGGTGAAGAAAAGAAAACAAAATGGCGTTCGTCAGAAAATAGAGAAAATGACTAAACTAATGTTTTTTAAATGGAACACCCCGTACATTTTTGCATGTTTTGAAAAATCCTTTTCCTCTGATTCCAAAAATTCCGGGTGTAAACGAATAGTGGGCCACCCCCGTAACTTCCTCGTTTTTAAAGATATCAGGATAAAATTTTGTACGGTGAAATTAGTTAAGATTTTCAACTTTTTGAGACCTATCCGCCATATTTGTCACTTCCGGTTTCACCGGAAATGACCCCAATAGTCTTTTCTAAATGGACCACCCTGTATGTTTTTACATTTTTGAAATAAAGATCACATTTTGGATACATTTATACTATTTTGAACAATTTATACAGGGTTGCACGAAAAATAATTCGAATTTTAGTTGTCAATCTAGATGGCTGCGAATATGTTAAAATTATATTTGTTCCAATGTAATTGATATAAAAATACAAAAACGTCAATATGTCCAATAATACATTATACAGGGTGCTCTAAACTCATTAATATCATATTTTTCAAAATAACTCTTTTTTAAAAATATTATGATATGGGCCACCCGGATATTCAGAAAGCTCTATTTAGTAGGGGTTAAACGGTATTAAAAGTTCCGTAATGTGTAATCGTTACCGGCAGGAATGACAAGTTTTCTTAAGAAATTTATGACTTATATCTAACTTCAATTAAATTTTGATCAACCCTGTATATATGTGTTAATATTTTATGATATGCAACAAGAATGAGCCAGAGGCCCATTCTGATTAACACATGAAATACATTGGAACAAAAATAATTTTAACATATTCGCAGCCATCTAGATTGACAACTAAAATTCGAATTATTTTTCTTGCAACCCTGTATAAATTGTTCAAAATAGTATAAATGTATCCAAAATGTGATCTTTATTTAAAAAGTGTAAAAATATACAGGGTGGTCCATTTAGAAAAGACTATTGGGGCCATTTCCGGTGAAACCGGAAGTGACAAATATGGCTGATAGGTCTCAAAAAGTTGGAAATCTTACCTAATTTCACCAAACAAAATTTTAGCCTGATATCTTTAAAAACGAGGAAGTTACAGGGGTGGCCCACTATTCGTTTACACCCGGTATATGTATAATATAATGTTGTCATTTGCTCTGTCCGTTGTGGAAATAAGTATTATGCAAAACAGTGCCGCATGGAATATAGGTTGCCATGAAAAACAATGACAAAATATTTCAGATAATTAGTGACAGTTTACTTTCTGATGTTCCTTTGTTTTATTTCTTATCGCCAAAATCTAGAACTTTTGTTTTTACGCTTTTTTCATACTTATTTCTACAAATAAATTCAATAGGTATGTGTCAAAATTGATGAATAACAAAAAAATATATGTTTTTCCATATTCGAATAACCCATTTTAAAGTATTTGGGATTTTGTATAAATAATCTGGTGGCAAACTGTCAGAAATTAACAGAAACATTTTGTCAGTTTTTTTTCATGGCAACTTATATTCTATGCGAACTGTTCACAGAGAGGCATACTGTTTTAATAATAACCCAAGCAAATGTTAACATAATATACAGTGTGTCCCCGGATCGACGTGCATATGAATAGGTGAAAAAGTTTGAACATTTTTTAGTTGAATTTTCATATTCTGGGGTTCGGCCCTGCTTGGATAGAAAATAATTTTTAATTTGTGCCATAATTTTAGTTTCAAGTATATTTTGGAAATTTACAAAAAAGTTATTTTTCACATTAGTGAAGTGCTATTTGTGTGGGACCAAATGTTATTAAGAAAAGTTGTTCAGAAAGTAATACTGAGCAATATTAATGCAAAATTTCAAAGCTTTCTTTAATATTTTGTCTTATTTGTTACTTTTTTAAGTAGGTACCTTCCCTGTTGAAGATCTCGAAAAGTAGGCGGAGGTTTTTGAAATTTTGCATTATTACTCAATTTTACCTTCTGAAGAATTTATCTTAATAACATTTTGTCGTAGCTCCCACGGAAACAGTTCTTCATTAGCGTGAAAAATAACTTTTTTGAAAATTTTTTTTTGATTTTTAGAAATTAAAATTATGGCACAAATTAGTTTCTGTTCAATCAGTGCTGAACCCTAGAAGATGAAAATTCTACTAAAAAAATTTCATATTTTTTCACCTATTCATGCGTCGATCCGGGAAGACACTGTACACCCTGAAAATTCTACTTTTTAAACCCTTTTATTTTGCTTAAAAATATAGCTAGAAAAAAAATTAAAAATAGATCTGTAGCATATTTTACCAAGTTTTTGTATATGTTATGAGTCTGCGTCTATCTTAATGAATATACAGGGAGCGCCACATAGTTACATTTTTTTAAATGGAACATCCTATATATTTTTACATATTTGGATAGCCCTTTTCATCCCCTTTATAAATATATATAATTGTTATATATCTCATCTTCATATAACTTAATTATTCAAATATATAATATTCTTAAAAGTTTGGGATACAACTAAATTATTTTTTACATAGATGGCCAAGCATAAAACAATAATGGTTTAAAATAACAATTGTTGATCTGTCAAATTTTAAACCACGATAACTCCATTTGATGCAGGAATGAGGAAACCAATAAGTACTCAATGCCTACAAAAAGTAAATGTATGGGCTGGGTAATCGGTGTTCGAATAATAGGACCAATAATCTTTAACAATAATCTTAATGGAGCAACATATCTTATTATACTTCAAGAAGATCTCGTTCCATGTTTAGATGGCTTTATTCCCAAATCAGTTAGAATCAAACTTACTGGACGAGCGCTATGGTATCAATATCGCACTATGCTTTAACCGATTTGTCAGTAATTAGGCAAAATTTTTCGAAATAGGTGAATTGATAGAAGAGGTTCAATGAAATAGCCGGTAAGATCTTCTAACTTTATTCCACAAGGTTTCTACAACAAAACTGGACAATGTTGAGGACTTGTATTAGGCATGAAATTAAGAAAATTTTATCGAAAATATTACGAACCGTAAGGGAAGAGTTTTATCATTGATTGGCTCTTTGCTCAGAAAGAATGGTGAATATTTTGGACATCTTTTACACTAAACAGCATTTAACTTAAGATACAAGTTTTTATTTTTTATCACTTAACCTTTTGAAATATGTAAATAATAAAAAATGCAAACTTATCTACAAATGACGTTTCGCTTGACAATACCCTTACATTTGAAGATAAAATAAGGGGTGGCTGCACTCTTCGGATGAAGATTGTCTCTGAAATGTAACAAGTGAAAAAGTAAAATGAACGTTTAGGAATTTTTAAAGAAACACTGCACAGGGTGGACCAAATTCGATGGGATTTGGGGTTTTCTCTGAATGGATGAGATATAAAAAATCGATATAGATATTCTGGGCTCAATTTTTGAGAAACAAACAATGGCGCAAACAGCGGGTGTGCATCTAAATATTTCGACTGCCGAGCTTTTGGAAAATTGGTATTTTTAGGTGAACTCTATATTTCAATTATCAAGTGTCGAATCGAAAAACGAGAATCACATTCTTAAAGCATTTTTTTGAATAGAATTCATTGCTGATAAAAAAAAAATATGCATGCATTAGTTTTCGAGATATATAGACATAACTTGTGTTTCTTTAAATGGAACACCCTGTAAATTATTTTATTATTCGATCACAATTTAAATTAGCTTTCCGACGATATATAATACCTATGTTATATTTATCTCTAGAAAAAGTGGTTAATTTTCGAAAAATGAAATATATCTATTTGTGAGGAGGCCATCGAAAACTAACACATCTTAAAATATAAAATAAGTTTGTCAAAAATAAGAAAAAACTAGGCTAGACTAAATATTCGAATTGTCTTCCATTGACATCTAAGCATATTTATTGTATTTATTGAGAAGGCCATGGAAAAAAAAAGAAAATCGGAACAATCGCAAATGTCAAAACCTAATTTGTGACATGATTAAGTGAGCACTGTTAAAAATGGTTCAATTTATTAATGAAAGTCGTTTGGGCATAGATGGTGATGGTGGTAATACTAATTTTGGAGAGTTTGAATTTATTTTTTTTAAGCAACGCAGTTGTTTTTGGGATTCCTAAATTTTCATGTATTTCGCGAGATGATATATTTTCTCTTGCAGTTTCTAAAACAACAATAAATTGAACCATTTTAAAAAACGCTAACTCACAATCAACTCACACATTAGTTTCGACATTTACGATTGTTTCGATTTTCTTTTTTTTTCCATGGCCTTCACAATTAATATTAAAAATGCGATAAATATGCGTAGATGTCAATGGAAGACATTTCGAACATTTTTATTCTGGTTTAGTTTTTTCCTGTTTTTAGCAAATTCATTTTACATTTACATTATATGATGTGTTGTTTGTTGATAGTTTTCCATGACCGTTTCCATGAAACGTTCAATTCTAACTACAGGCATTGAGTAAAAAATAATAAAGAGGTGCAACTGTCAAAGTTTCGAGATTTTAGTATTGTATTTCTTTGCCAATAACTTCATGATTATCATCAATTTTTAGTACTACGGGAAGGTATTTGTAATGTGGCTGTATAGCCCTTAAAATTGAAGACAATCATGAAGCTATTGGTAAAAAAATACAACACTAAAATCTCGAAACCTTGACAGTTGCGCATCTTTATTATTTTGTAATCAATGCTACAGGTTTAAGAAACACACGCCTTACCTTAAACATGGAAGAACAGACTTTTGAGACTTTAGTAAAAATGGTGACAAAAACCCAGATACACCGATTTATTTGTTGGTAGGTTAAAACAGTCAAAGGGTTGTTTCTGCTTACACTTAATCACGGTGCCCCTATGTCAGTTAAAATAGTTTACTGATTAATAGGGTTAAATCCGCAAGAAAAGCCTTTTATGTGACAGTGACAGATATTAATATTCTATACATAAAAGACAAGAATAATTGCATGTCGTATGGGTTTGTCGCCTGACCTAGAATAGAAATCTTTAACAGTAGCAACACTTCTCACTTAATTTTTTAATTTTCTTGTATGTCAATAGTCTTGGATTCAACAATAATTTTTTTTTGAAAAAATTTTGTGGTAATTTTCATTCCTGAGTCATATTCACAGGTTCTGAATAAGTATTTAAAAAATAATATAACTGAAAGTTTCATGCTAACCGCAGCAGCATATTTTTATAATTATACTTAATCGACCACCTTTAACATTTAACAGTATGTGTATGCACTAGGAAGTCGCCGTCGGCAGCGCTCGAGTTCGCGTACTGCCGTTACAACTAGTTACGAAATAGATACAAATGAGTAGAAAGTAAATAAGAGACACGCTCTTATATAACTGTACCACAACCGATTACAGTTATAATTAGCGGACTCTTAGATAGTTGAGGTGTCTGCTGACTGAAAGTGAAAGTTCGTAACATTTATCTCGTTGTGGTTTCGATTTCTGTTACATGCAGTAGGCAGCTTAGTCAACGACACATCGCCCAATGACGTTTCACTAGAAACTTCATATCCGAATAGATTGTGCATTAATTTCAATACATTAAGCAAACCAAGTTAATGGTATTGTTTCAATTCTCATGTTTCTTTTAATGAGCATGTAAGCCAATATGACAAAGCTAGACCACTCTTTGGAAATCAGGCATTGTCAAACGAATGATTAATACACTACTACTAGTTTGTTTGTGCGGAAAGCTTTGATTTAAATTATCGATTTTATGGGCGCAATGATGCAATGTTTTCAAAGTTGAAATCAGAAGCCCAATAATTGTGCTTAGATGTATGTACATACATACAAATGGATGTCGTCAGATATAAATAAAAAAACCTAATGTATACAACAAGGACAGCAGGACTGTTTACATATCTACATGTGTTGGAAAAAATAGAAAGCTAGAAATATTAAATAGTGAATTATACATTATACAAAATAGGAAATGAAGCTCTGCTTTGCTTGTTGCCTCCATCCCCCTCCCTAGTACCCTTAAAAACGTGTAATAAAAGATAAAATTCATGATTTTAAAGTTTGAAGAAGGTTAAATATATTTCGAAATGTCCGTGTGAGAGTTAAAATTCCATACGCAACTACATAATTTTATATTTACCAGGAATTCTCTTTTGATATTTAAATCTTATAGCGTTCTGTAAAACAGACTTTCGAGAAGATTTAATCCTTCTTCCACTGTTATTCATAAGCCCACACGTACTATATCGTGTTTATTTGGTATTTGTACGGATCAGTATTTTTAGCGTTTCAAGTTTCTCGTATCTAAGAAATTTCTATTTTAATAACTCGCGTTCTATTTTTAGATGTAAAACATCTATATTATGTTCTTATCTTATCACTCTATGTAAATTGTTATGCAACAGATAGAAAAACTGCATAAAACTGTATTGGCGCATGTTAAATATATTGTTTCTGTCACGGATTTACCAACTTCAAAATATGTTATTACTTTGTGGCCTACGCTTTAAGTTATTTATAATGTAATAAGTATGCTCTAACAGACTTCCGTTTTCTGACACAATTGCTTATCACTTTTAAGCGAATAGTAAACAAATGGGTTGGTTACAAATAATAAATGGTGCATGTGAACAATTAAAGTATCTTAATATATGTAGGCCGGGTTGGTGCTAGAATTTTTGCCTTCACTCGTGTATCAAATTATTTATTTGATAAATACAGACAAATGAAAGTTGGCATATAATATCTGACAAGATATGTTGCTACAAATTTCAAACATTAGATACATGAAGTGTAAAAATCTGCCGTAAAAATTTATTGCTAAAATATTTTTGTTTTTAAAATATGGACGTTATCATAGGTTCCAGCTAATTTGCAAATTTCATTTAAATGTGGGGACGAAGGTATTTGCAAAATATTTTTGTTTCCATAATATGAACGTTGAGAAATTTTCATTGTCTCTTGTTGTTCTTCTCTATACGTATTTTCAAACTACCATGACAGACAGACATTTTCTAAAAACAAATATTTGCCGTGACTAAGTGATAAAATTTGTAATATTTTTTTAAGAATATATTAATTTTGTTGAAATCATTTTTTAATTCCGTTTGCCACAGTTTTATACCGAGTGATCACGGAAGTATTGGCTACGAAATAACGTTATTATGAAAGCTAGAATCTGACAGATTTGTTTCCAAATGCTACTTCCGGATTAACTTCGTATTTTAAACTGAACATCCGCATATTTTGCACTTTTTTATTCGCCATAAGCATACTTGCAACTTACTATTGACAGTAATAAAAAATAATGTACTAATATGTTTATTAAAATCTGTTGAAAATAATCTCCGTGTTGTGTTATTTAATTTAAATGTTATGAATTTAACTATGAATTTTAAAAAATACAAAATCTATGGGGAAACACGCTTCTTTAAAAGAAAAACGTCAAATTCAACGCCTACTTTCTATAAGATTCAAAAATGAGTTTTTTTCACATTCTTGACGCCATTTTTTAAACAAATATCAATTTGTGACATATCGCTGGAATCAGAATTTCATGATTAATATACTATAAAATTTACAGATATTCCACTTAAAATAAGAAAGTTGGCGTCACGTCCAGTTAGACCGGAAATAGTATTTTGTGCCAAATTCTGTCAAATTCTGGCTTTAGTGACAATAATCAATCAATCAAAGACAATATTCACCTACGACCTTAACCTGAAGTAGATATTACATATTTACGAAATATATAAAAAATTGTTCACTTTTCCATAAAAAATCACATTTTTGGAATTTGTAACATAATATCGTTAATATTTCGGTACCTATTAGTTTTTTCCTGATCATAATATGCGTCCTTGCATTTATTTCATTATAAAAGGAAAACAATGAAACCTAATAATTTACAAAAATTTAATAAGCCAAATAAATCTTGAAATTTGCATATTTTGATTATAAAATTAATGGTAATAGCTATAAATCGTTTTGGAAAGACCTTAATGATTTAAATATCTACAGCAAGTCCAACAACACCGAAATAACAGACGAGTTAGCTGATGTTGAGCAGATAAACTCTTATTTTGTAGATTCTTCCCAAAATTCCAATGAACCTGATTTAGATACATTAAATTTTTATAATAATAATATTAGAGCCAGAACAGATACTTTTAATTTTAAATTTTGTGCAACTAATGATATATCAAATATTTTATATTCTATAAAAACTAAGGCTGCTTGAATATAAAAATGGTTTTACTTTGTTGTCCTTTCATTGTACCGTACTTAACTAATAGGTATTGTGAATTGTTGCATTGGAAAAAAATACTTCCCAATTTTCTGTAAAATTTCAAATATTATACCATTGCCAAAAACTAAAAATCCTACCGAATTTAAAAATCTTCGCCCAATAAGCATATTACCAGTTTTATCAAAAGTAATCGAAAAAATTTTAAATACCTATACATCTTGATGATTTCAAATTTTACCCCTTACTCAATCAGGCTTCAGAACCAATCATAGTTGTTGCACGGCGATGCTAAAAGTGACTGATGATATTCTCTTGGCTATAGATAAACACAAAATGACAGCATTGATAGTTCTGGACTATTCTAAAGCCTTTGATAGAATAAATCATCGGCTACTTTTGGCAATACTCCACTATTATAGTTTCGGTGATGATGCAATTGCTATGAATCGAAGTTATCCAGAAAATCGCCTTCAGCGGGTCAGACTAAAATATATTTTATCTAAACCATTAAATATTACCAGTGGAGTTCCTCAAGGGTCCATATTAGGCCCTACATTATTTACTATATTTACTGCAAATTTATATTCTTATGTAAACTTTTGTGAGTTCCATTGTTATGCTGATGACAGTCAATTATATTTATCATTTGATATGCATATTTAACCGTTATTTGACGTGCCCAAATTTGAAATTTATATCTTGTAAAACAAAGAAGGTATAAGGGCGAGCGTCATTTCGTGGTCACCCGGTATATACAGGCTCGTTTTCGTATAACATTTTTAGATATTAGAATAAAGTAGTCAAATTAAACTTAGAGAATTGATATTTACACAAGAGTTTGCTATGCTACAATCTAAATAGTGGAATATAAATATTCCTGAGTTCATAAAATAATAATAAAAAAAGCTACTTCTTTTTATAGAAAATTATTTAGAATAAATATTTACGTTATATTTTCCTTTCCCTGGCCACAACAAACAAAAAAAAAGTTAAATTAATTTGTTATTATGATTTATTAAATATTCAATAATCCTTTGTTTTCTCTCTCTCTTTCAATATTTTTATGTAAGTTAATGTTATATAGCGATTCTAATTTGGATATTAGAGTTAATAAATTTTTGTTTTAATTTTATATAGTTAATGGGGTTAAGTGACAGAGCGAGGTGTGTCTCTTTAAGGGACACAACCGAACTTCGCCCTTTCATCACTATCGAGAAATTGTTATGCTATACATTTTCTTATTCTTATAATTGTTTTGTGATGAATAAAGACAGTATTATTATTATTATTATTATTGTTTTATATTTTCAAAATCTCTAAATATCTCATATAAAAATTAAACACACCTACCGTTATAGTTTGCCGAACCTGAAACGCTAAAGCTTAAAGCAATCAGGATATAAATTGTAAATGTATCACATCCTATTTAGACCATCATCAAATATTGCCTCAAATGACGGTCAAATAAAAAAAGTCAAACATTAGGCTGACGTTTTCAAACCATTAAAAATGATCAAGGAAGCAAAAACTTTTAAGTGTTTTATTTTAACCATCTTTGCTTCCAATGACGAACAATTAGTCTGTGGTACATATACATGAGTGAATCCATCAGTTGTCCATGGTCAACTCTTATGCAAATAAATCTTCAATGGATAGTACGTATTGGCACTTTGTGTTTAAAATCATAATTCTCTTGCCTCTGACATCAAAGCATGCGTATATGTGTATTTATCAATGAATAAAAAATCAACCTCGGAGTTATTTCCTGCTACCATTGACTACATTTTAGTTGTAATTAATTATATATGCACTTATAAAAAAATTAATTGGTAAAAATGTAATAAAAATACACACCGCAATGGTCTAGGGATATGTCAGAATAAAAGCAAATCTTAAAAAACATTGTAAGTATAATTATTTAAAAATAAAGAAATGGAATTAAACTCACAGAAATGGAGAAAGTGATTTTGTTTTGTATTTAATTTAAGTAAAGGTTTTTGTTTCTTCCTACCCATGCTTAGGAAAGTTGTAGACGATTTTTAAAACAGGGACTGTCACGTATTTTTGGGGCATGTTCCATCGGATGAATATTGAGCGACTTAGCAGACTAGGATGAAACTGATGTTCGAATAGCTCTAATACCATGAAACCCATATGAGGATTTTTGTGCAAAAAGAAAATTTGAACCAATCTAATAACTGTCCGAGGAAGAACCACTGATCGAGGAATCGCATCTACATAGCGAGCTGCTGTCAAAAATTTTGCCTTTTTTCTCTGATTCAAATTCCAGCCCTTACTATCATAATTCTTGTGCATTTGGTAGTCTCCACATTTTAAACCTTTTAAATTTTCAAGTACAGTGTTACTTTTTTATTTGGTACCTACACATTTTAACCAGAATTTGCGAGTTTATTGTAGAGATTAGAAAAAAATTACTTATACAAAAGTTGCAGGGTATATTAAATTTTTATTTGGCAGCAATAAAAAACAATTGAATGCCGATTTTTTCAGATATGGATATAACCCTATGTTTTTTTAAATGGAACACTCTTTGGTTTTTTTTTTCTGTTTACACTGATATAGCATACTCGATAGTTTTTTTATACAGGATGTTTTGAATTATTAATCAAAAATAAAAAGATTGTAGGTAAATATTCCTACTAGAGTTCAAAAACTTTTTGCATTAGCAAAGAGGGCTGTGGATGAAAACAATATCAAAACAATAACAGTTTCTATTGTCTTCATCCACGGCCCTCTTTGCTAGCGCAACATGTTTAAACTCTAGTAAGAATATTTACCTACAATCTTTTTGTTTTTGATTAATATTTCAACATCCTGTATAAAACTATCAAGTAGGATGCTATATCAGTGTAATCAGAAAAAAAACAAATCTAACTGGATAAAAACATATAGGGTGTTCCATTTAAGAAAACATAGGTTATGTCCATATCTGAAAAAATCGGAATTCAATTGTTTTTTATTGCTGCCAAATAAAAATTTAGTAAATACCCTGCAACTTTTGTGTGAGACACTTTTTTCTAGTCGCTATAATAAACTCGCAAATTCTGATCTGATTAAAATTTGTACCAAACTTATGTATTATTAGTCCAATTGTGGTGTTCCTCTTTCTATCTAATGCAAACATTCATTGCAATTGTCTTTTTAGGAGACATCTATAGTAGCACTGAAAATTTCAAACACATGAACGTGCTGCATCTGATTTCGTATCTCTGGAACAATTTGAACCATGATTTCCTGGAATTGTTTTTCTCATGGGTCATTAAATAAATAATGATAATCAATATCCCTAGACCTGTGCGCTGTGTATAGCCGATTACTTTGAGTTTGTTTTAACAAATTTACATCAAATCGCATCAGATTATTAATAAGAATAAATAAATGCTTCTCGACATTTTATTCTTGCTTATTGTCTAGACTAAACCGTTAATTGATTGGTATACGCGTAAAATTTATCTTTAATTATAACCGCACTTTACAATTAATTAAAAATAAAACTATTATTTAATAACATAACTAATTTTTTTTTAAATCGGCATTAAAGTACCTCAAAATCGTCATTAAAGTGATATTCATCTCATAATATTTGCAACCATAGAAACCAATTTTTTTAAGAAAACTTGAATAATCAGGGCACATTTTTAAGAAAATGGTAACTTACTAGCAATAAACTTATCTTCGTCAAATTTTAAACAATAATTTTTTGTATATAATACTCTGGTGTTATACAAAGCACAATTTTACAACACTATTATTCTGTTAGTTAACAGTTAACGATGTTTTTAATTTTTTTTTGAGCATACCGGATGTCAACTAAATTATTAGACAAGTCATAGCACCTAGAACTTTCCAGATATAAAATTGAGATTTGGAGTACATAATATACAGGGGAAAATGCAAATATTACGATATTTGTCACATATTTCTGTCATATTTTTACATTTTTGGGTTCTAGAGACGATTTTTAAGTGCGACTGTAGTTGTTTGAGAAATATTTTAGCTCACTTGATTTTTTTTAGACCTATTTTTATTTCTGCATCTAGATTGGATATAAATACAAATTAATGATTTAAGCACATTTGAAGAGTTGTAAATCCTAAAATGGTAGAATAAATCTGACTCAATTCAATTTTTTTTGTATAATCTAGACCCAGGGCATTGATGTTAGCACATTCACGGCAATCTAGATGCAAAATAAAAATAAGTCTAAAAAAATTAAGTGGGCTAAAACATTTCTCAAACAAGTGCAGTCGCACCTTAAATTGTGTCTAGAATCGAAAAATGTAAAAATATACAGGGTGCATATAAAATTTCATAGTTGAGGCGAAACCGGAAATGACAAATATCGAAAAATTTCTCGAAAAATTTGTGTTTTCCCCTGTATATTATGTCCTCCAAATCCCAATTGTAGGTATATCTAGAAAGTGCTGGGTACTATAGCTTGTCTAATATTTTCGTTGACACCCGGTATATTATACAATGTTTTGACTCAAAATGAGGAAGTGGCAGAAGAAAGCAAGAAGAAAAATAAATAGAACAAGAAAAATGTAATAAAATGTTTCAAAATAAATGATTCAGGCTAAAATGTGAAATCAAAATTTGATTTCCATAGATAAACATACAGATGTGATTATTTAATATTTTTATCCTGGGATAATTGAAATATAAAAAATGCCACCTTAACCAGTACTGACAAATATATTTTTTAGCTATAAAATGATTATATAGTATGTCCGGCGATGTGGTAGACAAGAGGACAAACTGACCAAAAATTTCATTTTTCGACGAAATCATTCTTTATAAAAAAATTTGCTTGCTAAAAAAATAAGATTTTTGATTAAAAAAAAAATATAAATTATATACAGGGTGTCCAAAAAGTTAAAAATTCTAATTTTTTACAAGAGTAAAGTACCCTAATTCTAAAGTTTTTAGCAAAATGATATTTAAGAAAATTGTTTGCTCCGTTCCGTTGTTAACATTGTAAGCTAACAAAATCTTTAAAAGTTAAAGCAAAAAAATTATTGGAAAAAATTATTTTAAAATTATTTAATAAAATGATTTAAAGCAAAATAATTATTGCTATCCAAACTTAATGAAAACCAATATCTTAGAAGATGTGATGATTTGAAACAATTTTCTTAAATATCGTTTTGCTAAAAACTTTAAAATTAGGGTACTTTACTCTTGTAAAAAATTTGCATTTTTTTCTTTTTGGACACCCTGTATACAATTGTTATTTTTTTTCATCGACAATCGTATTTTTTCAGCAAGCAAATTTTTTTATAAAGAATGAATTGTCCTCGAAAAATGAAATTTTTAGTCTGTTTGTCCTCTTGTCAACCACATCGCCGGACATACTGTATATGAAAATACTAAATGATGTTCAAACGTGATCTCAAAAAATTTTATACAAAAAAAAATTAATAAAAGTAGGTAGGTACAAAAACAAAAATATATTTACCTCTTGATTGAAATCCGTGTCTATGACGGTCGTCATCTGATCACCTGCTTTGTGAATGGCCTGATATGCCGACGTCGTGAGAACAAGCAGCTCGTGCCACTTATGCGTTAAAAGTCTGGTGTGCACTTCCACAGGTAATTCTAAATAAAATGGCAGTCTCTTAGTCCATTGCACAAGTTTATACACAATCGAATCACCAATGTTACAAAGTTTTTCACTCAGGTCCGTATTGTGGTCTAACAATTCATCCAAGTTTTGCAGTGTCGCTATGTCTTGGAATTCATCACAGTCTATTAAGGTTTTTATCATCGATAAGGAGTATTCTATTGAAAAGTTACGGTCCCTAGAACTACTAACCGCACTATCTAGTCTTTGACGTAAACGGATTACCTCACTCGGGTTGGTTAATGCTGTTTTTAAAATGGTCCCATTGACTAGGTTCGATGGAATACTGGATGTTTGGTCTTCCTGCTTGAATTGCTGGTTCATGATGTTCTTCTCCATGGCTTTTTGGGGCTGCTTACCGGATGGTTTCTTATGTTTCTTGTATTTCACCTTGTACAGGTTGTACACCGCACCGCTGTTTCTACCACCAGGCATCCTGTCTTCCCGCACAGCTGAAAGAAATGCAATATTCTTGTTAGCTATTGGAAACTTGTATTTTTTTAATAGTATCGCTACACCTTTTATTTAAACGTTCAAAATCTGTACATACTCTTTAGATAATATACAAGTGGAATGCAAACAGGTTAGTAATTGCTTACAATCTCGAATCAACTGTCTTACTGCTTGTTATTCTAAATTGTTTCTGTTAATTTCATTATATCACCACCACTTTAAAGGCATTAGGAGCGGTTAATTATTACTACACAGATAACCTAATTTAATGAATTACTGTGTTTAATTAGTATCTATTTTTTCTAGACGTTTATTCCAGTTCTATGTCGATGAAAGGTAAAAATATACCACTAACGCTGCAATATCATGTAAATATGACAATAAATCTTCGCAGATAATTTTATCTAGTTATCTAAATCTGTTGACAACAAAAACAGAAAGACGTATAACTGTAGATATTAGTAAATTAATATTGGAATTGTACGCATTGATATATTTTTGTGACTTTTCTATAACTGATATAAGACCTCAACCTTTCGATCCTGACAATGATTAATAGACAATTTAGACATTAACAATGATTAGGAAAGGAAAAATCCCATTAGTCACACTTCTTTACTTATACGTATTTACTAATCAAAAATAATTTAAATTTGAAAACAAATAACAAATCAACGGAAACCATTCAAGATTAAAATGACATGATTATATAAAATTAATAATTTTACGACCGAATTAGTAAATATAAATAATTTGTGTGTGTAATTTCTTGAAACAATAATAATAATAATGCATTTCCTTACAATTTTGATTATTATTAAACGGATTCAGTTAGAGTTAAATCTTTCTTACTGCCATTAACAACGGCAAAGTATAATAAAAACATATCTCACCTTGTAACACCATTCCTTGCTCTATACATTTTTTGAATCGGCAGTACTGACATCTATTTCTCTGAACTTTGGTAATTTCACAGTTTCCATCTGCCACGCATGTATAAACCCTTCTATTTTGTACAGTTCTTTTGAAGAAACCTTTACACCCCTCACAGGTGATAATGCCATAGTGCAGCCCCGTCGCCTTATCCTCGCAAATCATGCATATCATCGGCTGCTCTTCTTCCTCAGCTTGTTCGTGCTGTTCAATTCCGGAAGTTTCACTAAGGCCAACAATTTTCATCTCCGGTCCTTGGCCGCAATAAATGTTTGGATGGCCCGGCGTCGGCGAGGTAAGATTAAGGGCTTGGGTTTGTTGATTAATTGGTAGCTGCCGTAGATCGCCGGCCCATAATCGCTCCATATTTAAAGGAGCGTTGGTGAAATGGCCTGGCGTAGGAGGCTGCGGCGACACGACAGATCTATTCACAGGAAGTCTTAGCCGGTCTTGGCCCAAATTTAGTAGCATTTGGGCAGCACTTTCTTCAGTATTGCTAACGTTCGGACAGCTGCTGGGCCAGTTGGAAGTGGTTGGGTGAATCATTGGCGGTTCTCCTATTGGCGAAGTTGGAGCGGAACATAAAGAAGGCTGCGACCAAATCATTGTTCTGACACCACCAGCTTCTCCCATTATAACGGTAGGAGTCTGCCTGATCGGTATGCTGGTACTAGTCCTTGGCATTGGACTTAACGGAGGTTTAATATCAGCATAGTGGCCAGGGGAAGGGGTGGTAAAGCTGCCTCCGATAACTTCCGGCTTGACTCCGTTAATTCTGGAGTGTTTCAACCAGAGTTGACTTTGCGTTAGTGTCGGCTGTTGACTAATGATAACTCCTCTTGGTTTGGATGATAGGATTGAAGGCATCGATGAGGTTGGTTCTTGACAGGTAACTATAGTTGGCGGTAAACTCCTTGGAGGGCTGATGGTGGGCTGCAGCAGTAAAGGAGTGTGCCTTATGACAGGACTGGCTCTTGGACTGATGTTGGCAGGTCTTCCCGGTGAACTATGTGGTCTTGGCGGTTGAGATGGGCTGAACGTCGGTGCTGGTCGGATTGGTGGGCTGTGGGACCGTACCTGCGGCAGAGATCGGATGACGCTCGCTGTGCCACCTCCGTCGAAAACCCCGGAGTCCTCCAGTCGGCTGGAAATTTTGTCCAACGTCGGCTCGGGCGGGTGGATTTGAATGGGAGTTGAATCGGGACTCGGTGGATTGAGAAGAGCATCTGACATTTTAGGCGATGACGGACTCACGAGATCTGGTGACGATGTACTTGTATCGGCGACAGATTCGCCTAGAAGCGGACAGAGACATTGCCTAAAAGCAAATTTTGCTGATGGCTGCCTACTCTAATTTTACTTAAGCACAACTTATTTTACAGATATATAGCCTCAGGGTTCATAGCGTGGAAAAATGGCGCGAAAATGGACGTTAGTTAATCGCTACTTCTTTATACAAGTTTTTAATTAAAATGCTTATTGCTGTGTTTTTATAAGTGCAATTAGTTAATTAATTAATGATTTTAAATTCACCAATAATACTTTTTTTACTAGATACTCTTTATTTCTAACGTTTTTTGCCAATTATTAACTTGCAATACATAACTGTGATGAACAATGGCTGACCTTTTTACAAACGTAATGTTGACGTTACCAGAAAGGTTGAAGGTGGAAAAAAGTGTTGTTTAACAATTAGTATGGATAAGTATGGCTAAGAGTACTAGAAAGTAAGTATGTGAAATAACGTATTTATGATATGAAACCGCCATCCTTTATTTTATTTGCAAATTGACTGTATCTAAATTCAGGTAAGTACGTAGATTCCTTTCAATTACTCGTTCACAAGTATGTTCTTCTATAAGGTTTGTAAACCAAAAACATTCATTTTACATAAAATAGAAATGGTAGTAAAGACATTTCTTCCTTCAGCAAGAATACGATGTGCAATTAACAGCCTCAATATTTTTAAAAATTTACTGTAATATGGAAGAGTCGTTTTTGCAAAGAGATGATAGATAGCTTTTAATTACTTCCGCTTATAGTGAAGCAGATCACTTGACCATAATTTAAAATAATTTCTTTTTAAGGGGGAGATTTTATCAGCTGGAACTGTTGCAAGTACTAAGACTGGTAAGTGGCCCTGTTATCAAATTTTGTACTAGAATTATTTTAACAATAATAATTACAACTGTTTTTACTCCTTTAATATTTGGAACATTTGAAAAAAAAATGAAACAATTTCGGATAAAATGTTGCTAAATAAATACCTACATAAAAGTAGTTCAAATCTAAATTTAACAGTATTCTTTCTTAACAGGGTAATAAATGAAAATTATTGCATGTGGCACAAATCGTTATTTAAATTTTGTAAAACTCTTTATTATTCACCCCTAGATTTTATATTTTACTGTACTCTATTTTAACAAATTTAAATTTAGCGTTGCTCTACGTTGAAAATATTAAATATAATTTTCAAATTATTTCGTACCAATATACCGAGTGGGCCAAAAAATTTTGCACTTTTTACATTTGCCCATAACTTTTTTGTTTAATAACCGATTTTAATCAGCCAGATGTCGGTGCTTAGAGAAAAGCATGGATTATCGACTAAAGTTACAAAATGGCCGATTCTTTAAAATGCAAAATGGCGGCCTCGTTTGAAAATAGCCCTTTGTTTGGGTCAATTCCTTTTGAAGAAAAAATGTCGAAATGACACATCCAATAGAAAAAAGCAATAAAATGAACCTTTCTCTAGATTATAAGACATCGATGAGAAAAATCGGTCCATCTGGAGAGGAGCTATACGAAATCATACAAAGCGTCTTTTTGTCATTCTTTTAAAGCTGTATTACTTAAATTGCACTCGTTTCATTGGACAATAACTTTTTATTGAAGAAGAAAAAAAAAAAGAAGAAAAAGAAGAAAAAGAAAAAGAAAAAACAAGACCTTTGTGTTTTTCTTCTTCAATATGAACAACCCACATGGGATTAATACTACGTTAATAACTTTTTAGTTTATTAGCCGATTTTAATGATTTTGGTGTCGTTGCTTACAGAAAAGAATGTACTATCGACGAAAAATTTCAAAATGGCCAATTTCTTAAAATGCAAGATGGCGGTCGGGTTTGAAAATAGCTCTTTTTTGCGCCAATTCTTATTGAATAAAAAATGCCGAAATGGCACATCCAATAGAAAAATTTTTTGTATTGGATGTGCCATTTCGACATTTTTTATTCAAAAAGAATTGGCTCAAAGAAAGGGCATTTTCAAACTTGACCGCCATATTGCATTTTACAAAATCGGTCATTTTGGAACTTTTCGTCGATAGTCCATTTTTTTCTCTAACCAACGACACCTCGCTGATCTGATAAAATCGGTTAATAGACAAAAAATTTAAAAAGTGCAAAATTTTTTGGCTCACTCGGTAATAGTTCTAATATAAATAGTTTAGAAAAAACTGGCTCTGCCCCGACTGACATTGTTACAATTTATTAGACAATGTTGCTTATATACTTACATATTTATTTAGACCATATTTTCGATAAGTATTATAATTTTTGTTTCTTTTTTATTAGAGTAAGTGAAATACACTATATCAGACAACACTGACTGTACTATGAACCCTGAATTGCAAACACATTCATTTTTATTGTGCCTAAATTTGAAAACAACTTGAATTGCAAAATTTGTGTTACTAAGCTAATAAAAAAATCAATGTGTCGATCGAGAATAGCTCATTCTTACCGTCACTACTGCAACGCGAGTCTACTTTCCTCCTTTTCAGCTTCAGGTCTTGAAAAAGGCTCATCTTGTCGAGCTCACACGGGGTACGCGTAAGGGTCATAATTCCTGAAAAAGAAGATCACATGGTATAATTACTATGCTTCATATTATGACTAAAGTATAAGCTAATATTAATACTTAAATAAAATGATTAATTTAAAGGCTAACAAACAACTGGTAAATAAGTTTTGAAAATGATCTAATACACTTATTATGATTTACTATAGATGTAGATAACAAACAATTTATCCAGTTTCTGCTAGGTGATTAATATGAAAACTATTTTTAAATAAATAACCTTATAAAAATATATAGAAACATTAACCAAATAAAAAATGTAACTGTATATAAAATGAATGAATAATTGAACGAATTTTTAATCACCTTCAGATGATGCCAACTTGGATAACGAAACGTGAGGTAAACGGTTGACCAGTAGCGCAAGTAGATTGTGGGAATCATTTCTTGGGATTTTTTTCATTTCATTTTAGTTACATAGTGGTACAGGGTGATCATTTTAAGTGCCTCACTCGAGTTTCCTGCTTTATTCTTCACCTAGGAAAAAAATTTAAAAACCATACTTGTGTACTTTTTTCCGAGGAATCCGATTCCGAAAAGATAAAACAATTGAATGTCAAAGAAAAAAGTTATGGCCGAAAAACTGAAAAAGAAACAAATATACACCCTGTATATTAATGTGGAAATGAATATGTGACATTTTACTGATTGTAAATGTTTATCAGATATATATTTTTCACTTCCGGTTTGACCGGAAATTGCTTTAATTTTTTTATTTTAGGTCATAGACCCTGTATATTGAGCTCAGTTTAAAGAACATTTCTTTCTGAATTCAGCAATATATAACATATTATGATTATCTTTCATATTTAATAAGATATTGGGGTTTAAATTTAAAATAACACAAATATATGTTATGAAATAAAATCATCCATGAAAACAAACAAAAGCATTTAAATTATTTTTTATTTATTTCAAAAACTAAAGAATATAAGTTATTATGCTATATCTTCTTTTGTTTTTGAAAGAAATAAATAATTTAATTGCTTTTGTTTGTTTTCATGGATGACTTTATTTCATAACATATATTTGTGTTATTTTAAATTAAAACCCCAATATCTTATTAAATATGAAAGACAATGATGATATGTTATATATTGCTGAATTCAGAAAGAAAAGTTCTTTAAACTGAGCTCAATATACAGGGTGTATCACCTAAAATAAAAAAATTAAAGCAATTTCCGGTCAAACCGGAATTGAAAAATATGTATCTGATACACATTTACATCAGTGAAATGTCACATATCCATTTCCGCATTAATATACAGGGTGTATATTTTTTTCTTTTTCAGTTTTTCGGCCATAACTTTTTTCTTTGACATTCAATTGTTTTTATCTTTTCGGAATCGGATTCCTCGGAAAAAGTACACAAGTATGGTTTTTAAATTTTTTTCCTACGTGAAGAATAAAGCAGGAAAATCGAGTGAGGCACTTAAAATGATCACCCTGTACAATGAATATAAATTAATATCGGGATTTGATTCATTTATTTCTAATTTTCGTAAACTATATCCATTACAGAGAAATCCAAAATTTAAAATCAGGTTCAAAACAAAAGTCAATTAACTACTTTTTGGGATATTGTGTCCTTTAAATTTTGTACGTTCATGGACTTGTCACACAAAAAGTCCTTGTACACGTTGGGGTTTCAGTTTCTAATTAATAAATGTGAAATATAGTTCGACTATAGTTATTTGTAAACAAACTTTACGCCCATGACATGTGAATACGCCTGATAATAAATTTACTAGCAGAACCAGTTACCAACAAAACAATGAACACAGCACTAAATAGAAGCTTTCTATTGGAAAACTTATTTATTTTCGTCCTTTACGTACAAATACGATTAGTACAAGGAAGGTGAGGTCATTAATGTCATAAATACACCTTGTTGAATTGTTTTAGTTCCTCTTCGCATGCTGCGATATAAGGAAATCCTATTCCTATTATTTATTTGACGCAGACAGTTTATTAGTTCATTTTAATTGCCCGTATATTATTTGTGGTGCACAACAATTGCTCATTAGTTATTGTAATGCGCGCTGCACCAGTTAACAAACAAGGAAAATACATTTGTAAACGCAGAGTCAAGGAAAAATGTGGCGAAGGTCAAATAGCATCTTGAAATGCAGACCTCAGTGACACATTTTATGATCTCATTTCGCTTTAGAGATTGATCATCTAATTCCAAAAATATTGAGTTTCAAATATTGCCCCATATTTATATGATCATAAATGTTCCACAAGGGTGTGTATTAGGTCCCCTGTTTTTCATGTTATTCACGAATGACATTATACTGAATTGAGTCGCCGATATCTACTGTATGCTGAGTATAAAATTTTATTCAGCGATTAAGGAGAAATTGGATTTTTTGCTTCTGCAGTGCAAACAAGACTTTAGACTGCTATTTCCTTTTTACCTAAGTGACCAACTTTTGCTGGTAGATGTTACGTCAAAACTGTAATAATATATTGGAACTTGTTCTATTAGCTGCTGCAGTTCTAATAAATGAACAAGTGGATGAATAAATCAACCATTTGCTACTTTATTAAGGATATGTGAGAATTTGAGAAGAAATCGACGATGAATCAAATAGATGACGTAGAAGCTGCTGTCCTTCTCATTAAATTCGATGTACAAGAAAGAAATTGCGTTTAAATTACTTCCAATACAGTTGAATTACATCATCATGTTTTCAGTTTCAAACGAGGGCTTTTGATCACCACCGTTCACTCATACTTATGTATTCCAGTTTTACGTTGTTCAAAACATTTCGAAGTAGGTAAATATGTATAGTGACACGGCCCAGAAATTTTCAATAGGTGTAAATAACAAGCGAAACGGCATGCATAATTTGCAGTTTTTTATGCGTAGTGCGGTCCAACCCATTTCCTTTTTAAAATTTAGAGCAGCAGCGGATAAACTGCGTCGTAAGCGGCCCAAACCAAATTCTGTTTGTATTAAAATATGGATCCATATTTATTTTAAGCCCTTTGTAATATCGAACCCAAGTAGGTATAGTGTATTATTGAATGGTAGCAATTGTTATGTAGGGTAATTTAGTAGACAATTTCGTATCCATTTTGATGAACAATCAATACGACAATTCTGTTTCGAGAATATTTCAATAATTGCATAATCAAACTGCTCACACTGGTTTCAACGCTTTATATTACTTATTGGTTACCGTCAACAGTGTTTGTGTAAGGACCTTTTACTTCGAAGTTATACAGGGTGGTCCAGTTTATAATAGCAGGACTTTACCAGGAGCTAGTTCAGCTTAAAATAAAGACATTTTGTCCTATAAACTATGGTCGAATTCTGCTTCGTTTAAGATCTACAGGGTGTTAAAGATTGAATTTTTTTTAGAATAATTGGCCATAACTCTATACTAACAAAAGATAGCTCTTAGAAATTTAGCATAGAGAGGTTGTTTTACATTCTTTATCGGATAGTGGTGGCAATTTTTTTTATCAAGAATACAGGGGCGTGCGTACGGGTTAGTCAAAAATTATTTTAATTGAAAACAAAGGTACGCCACTGTTTTTTCACAAAATTGATGTGCTTGTGTTATCCCCTGTACCATTTATCGACTTTTTTGTATGTCTTAATATGTCAATTAAATGCATCGTTTTCGAGTAATTCAACTTCAAAGACGGAAGAAACTAGCACCAAATGCTGATTTAATTCAATTATAAGACGCTCTCGATTATGCATACAGCAATATGGTTCTCATTTCGAACATTTCTTAAATTAATTTATTTGTGGTCCATTTGTAGTTCATATTATTAAAAAAATTGTTATTAAAATTATTTTATTACAAGTCAGCATTTAGTGTTAGTTTTTCTGTCTTTGAAGTTGAATTACTCGAAAACGATGCATTTAATTGACATATTAAGAGATACAAAAAAGTCGATAAATGGTAAGTACAGGGAATAACACAAGCACATCGATTTTGTGAAAAAACAGTGGCGTACCTTTGTTTTCAATTAAAATAATTTTTGACTAGCCCGAACGCACGCCCCTGTATTCTTGATAAAAAAATTTGCCACCACTATCCGATAAAGAATGTAAAACAACCTCTCTATGCTAAATTTCAAAGAGCTATCTTTTGTTAGTATAGAGTTATGGCCAATTATTCTAAAAAAAATTCAATCTTTAACACCCTGTAGATCTTAAACGACGCAGAATTCGACCATAGTTTATAGGGCAAAATGTCTTTATTTTACGTTGAACTTGCTCCTGGTAAAGTCCTGCTATTATAAACTGGACCACCCTGTATATAGAGTACCTATACAGGGTGTCCCGATTTTAAACCGACAAACTTCGGGTACAGAAAGTTCACATGAAATTATGACAACCCCTTCTAACGTTTCTTCTCTATCGAGCCTCCTAACGGAGATACAGGGTGTTGAAAATTCAATTTATTTTTTGTTTTTCTTTAATAACTTCCACAATATTAAAGATAGGGAAACCAAACTTGGTACACATAGTTAGGTTGTGAGGGTCCATCTTTGCTATGGTTCAGGGTTGAACTGAGGCGCGCCAGTGGCGTGCGGTGTGGTCACGTCGATATAATTATAAGGAAAAAAGTATGTGCACTAATTTTTTTCGCAATTCTGATCAGATTTTCATAATTTACGGTTGATTTTCTAAAAAAACTTGCTCATGTAGAATTTTGACTGAGGCATTAGTTTTTGAGATATTTGCGTCTGAACAAAACGATGCACCAAAAACACAGTTATCATGTCGGGAATAGAAACTTCTGATGAAATCACGACATAGCCCTTCTAAAATTTCTTCTCTATAGCCATTCCTAACGGAAATACGGGGTGGGGTGTTGATTTTTTTGATATTTGGATGTTGATAATTTGTTTATGCAATTTCGTAACAAACAAATTTTTCTTTTGACAGAAATAATATTGACTTGCAAAAGGCCTTAAAAACGCCTCATTGCAAAAGAAGAAAAACATTAAAAACATTAAATTGACAGTTCAGTTCAGTATATCCCCTAGAAAATCAGATTGAAAATAATTTTGAAAGGGCTATCTTAATTAATTAATTGTGTTTTTGGTGCATCGTTTTGTTCAGACGCAAATATCTCGAAAACTAATGCCTCAGTCAAAATTCTACCTGAGCAAGTTTTTTTAGAAAATTAACCGTAAATTATGAAAATCTGATCAGAATTGCGAAAAAAATTAGTGCACATACTTTTTTCCTTAAAATTATGTCGACGTGACCACACCGCACGCCACTGGCGCGTCTCAGTTTGGTTTCCCTATCTTTAATATTGTGGAAGTTATTAAAGAAAAACAAAAAATAAATTTAATCTTCAACACCCTGTATCTCCGTTAGGAGGCTCGATAGAGAAGAAATGTTAGAAGGGGTGTGTCATAATTTCATGTGAACTTTCTGTACCCGAAGTTTGTCAGTTTAAAATCGGGACACCCTGTAGAGTAAAGATTCTAAACGGGGTTTAATGAACACATCGAAGATCCGGGAAACCCAGAGTGTTACTTCTCTGATGATGATGACACGAGCTACTCACCTCATCTACATCCAGGCCACTGTTCATTACCAAGAACGTATTAATTATAACATATATAAACATATACCTACATATTTTTTTTCTACTTGGATTTTTCATTTTTGTGTGGAAAATTTACAATTTCATACTCGAGTCCTCACGATACGAAAGTATATTTTTTTATACTTAATACAAAATAAGATGAAAATTGATATAAATGTTTTTTCGAAAATGCTTCCTAACCAAGGTTTTGAAAAAATTTTTTTTGTAGATTTTTAAGTTTTTCAAAAACTATATAAGATATTATTTTGAGATTTGGTACACTTGAATGCCATTCGGAATGCAGTTAATCAGATGAGTTTAAGTAGACTGGCTCAATCCAGTGGCGTAATATCGTTTAAGTTACTCAATTAAATAAAAAGAAAAACGTACGCCCAACAAGACATTTTGAACAGTATCTATAAAATTAATAATATCTATTTAATTTCTTTAAAATATTTTTATTATGTAATAGTGAACTGCATTATTTTGATAAATTTTATTTTCAAAAAAAAAACTAATTTTATTTTTTAGTAAGTTGTGTTTTCATACTTTAATAGGAATTATCTCAAAAACGGAGTGCCAAATCAAAAAAACACAACTTATCATTTAATTTACAGAGTGGAAAAGTCAATAAAAAAAAAATACATTTCCAAAAAATATGCAGAGGCGTACGTTTCTTTGTGATTTCAGCGAGTAACTTAAACGATTTTACGCCACTCGACTCAAACTCACCTGTTTAATTGTGTTCAGTAAGACACTCGAGTGTACCAAATCTTAACAAAATATCATATCTAATTTTTGAAAAAACTTAAAAAATCTGCAAAAAAAAATTTCTTTCAAAACCCTGTAGCTCGGTTAGGAAGCATTTTAGGAAAAACATTTATATCAATTTTCGTCTTATTTTGGATCAAAGAATCTCCGGTTTCCATTTGTCGGTGATTTTAAAATACACCCTGTATATTGATTTTGATTTCACGTTGGTTGATATTCTTCAATTATTATCGCCTGTATCATGATGATAATATGCGTTACCGAGAGAAAGGTGCTGTAAACACGTAAACAACAGAAGTAAACGAGTGTTGCGTAAGAAATAGGCAATGGAAAATCATTACTGCCGTTGTACTTTTCAGTATTTAATTTCGTATTTAACGACGTTAATAAAGTAACCTTATCCGACGCGACGGTGTAATTGATTCACTAGGTAAATAGACATATTTCAAAACTGCATAATGCGACCAAAGTGGTTTAAGTTGTGTGCAAGGTGCGTATTAAAATCAGGGTTTCTTTTAATATTTACATACAGATAAAATTCTGCTATAGCTTTTTTTTAAAATTGATCAAAAAGTTATTTCTCATTAAAAATTTGCGCAACTAGTGTTCCTTTCTTTGAAACAAAAGAAAAAACACTTGCACACATTGTTTTTTTCTACGATTTGACAGTTAAAATATATATATGTTTTAATTGATTTCAGTGTGAGAGTTTCCTCCTCAGTTTCACGCATTAAAAATGGTTCCTAGTTTAACGAGATAAGAAGCAATATAAATAAAATCCTCGGGGAAGCTTCAAGATATTCCTACTCGGAAATTTCGACGTGAAAGTGCTGTTCTGAAGTAACGGTTAAATACGGCGACCAGCGTCATGCATCCGCTATTTGGGCACCAACTCCCACGGTCAAGGCTGAAGTCAAGAAACCGCTTCCTTACGCCCCCAATAATAGCCAACTACCAGAATTGCCCTTAGGGTTAACTCAAGATCAAAAACCAAATAATATTGACGTTAAAAATTAGATTTTATAGACATCTGACATATACATCAAAGTACCACTTTTTATTTTATGAATCTAGCCAAGGCAGAAAATTCGCTGGTTTAAACATAATAAAATTATTTTGTCAGTTACTACCTAAACAGTAAAAGTAACGAAATCAAACAATTAATTTTAATAACAAAAATAGTCATTTGTTTAACAAGGCAGAAAGTAACAAATTTTCTGCTGCGATTAGTGCCTCATAACTGGGGAAGAGTACTTTTTGCCTTGTGTTTTTTTTTCGATTTTTCAGAATATTATTAAAATTGTTAATAATATATTCACAGAGTATACACTCAGTTTTTATATTTATTTAATATAATGTTGTAAATAAAAGTTTGCATGATGGAAAAAATTCAAAAAATTTACTATTATTATTTATTGAATTGCTTTTTTATTAAAAATAACAATAAAATCATAAGAAATATGCACGATATATCTTGTGGTACTGCTACTAATTAATATTGAAATGATGTAATTTTATGTTAATGACTGATAACATGGAACTCTCATTATCGTTTGGTTAACATTTTTATTTATTTTGCTTATTTCTCTTCCGGAAATTATATTGAGAAGGAAGTTAATAATCTATTTATAGAGTATTTATTTATAGATGTAGAGTACCATTGTCTATTGTTGTTATATTATAGATTACTTATTTATTAATTTTTGTCCTAAAAAATAAATAGATATTATTCACTAAACATGCTCAATGAAGACATATTTTTATTCAAGTATTTCAATATTCCAGTAATTAGATAGGTACCTTAGATTATTATTTTGAGGTGTGACAATGTTTTAGAAAATAGCACTTTTAACATTAGAAAAAGGTAAATGCCTAATTTTATATTATTTTAATTTTTTTATGTAATGCTGGTATGCTTTTTCCAGAAGTAAAAACCAAAAGAGTAATATTTTACATCCTTTCTCAGAGCTAAATAAACCTTCGGATACATACTGATTTTTCTTAAATTTTGAGCTTACACAAACAAACACGTATCTTAAGATAAATTGACAAAGGCAATTAGAGGAAATATGAATTGAAATTAATTTGATTTCTTGTTGTATTTGATTAATGTAATGGTATCCGTATTTTTCAAATTATGAAAAAATAATCAGCATTTCAATTTCCCTTGAACTGATGCAATTTATTGCAATGAACTATTTAAAGTAATACTCTACAGTCTACATCTTATGTGAATATTAATACACAAAATAAAACTATACAGGGTGTCTCACTTATCATGCTCACCATGGGTATCTTGGAAACGGCAAGAGATACAAGGTAGGTTAAATGACATCAAATGTAGACCTTATCAAGGCTTAATATTATGTGCAAAAATATTTTAGTAAAACCAACTCGTTTTTGTTTCAAAAACAAAAGACTGATTTTTGTCATTTTCATTTGGCTTTATAACTTTTTTATGTATGAAAATATTTTAATGCGGTTTTTTCTTTCTTAGAGCACTTTTTGATGAAGTTTTTGAAAAAATTTCTCTTTAAAATGATATATTACAACAATGTTTTATTTTAAAAAACAATGAAGTTATCGCAGTTATTTGATTTTTCATTTTCATCCCTAATTTTTATGAAATAAACAAAAACATTCATACAAATATACTTTGTTTTATTGACTAAAAACTTATTAGGTGCCTACGTATCACTCAAATAATATTAGGTTTTTAAAAAACTAAGAAATTAAAAATTCATTTAATTTTTAAGTAGGTCATGTAAAAAATTGTTTCAAATAGATATCTGTAAAAGTTTTGTTTTTGTTTGAATGATACGTAGACACCTAATGAGTTTTCAATCAATAAATCCGAGAATAAATCTGAATATGTTTTGGAGTGTTTTTCGTTTTATTTCATAAAAATTAGGGGGGAATATATGAAAAATCAAATAACTCCATTATTTCTAAAAATAAAGTATTTTGTGATATATTATTTTAAAAGGAATAAAACTGGGTTTTAACTAAGCCATATATGTAACTTGTATTTGAAAAATGAAAGTTGGTGTTAATATTTCAAAATCTAGAAGAGTTAGCAAAAATATAATTTTTTTTTTAAATCTGCATCAAAAAGTGCTCTAAAAATGAATAAACCGCATTAAAATATTTTCATAAATACAGAAGTTTTAATGGAAAAATGAAAATGACAAAAATCAGCTTTTTGTCTAGGACACAAAAACGAGTTGATTTTACTAAAATATTTTTGAACATAAAGTAAGCCTTGATAGGCTCTACATTTGGTGTCTACCGTGTACCTCTTACCGTTTCCAAGATATCCATGGCGAGCACGATAAATGGGTATGTACAGGGTAGTTCCCCTATATTTTAACCCCTACCTACAGCCTTTATGTTTAGGTTTAGAGATATGAAAAAAGTGTAAATTCAAAAGTTGTAGATTTTGGTGTCAAATATCTTTCGCCGAACAAATATAAAACAAAATCGCATCGGAAAGTAGAGAGAGAGAGAGACAACTTTTGCTTTTTTAAATGGAACACTGTAGGTATATTTTTGCATATTTTGAAAGATCATTTTTAGCTGATTCTAAAAATGTTTTTATAACAGTATGCATTTATTAAAAATATTTTATCAGTTTTTTTTTCATGGTAACCTTTATTCTACGCGAACTATTCTACATAAAAATGCATACTGTTTTAAAAACAACCCAGGCAAATGCCAATATATTAGCAGAAAATTATCTTTTAAAATATGCAAAAATATACAGGGTGTTCCATTAAAAACACACGTTTTCTCTCTTTCTCTACTTTCCGATGCTATTTTGTTTTATATTTTTTCGGGAAAATATATTTGACACCAAAATTAACAACTTTTGTATTTACACTTTTCCATATCTCTAAACATAAAGACTGTAGGTAGGGGTCAACATATAGTGAACCACCCTGTACATTACAAAATTGAGCAAATATTCAATTTTTCTATTTAATGATTAAAACCGCTCATGTATGCCACGACGACTGTAGTGAGTACAGTAGCCGATGTTCTTTACGATAATTTTACTACCAAGTTTACAATTAAGTAAATGTCGATGAGACGATTAATACCTACTCGGGTGGAAATTTTATTTTTTTATTTTTGATTCTAAGACCCTCGCGGGGCTAACGATTTGTAGATATTTCTGGGTTACCTTCCGCGTTAATTATTTAAAATTTTTGACGTTCCGACGATCTTGTTAACCCGGAGACATGGCTTCGTTTCGGTAATGTCGTACGTTTAGTCATGCATAAAATTGATCTCACGTAATTAGTCTATTTTCGCATGGCCAACTGCACCATCACCAGAATTACGCCACGCCTCTCGATGACGTGGAAATCAATGACGCGCATGATTCACCACGCAAAACAACTGGAACAAAACGAAACGCATAAATAGAGAAATTCTGGCCAACAGAAAAAAGACTTCGCCTTAGAAGAAGACGAAGACAAGATGGTCGAAATGTCAAGAAATCAAAATATTCCACGCGGAAGAGAACACGGAAATTTCTTTACAAAGGTTTATAATAATTTCGGATAATTTTATTTTTGAACATATTTAAATTATATTATCTCTATCTATTATCTGGGGTTCAATTTTTGCGTAAGGGTTTGTGTGTCACTTCTGTTATCTTAATAATGTGGCCAAAATGTCAAAATAAATTTTTCAACATCGCAATTTTCCATTAATTCCATTCTCAATATGAAGTGATCTCTACGATCATGCTTCTTTTTTGCGATACCCTATATAGCCATAATGCCTTTTTCAGGCTTAGTTATGAAAGCGATCACAACACAATGGGAGAAATTGGTATGCCGTACTTTGTTCACCTAATTAAACGATTTGGAAATGCAAAGTCAATGTTCAAGTAACCTTGATATTGCCGAAACTAAGTTCATTATTACGAAACGTAAAAGTGAAAGCTGCAGATGTTTATAGAAATTTCGAATTAAATGTTAGTCGCAGTCGGTAAGCTCATAAATAATACTGTTACTTTTTCACTTTTAAAGCAAATATTTTTCGTACGCACTGGAACCATATGCCGAAGTCAACGAGAGCTGACCTCGATATTTACTCAAATATTTGGAATACCGAATTAAAATTTCGTGGGCTTATTGTAGGGTTAAAATTAAATTTCCTTAACTTTGAAGCTCTTTCGGTTTAACCAGAAATAACACTAACTTTGGTATTTCAAACAGAATGCTGTAATTTTTCTTTTTCAAATTTAAAAGAAATTCTGCATTCGGTTTATAGATGAGATTTTTGACAAACATTTTAAATCCCTGTGGTGCTCAAAAACTATTTTGGTTGATTTACATTACTGGAAAAATAAAATTGTAACAATTAATTGACTAGACATATCTTTATCGAATAACATTCAAAAAGCTCTGTCGGCCTGTATGTTGCATAATTTGATTATATTTTGATGACATAATAGGTGTATAGTTCATGACTTATCGCAGGTTAAGTTCGTAATTAAGCAATATTGGTGAATAATAAAAAATGGCGGAGGCGCAAAAAATATTCAATGTATACAACTTCAAAAATCATGATTTCCAAGAATATCTGCTTAAGAAAAAGGTTTTTACGCAACACCGGTTGAAAATATTTAAAACAATATTGAAACCGCAAGCAGAACTACGTAATTATGTTATTTTCGTTTTTTGATGTTACAGTTTTTGTAAATTTTACCCTATTTAAAACAATCCCTTAAACGTTTATTTATACCTCTCGTTGAACAGAAAATGAACTATTTAAAATGCAGAAGTTGATAATACTTTCCGAATTACTCGGTACTATCAGAAGCATTTTTTTTGTAAACATAATTGTTGACGCAGAATTTTTGTTTGGGGAAGGGGGAATATAGATAAAGGTATAAATTGGCTTAGTACTAGAAAAACAATTCTATATAAATATATTATTTTTTTAAGTTATTATTATAACAGCGCCAGCAGCAGCGGCGTAAAATATATATAAATAAAAATAAGAGAGATAATAGACAAACTGATGGATATTGTTATTGTGGAAATTTTCACTCGCGCTTATTGCATGTTATGTTCGCACCCTGGAACCAGTGAAGGAGCAGGTCTGGCGTCTGGCTCCACGTTAACAGGCAATGAAAAGATGGAAGAGCTAACCAAAAATAAAGAAACTATCAATTGATTCGACTAACGAAGGTTGCCTTTTAGATAATACTAAATTTAATATGGGACAAGAACAAAACTTAGTTTGATATATCCTAACAGATTTTATCTTGATACTTTCTAAATCAAATCCTAGTGTGAAAAATACTGTAAAAATTTCAAGTTTTAAGTTACCTTCTATCATTTCTAAATGACGAAGACAAATTTTGAAATGCATTCCATAGATGTAGAAATTTAAAATAAAAAAAAATAAAAAATAAAAATTTTTTATAATACAGTTCACTTTTTTCTTAATAGTCTTAAAAAGTGGTCCTTCCAATATTTTTCCACCAGGCTCTGTAAAAGCTAGTTACTGGCCCTGGGTAGGAGGTACCATACTGTAAAGTATAAATCTACTGTTGGAAACACACGTTTGAAATGTTTTCTTTTATGCAACAAGAAAAAGACGTTTTGTGTACTTCAGTAAATCAGCTTATTTATTTATTAATTGAGGGTACTACTATCTAGTTTGAAATAGTTTATATTTTGTGGGACAATTAAAAAATATTTTGCCATTATTTTTGTTTTTACATGAATATATGCAGGGTGAGTCAAAGGTGCGATAAAGTCCAACACTTCCTTTATTATCGATAATAAAAACAATTATTATTTACTCGCTCGCTGCGCTCGCTCGTACTCAAACACTATATTCGTTTAGTAAAACTTTGCTTTTCTAAACTTGTTGTTTAATGTACTATTTTCATTCATTTTATTTTATTTGGCTTTTTTCAATTAAATGGAAATAAAATAATCATTTTCCTGTTCAAAGGAGCTTTCATATCCTATAAAAAAAATATTTCTTTTTATTAGGAATGCTAGTTTAAAAATAATCTGAATAATTTATGTCACTTTTTATTTAATATCGAGGCTAATGTGATTAAAAGGTATAAAACCGTTCCAAATAATGTAAAAAATCTAAACTTCTGCCAATATCTCCTAAACCCTTTCGGATAGGTACCTATAGGACATATTTAACAAAAGTTGTAGGGAATAAACAGGCCTATAAGATTCCGTAAAAAAATACAGGGTGTTCCATTTGAAATAAGCTAGATAATGAGCTTCGAAGTTTTCTGAAAATGTCAACATTTTCTGAACACCCTATAACAAATAAATCAATTCTTGTCTAAACTAGTAGCTAAAATAAACCTTCTTTTAACCCAAAATGAAAGGGTTCTTGTTTAACTTAACACAATGACGAAATAACAGTAATTACAAAAAATGCTGACAAATATCATTTTTTTCTTAATATTCTTAAATATCTAGAGAACTATAAGTTTTAGACTATGATATCCTAATATAATAATATAGAGAATTTCATAAAGAATTCAAATTTTCAAAAATATATAGGGTGTTCCATTTAAAAAAGTTGACATCTACGAATCACCCCGTACATTTCAAACTAATTTTAAAATGTAGCCATTTTGGTCTACTCCTAACTTCCTTACTTACTTATGTTTGTATTATCTACAATAAAGGAAATATTGGACTTTTTCACACCGTTGACTCACCCTGTACAAATACATCGTGCCAGAATATTTTGATTTCCGGTCTACGTTCGAGTCTTCTCTGTGGAGGTAAAAATTTCAGCTTTTCAAGAAGTGACTTCGGTGGCTTGGGAGGAGATTAAGAAAAAAGAAATATTTTAACATTTTAAGGAAAACACACTTGGACTGCCATAAATTTTTTTTGTTGCCACGAAAATCAATTATTTATCATAATATTATTGCGCACACACAAGGCTAGTTGTACCTGTTATAAGTGGCTCGGCATAAATTTAGATGAATGCAATTCAAAAGCCAAGATTACTATTCTTGTAATAATCATATCATTGAATTTTGAACCAAGTTCAGGTGAACGGTGAACTTATCCCAAAGCACTCAAAATTTAAAATCCAATGATGCCATGGATTCTCATAATTGTGAAATTGGATTTCAACGAACGGCATAACAGGATTTAATGCAAGCCTAAAAACGTAATTCTTAGTTAAGAATTAAAATTTTAATTCTTCAGTTTTATGCATTTTTTCAAAGAAAATCTTGTGGATAAAAATCTGCTCTTTCTTTCCAGATTTGCTTTATGAAAGTAGTTGGTTATTATAGCAATAAAAAAGATAGTAAAGCAATGCAAAAATTGCTACTTAGAAGTTGTATGTATATTGCCTTTCACATATCCTGTAATGGTAGAGACAAATTATCCTGGAGTATGCCCAAATAAAATGCTGCAATATTGACAAAAATTAGCATGTAGATTTATTAAAAATTTAAGTGGGATTGTCTTAAAAGTAAATTTTCAATGAAGCACGAAAATATACGTATATATACAGGGTGGTTCAGAATTTACCGATTAAACTTCGGGAACTAATAGAGCACGTTAAAATAAATGGACTTTCTTTAATAAACTTATATCTAAAACCGCATAGTTTCTGAGATACAGGGGGTCAAAGTTTAATTTAAAAAAAATACTTTTTTAAATATAATCTTAATTAGTTGAGGTATTTTTACGAAACTTGCTTGACAAATTAATAGTAACAAGTAACGTTTTTCGAAAAAAATTTGACTCGTTAATTTATACAGTGGCGGAGTATTCACTTTTTTAATTTTTACTTGTTTAAAAATTGTGATACGCCACTGGATAAATTAAAAAAAATTAACATTTTTTAAAACTACAATTATTTCTTAATAAAAAAGTATTCTTGGCATTTTTGTCATAACCCAAAGCTTTGTCCAAAAAATTGGTTCAGAAAACGTTCTGCAAAGCTATAAATTAGATTTTTGAATACTCCGCCACTATATAAATTAGCGAGTCGAATTTTTTTTGGAAAACGTTACTTGTTACTGTTAATTTGTCAAGCAAGTTTCGTAAAAATACCTCAACTAATTAAGATTATATTTAAAAAAATATTTTTTTTAAATTAAACTTTGACCCCCTGTATCTCAGAAACTATGCGGTTTTAGATATAAGTTTATTAAAGAGTCCATTTATTTTAACGCACTCTATTAGTTCCCGAAGTTTAATCGGTAAATTCTGAACCACCCTGTATATAGGTTAAAAATAAAGGCGAGGTGAGTCGAGCGTATAATGAAGAAATTAAAATAAAATAAATTCTGACATGCATGGAAAATTATTATCTGTTGAAAAAGTCGAAAGTATCAGATCGCAAGGAAGTGTCCATTTCCTTCTTTCTCAATTAATATGCAACTGGTGGCCATATCAATATTGTTGTTTTCTTCACTCCTAATATGGAGTGGAGAAAGTGAACTAATAATCCTTTGGATTATCGTCCAAAGTACAAGGTGGTAGTATATTTATATTACCATTTTTTAAATTGATTGGCTAGACTATTAGGCATATTAAGTTTTTATTTCAAACTGTTAAAAAAATTGCTATTATGTTATATGATAGAGACCAAATTCAAGGAAGTAAAATCGCTGGATTGGAGATTCGAAGTACCTAATCACCATATTTTTAAAATATATACTATACCAATTTTGAACAGCAAAAGCAGGGGGTGAAGTTTTCACAGATTAATTTTAATTGACTGCAAATTTCTTTTGTGGTATACAACTGGATATACAGGAAATAAATTGGTCGAATTTCAGGTATAGTTTGGCATTTCAAAAGACCCACCCTGTACATTTTTGCCATCATCCAAATTATGTACTATTTATTTATAAACGTATAGTACAAGAAAGTTTCGAATGTGTTGAAACTAAGTTTGTTAATTTGTGATTTTTCTATGAATCAGAAAGTATTAGACATTTTCTGTAGGTGTTATCAGAGCAATTTTTATTCCACGTAGAAGCACAAAGTACAGAAATTACAGTTTCAAGAAAACGATATGACAGCCTTATCAGTTTTATAGAATTGCAAATGAAAGATAGATTGTATTATTTACCGAAATATGCGATCTCAGTTACACTTGATCTACTTAGGTTTGGAATACATGCATAAGGAATTTGCATCAATGAATTTTAAACAAGCCATTATATTTCGGTGATGTATATATTATTAAGCAACGGAAAATATTGGCGCCAACATTAAAACATTTTAATATAGGTAACGTTGGATATTATCATCAAATGAAGGATAGACAACAGGAACATTTTGGCATGGTTCTTAAAAATTGTCAGGCTCCCCATTTCTATCCCCATTCTATCTCAGAACTGTCATTCATTCAACCAGGTCACGCAACTGCGATTCGATCAAGTGCAACGATCTTGTCCCCCGACGACCCTTATAGCGTCGTGAGTGATAATAATATTGAAAATAATTTTCAATCACCTGATCGTAGCTACGTGTCTACGGTGAGAGAATAAAGTAAAAATTTTGTATATACCTAAGTTGTCTAAAAAAATGTGCCTGAATTACCTTTCTCTAATACTTTGTGTATGTGTATATCAATTTGTAACTTTCTCCGGTACAAGTTACGCAATACTCACTTCCCCATATTATTGAGATTCATTAATCTCAGAAAGAGTTAATGAAGGAATTAAGCGCAATTTTGAAGTAAACTGATAGTGTGGGGGATTAAAATATGCGACCCCTTCTACACTTCTCGCATGGTAATAACTCTTACCTCAGGGCCTCAGAGTTAGTGAACCTGAATCGATTTCCAGCCAGGGATTTTTTTTAGAAAAGAACTCGAATCCAACCTATTACGAAATTGGACGTTTGTTAGTTCTTTAAATGTGCCTTCAGGAGATCGTTGCGCACTGGAAGGACTAGGTTTTTAATTGTATAATAGTTAATGAAGTATACTGAAAGGACGAAGACGAAAGTGAAACATCAGCTAGTATGAGATGAAATGGAAATTGTGTCCTTGAATAGAATGCAAATGAAAGTGGAAACATTCGTCGGCCCAGGACAATAAATCTGCTTTATTATTTCGCCAACGTTTCGTTTACGTATGCGTAAATTTCTTCAGGGCTACTCATTAATTCTTACTTAATAATCACGTTTTAAATTGTTGGTTTAAAGGTCGGACATATATTAACTTTTATAAGAACTTTAATTGTCTCGCAATTATTGTAGCGAAAAAGAAATGTTTTTGTATTTTGCGATCTTAGGTATTTAACTTTAAATCAAATCATATGAAACGAATATTCATCATTTTGTTCAATTAGGACTTGAAAATAAAACCAATTGGTATGTTAGGTTACAAATATAATAATATTTAAAAACGTAGACTTTAAAGTGAAATACACTGTATAACTTCATAAAAACAAATATTGTTTGTTACTCATTTTAATGAGTATGATTTAGATGTAAATGTTTACAAAGCTTCAGGATTAAATAATTAGGACGTGCTACGCCACTGACAAATATTTTGCGTCTTGCAACATGCAAGTGAAAGAGAATTTAATTTTACACGTAATTAATTTTTAGGTTAGGTTCAGGATTTTATTCGCTATCGAAAATACAAGAGCAGCATTAAGTAACCTCCATCTAATGAGTGGTTATTATTAGGAAACCCTTGAACTTTAATGTGGCCAAGGGATAAACAACTAGTTAATTTAGAAACAGTTGAAGTTCAACTGCTTCAAGTTCCAGTAAGAATTAATAACAAAATTCAAGTTAATTTTACCCAACCCCAATACCACAAACTATTTTCGCGACCTAAAAATGCATATTATTGTGTAAGTCAGTAGATATAAATAAATCTGCTAAGTAATTCAAATATTTACTACTGCACACAATCGAGTAGGAAATATTAAGTATATTACCACAATGTTTATACTTAAATATAAAAAATAAACAAAATGTTTTATCTGCATGATAAAGAAAGTAATTTTACTATCTTGGTGATAATTTCTTAGCTATTAACAAATTAAATGTAATTGACACAAATAAGGGCCCTCAAAAATCGTAAACAAGCTGGCTCGTTGTATGGTAAATATCCCGAGTGTACTTTACAGTTAGATTTAGTAAAACAAACTGCTTACCTAAAGAATACATTTTTTCCCATTTAATGTATTAGTTTCCATGCACACAAAATTTAATGAAATTACGTCGAAAACATCCCAGAGTTGTTTATTTGATACATTTCAAACGTTAATAGTTGCGACAACTTAACAAAAATGTAAGTCCCTAGACGAAACACTTGTTTGCGTATTGCACATGTGAGTATAAAACGTATCAAGAACATAAAGACTTATTAATAAGTAGGCGGTCTCAGCAGGTAAGTTAGAATACAGTTTAACCGACCGACAACCGCGTGCATTAACGGTAAAAGTTGTACTACAGAAACAGCTATGATCGCGGCATAATCCCAGGTGAAAAGTAGGCCACAAACTATACGACTGCTTGCATTAGCAGCAGAACCTAGCAGAAAGATAGCGGAGAGGAAATGAGTGGGGCACGCGGCCATCTTCAGCAAAATTGTTAGTACCGCACAACATGTCAAGAACCAACAACTCTCTCTAGTTGTGGGATGACGACTACTATGACGTAAACCGACAATTAGCCGCAAAAGTTCCATTCCTATCGTCCACTATTTTTCAAAGGAAATTATTCTTTGGCACTGTCTCTCCCCCTAAAAGACTACAACCAATGGTTTGCTTCTTGGCAACGTAAAAACTACAGTGCATAACCTTCCACTTCCGGTACTTTTCCCATTCCTTCACGTTATCCTTATTTAATTATATAATCGCTCTCACCGCAATAAATTAATTGTACGAGGCGGAATTTTATTCAAATTGACCTTTAGCATTCAACTTGACTCTGACGAGAAAATTCGAAAGTTTTACTCTTTTAGTTTAAATCTTGCACACAAGTATTTCATATTTCATTGCCATACTCCTCACCAAACCCGTCCCAAGACAGTACATGACTTTCCAAAGCTTTACCCCCGACAATTTAGCGCTTCACCTTTTTCGGTGCCATTTTTGTCTTCAACGAATTTTTTTTTGTATTTTCAGTAATCAGTTCCATATAATTTTTTGCTTCGAGTGGGTAATAAATTATGATTATTTTGGATAGGCAATTATCAATCTTGTTGATCTGACACGGATATGGAAACAGTCTGAGTTTAATAATAGCAGAAATCTTCAGTTTCCTGTTTAGTTAAGTGTCGAAACATCCAAAAATATTTCTGTGCTTGTTGATATTGTGCAAGAAATCTCGCTAGTTTTCTCTAAAAATATATTTTCGGACTTAACCTACAATTTCATTACCAGAAATGCAATGATCACGTATTGTTTGGTAAATGTACTTAAAAAATTTATTATTTTATTATTTTCTACTTCCGTTAGACTGAAAATAAGTTCACCTAGTTCCACATATTTACAAAGCGTTATCAAAATTGGGTTAAAAAACTTATCATGGATTTGTTTGCATGACATTGATAAGCATTGATATAAGTAATTTATAATTTGGCGAGACGTATTTTTTTTGTGTTTAGCGTTTACTGCAAATTTTTGCTCGGGATCGTTGACATCTGAAATTATGACAACTAATATGAAAATTGTAAATTTTTCTTTAGTGCTTCAATAATATGGAACTATTTCTTATTTTTGTCTACGATATTATTTTTGCAGAAAACCACGTTTACCATAAAAATATGTTTTAAGTCATAGGTTTTTGTTAACAGGGAGAAAAGGGAGATTCCACTTCTTTCTCGAATTACATGTAATTTTTTTACGACAATTCTAATAGGAATATTATTAATAGAAAAGGGATAAAACATTTGACGATCTTTTTTTCCCATCGACCATCTACATAAAAAGTAGCATTTCTTCCCACAATTTAGGGTCCCGGTGGTAGTTAATAAATACGCCTCATTGCAATAGAAAATGGTGTACTTTATTTTCTTCCCTGGCTGATTAAATTTTATCATGCATTTTCCTCCCTAGTTATACAAATAGCTATTTTCTACTGTTACTCCCTGACTGCGGAATATAATGAATTTCACGTCCCGTCGATATTGACGACGACGTGGAACAATTTTTATTGTGATTGTGTCAAAATATATTTTTCCTCCTACCATAATGGAAAGTATACACTTTCCTCCCTCATATGAGGGAGGAAAATGCCACTTTTCCTCCCTAGGGAGGAAAGTATTTTCTTCCCCCATATGAGGGAGGAAAGTCTATTGCACATTGAATATAAATATAACCAATAATTCTAACATCTAAAAATAATGTATTTAAGATATATTTAAGGATTTGTTTTTATTTCTTTGCTCAATAAATATTTCAATAAAATCAAATAATTGATCTATTTACATATATAAGTTAATGATACAGGTAGGAGAAAAAATCATATGTATTACACGGGATTAAAGTGCTTTTTCCTCCTCCCTTGGTAATCACTGCCCTCCGCTTCGCGTCGGGCAGTGAACTTCACCCACGGGAGGAAAAGTGGCACTTTCCTCCCTAGTGATACAAATAGCTATTTTCTACTACCGATCTTAAAGTACTAACTTTCCGCACGCTGTAGAGTGCGTAAACTTAAACTTTACGCACTAGTGCGTAAAGAGTTTTCACCTTACGCACTAGTACGTGAAAAAGTAACATACTAAACAGTTGCATACCTATAATAATCATATCTTATTTTAAAAACGTTAAATATGGTTATTTAATTGTATGTAGTCCATTTATTTAATATCACGGTATTATTATAAAACATACCAACTAATTTTCAGTATTCTTTAACAATAATGATTGAATTTTGAAGTTTTATTTCATTGACATTAGACAAAAAATAATAGATATTGATTAATTTCACTCATTTAAAATTAAGTAGGCTATAAGTATTGTGATTTTTAAATGACATATGAAGTTTTGACGTAATAGGTATGTTTTGACGTTTCACATTATTATTAGAGAATTTAGATGCATTTCGGTAGTAGAAAAAATATTGTATGCAATTCGTGCGAAAAGTGAGCTTTTTTCACTCATGGGATTGTCGCATTCGCCTATACCTACGGCTCATGCGACAAAATTCTCATTCGTGAAAAAATCTCACCTTACGCACTTGTTGCATAAATAACTATTATTTTTTCTCTTGAAATGGTTGTATAAAAAAATATATATATATTACGTACTTGGGAGTAAAATTCCTTCCTAGTTTAAACAGTAACGCATTTTAAAAGTTATTTAATTTAACGAGAAAGCCATACCACTTTTTAAACATAAAAAAATGGGGAAAAGTTATGTAAAGTTATCCGAGAGATGAATCGTAACTCCACGTTCACTTTCACATATGCTAATTGAGTTAAACTTATAATAAAATTAAGTATCGAAAAGCTATACTATACAATTCTGTCTTATATGCGTTATCCTCAAAAACAGTTGTGATGGAAATGGATTATTTGTACTTGAACGCCGCCAAAATCATTAAATTCCCATAATTTATTACTAGAAACTGATGGAACTTGATGAAGATATTACTAATTTCTAAATCCACTAATATATTTTATGATCAGCTTATTGAAATACATAGAAAGAAGTTTTCTATGAAGTAATTGTGCTTCATTTTTACGAGCCCCTCTAATTTATACGCTACGCCATTTTGTTAGAACCAGTTTTTTATGACAATAGATATTATCAGCCGATTATAACAGTTGTTTTGCACTGGCGTCTTTATAGGGGAAATACGTTGTACTATTTGCTGGTTATTCGGAGACTGATTAATGATTAACGTATATTTTCTCTAGAAAGTTTAAATTAAGTTGATATGTGAGGCTACGCTTATTTTTACCCATCTTTCAGTTTTCAGGTGATTCAAACTTAAAAGTCACTTAAGAATTGCGCAACAGTGTGCGTTATTCACGTGATAATATATCAATTATATACATGTACTTGACCTCCGTTTCATCGATAACTGAAGTATGCTAACTATTTACGCAGTGAATTGCAAGATACAATAAATTATAACAAAGAAAAAGACAATTAACTTCATAAATTAATAACTATTAAATTGACTCATTTTCACAGCAGATACCTAGGTAACAGCCGTCTCACCTGGTACGACCGACACAATTCACAATTCTTAACAATTAGGTCATATTACGAGCTATATTGTCTATGATGGTGCATTTATTCAATAATAATTCATAAATTAAATTTAAAACGTTTACTTAAGAGGGAAGCTATTTAATCATTAATATCATCATAAAAATGTGTCGTCTTTATCATCAGACTTCCCACTCAAATTAATAACTAACTGATCCACTTCTTCATAACCTATTTGGCGTTGCTTATTTTTCATCACAATTTTTTCTGCGTGCCTCCTGTTATTGTCACAAATCTGCAGAAATTTGTTTTGTTTTTTGAAAAAAATTTTTTTCATTGAATAACAATTGCTTTACTTTTCGTAGAGAAGCAACGAAGATGCAATTTGTATAGGACCATGACTCCCAAAACGTCCCTCCTTTGATAAAGATCTAAGGTCTATCAAGGTAGGTAGGGTAGGAAGTTAAATTGTATTTAATTTACATTTATTATGTGTTTTTCTGGAGCAATAAGAGTTCATGAGAATTGAATTCTCTAATGAAAACTAATTTTTCAGATGATACCAACTATCTGATGTATTGAAGATAATGGTAGCAAAGACCCTGTATTTCTTTCTCTACTTTCTTTTGAAATACGAAGAAGGTTCATTACAAATTGAAACGAAATAAAATGTTTTCATAACCGCTTCTCAAGTCACCGGAAAATCCTGGAATTTCCTTAGGTAAAGAGAGAGAGCTTACAGTTTATTGTGAAGTACGAACGACATATGTTGGCCCAGTTTCTGATTGGCGCACTTTAGCATCTTTATATATTAGAGATAGAAAATATTATTGAAGCGAGAACTGCCAATTTCATATCTTTTTAATTCCACAGTTTCCAAAAAATCGAATGATGAATTATTCCGAAAAAACTGAAAATATTTCATCATTTCAACATAACAAAAGAAGATAGGCAAACAAACATTTATATTTTTGGAATCAGAAAAAATAAGCCATAGTCAACTGTGGATTCCATTAAAAAAAATCAAGTTTATGCTGTATCTTGGAAATCTATAGCTATAGAAGTGACAATAGGTTTCTTGAACTCCATGTAAAAATATCTATTGATAACAATGTTTATTTATTTTCCAGGGTTAACAGTTACGAAGCTATTTAAAATGAAAAAAATCGACAATTTTCAGTTTTTTTCAGGATAATTCAGCAACCTGAAGACATACCACAAAATAGTAATGAATTGCTCTTACAATTTTAACTTTGAATTGTACAAAAATAAAAAAAAAAAACATTTTGAAGATAAGAATTCGTACTTTAATATACTGACTATAAGGGCGGAAGAGTTTTAATGAAAAAATTCTTGAGTTGAAGCAACTGGCTTAATATGAAGGTATTTAGGGGTTTTGTATGTAAGTAATTAGAAACCTAACGTGACAAAGTAATTAGAGCTACGGGTTCGTGTTCTGCTTCAAAAAAACTACTGGAATTCCCCATGACAGTTTTTGTTACTTAACGCATTGCCTGTGAATCAATCAAACCAGTTTTTGCGAAACTTGTCCCTGCTTATACGAATTGGTAAAAGTGTAAAATTCTTACCAAATGCATTTCAGGTATTTTTCAGAAAGCTATCAACAAAATCACCATTGGTAGAATAATCTACAAAATCTAGAAACACGTCTTTATTTTTATAACTTAAATTACTTTTTTTATTTCGACCTTCCAAACATTTTTGGAAAAATTATGATCCAGTCGTACAAAAATTCACCAATACTCCATTAAGCATTTCAAATAGTCAAAGACAGGGGTTAAATTAATTGGATTAGACACAACAAAAGAAAAATCATAAGTCGCAAACAGGGCTTGTAATAAATTTAGAAAATTTTGACCAGATGAAAAACTAATGGAAATAATTGGACATGATAGTGCCACATCTCTTCCATCCTACTTCAAATGACTGAAGAGCACCATGAAAATGTGAAATAAGAAGATAGGGAAAAACACAAATATGACGGCATTGAAATCGAGTCTCTAGTTACAATAACTAAAATAATAAATAATAATAATACACCACATGTAATTACGACCCCCTTTATCCCAGAAGGCTGAGCCTTGTGCGGGAGGGGGCTACACATTTAAAGACAAGGGACACACATCCAATATCCGTGTATAATGGAAAAATCCCTCTCACAGTATTTTCCATTGCCACGACCGGGATTCGAACCCGGGACTTTTGGGTGAGAGGCAGGTACTCTACCATCTCGACCATCAGTCATATAATAGTTGAATAAATGCGGTGATATCTACATACTTGGTTGCGAAATTGGTGCTTCGATTTCATCCTAAATCAAATTTTTTATTAGATTTTGCTATAAACTGTAGGGTTTCGCGTTTCTTTATTTAACACAAAATCTGAAAATTTCAAGAATTTTTTTCGGTGACTTGGAGGTGGTTAAGTAAGTGAACATTTTGTAAATTACTTTTTCATAAAAATCAGCGGTATTTTAATATAAATATAAAATCTATTTTTAACAACTGCGAAAAGAATTATTTACTCCAAATGCAAGAACAAATCGATTCAATTAAAAACAAATATTTTCGACATAGAATTTTGTAACAAATTATTTGTAGGTTAACAAATTCTAATCATGTTGAACATGATATTAGACATGATTTTAATAGCATTTTTGTGGTCATGTATTTCGGCATTGCATAACTATGTTTTTTTAGACTTTCAGGGTTGCTGTCATAAAGTTCATTTAACCATAGGTAGCATTAGGTAACTTCTTAAGTAAGATGGTAAATATCCATCAGAATATCAGAACACAAGTAGTTTGGCAACAAAAATTCTGTTTGAATAAATTTGTTTCGTATTTATTTTCGAATGGGTGTAATAACTCCTTTTGTGGAATTATGGGTCGCGTTGGATGAATATATATTTTAGGGGAAAAATGTCAAAAAATTGAACGTGACATATCAAGTCAGTTCATGTTCAAGACAAAATTATAAGAAAGTATTGACCAGCATGTTATACTTTTATCTCACTAAATCCAAAAAAGTGTTTCCAAAATATTGTCTGTCAGTCAGTCTGTTGTATACCTACTGGATAACTTGAGAGGTTTTCTTATATTTTGATGAAGTTTCGTAAGTGTATGATTTATTTCAATTGCGTATATAAGCTGATGCATTTAAATGAAAATGTAAATTTTATAGCGCATCAAGAGTCCAAAAAAATGTTTGAAATATTATTTGTCCATCAGTCTGATTGTAAGAATGACTTTGGAATTATGCAAATTACTATACTTATATAGGTACTTATGAATCTGCCAAATTCAATTGCAAAACAAAATTTTTAAGTCAAAACATTTTTTTATAAAAAACAAACATGCTGGTAGGGAAATTCAGTATTTGCTTGTTTGTTTATAATTCTAATAAGGAAATTCGGTAGTGCCTTACAGCAGATTCTTTTTTCTGCGCGAAGCAACGTTTATCAATTCTCACGATTTACCTGAAATATAAATACTATACATATATAAATTTTGGAAATGTTTATATTTATTAACTCGTGATTCCTGGGTCTGATCTTCCTTTATATAGGAATCAAACGTACCTGAATTTCATAAGAATAAGCGTAAATCGAGACTTATTTCAAATTTTGATGATTTTTTATCATTTTTCCAGCAATCTTGCTGACGTATGTGTTAACTGATGAAAATAAATTACAATATTATATTCCTATGGCAAGCCGTAGTTGACAATGCAACACATGAGGAAGGACAGTGGTTACGCAACACACTCGGTAAATACAAACACAGGTTATTCACCTGAACTGTGTGCGAAAAAATCGAATGGCAGTTTCACTTCTCTAAGAGAAAGTTGACCCACATCACGTTTAACCTGAAGTTACAACGTTAAAATGATTTTATATGAATTATAACGTGGATTATATAGATTCACATTGTTATAAAATTACAATATTCCGTACTATGTGCAACGGGGATCTAAAATAAAAATTTGAATAACGATTTTCTGAATACTATAAATTACCGGTAGTCTTCGTTTTATCTACATTTTGATAATCAGTTTTGCATAATACAAAATAAGATGGAAAATAATCTGCACCTTCTTTATGCGTGTTCCCTTGGGTAGTTTTTTAAGTGGTTTTATTTACTTCCATTTCTGCAAGGTTTTTATGGTAAAATTCGATTTTAAGAAACAACTATGGAAGTGCGAAGTGCTAATAATAAACGGAAAGTTACAAAATATTTTAATATTCTACACTTTACACACCAGTGAAAAAATTGATATTCAATTATTCCTTTTCTAGTTATTGGAAATCTCTTGACTCACATTATGGAATATTTCCCTGATGATGAAGATTTATCGATTTTCTGCCGTAAATCCAGAACAGAATAATTATTAATATGATATTGATGTATTCATATAACACAACTATAGAACAGACAACACGAATTGATTTTTGAAAATATTGTCTACGGAAAAGTATTCCATTGCCATCTTTAAATTTTCAAAAATGAATTCGTTATAATCTTTTTCAACTTAATTCATCAAAGCCTAGGTCACAACTTTGAATAGACACTATAAGGAAATTGATATCCTTATAGTGTTACTAAGAAAGTTTTACAAACTTTGATTTCACTACCAACCAAAACATTGATACAATGGAACTTTACGTATTTTAGTTCAAATAAAAGACGACCGAACACAGTTTTACAGCATTCCGTGTTTCTTATGGAGGTATGTCCGAAAGCGCTTTGTTAAAGATTTACACCTATCCATTCCAATGGATTCCAATGGATAGAGGCTAAAGTAATTTTTAATTTTTTTCACGGACTTGAAATCTTGATAAAGATTTTCCATTAGTAGGAACTTCTCTAAATGATATTTTTTTAATTAACTCTTATCATTAAAATGCGTGAAATCCAGCAATCCAATTTTTATTTTTTTATTAGAACTTCTTAACGAACCCGAATTCTAATATACCGGGAACTGATCGATCGATGAAGGGATAATTATACATATAAAAAAAATAATAAGTTGGTACTTCCGGTACTACCGGAAGTCGCTCATTTTAAATAGAACACTCTGTATATTTTAGATTTTTCGAAATGAGCATGTAAGTCCGAGTCGAAAACATGTAGCATACCCTATACCTAAACCCAGCAGTTTCGGAGATATTTGACGTTTTATAAAAAATTTGACGAGTGCAACGGTTTGCAAGAACCGTTATAACTTTCTTCTTGTAGGAGATCCTCGTTTGCTTTTTGTCACGTAGAAAGAACACAAGATGAGCTACGTTCTACAATGAAAATAAGTTCCATAATAGTACACCAAGTGATCAATTTTTCGCGTTCCATTTTATCAAATTCAAATCTCAAAAACTTTTTTAGTTCAAATGGAATACCCTGTTTTTTTTTGCATCAAGTTACGTAAAATTAAATTGTTTTTGAAACGCGAAAACCGGATCACTTGTGTTCTTTCTACGTGCAAAAATTAAATGAGGATCTCCTACACGAAGAAAGTTATAACGGTTCTTGCAAACCATTGCACTCGTTATTTTTTTTATAAAACGTCAAAATCTCCGAAACTGCTGGGTTTAGGTGTACCTGTAGGGTATGCTACGTGTTTTCGACTCATTTCAAAAAATCGATAATATACAGGGTGTTTCATTTAAAATAAGCAAGTTGATATCGATTTCCGGAAGTACCAAACGATTGTAGTTATTTTTGTTAGATTGGCCCCATTGACTTTAGTAATGTTCTATAATTCTCAAATGTTTTTGTTACATACTTTTCCCCATATCGATCGATTCAGTTCCCGGTGGAACACCCTGTATAAAAATGTGCCTTAGAAAGTTTCGTTCATTTAGATTTTATTTTATTTTATTTCTGTATTCAAAAACTAACAGTTCTATGAATAAAACAAAATCATTTCTTTATTTTCCAAATACTTAAGTGTAGATCGAGTTTATTTTATTTTTTTATTCAAAATCTGCAGGCTTATAAAAAAATTAAAGAGACTAAAGAAGTTCCAAATAAGTCAAGTTGTATATTAAGTTATTCGTTTTCTAGTTATTGGCGACTACTCTGAAAAGTTTTCCTAATTATGGATGTACAGGGTGTCCCAAATTGCTTGATTTTGGCTGGTTTTCCTATTTCCAGACCAGGTAGAGAAAAACTGACATATGAGTCTATAGCTCGATTTTCGTGAAACGCCGATTGGTGAAAACCACATTTCGATATCTCTAACCGTTTCCGAGATATCGGCAAAAGTTGATATTTTACAGATTCCGAAAAACTTTTTTTAACGTTAAAAAATGTTATTTTTAAAGAGATGTGTTATATTGGCAGCAAGGATGACTAGACATATCTTGGCATATATATTTTTGGAAAGCTTATTTTTTTTCCTATTTTCTAAAGTCAAAGCCAAAACTATGGTTTCCATTTGAAATAACAAAGTTACCTTTGATATCAAACAATCGAAAAGCGATATTTTTTTTGACAAATGCATCTTATTCTACGTCAAAAAGTTGTTACCGTTTGAAAAAATATTCAAAAATAAAAAAGTTGACAATTTTTCGGAATCTGTAAAATGTCAATTTTTGCCGATATCTTGAAAACGGTTAGAGATATCGAAATGTGGTTTTCACCAATCGGCGTTTCACAAAAATCGAGCTCTAGACTCATATGTCAGTTTTTCTCTACCTGGTCTGGAAATAGGAAAACCAGCCAAAATCAAGCAATTTGGGACACCCTGTACATTGCACATTCATCGATTTTCTGTTGCATATTCACAACACTCTCTAATTGAATAAATTAATGTGATATTGATATATTTTTTATACTAACTTTTTTCTTTAGATTTAGTTGAGGTTGATGCCAATACTCAAAAGAACAACAAACTGATTTTTAATAGAGTCGACTTTTCGAAATAATTTATTTCATCTTCAGGACAACTGAAGTTCCTTGTTGATATTCAATAAAAATGCTTGTACGTGTTTTATACAATAAATTCATCAGTTTTATGTTTTTATCCATTATTTTTAATATATTGACGACAACAAACTACTACAAATAATCCTGAAGATGAAATACGTTATTTAAAATGTCGACTTTATTTAAAAGCAATTTGTTGTTTTGATTATTGGCTTCAACCCCACCTAATAACGAAGGCGTAGAGGGGTCACTAATAATTTTCGCAAGTTTCAACCAAAAGTGAATTTTGGTTAAAACTATTGCAATTTTAACTAAACGATTGTAACTTCGACCTACAATTGTAACTTCGAACTTACAATTGTAACTTCAAACCTACAATTGTAAGTTCGACCTACAATTGTAACTTCGAACCTACAATTGTAACTTCGAACTTACAATTCTAACTTCGACCTACAATTGTAGGTTCGAAGTTACAATTGCAGGTTCGAAGTTACAATTATAAATCGAGGTTACAATGGTAGGTCGAACTTACAATTGTAGGTTCGAAGTTACAATTGTAGGTCGAACTACAATTATAGCTTCGAAGTTACAATAGGTCGAAATTACAATTGTAGGTTCGAAGCTCGGTTCGAAGTTACAATTGTAGGTCGAAGTTACAACTGTAGGTTAGAAGTTACAATTGTAAGTCGAAGTTACAATTGTAGGTTCAAAGTTACAATTGTAGGTCGAAGTTACAATTGTAGATCGAACTTTATTATTTAGTTAAAATTGAAACAGTCGAAGTGAATTTTGGTTAAAACTTGCGAAATTTATTGATGGCCCTTCTACGCCTTCGTATTTTTAGGTATACTTTTATATAATAAAATTCAGGTCCTGTTGGTTTCACCTATTTTACCGATAAGGTATAATTGAAAAAATATCCTGTATCCACTCTTATAAGGTTAGGTTAGGTTAGGTATTAATTAATTTATTGAACAATTAATAGTATCCATAAACAAATAGCGTTGAGTTTATAATAGTATATTATACTACAAGTGGTAACATACCAAATAACTCACGCCATTGAAATTTGCAGCGCATGTTGAAGGCGAGAGCTGTAATTCATCAAGTGAGTTATTTACGAGTTGAATACTATACTTTATCTACGATTATAACAATAAATAACCTTTGCAAGTTCGAATTCATCATTTTTGGCACAATTATTACTTAACTTAATTAAACGTCAAAACTATTCAAATGTCAAATCACTTTCCTCCCCTCAATAATAATGGACCGTTCTATTTCACCGTATCGGAAAAAAATTTCTATTGGACAGGCTAGGCATGAAATTAAAGGAGATTGGTGTAAACAAACATTCATCGGTGACTTTTTACGACTATAACTCAACGCTATTTGTTTATGGATACTATTGATTGCTCAAAACCAGTTGATTAATTAATATATAACCTATTAAGGGCCGATATTTTCAGTCTGATTTAACCCTGATTAAGTTTAACCATTGATCAATTACCTTGGAAATAATTGTCGAGACAATTGTTTCCATGGTAATTAATCAATGATTAAAGTTAATCAGGGTTAAATCAGACTGAAAATATCGGCCCTAAGAGTATAAATGACTTTATTCAGGTTTTATACAAGCATAATAATAACAAACATTTTTAAGTTATAGTCGTAAAGAGTCACCGGTGAATCTTTGTTTACCCCAATCTCCTTTAACTTCATGCCTAGCCTGTCCAATAGAAATTCTCTTCCGATGCGGTGAAATAGAGTGGTCCATTATTATTGAGGGGAGGACAGTGATTTGACATTTGAATAGTTTTGACGTTTAATTAAGTTAAGTAATAATTGTGCCAAAAATGATGACGAACTTGCAAAGGTTGGTACTTATTGTTATAATCGTAGATAAAGTATAGTATTCAACTCGTGGTAATACTAAATAACTCAGTTGATAAATAGACGAGTCTTTTTTTACTTTGATGAGCGCGTCGCCTGTGGAAAGTGAGAAGGTTTTATCTATCTATCTAGATTGTGTTCCAGGACTCCCAGGTGAGAATTTGACAGTACGTATCAAACAGAACTGTCATTAGAGTCATTGTAGTTTTAAGGTTATGTTTTGATTTTATGTTTATGCTTGAAGTTCTACTAGATAAATGGCCATCATTCAGTCATCAACATTACCACTGACGCGTTCAAAGTCGCCTTCAAAAGAAACAAATATTTAAACACACGGCCATAAAAGCAAGCAATCAACATTAATATTTCACAGTTACGAACGCAAGATACCAACCTCTAGTTGTAATTGGAATCCACACGCAGCGCGCGCATCTTAGATCTTTTTCACTCTGTTGCATTATGATTTGCAATACATCTCTCTCTCTTTTTTTCACGAGACACGTCTATTACAGAACTCGCCTTCGGCTCGCGCTGCAAAATTCTTCGGCATGAGTGATTTAGTATATTACTACTTGTCGAATAATGTACTATTATATTTATTATAAGCGACCCTATTAGTAAAAAATTTATAATTTTTCATAATTTAAAATATTACATACACTGACGTCATTTAAATTTTGGATGAACAAAAAACGTTGACATAGAAAGTGTTATTTTTTTAACACTGTCGATAATTTTAATGCAACCCATTATGGCGACAGCAGCAATAAAACGACGTTTGTTATCACACATTAACAGCAAAGTAAATAAATAAGTTATATAAGAATGTATCATGCAGGTAAATTGTTATTACCGGCATTATGTTTTATAATTAGGAAGCAAATGCGATTATTACGACTAATACTCTAATAGATTGCATTTAATGCTTTTAAAAGCTGATAGGAAGTTAGGCAGGTAGTGAAAGTTACATCTGAGATGCTTGCTTAGCTATACCGACAATTTCACTTTCAAAATTCAACCATTTCCTACTTTCTCTTCACATAATCAACGGTACTACTTAAAGATACCATTATATTATGGTCCAGTGAACAACAAATCACTTTTAATAAGATTCGATACATTTCAGCACTTTAGCTAACAAAATTTAGTTTTTTTGTTGCATTAGGAATATTATAATTGAGCTTACAGTGGTCGTATTTTTTTGAGGAGCTGTTTTGCACTTTCGCCACGCACGAAGTAGTGGGCAGTTACTAAATATCTAGCAGTATCCTTAAATGTTTGGTATCTAAATACGGAAGGGAAATCACACAGTTAGACGAATATCAATAATATCATTCCGTTGCGGAAAAAATTAGAATATTGTTTGGAACATGTCAAATGTAATTATTTTGGTTTAATTCGACACCACAAGGGATAACTTTCCAAAAATTATCTACACCTTCAAATGCATTAAAATTTTGCATATAACACTTAATATTAAATTTAGAAAAAACTGTTGTAAACGGTCTGTTTAAATTATTAGGACTTATAAAATACAAAATTTACTCAAAAACACACATAATGTTTGGTGTTCCTTAAGATTCTACGTTGAGCCTCTTTTACTTATGTTGTATGCTGTATACGCACAAATAAATTAATGACATTCATTTGTCTACAGACAATATGATAGTGTTGATTGATCCAATGTAATAAAATTTTGGAATCTAGTTTTGTGCAGTTTTCAGTTCAAAATATTTTGGCATATTAGCAATTCTAATAGAAAAGTAAAATAATAGCTAAAACAGGAATTAGTTCCCAAAATTACGCAACACTAGTGAGGGACAACGACTTCGAATCATATGTATCAGAATTGTCAAATTAGCGTCATAACCCTGCTAAATTACTTGTTTCCTTTGAGAATAGAAAATAATCTATTAAATCTCATTTTCGTTGATTATTTGACATGTGCATTAAATTCTTATTATTATTACTTTTTAAAGAAAACAAACCAAAGCAATAGTAAAATAAATTATATGGCAGTTCGCTGTGCACTCCAACAGCATTTGGTCTGCTGAAAACTCTTTTCTATTAACATCCAAGTACACTTCTGATAGTTTTAATTTAGATCAGTTTGTTTACCAGAACTTGAAACATTACTGTGGCTTACAGCCAACGTATTACACAACATGTTTGGAAACATTCTGAGTATTAGTAAATTTATAGCGGATAAGTGGTGTTGTTATAATCGTCCTGTTTTATCAGTCATGAAAACTGTCTGAATATTAAAAACCAAAACGACTAATCACTTCAAAAAAATATTTGACCAAAATTGTCAATTTTAACGTGCTTTAATTTTATAAAATCTTTGGAAGGAGAAAAGAATGCGTGGAAAGTTTCGTACCGTTATTATTATCGTACCACACTGGCCTAAATGAATCATGTCTTTAAAATTGCATGGACAATATAAAGTGGTAGAATAATTTTTATTTATATTAAAATTAAGTTTCGAATGTAGATGTTTCAAATTACTCAATTACTCGTTAGCCGTATCATTTATTATTTTATATTTATGTTTAGAAAAAAAAGTCTTAAAAAGTAAAAGTAAAAGTATGATTTTATTAAAAATAAATTAGGTTAGATTATTACAAAACAAGATGTAAAATTGTAAAACTAAACGATCCAGCATGTTATTTTGGTATGTATCACTGCCGCCGAAGGCGGGTACCTGTTTGTCTTCAGGCGCCAACTTAAAAATACATAGTTAATTCTATCAATGTTGTAGTTCTTATGCAAAAATAATTATGTAGAAGTAAGCAACAAGTATTTTTAGAGGTATTACGCATAATTAAATGTTTTAGAATTTTTTATTTCAATGAAAGATTAATATTCTCAATTGACAGATTTGGGGGAAAAAGTAAGCATCCTTACTACCATAGATAAGCAAAGAGAGTACCTATATTTTGGATATTTACATTTTTTTAATTTTTATTTATTTTGTATTTTGTATTTTATTTTCTAATGATTTTTTATTAAATTCTACTACTTTTACGTACTAAAAATTGTTCTTAACACGATTTTTCTGGTTATAAAGGGGTTTGAAAATTTTTTAGTTTATTGAAACACAATATAAGTACATTATTCTTCATATTCCTGTAAAACGAAAAAGTTTGTTGCTAGACAATTCACAGACAGCCAACTAGGACTTGGACACATGTTTAGTTATTCATATTAATCTTGGAATTGGTTAAATAAGACGGAATAAGAAAAAACTAGTTGACATTAATTACGAATTCTAAGGCTTTCGCAGAGCTGCCAATTACAAATTTATTGCGGAAATGACATTCATTATAGTTGTATAAAATTTAGTGAATATGACACTTCGAATTTGGAAAATTTACATCACTATTATTCTTCAATCACGTGGAAAATGTGCAGGACAGTTGCATAATCAAGGAAACAAATGGCAGCGAATTCAATCACGTATCTACTTTTTTTCTCGCGCAATATTTCATACACATGAAGTTATAAAGGGTGTTTCTAAATCACATGTAAATCTCTGAACCACATATTCCTTACCTAAAAATATGACAAAAACTTTCTATAAACATATATCCGGAATCGACTCCTAAGGGAACTGGAGGCACCTCAAGATGACACTTAAAAATTAGTTTTTTTGAATTATTTTGAAAATGACGTAAGGAAATTTTTTCATATTTGGAATATATAATTAATAAAGGATTCGCCTAAAATAATAAAATTTGATCAAATTCAGTTAACTCAAAATACATTTTTTAGCCCCCATAAATAAAATTTTTTATCAGAAAAAAAACCACTGCATTGCTAAAGAATAAAAAATTTTCAATTTTTAAATAGAGCGATTCATTATCTGACTTTTCCATCTTCCGTAAAATTTTGCTTGGATTAACCGTTTCTGAAGAAAAGTGAGAAATCTGCATTAGCTAAGCTCATCAAATTATCAACTTTGCATTTTATATCAAGTCAATTTATGGAAAGCCGATATGATTAGTGGCTGCTGGTGAATTTTGAATGTTCGATATTTCAATTTAGAGACATGGGACCTATACCAAATTAAGTACAGAATGTTGGCGAAAAAAAAAAAATTGAAAACAATTTGCGAAAAAAATTTCCGAAAATCCCATTGCAAATTGTTTTTCAATTTTTTTTTTGCCAATATTCTCATTTTGATCCCAAATGAAACCTTTTATAATTTGGTGCAGATCCCATGTCTCTAAATTGAAATATCGAGCATTAAAAATTCACCAGCCGCCACTAGCTCTCCTGAAAGTTCGATCGAAAAAATCATCCAGGAAAAGTACAGTTTTTCGGCAAAATCGACCTTTTTAAAAAATTCATATCTCGGCTAATATCGGAGATGGACCTAAAGACCTAAAAGAAAAAGAGTTCTTAATTTTCCATTCTTCTTTTCCGCCGTCCGGGTCCGGATTCTCTAGATTCAAAGGGAAAGGCTGTGACGCGTTTCTAAAGGGTACATGTTTGAACAATCGTTAAAATCCGACAAAATCGCCTCTTTTAGAAAATTCATAACTTTCTTAGGAGGCAAAATCAAGAAAAACGATCACGCCTCGGGATTTTCTAAATTAGTTATTAAGCTCGGCCTGGACGCGTGTTTGGAGAAATTTGTAAAATTGAAAGAATTGTGAGAACACGAAATCTTTAAACGGTATTTCCAAACGAAAAATCGCTGCCGGGCCGCCGTTCTGGTAAGAAGTAGTTAGAACTTCATCGTAAATCGCACGGTCTCGCTGCGACTTTCGAGGCAGTAGGAGCGAACGAAAAAGTGAAATTTTGACGTTTTGACGAAAGTTGGGTTAAAATTTGCAAATTTCCTGAATTGGCCATTGTTCTCATATCTCTTTCTAATCTCACAAATTTTACACAACCCTCCGAAAATATAGGTAGTCTAAAAGATTTTCCGGAGACGAAGACGCCTATAAAATACGACGCTACGCGCCGACATTCGCTCGGAAAAAAGCCTTTGAGACAGCAAAGTACAGGGTGAGCCACGAAACTTCGACCCCCCTTTATCTCTTTAAATATTGAGATATTTCAAAAATTAAAGGTTGCAGTTTATGTAGTTTTTCCAGTAGATTTCAAAAATGCCATTGAAAATTAAATAGAAGCCAAATATACGGGGTATGAAAAATGTTCTTTTTTTAATGAAACACCCTATATATTTTTACATATTTGAATTGGTCAAGTTTTTCAAATATGTAAAAATATATAGGGTGTTTCATTAAAAAAAAGTACGTTTTTGCATACCACGTATATTTTGACTTCTATTTAATTTTCAATGACATTTTAACTGCAACCTTAAATTTTTAAAATATCTCAATATTTAAAAAGATAAAGGGTGAAATTAGATCGAGTTTGCCTGATCACCGTAATTTTCTTTTTACCGACTGAAAACTTATTTTCATGCTTATCACAACATACTGGGACCTTCCTTCATAAATAAATCTTGTTTCTTTTGACTCGAACTAAACATATTTCATGAAATTACCCGTGTCGTGATCACTCGTCGAGGGCTCTCCTACTATATGGAACAATTATCGTACCTGCTTTTATTTCAATTGTGTTAAGTTTGTGAGTTAGAAACTGAAATTTTCTCCCAATTTTAGGTATGCCGTTTAGCTGTGAAATGAAATGGTCATAAAGGATCACAAAAGTCCATGAGAAGCCTTGAAGGACAAACGCATCAGAATGCACCAAGTGTCAGCTTATCTGAAAGCCAGTATATTTTTGTCCCAACGACAATATCTACTAACTATAAGGAATATCGGAACATTTGGCAATCCTTGGATACTTTTCCTAGCAATTTAAAAAGACCTGAGATGTGATGTGGTATCGTATTTATTCGTTCAAAATAAACAGTTTCAGAATTCCTTAAAGAAGCCTCATTTGATCACCATGATTCGCTTTTTTCTAGTTTTTCACTATTAATGAAAACGTCAATCTCTGGATGTTGTAGCTGTACAATTTCCTGGCGAAGATTTGTTCATTCCACCAGAAACATGGCACGCTGAACATTGTAAAAATGTGACTTCTTACTGTGTTCAGAAGCAAAAAATTAATAAATCAAACTATTGTGTAAATATTACCTTGTAAAAGTAGTGTGGCAACAGATCTACCGCTAATTTGTTGTTTTTTAATGAACATGCCATAACATTGGCACATAGCATAGGTCAAAAGAGTTTAACTAGCAAATAAACTTATGAAAGGTTACACCAATTTTATTCTTTCATTCATGAATTATTAAAAATTATATTGATGATAATTATTATGTTACAATGGTCGTTTATAGCATGTAGCGTCCATATTAACAACTAACAAATGCTATTTATTGAAATAATTGTAAAGATCGTAGACTTTAAAGATGTGCAGATGTATAAATATTTAACAGCAACAGGAACATCACAACCTGTTTAAAGGAACATGCTAACAACAGTAGTATGTGGTTTAACATACAAATATTCCTTTACTGGGGAATTATACATGGTCATATGATTGCTTCAATATTTATTGATTTCAACTCGCTTCTAGCTGCAGCTACTGATTAGAGACCAAGTGACCTGTTTTTAACCAATTTCTTTTGATATACTGAAGTGAAACAGGAATGACTTTTCGTCAGTGTATTGCAAAGTTTCAACAATGGCTCTACGGGAATAGTGTTTAGGAAGAAAAAAGTCTTCAGTCTGTAGTTCAAAAGTATCATCACCTTATAAAACTTTAAGCGATTTTAAAATATGGCAAGCTGTATATAATACACGGATTGGTTCATCAATGGGAGACTGTCCATCATTTTACTGTATGTTCCCGATTGCGCAAGAAAGAAATTAGATTGTTTTTATAGATTATTTCAGAACAGTTTACAAAGAGATATCGTGTTAAGCTCACTTGACAATGACTGTAATAACTTTCATCTGTTAAGGTCAAAGGATGTTGTGTTTTAACTTTTGACAGATGCCTGTTGCAAAAAAATTATTGCTCGCGCATCCACTCAGGATATCTTGAGTCTAGTGTTTGCAGATGGCGGTTTGTCTAATATGAGAAACAATACGAAATAATAATAGAAAGTTTATAGGTGAATTTATCATTATTTATAGGCAACAAGTGTGCCTATTGTTTAATTTTATTTATTATTCGCACAGTTTATTCTCCTTTCCATGCGCATTTATCACTGCAGAAGGCATACAGGTTAGAACAACAGTCAGGTTTATGGAGCTACTTGCGCTGAAAGATTTATATATGGAAGAATTTGTTTGAAGAAGGTAAAATGGAATAACAAAAACGAAAAATACAGAACGTTATGGTATGTATCAGCTCATCATAACTTGAATATCGAGTAATAATCAGCAAACCGAATTAAAAAGTTTTAACAACATAGGTCGTAACTACATAGATTTAAATCCACCATAAAAAGGAATGCTTTGTTAATACAATAAAATAACGGCATCATTGGAAATATTAGTTATCGCATTGATAACAATAAATTAAAAATTTAGTAACTCATTTCTACTTTACATGGCGAGCAAGAATAATGAACAGAACATCAATCTGTATTGTACTGCAGTTTTATCACAATTCAATGTGATGCTTGAAAATGTGTTCCCTGTGAAAATATCAAGATCTGGCTTTCAATTTAGGAAAGCTCGCAGATATTCAAATGGAACTCCATCGTATTTATTCAAAAAGTAGTTGTTGCCGACGTTTTAACACAGTTTATTTTGAAATATTGTGATTTTCTTTTCTGAAATCCTAGAAATCTACACATTAAGTTAGCATATTTTCGGGGGGATTCGTTTAATTTAAATGAACTACTTAGTGTTCACATTTATACTTATGGATAACCTAGAGTAATTTTTTAGATAATGATATATTATAACACTTTTTTTTGGTATACCTAGTTCGGCGCAAAGTGGCAATTTACACTTCAATATAATGAAATTATGCAGTTTGTTGTCTGTTCGTAAAGTATAGAATTGAATTAATCTCAGAATATAAAAATATTTTTTTAAATCTTTATTTTTCAATAAATAAATCATCTATTTCTGACCACCTTATATTCGGTGTTTAACTATTCTATCAAATACAAGATCAGATAGTATTTGAGAAGTTAACGTGTTAATACAGGGTGTCCCATTTAAAAAAATGTAAATGAAGTCATATTTGGAACAACGATGACGTCATAACAAAGACACTGCACTAACAAGGAGAGCATATGCAATCCTAGTTTTGAGTGAATTAAATTGGTGGACTATTAACAAGTATTATTCGTCACATCATTTTCAGTTCAAAAGAATATTTCGTTTCAAATAATGTTTCTCAGATGTAGGTACAAAATTTTAAAATTTGGCGGAGGATCCTGTTCTTAAAATACGTGCAGTCAATCAAAGAAGTCATTTGCATAATACAGGGTGTTTCATGTACAGGGTGTCCAGCTTAAAGGTGTTTCCCCCTTTATTTTCGCTATTCTCAACATATTTTTGCCATTCAAAAACTTTTCTTGATCAGTTTTTAATGGACTTTTTGGATCTGTAATAACATCTTCTCTACGTCAACAAAATACAGGGCGTTTAGAAATTTTTTTTTTTGTGTTTGTTATTTTTATTGTTATTTGTGAAATAAATATATAAGTGTTATATATTTTTGAATTCAGCTTGAAAGGGTCTATCGAAATATATAATAAATATTTAGTCGTTATATTTAAAAAAAAAAATTTTCTAAGCGCCCTGTATTTTGTTGACGTAGAGAAGATGTTATTACAGATCCAAAAAGTTCATTAAAAACTGACCAAGAAAAGTTTTTGAATGGCAAAAATATGTTGAGAATAGCGAAAATAAAGGGGGAAACAAACACCTTTAAGCTGGACACCCTGTACAAAAAATCTGTTCACATGCTTTTGTTTACTGATGTAATACATAGATACTAAGTTATACACATTATTTATTTCTTATTTAGATAATTTAGTTAAGCAAATTATAATTTTTTATCCCCCCATTTCTTCAAATTCAATCGCTTGTAAAAAAATCATTAAAGGTGCGACAAAAAATCTGTTCACATGCTTTTATTTACTGATGTATGGACTTTTATAATTTCCCATATAATTTGAAAAAAATATTATACAGGGTGATTTTCAATACAGAAATAGAAAAACTTGAATTTGGCAAGGTTATATTTTTGACAACTACCTACCAATTGAATGGCGTTGATAGAAATTTTCTAAGCCTTCTAGATTTTGAGCAACGATAGTCTTTTTTTTCTTATGGCCGCCATATTGGATTTTTACACCATTAGTTAGAGAAAATAATTCTCTTTTCACCTTATGTAATAAATATTTTATAAAATCCAGTATGTTTTGGAAAATAATTGCCAAGCAACATTGTAATTCAAACGCAATTATTAAATTGTACACTCGTAAAAAATTACAGAAAAATGCTAGGTTATTTAAACTCCTATTAAATATAACAAACAATTAATTTCTTAAAGAGTCAAGAAAACAAATACTTAATACTATTTTAATTTTATAAATTGTTTGTAATATTTAATAGGAGTTTAAATAACCTGGCATTTTCTGTAATTTTTTTACGAGTGTACAATTTAATAATAGCGTCTGGATTACAATGTTGCTTGCAATTATTTTTTCAATGCATACTTTACATTAATTCGAATATCAACATGTTTTGAAAAAATCAGTCTATTTTGGTGACATAGGACATAGGTGAAAAGAGAATTATTTTCTCTAACTAATAGTGTAAAAATCCAATATGGCGGCCATACGAAAAAATAAGTTGACTATCGTTGCTCTAAATCTAGAAGGCTTAGAAAATTTCTATCAACGCCATTCAATTGCAGTGGTCAAAAACATAACCTTGCCAAATTTCATTAAGTTCACCTGAATGGTATAGAAGATATTATTATTTTTTTTTTCAATTTTTTCAAGATAAACCGCGAACGAATCAAGATATCCAGCATTTCTTGGCAGGAAATTGTAAAGTATAAAATAGCGCGACTTTTGTCTAATGTAAGCAATCCTCTATATTTTATAGTTTCCGAGATACCAATGGTGGGCATCGAAAAATTCACCACCTTGTATACAACTGTAGGTATAAAAAGATAAGTCAGTATTGAGGTGAGAATTATTTTTCTGCATGCAAGCTGCCTTAATTCATAACAACTTCCATATGGATAATAAATTCCATTCTATTATATTTTCACAAAACGGCCTTTAAAAGATTTTGTAATAACTAACACAATATATATCCAATAAAGTCTCATTATTTGACTTTGACAAATAAGTATAAATATATCTTCAATCAGGTCTCTGACATTTGGAAGCTAGCACGACTCCGGTTTACGAAACTCTAATCTGAGCAAAAAACGTCTGCTTGGGCAATGTTAGTAAAGATTATGTAAAATACAATCACAAAAAAATGTATTTGTATGGACTGGAGTCTTGGTCCGAAAAATTATCATAAAATCTTAATTAAGTGTTTGAAAAATATACTATTTCGTTAACTCATCGTTGATCTTTATGTAAGCTGACAGTTCCTTTCGATATTGTAACTCTGTGGAACATTTTGATTACCTACATACTTTTTCTACACCAAATCTGCTAAACAATCACTTCCTCTCCTTTCGAATTAGCAGAAATCGTGACCGATTATGGATTAATCTCAAATGTAAGAACGAATGTTTTATACGAGGGTTACAAATTAGGATGTTATTTAAAAAATATATTCAATCTTAGGCTATAGAAGAAATTAGCGAAAGTTAAATAAGAAATCAAGAATATAAAAGCTTCTTATTTAAATGAAATATTTTATCTTTGCGCATCTTAGTAGATTCCCCTCGTATAACCTCATAATAAATTGTTGGAATAATCCGAACTTGTACTCTTACGTATTTATTCTTGATTCTTGACCGAAGAAGTGAAAGCAAATGGTATTACACAACATTTTGCAGTTCGTTGCTTTTAACAGATTATTAAATTGTTGATGAACTCGTTTCGATTTGTTAAATCGTGAATTATTTTAGCACCTTTAACCGATACAATCACCTCTAAATTTGGTATTGAACGCAAGATGGGTCACGTCCTTACCTTTTCATATTTCTTTTTGGTGAAGTAACTTATTGTTGTGTTGTAAGATATCGAGATATAATATTAGAACGTAACGATTGTGTCCATGCCGAATACCTATATGTTATTTCCTCCATAGCAAAGTAATGATTTATTTAAATTTTATCATTAAATTAAAGTTGTTAATTTTCATTGATTTTTCTAAGATCAGTTTTTAAAGAATCTTTTAAAAATATATTTTTTACTTATAGTACCTACCAGCATTTTTTAATCAAAATGTCATTGTTATTTTATTGAAAATAAATGTATACCTAATAAGGATAGTTGTTTATTTCAATGATTTTTGGTAGGTGTATAATTCTTGGGCTATCTCAGGGTTAGGAAAAAAAAATTAGAATCAAATTTCAACTGAATTACACAATTCATATTTAAAAATATAATTTAAAAAATACATTTGTACTTATTTTTTTTGCAAATACCGGGTGACCACGAGATGAGGTTACACTCTATAACTTCTTTGTTATTAAACCGATTAATTTGAAATTTACAGGTGAGGCATAACATCTAAATGCGCAACTTTTGACACTTGGTGGCTTTATTTCTTACTTCCGATTTAGCCGGAAGTGATATTAACTTTCTTATTTTAAATACATCTCTACCTTTTGTAATGTATCTTATTCGTTATAAAATTTACAATACAATGATATGTCACACAATGACATTTCATTTCAAAATGGCCGAAAAATTAAATTTTTTCAAAAATATTTAATTGTCAATTAAAAAATATTGAAAAATAATTTTTTTCCAAAGTTAGCCGTGAAATCTAAAGAGTAATGAATTTGACATGTTTAATTTTTAATTTGTACAAAAATTTCGTTTTGGCAGAAAGATATTAGGAAAATAAGATAAATATTTTTCTGCAATTTTTAAATACTCAAAACTATTTTTTTTTAAATACACCTACCTGACTTTTTTTTAAATTTTGCAATTGCCTGTTTCTTCTCTTTGATTTAATGCCATTAACGTACCGAATTATTCACAAAATATAAAAATTAAATAAAAATTTCTCCTAATATTTATTTTATTTTTCTAATACTTGCCGCCAAAACGAAATTTTGATGCAAATTAAAAATTAAACATGTCAAATTCATTACTCTTTTGATTTCACGGCTAACTTTGGAAAAAAATTAATTTTCAAAATCTTTTAATTGACATTTTAATATTTTTGAAAAAATTTAATTTTTCGGCCATTTTGAAATGAAATGTCATTGTGTGACATATCATTTGTATTGTAAATTTTATAACGAATAGGATACATTACAAAAACAGGTAGAGTTCTTATTAAAATAAGAAAGTTGACATCACTTCCGGCTAAATCGGAAGTAAAAAATAAGGCTACCAAGTGTCAAAAGTTGCGCATTTAGATATTATGCCTCACCTATAAATTTAAAATTAATCGGTTTAATAACAAATAAGTTACAGGGTGTAACCTCATCTCGTGGTCACCCGGTATATTCTTAACTTAATAAAGCATGCTCTTAAGTATTTAAATATTTGGTCAAAGTAATTTATTTATTACGTATAAAAATAGGCTTCCCGATATATTCACCATAATTCAAAGATATTGATAAGATAATATTATGTAAGTATCGGTATTTTCAAGTTTATATACTTTATAAAAGATATTAATACGATGTTACATTAAGCATTTTTCTACGCAATTGCGTTAATTTAGATTTTAAGCAATTTGTTCACGAATTGCAAACTAAATTATTTGAAAATACGTTATTATAACGCCTAAGGCTCTTAATCAAAAAGTTTTTACGATACACATTCAATTCTAATGCGTGGTTAAGAATATGTCCAATAATGCTGAATTTTTTGAGAGATTTTAATTCTCGCACAAGACAGGTATCTCTGGAACAATTCCGAAATAAAATAAAATAATATAGGCAGATAAATTAATTGTAATTTACAAATTTGGTATGAATCATTAACAAAAAGTTGCGTGAAGCATAAATAATAAACAATACATTTTGTACTTGACCTTCTTTTTCATAAACATCACCCAGCAGTTTCTTTCGGATACCAAATGTATTTATTTTAAAAGAACGAAAATAAAGAGCTGAATATTTATTGTTAACGCATTTTGTTTTCACTATGTATAACAATACTAATTGGTTTTGTAAATATGGTAATTTGGTTGCTAAAAAGTAACAAGAAGAAAGTATTTTTAAACAATGGTTGTTTAGATGAGATAGGTACGTGTATTTACATATTTGAGCCACTATACGCATTTTACAATGTTTAATCTCGTTAATAGATCAAGAACCTTGGCGTTTACGAAAATCGCATAGGTGTGTTGGAAATTTAGTTCCGATGAGCTGTGTTAAGGAAAATATCTAACAGTAAACCTTTTCAACAAATTTTTAAATTTTGTAAATATTTAAGCTTTGAGCTGCGCCATATAACAAATTTTGTTACGTTCTAATAAATTTACACTAAATTTGAGCATTTGAGCAAAACACATATGCAATGAGTATATTTTACTTACCTTTTCCAGCGTTCATGGCGTCAATGGACCGAGTTAATTTAAGCAAAATAAATTCGTTAAATAAATTAGCCCTAAGGTTTTATAACATTTTCAGGAATATGACTGATTATTACATGATATTTTTAGAATCCCAAGAAGATGATAAAATGATAGTTAATGTAAACTTCGACTAACTTATTGAAAAATTTAGATTAAAAATACGCAGAGAAAAATTTCAAATTATAGGTAAAATGATGGTCATTAGTAAACTATATTACAAATTCCTGTGTGTTAGATTTTTACATTAATCACTCACTTTTAGGTTCATATTCCGCCATCTGCCTGCTTGTATTGAAATTTTTCACAAATAATTTTCAAATTCATTGCCGATTGGTTACAATTTAGTTCATTTTTTGGTACTTATATCACATGGTTAACCTAAAACACAAATGTATTGTTATACTAAGTATTAGAGTGAAAGTTGTTCATTAGAATATTTATTTAGTTGCGTGTATTGAATAAATTTAAACCATGAAACTGATAATAATATTAATCGAATGATAGTTATTTAATACTTAATACCTATGTGTTTAAACTAAGAAGCCACCACATGTTTAGATCCTTGCGCTTAAATATGACAGTTGAAAATTAAAATTTATTTATTTTATTAAATATTATACAACTCAGTAATTTTTAATAATATTCCAATCATTGGCTCATTTATTCCATTCTGTAGAAAATTCAGCTGCTTTTAGTCAAACGAAAGTGACAATTTAAAGAAATAATATCAACGATTTCAATAATTTAAAATTATTTGGAATAACTAATACTGTCAAAATTAGGCAAAAATATGCGTAATTCCTCTTGATATTTCGAGTTAAAAACTTAACCAAACCTTTTTCGTAAGGTAACCGAAATACAGATAATTCATTTCTCTCACACTAAGGCAATTAGTTTTCAATTAGACTGCTTTCCAATTTAAACGAATCGAAATCGATTCCAACGCAATCGTGAGAACCCTTCAGGCATCTGAACGTGTCACTGGCATTGTCATCACATTTTTGTCTAGAGGGCTAATTGTGCATTCATGGTAATCGGGTGAATAGGTATGTGACATTCAGAGATGAATCCCATTTTTCTTTATAGGTATCGATGAAGAGCGATCTTTTATTTTATTATTATTATTATTATAATTAACTAAATGCAGTTTCATTGGTCGGTTTTCGAATTTTACAAGGTCTGCGTCATCTTAATCAAATCAGTTGCGAAATGTGGTAATGAACGCAGGTGAAATTTTTATGAGGTCATAACCCAAGTTTATAATAAAAAATAATAAAAACATTTTCATATATAAAATTGTTATTCAATCTGACGAAATCAATTTGGTAATTTTATGTAACATACTTTATCTCGTTTCTTATTGATTGAAATTAGGGAGAACGTTAATTCAACTTGATTGGGATGGTTATTTTTCGTGTCAAGTTATAATTTCAAGAGAACAAAAAATCTTGTGGAAAACAGCACTGTACTTCCTTTTTTAAATGTAATCTTCCTTTGGATCGATTTATATAGAAAAAAATTTACCTGTTGGCAAATTATTTTTGTTTTTATAATATAAAATTTGTACAGGTTTGGACCAATGTTTGGATTTAAGAAAATTTGACTCCCACTCTAGGCCTTTCTTTCATTGCCGTTTTTGCGTAATTTTGAACTATAGTAGGGCCAAAAAGAGTAGTCAGTAAAGCCAGGGGGAACTAGTTGTGGTTTTCATCTCTGGTAGGCGGATAAAACTTGATATATTTCTCTCAATTGTATGCGGGATTATATGGTAAAAAAAGCTGCCGCTTCTGTATTCCATAACAGCTAAATACTTTGAAGAATTGCCGGTGAATTTTTTGATCTACTGACTACTCTTTTTGGCCCTACTATAGGTAGACTTATACAGAGATGGATTTTATTAAAATATATTGAAACGTAAGTTATATCTAAAGATAGGTACCTATATAGACAGAGCGAAGAATATATATTTTTTTAAAACACGTATTTTTGGAGTAAATTTTATTTCGTAAAAAATTATTCTTCTAATTTTTTACACCCCGGCCAACTTTCTATTTACTGACCGATATTGCTTAACTTGCGAACTAGGCCTGCAGAAATAGAAAAAACGGTGTAACTAATTCGTTTCAGATAGCCACAGGTAAAAACAGGTGTATTTAGTTATAAGGAATATACCTCTGCGATACCTCCCAAATCAAATAAACAGAACATTGTTTAAACGTCACTTTTATGTGAAAAAAATCAAGAAATTTGGAGTTTTTTAAAAATTACAGTTAAGACTGCAGTAGATTAATTTTTTTAAATGTTTCTGTTTACTAGGTATTCCAAACCGGTTAATTTAAGCCCCGGTTGATTTCATTTCATTGATTATTTATTTAAATAATTGCCGAAAACCATCGAAATTTTCGATAATTTCAAATATTTTTTACTCTGAAAGGAAAAATGCTAGACTCTTGAAACTTTGGTGAAATATGTGTCTCATTACCCTCAACTTACAAAATAAAATTCGTTTCAAAATGTTTATTAGTTTTCCAAAAATTCTATTTGTTTATTAAAAAGGTCCCAAATTTTTAATGAAAAATTGACCTATTAACGTTATCAAAAATAATTCAACCACAGCTCATTTTTTTCGTCAAGACGTCAATTTTACGAATCTGTTATGGGCGTATCGATTTTCAATAATTTTGACCGTCAAAATGGCGTTAACAACATTGCTACTTTTCGGAGCAGAGTTTTTTGCAAATAACTTTACAACAAATCTTTCATATTTGAGTTGCTGGTATTTTTCTACAAATTTATAAAAAAAAAATTGTTGCTCTGGGACATGTAGGAGCCGAGATAATTTTTTAAATTATTTAATGCGCCAAACGTTTATTTATTAATATTTATGGCCAAAATTGAAACTGGTTGTTAATAAGATCTTGAATTTTGTGAATTCATCAAGTCCTATTGAAAACGGGCCCTTTTTGAGGTCAAAATATAATTTTTGATAATTAGTGATTTTAGAGCCTCTTCAGTTTGTTTGGCTCAAGGGACAGGTGAATTTTTGATCAAACGAGTTTCAAATTGGGGTAGCGAGAAAAATTCGTCATATCTCCGTTATTTTCCGGCCAATTTAGACGTTTTTTTTTTTTAATTTGGGGTAGCTCACGAAAATAATAACAATGGGCACATTTGCAATATCCAAATAATAAACAAATAATTGTTATAAACAATTTTTTATTTTTTTAAACTTTTTCTTTTTTGGGCTTATGCAACTTATAATGTGCTAATGTATTAAATATAAATTTATAAAGATTATATAATGGTAACAAATGCTGTAACATCGTATATTGTTTGTTGGAGAAATAGTTTGTGCATAATGTGGTAACGAGCGTGGATGTACTTAAGCAAAGGGCCGAGAGGTTTGGAGGATCTGTCTCGACGATTATGTCAGGTATTATAACTAAATACACCTGTTTTTACCTACGGCTATCTGAAACGAATTAGTTACAGATTCCCGTTCACATCGTCTAATTCTACAGGCCTAAACTTAGTCTAAGATGGACGTGGATGCGGCTGAGACTGGCGACCAATACGATCTGTCGCATCCTTTCCGAGAGCTGCGACTTTGTGTATCGGATGGATTTTCTTCCAACTGAACATTGTTATGGAGCTGACAAATCCTCTTATTGCAGATAATAGTACGAGCAATCGAATGGTGTAAACCGGAATTCCACAACTTCTTTTGTTTTCGAGATATCGGGGACAAAAGATGAAAAAGTGAAAATCTTTTCATCTCGAGAACGAAAGATTCGTTTTCTCTCATCTAATTACATTGCCATGAATTATTGCAGAATTTTCGTGGCACTTTCGATTTTTCTTAAATTTCTTAACAATATTCTCCGTTTTTCGACATTTTCCCTTTCAAGTGATGTAGGTTTTTCAAAAGAAAATTTACCCCCTCTTTATTTAGCTCAAACGATTCAGAAGTGGATGCTGATCATCATGCCGTTTCGTTTGATTTTTTATCTTTACTCGGTAAGAAGTTGTCTGCTGTCAAAGTCGGAGGTTCGCGGATTTCGAGTCTATGCGGTGACACGCTCTGGTTTCGGATGGATTTTATTTCAGCTGAACGTTGTTATGGATCTAAGATATTCTCTCATAAGTATAGAAAATTGTACGAGAAATCGATTGGTGCAAACCTGAACTCCATAACTCCTTTTGTTTTCGTTATAACAGGGACGAAAGTTGAAAAAGTAGAAGTTTGTCGATTTTTTTTCGTTTCAATCTTATCTTGTGAACGAAAGAAGATAGCGATTTCGCGTTTACGACATTCGTTTTTTCACGACTAGTTACATTATTATGAATTTTTTCAGAATTTTCCTGGGGCATTGGATTTTTTAAATTTCCTCAATTTTTGACCCCCCCCCCCAAAAAGAAGTTCCAAAAAATTTTTTTTTTTCAAATTTTCACCCAAATCACTTAATTCGTCCGGTAGCCAACCCGCAGGTGCTGGAACTTAAAATTTTTTTTTTTCGATTTTTGACCCCCCAAAAATAAGTTCTTAAAAATTTTTTTTCCCAAATTTTCACCCTCGTTTTCACCAAAATCACTTAATTCGGCCGGTAGCCAGCCCCTGGATCTTTTAGAACCTATTCATCCAGTAACCAGCCCCGCAGAGGCTGGATCTTCTAGAACCTATTATTCGGCCCCGCAGGGGCCGTTTCGTTATTATTTTTTAAATGTAGCAGAAGCAATACAACTGTAGGCGAGAGGTGTATTGAGGATATACCATCCTTCGGAGAGTATGTAAAGCAGTCGGTCCCTTGTCTATTAAATGTTAGGCAAGTAAAAAATCCCTACTCTTAGTAAGATAAGAGGTTCGGCAAAATTTCCAGGTTGGGGGTAGCTCGTCTCCTGGCGTCGGTGATTGGCCCTGGTAGCGGAAATAGGCCGACGTTAAATAAAAAAAAAAAATAAATAAATGTAGCCCCGCAGGAATCTTTAAAAAACAATTGGAAATGAACGGCCCCAAAAAATTTTTACAAGGGGGTCGAAAAACAAAACTTAAAAAAATTTTTCTTTTTCAAATTTTTACCAAAATTAAGTACTTAATTCATCCGGTCGTTAATATTTTTGAAATATAGCCCCGCAGGGGCTGTTGCAAACCTATCATGGAAATTTAAGACAGCCCGCAGGGGTTGTCAGCTTAATTTTTTTGATTATTCCAATTCTGCTCCTAAAATCCTGAATTTTTCCAACTTCTCTGCCCCCCGACTCAATGTCGGACTTCACTTTTTCCCGAAATATTTCAACCGTTTTCAACTAAAAACCCCGAGATAAAACTGCTGATACAGAGGGTCAGCGTCGCAGACCTAGATCGGGTGTTAGGAGAATTTCATTCCTTTTACTTTTTCGTTTCAAGTGTTGTAACTTTTTTAAAAGAAAATTGACCCCTCTTTTTCTTTAGCTTAATCGATTCAGAAATGTATGCTGATCATCATGCCGTTTAATTCGATTTTTTATCTCTACTCGTTAAGAAGTTGTCGGCTGTCAAAGTCGGAGGTTCGCGGATTTCGAGTCTATGGTGACACGCTCTGGTGTCGGATGGATTTTCTTTCAACTGAACAGTTATGGCGGCGCTGAGACATCCTCTTCTTGTACGAGAGATCGAATGGTGCAAACAACTCTTTTTGTTTTCAAGATGTTGGAGACGAAAATTGAAAATATGGAAATCTTTCGAAGAAACAAACCAAACTTTGACAATTGAATATATCTGAAAATTGATGTCAAAAGCAAATTCTTCCATAACAAGATACGATTTCATTGTCGGTTCTGAAAAAAAATTATTTATGCTAATAATGAAACTAATATTACTGATAAATGCAAAATCAAAGAATCTTTTACTTAAAAAAAAGAATTGCTACCGTGAATACTGAATATTGTATTATTACTTAATCTCGTAGACAGAACTCAAATAGAGGACATGCTAAAAAGTGAAAGTGAGAATAAGACATTTTCCTAACACTTCTAATTCTCGTATTATGTGCTGTGGAAGACTCCCTTAGCAACAACAAACGTGATGCTAAATGAGCGGTGTCGATGTTTGATCTGACGCGGTGGATTATCCATCAATGGCTTGCTAAACATTTTTTTATTTTCACGAAACTTTTGGTTAAAAAAAATCCAATAAAAAAAATCTCTTTAAAACGTGTTTCAGTAGTTATTGTTTTATTTCGCCTTCCTTTCTAGCCCCGCCTTGATTTCTGGGTATACTACTTTGATGACTTAGGAAGGCGGTTAACAAACACTTTTGACGAACTCTTTCATTTATTAAGTATTTTAAAATAAAACATTACATATTAAAACAGTTTTCTATTATCAATTACACCAAATCGCTTGTACGTTTGACCTTTGTGCAAAAATAACCAATTAGTGATTACATGTTATAAAATTAACAATTTGGCATACTTTTAAGCACATGTTATATTTTTTTCAGTAAAACATTCCAAATCTTAGAATAATTTGCGATGTACTTGATTTTAAAAACCAGCGGAATTATCGGTGCCACTTTATATGGAGAATGTGGAGAATCCCACCACACGACCTTACATTTCGATTTCAATGAGAACGCTGCTCTCGCATAGCAATGACCCGCATCTAGGACAAATGTTGCAATCCGGACGCCATTATAGAAGCTATTATTTGCAGTTACAGAGTCAATATTAAACACACAAATGAAATTTAGGACGTTCACTTTATATTTGTTTTGAGTTGCTCTGTTCCTTATTATTTTAGGAAAACCGATGATGGAGTATAATTAGAAATACAGAAGCGATAGGAGTTTATCTACGAAAGTTCTTAACAGTGTGTAACAGAATTATGAAAAAGTTTCACAAAGGTATGGGTTAAAGCTATAAAAAACTTTGAGTCAGTTTCGTAAATAAGAGGATTTAAAAATATAGTCTACGATTCGATAGATTGCCGGATGCGCGGGTAAGAATCAGAAAATTTGCTTGTGGTGCTTGTGGCACATGTTACAAATACGGCATTCAGATTTTTGTTAAATCCCTCCAGGAAAATTAAATGTACACCTAATTGCAGCATGTATCTGAGAATCAATAAAATGCATTTTAAGTAAAATGTTTATAGTTTAGTATTTTATCAACTATTTTAAACTGCTGTGAAAATTAAATCCTTTCGAAATGTCGACTTTATTTAAAAACAGTAATTATTGACCTCAACCCTACCTCAACGAAATAGCATTTCATATTACCAAATCCTCGGCTCCGGTGGGTCACCATGTTTTGCAAGTAATCCTTCAACTATTGCCAATTATCCAGTTTATTTCTGAGGTCATAGGTACATAGTTACAATTTATGCAACTTATAATTCCGATCGAGCCTTTGACAAACTCAATCATAAAATTATGTTGCATAGAATAAATGCTATCGAATTAAATAGATATATGTAGTAAGTAGAATTAATTCATCACGATAATATTCAGAATAGTATGAATTGCCAAAAGAAACAGATTACGATAGTGATATAATAAGCGAATCACTGAACGCGAGTTTTTGGTTCGTGTCAAAATGATTTTAAAATTTCTGTTTAAGCCCATTTGTTTTTTTTGGAATTTATAAAAAAAAATGATTTCATCATTCCAACACTCGTTCCAACATAACCAAAAAAAATAGGCAAACAAATGTTTATGTCTTTGAAATAAACTTAAATTAAACTTGCTTTTTTTAAGTTTAGAAGTGGCAACAGGTTTATTGAATTCTACGTAAAAATATCTATTGATAGAAATTTTCACTTATTTTGTAGGGTTTCGAAGTTATTTAAAATTTAAAAATTCGGCCATTTTCAGTTTTTTCAAACTAATTCAGCGACCTATACCACAATTTTCAGAAAAACAATCAATTGCTTTCACAATTCTGCCCAATTTTGCCTATTTAGTCGACTCTGTAGCTCTGATAATGAAAAAATTAGATGAATAATGTCCACGTTGTATATAAGGCTTATCAGATTATAATTTGGCCAACATGATAAGTCGAGAAAGATAAACAAGGTTAAAAACTATTCTTCCATTTTTATTGTGGCGTAACAGGGACAAAAAAATCCACAGGCTGATAGTGTTCCAGTGGTATGGATATTGGAGGTTTATAGTGAACGCAACACAAAATGGCGCCTGCATTAACTTTATAGTAGATAAAAGTAAAATCAGGTCAATAACAAAAAAAACGTAGTCTGTGACGTAGTTGTAGAAGTACTGATAACAAAAAAAATAGAATGTTGTTGAAGATGTTTTAATATTTTAATACATTGGTACCTACGTAAAATTTATATTTTTAAAATAATCTTTATATCACAAGAAGTAGCATATAGAAAAAAATAATTTAAATATAAACTAATTATAAAATCTATACTGGTGCACAATTTAGTTCATCGTTTTCGTAAAATTTTGGAATATTTTTTAAACATATTGATTATGATTCATAGGTAATTTACCAATTCAAAATTTTTTTTCTAGCTTTAGATATCATTTGCTATAGAAAAAATAGCGAATTTTTAAAATTTTAGGTTACCGAATTTTAATACAATTGCCAATAACAATTTTTTCATCGATATTCAACGTTCCCAGCGCACCCGTTTCGAATGTTAATTTAACAAATTATATAATGTAGTAGGAAATTAATTGACAAAAACTCATTCAACGTTTTTATATTTTCACTAATCGTCTTCGGCACTTCGTCAAAAATCTGAAAATAATGTTTTATCAATTTTGATAGAATATTTCAGAATCTTGGGTAATATTGTCCAAACGGTTTCAGAATATTTTAGTTATCTCTATTATTAATCGAGATACATTTTTTTGTAGAAAAACGTATACTTAATATGAATTGTAAGAATCACGATTCTGAAATTTGTTTGGAACTATCGCAGTCTGAGAAAATAAATCGGTGTGAATATGACTAGTCAATCTTTTTTCACCTTTAGTGTACTGAAAATATTTCCAAGTGAGTCAAATTTACCGGGTAGCCACGAGTCAATGTGCGCCCCCAATTTTTTGGTTGTTTTTGAATTTAAAAATTTCGCATTCATCTGAAGCGGCCATTTTGTAAAAAATAAAAAATCGTTCGTATCTCACTTATTTTTTGGAAATTTTGAAATTGGAATAGAATTTCATGCTTTATAAAACACCATAAAAAACACGGTCATTCTATTAAAAAAAAAGTTGTAGTTGCTTCCGGTTCAACCGGAAGTGATATTTTCGTTCCTGTTAGTCTAAAAATAGCCCACTTTTGTCTTACTCATGTATACCAAAAAACGAAATTTTTAAATTAAAAAACAACAAAAATATTGGGAACGTATGTACATTGACTCATTACCACCCGGTATGTTTTTTAAAATTTATAACATCAACAAGTAGTTGTCACCACAAAAAAACAAAATATTTTTGGCCCATTAGAAAACATTTTTAGTATTGTTTAAATGTTATTTGTGGCATTTCATAAATTATTTCTTTCCTTTTCTTTTTTGGGATTTATTACCACATTCCTCGAGATTCCTATCCAAAAAATTCGATTTATCTAAAAAATATTCAAATTAACCAGTTTAAAACTGGGAAATAACCTCTACGCCTTTGACGTAATGTCAGAGGATCAGTTAGAGGGTGTTTTTTGACAACTAATAGGAATTAAATTAATACAAAAGTACTGCGCTGACGTTTCGGAAACTATATCCGTTTCCTTTTTCAAAGTTTAAGCTTTAGATTTTTATGTAACGTGTAGAATAACACGGCATAAAATAAAAATTGTTTATATCATTTCCATAGATACTTACCATAGAAATGTTGAAAAATATACTAAATAATATTAATTTTATTGAGTTCTTCTCTCAACATTGGTAACCAAGTTGAACAAAATTCTACCGAACAATTTGATACGCATTTATCTTCATTAAGTAAAATTATTGCAGATTCTTTGATTTTTCTTTTTTTGCTGTCTGCTTCTTTGGTCAAAATTTTTGCTTAATCCCATTTTATCCTGTGATCGTTTTCCCAAGCATGTTCACAAATTTTAGATTTTTCAAAATCACCTTTTCTAATATAACTTTTGTGCTCGCCTAATCGTACATTAAGTGGTCTAGATGATTCACCCACATAATGTTTACTACACTCGCACGGGATACTGTATATACAATTTTTTGAATTTTGTTCAGGATTTAATGGTTTCGTTTTTGTCAATATGGATCTTAAAGAATTTGTTGATAAGACTTTCATGAACATTGAAAATAGAGTTAACAATCCGGTGCAACCAAAACCAGAATATCATTATTCGACATTAATTCCATATATAAAAGGTTTATCTGAGAAATTACGTCGTGTCGGTAAAAAATTTGGCGTTAGAACAATTTTTCAAACAAATAATACTTTAAGATCCATATTGACAAAAACGAAACCATTAAATCCTGAACAAAATTCAAAAAATTGTATACAGGGTGAGCCACGGTGGGTGGAGTATTAGAAGTATATGGAGAACGGATCAACCGATTGCTTTGAAATTTTGGTTACCAAGATAATCGAGTATGATCTCTCCAACTAAAATATTTTCGAAAGTGCAGTGTTGCCACTTATGCGTAAAACTGGCAACAACTTCGTTATTTTAAATGGAATGCCCTATATATTTTTGCATTTTTTCGATCGTCGTCTCTTTCTGAGTAACTGTTGTTAATATTTCCCTATTATCTCAAGCGGTTTTCGAGATAATAATTTTTTTCTGAATTTATTGTCAAAAATTTGACTTTTAGTAAATCGTGTTTTCTCCTACCTACGCAGCAATTAAAAGATAATTTTTTAGTTGCAGCTAGGCAAGGCCTGGAGGCATCACCTCCATTAATCAAATGTTTTAAATTTTATACAGGGTGAGTTAGAGAAAGCTTTCTATAAGTGACTTAGAAAAATGCACGAAACTCAATTTTTTTAAATGAAACGCCCTGTATATTATTACTGATTCGGAAAGGTGATACATTTACCTATTTAAAAAGGTAATACACTCTATACCTAGTGCTCACCGTTTTCGATTTATGGGCACTTTTCTGTAACCTTACTAAGAATATTAGTCATTTGGTAGGTATCATGACGGGTGGGCCATGAAATTTTTATTTTGTCATTTTGTAATGACAACAGACATGCTACTTTTCTAAATAAATTTGACGTTAGTGATATTTGCAGTTAATTTGAATAGCTGTAGCGCAAATATGGCAGAAAATAATTATACAAACACAGTTTTAATATGGATTATGGTACTAGCCGTGAATATCATCAGACGAGGCGTTAGCCGAGTCTGATGACACGGCGTGTACCATAATGCGTGTTTTATGATCCAAATTACATACAAAATTTTATCTGGTGTGGCATATCAATGTAAAATTATATTTATCTAAAAATTTAAAATTTTGTATTTTTAAAACGATGCATTAAGTTATTTATTTAAAAAATTGTAAGTGACCTGTGCCTTACCGTTTCCTTGACAACGCATCAACAAATTATTTATTTAGCTGTCAAACACTGCTATAAGTTGCAAATTGAATATGTATTGAACGAAATAAAACATTATAATATGGTGATTATGATGAAAGTTTACCCTCCGATTTGGAAGAAATTGCAGGAAATGTCGTGGACTCTCTTTTGCCTGAAAAATCACGGCTTGTATATGAACCTGTGTTTGCTCGTAATGAGGAATGGTGTACCAGTATGAACAGGAAGAATGTGATGATAAATGAAGGTTCAGTTTTAATTGCTCTTTTGCAATTTATAATAAATAAATAAGTTAAATTGTATTTTGAATAAAATTTTTTGATCTAGCACATATATTTTCTTCTAAACTTATTTTATTAATGGTAAAGATATAGAATTTTTACACAAAAGTCAAATAAAATTATTGTAATAGTACTCTTTGAATTTCATTATGACACTAGTGCTTTCTGGAATTTCATTATGATACTAGTATCATAATGAACTTACTTATGTCACTATAAACAAATGACATAATGATGTCATTATGACGTGCCACCAGATGAAAATATTTGTTAGGGAATAGAAATATTAGACGATTATGTTTTTCACTACAATGAATGCAGATACAATAAGTAAACATGTTTACAGACCTTGTAGATAAATATATTATAAAATTTATAATGAATGTCTTTTATAGATAGTTACACGTATAGTAATCGGACATGACGTAAAATATTAAAGAAGAATATACAACTGAACAGTGAAACAAGAGAAAAATAGAGCAAGTAAAAAGAAATACCTATTTGTGGATTTATATAATTTGACTTAAAAATTTACATCCATGAGAAAAACTCGTTTATTTATAAACACAATATGATGTTTATAATTGAATACCACTGCAGTTCTGTCTATAATTACTATCTAAACGCATGTATTAGTTTTGTTTGTTGTGTTCCATTTGGTGAACACATTAGTCCATTTAGAACGGTTATGGGAAATGAATGCATTTCAACGCATAACTTACCTGTTTTAATTATTTTTATATAAATTTATTAAATCTAAGTGCCAAGATTATGCTAAGATCAAATGTGCACAATGTAAATATCCCCAATAATAAAATTACAATTTTACAACACAACACAATAAAATTTAAGGTCGTCTTTATATACTCCAAAATTGTTAGGTATTCCATTTTTAAAACAAAATTACACCAATGGTAAAATGGAAAATATTTATTTGAACCTATAGTTCTACTACCAGAGGTCTAAGTCAAAATTTATCTCAACAAGAGTCTGAACTCCCTAATCACATGTTAGACTGTTGATCATTTGGATTTGGTCAGGATATGATATAAGTGTGATATAATAGGTACCTGATTATCTTGAGTAAACATAATAAGGATCTGATTGAACAGCAGACGTCATAAATGGTGTTCCAGTTTTCAGTATCAGAATTTTGAGAGAAGGGAAAAATATTTTCAGAATATATGTTTCTTGCAAAATGTGGATTGTGATATATCAAGACCTCTTCTTCAGTATGTAGAAGATGCATGCTCTAAAGTTGTTCTGGTATTAAACACTCTTTGTACACCTCGTTTATTTATTTTGTATAATATATATTTTACAAAAATAATCACATTAAAGTACATATTTTGGTTTTTGCATGGAAAACCTTTTTACATTGATGTTCAAGGTCGCTAAGATAGATGTACCCTACAAAAATTCAATAGAACAAAATTATTTTAATTTGAGTGCCACCAGACAAAATAAAAATAAATAAATGAATATGCAACTTCATTGTTTTATAATTTTATGTTCTCTTTAGTCTTGGCTCTTTAATTTTCTAGACAATAGTATATTGTATTTTTAGGTTCACCTATTCTGTTTCACTTTCACTTAACAATACATACTTTCAAAAAGCATCATTAGCTTATTGTTAATAAAAATAAGTCTCAAATATTTTTATTTTCGCCTAGGTATTTACCCCGTTCAAATTTTCCAAGCGTAAACGAATTACAGAGACAAAAGAAAACACCGTCTCATAATAAAACCTTTATTCCTTTATTGGGCATACCTACATTGAGTTAGAAATAGTTTTATTATGTCAATGAAGATGACACATTGTTTTCAGTGTATAAGACACCGACTGTGAGTGCAATATTATTAAACCACTTTAAGAAAATTTTACCTTCTAATGTTATCTGCGATGACACGTGTATATTCGCAGTTCATTGGGTTGTTATCAAAATGAACGTTATGACATATTTTACTGAAAAATCATGAAAGTGTACGTGGCAGTCTCATTACTACAAATCTTTATTTATGATAAATGATATTTTAGACTTCGACAATTAAAAGTATATTCTCAACTGTAATATTAAAGTTCACTGTCAAATTTCTACATCAGTGAAAATAGGCACACTTTTTCCATTCAATTTAAACGATTTATTCAATTCCACTAAACCGTCACATTGAACCGAATGTAATGAAAAAAAAATCTAATCGGCCTATAATGTTAGATGTTGGTGGTCCATGAAACTATTGTTCGTCCAAAACAATAGACATCCGAAATAACGGTGAAAACATTAGCTAAACTTTATTTATGTATAGAATAGTTATTATTGATACGAAATAAGGTCATGTGCGTATTAATTACCAATTGTAAATCAATAAACAGCATGATTTAACAAAACATAGAAATTCATAACAGATAACGTTTATTTGTCGGATTGAACAACGCGATATTTGATCATTTTTATCTTTAAAATTTCAAAGAGAAACAGTCACTTTATTAAAATTTTGAGCATAGCGTGGTTGAAAACCCAAGTCAAAGGCCAATTTTGCATTAAATACGAAAACGGAAATTGCTAGAAAAAGGAATTAGCTGATTAGATGAAACCGTTTCTATTTATTTTCCTCAACTTCAGGATGATGTTTCATTTAGATTTTCCGCCCTGAATAGTTTTTCTATAATGCTGCACTTTGTTTTGCACATTAAGGATAGCGTGAATTTATTTTAATAAATTGAGTATACACAACCCTCTCATGTGTGTTATTTTCTCTATGCAACAAACGTTTTAACGGTTTTAAGGATGTATTTTTTATATTATCTGTAAATGTCTGTAAAAATATTATCGTAAGCTGAATCCTTGCAGATTATGCTGTGTTTAAATAAAGATTCTATAAGAGGGTTAATATACTTAATAAATTAAGTAAGTAACTTCCGGAATATTCTAGGATTTTGTGTAAGGGAAGAGTCCGAAGCGAATCATAAATACGTTTTTAATTTGCCTCAGGATAAAGCTAATAAATGAGCGTCTAGACCTTTTTAAATTGTCTCTACACTTATTTTTTCTTCTTGAATAGTAAATTTACAGTATAGTCTGGGAATGTTAAAAGTATTCCATTCTTATTGGATTTTATTTAAAGGGTTTCCTGATTACATCTCTTCCATACAGTGATAAAGTTATTGGCCCAATTACTGTGCCTTGTGGAATTCCAAATTTACCATAACCTTTGTACTGTTTAGCAATTTTTGTACCCTGTGACATATTTTCCAAATAACTACTAAATATATAAATATTAGTTTAACGAATTTTTCCTGACAGCAATTTTAAAACATTTGTGGAATCATAACAAAAGGCGCTCTACTTGAGTAATGATCTAGTAATTAGCATACTCAGAATCGTTTACTGGACTGCTGCCAGTTCACTATAAGTGTCGAAGAGGTATATTGTTAAACATGTAGTATGATCCTGTTTTCCATAAAAATAGACCCATTTTAAATATGAACTTAAACTCAGATAGTTTAAATAAATTTTTAAGAATTTTCAAAATCATGACCAAAAGAAAATAAACAACCGACAACCGACATATTGTGGCAAGACATTTAGATTTAGAACTTTAAAAATAAGATAAACACACAAATTATGCCAGAAAGGATAGATTCTAGAATTAGAAAATTTGTAGGATAAAAATGATAATAGAAAATGATGATTTCTCAGCGTCAGATTTAAACTTTACACATTTTTGGGTAGCTTAAAACATAATACCAATCGACCATCTAATCCGTTGCATGTTAAGCAGAGTTTCATATGGTATAATTTTAAAAGGTTGTTGTATCCAAATTAGGAATAATTCTTAGAAAACTCTGTGTCAAACAGTTCCAAATAAATTAAATATGAATTTATTTATGAGATTCAAAAAGTATTATACACCAAAATTTTATTCTCGAATGAATCATATAGAATGTATTTTAAAGTTCTCTATTGCCTATACATAAGTTTCTATTTTAGACCTTGAAATAAATTCTTAACTAATGATATCAGAAAATCGGCTATAACGTTAGCCCACGTTGCTACTATTGTAGACATAAAAGGTTGCAAAAGATGACATGGGAAATGCACACGCCCTGTAAATTGTACATGCACGTACAGGTGGGCGTGCTTCTATTTTGTATTAATAATATAACAATCACTTTAGCTACATGACGACATTTAGCAGATTTAACCGAATTAAAATTGTTAGCGGCAATTAAAATATAAACTGAAACATAGTAAATGTCAGTGTCATCTCTTTTTCATTGGCTTTGATGAAACACCCTCACCTTTGGTGCAACCTCTCAATTATTATTTTAAGTATTAAGTATTACTGCAATGTTATGATTTGTTAGAAAGTAAATTCCACTAATTTAATATTCGTAGCAGAAAAGAAACAAAATGTTGTAGAGTAATATAAATAAACGACCAATGTCATTGACAAATAGTGTGACGTAATATCCGTCAAAAGGCATATAAAACAGATGAATGTCAATGAAATTTGAACGAAGTATATGGTCATAAAACACTGTGGAATAAACTAGGAAATTCTGAATTTAGTACGTTTTATAGTTTCTCGAGTCATATCATATCTAGCAAATATATATCATTTTGTATATCTGGAGTACCAAAGGGAAGTGATCTTGGACCGTTGCTGTATTAATTGTTTAATAATTTATGTGAGAACCTTTCTAGCTACTGTACCTATGTGGTAAAGCATTAGTCACTGCAATATTGATTTAAGATTAGAACTAACAGCAGAAGAGTAATCGAAAAAAATCAGTCCTGACCGCCATTTTTCCAACATGGCTGCCGCAGCGGTAAGAAAATATTTTGAATTAATGATTATAGGAACCTCTCTATAATATAAAGAAAATAGTCCCATAATAATTAGTGGCTAATTTTGAAAAGTAGTTTTTGAAAAAATTATCGATTATAAAAGTTGTTTCAAGTAGTTCAACACACACTTGGATGTCCTCAATTTTTCTTTATTAAGATGTTGCTACGATCAATCAATCAATCAACCCTGGAGAAGATTGAGTTTAACTAATATGTTTTTATGTACAGGGTGATTCCTATAACGTTCTCACCCCAATTTTTTTGGTTTGTCTTTGGAAATAAAATAAAAAAATTTAACGTAACTTATAGTATTTTTTCCAAGGATTTCGAAAATTTCAACAAAAAAACAATTGAAAGTCAAATAAAAGTGAGAAAAAACATGGCAATATGTCTTTTTTAGTGGAATTCTCTGTATATTTTTACAATTTTAAATAACGATTTAAATTTCCTTTCCAAAAATATAATATAACATATATTTACTTTCATATTTAAAAAATACTGATTATTATTATTTCAATTAGGTACTATGATCAGTATTTTACTAAATATCAAGGTAAATATTGTATATGTTATGTTATATTTTTGGACAGAGAATTTAAATCTTTTTTCAAAATTGTAAAAATATCGCTTTGTGTTCTCACTTTTATTTGACATTTAATTGTTTTTTTGATGAAATTTTCAATCCTTGGAAAAAATACTATAACTTACGTGTTAAATATATTTTTTTTTAACTCGGCATTAAAGTACCTCAAAATCGTCATTAAACTGATAGAAATAGTCATTAAAGTAATCCATTATTGTACGATTTCTGTAGTTGGCAGAGGTGACAGATAAATGTAAACATAAATTTTTCATTGCTTGTGACAATAATTGTTGTAATAAAAGGTAAATAAATACAGTTTTTTAAATTTAGAATTGTGTTATTATTATTATAATTGCTAAAAATATTGATTTTCTTACAAAAAATTATTCCAATTTGACATTTAAACAATTATGACATTTCCTAATGTCACTTAAAATTTTAAATAATTATGACATTTCTTAATGTCATTGAAAATTATTTAAAATACCTATGGAGTTAATTAGTCTTAATTTCACAAATTCTGGATTAAAAAAAAAATTAATATGTAACTCGGTAATAAAGTTCCTTTTTATCACTCATGTGGTTTATTTGCCTCGGCCCTACGGGCTAAACTCCACATTCATGATAAAAAGTTACACTTTAATGCTTTGATACATAAATAACTATTATTTTATTTTCAAAGACAAAACAAAAAATTGGGGTGAGAACGCTATAGGAATCACCCTGTCCTATGTTTGCATTTTTAACATAAGGTTGGATTTTCTGTTTTTTTTTTTTAAGAAAAGAGTATTTTGATGATAGGGATGAAAAGCCTATTTAACTCGGTTATTTTTGGGGTTACGTAATAAAGTTTAAAAAATAAAAGTTATAGACTATTACATTTATTTTCCAAAAATCAGATCAGAAAAACAATTGAAAGTCGTATTCCGGGTATATGAACTAGACTTGTTTTTATGAAATAGTCTGTATATTTTTAAACAATCTGAAAAGACTTTAAAAATCCTTTAAATGACACATTTTATTTAATTAATAATTGTACGGAATATTGATTTTTATATTTTTTTACTATTAGTCATAGTAGACAGAGAAATATATCTACAGTGTGGTCCAAAGAGTTTGCATCATATGGGAAACTCTTTTATTATAATTTCTCAGAAAATGTTATGCTTGATAAAAGTTGGTAGAGCTTCAGAAACACAAGAATTATGTTCCGAGGTGACCCGTACGAAAACCCAAAATTATGAAATCGGCTCAAAAGTAGTAGATCCAGAATAATTTTGTTTCAATATCTTTAGAAAATGAATATATGATTCAATCAATTAAGGACCAATTTTTATTAAAGTCAAATTGTATATTCAGTCACCAACTTCTCTTTATCTCTATAGGTTACATCTAACATTTTGTTAATTATTATAAATTAAACCTACTATATAATATACAACAATTTTATAAGAAAAAGTTTCTTGAAATAATACTTTACTCTCAGTCTCTCAATTACGAATTTTCGCGTTTACCTAAGAAAAATTCGGATTGCATCAAGAGTGTAATTTTTTTTGGAATCTCAGTTATTGGTAAATAAATGGAAGAAATCCTGTAAGGTAGTTTTTATCGAAAATCCTACTAACAAAAGTTGTTCAGAATTGCCCAAACAGCTTATATTCAAAATTTGATGGAATTAAAAAAAATACAGGGTGAATCGTCATATTTTTTTGAGTAAAAGTATTAGTCGTCGGAAATATGAATCCGACTTTTTTTTGTAAGTTGTAAAATGGCTGAGTTATGAGTTTTTTTTTAATTCGCGGTTCAAATGTAATTCCGGCGCCGCTGGGTAAGCTTTCGGTACACTTACGTCTGACCGGTTACTTTTTTATTTTACATCTTCACTTTTCATTAACAGAGATACCCAATCAAGAAAGAGAGGTAGTGAAAATGAAAAATTAATTAATTGCATAAACAAGTTTATTGAAATACGCAGTTTATAGTTTCATAATGAAAATTGTAATGCAAAAAAAAAACGAAAAATACTAATTAATTATGATAACACAAAATGGAAAAGATTTTAAAAACAGAATTCGATTACAAGACCTTTTTCCTATATCACTTATCAGCTGTTTGTTTCAGTCACTGAACTTTACTACTACTTTAGTACTGACCTAGTTTTCAAATGCAGCAGGTGTGTGTTAACAAAAAATATCGCGAAAGAACGCAAACAAATGATGGTGATTCGGAAGCCGGACATTTGCTATACTATTAAACCGCCCGTATTTTATTTAAATTTGGGCAACAACACACAGTTCAGGAATCGTACAAGACATGCGCGGTCGCCTCAGTTAATTAGTCATTACTCTTGTTAGAGCATTCCACTGGCGGAGTACCCAAATTCAAATAAGAAGTGTGTAAATAGCACGTTTGAAAAATAATGTAGTTTCGTGTTCCTATAGTTACAAGGTGTTACCCCTGTAAATATGACCCCCACTTAAATATTCACCCTGTATATTGAAATATTGTCTGAAAATATAATTTTAATGGGTTTTTTTGCGTTTTAAACATAACACACCACAGAAATTACACTTAGATCTTAGATTAGATTAGAATGAAAAGCATGCTGTGACAATTTTGTTTGAAATAAAATGCGTTAAGTTAGTTTAAAATATTTTTGTTTTTTCTCTCAATTAACTTTAATATAAATTTATAGAATAATTTATTGTACAGATATTGTCCTGTAATTGGATTGTACCTATTGGACAAATAAAGTATCTATTTATTTATTTATAGGTTTACAAATGTGATGAAAACTGCGACATCCCACAGTCCTTGTTACACACCTCTAAAACTAGATGTCTGTAAAAGTAAGGGTTTGTAAAAGTGCTGGTCGGTAAAAGTGCGGTATAAGTTTTTGGATGTTGACCACGGCAATAAAAAATAAAATATGTAATAAGCATGAGTATGACAAGGTAATCCTTTTATCCACTTATGCTTATGAGTTGATGATTTTGGTCGTCTTCTCCATCCAAAAACAGACTGTAGCTGGTAAACTATATAAACGATAATTAAATTACAGATCAATATTTAACGTACGGTTCCTGATTGGATAATTAATTAAGCCTTTTAATTTCGAAATTCCACGTTTTAATAAACAATTCCCTAATTCCGTCCCATAGGAGATACAACCTTGAGCTTCATAACAAACGTTTCTAAACAGTATTTGTGTCGTCACGTTACCGTAAAACCCAAATATTTTCATACTAATGCAGAAACCCTTGCTTTGTCACATAAGTGCTCAGTTTGCAGCCCTTGCCCTGTATTATCTGGTAATTTAACACCAATGGGGCACTTGTGGGAGATGATGCGTGAGATATTGGTTTATTTACCTTTTACCTCGTCAGATATCCTAAGAATTAGTGCAAGAATGTCTAGAAGAGTAAAAAGAACGTGAGTGACCAATACCTTGAAATACATTGTTTTAGTCCCAGTACTCCCAGTGTAAACTATAATTATTTGCTTCACTCTATTATACTTACATATATTTAAAATTCAATAAATTTGTAATTTTGATTGTACCTAACATTTTTCTTTTGCTCATATAGTAACATTGACAAATTAAAATTCTTTACGTAAGCAAAACTTGGTTGGTTATTTTCGAATATGTGTAGTTGCACTTGTGTAGATGTTGCCATTAAACTGCTGATGAAAGTACAAATGTTAAGGCTGGTCAGTTCCTAGACAGGGCTGGCTTGCGTGAAGCCTCACGTACATTCTCGCTCGGCTTGTCTGGAATCCATATAAATCATAGAATATATATATCGACCTTGGAACTATATACAAGTTAAGTAAATACCGAATTTAGATTATTTATTTATTAATTTAAGTTGTATGAGTATATTGATATTTATTTTTCAGAACTAGGAACATCATTTTTGTACAGGATGACTCAATTAAATTTCTCAAATGGTCAAATTTAGCAAAAATATATTAATTAATTAAGCAATAAGTTCTAATTATGTAGTATTTTCCTGTTTCCCTAGAGGGCATTAACATTTCTGCTTTCAAAATCAGTCACGCGTTTTATGAGCTTTTCTCGCAAAGTCCCAGCCAGATTTTGCTAATTTTTTCGGTTTTCGACTCATTTGCATGTATAAAAAGAAAACAAAGAAAAAAATTCAACTTTCCGAATACATCACTTTTCATCAATTATTTTGACTAATTTCCCTCCACTATCACTTTCTGGACCATCACCCAAAACTTATATTTCAAATAAATCGATTTGATGAAATTTTGTAAACAACTTTCGTTAGTTGAACGCTGTACAGTGTGATCATTTTAAGTGCCTCACTCGATTTTCCTGCTTTATTCTTCACCTAAAAAAAATTCAAAAACCACACTTGTGTACTTTTTTCCGAGGAATCCGATTCCGAAAAGATAAAAACAATTGAATATCAAAGAAAAAAGTTATGGCCGAAAAACTGAAAGAGAAAAAATATACACCCTGTATATTAATGCGGAAATGGATATGTGACATTTCACTGATTGTAAATGTGTATCAGATACATATTTTTCACTTCCGGTTTGACCGGAAATTGCTTTAATTTTTTTATTTTAGGTGATACACCCTGTATATTGGGCTCAGTTTAAAGAACTTTTCTTTCTGAATTCAGCAATATATAACATATCATCATTGTCTTTCATATTTAATAAGATATTGGGGTTTTAATTTAAAATAACACAAATATATGCTATGAAATAAAGTCATCCATGAAAACAAACAAAAGCATTTAAATTATTTATTTATTTCAAAAACAAAAGAAGATATAGCATAATAACTTGTATTCTTTAGTTTTTGAAAATAAAAAATAATTTAAATGCTTTTGTTTGTTTTCATGGATGATTTTATTTCATAACATATATTTGTGTTATTTTAAATTTAAACCCCAATATCTTATTAAATATGAAAGATAATGATAATATGTTATATATTGCTGAATTCAGAAAGAAATGTTCTTTAAACTGAGCTCAATATACAGGGTGTATCACCTAAAATAAAAAAATTAAAGCAATTTCCGGTCAAACCGGAAGTGAAAAATAAGTATACGATACGCATTTACAATCAGTGAAATGTCACATATCCATTTCCGCATTAATATATTTTTTTTCTTTTTCAGTTTTTCGGCTATAACTTTTTTCTTTGACATTCAATTGTTTTTATTTTTTCGGAATCGGATTCCTCGGAAAAAAGTACACAAGTATGTGTTTTTAAATTTTTTTTTTCCTAGGTGAAGAATAAACCAGGAAAATCGAGTGAAGCACTTAAAATGATCACCCTGTACGTTGTATTATGAGTCTAAAAATATAATTTGAAAATTATAAACAGAAATTGATTTGAAATCAGTTTATTACATTTTAATTACTTTTGAGGATTGTTTTATTAATGTGTTGACGGCTGTAGTTAATTCGATCACGTAAATACGCATAATTATGGTGAATTCCTTACTAACAGTATTTGTTTCTATTTAAAGCATCTAGTGTGCGGGGTTTGCTTACAAATTCTTTTTAATTTAAATATCAAGTACCATTAGAAACAATACATTGTGGAGGCGAAAATTCATAAGCCTAGTATAAACAAAAGAAATACAGATATTCTTTCATTTTAATAAGTCTTATCTTTTTTCTAACGTTAACGTCTTTAACTTTAACTACTGTTACCACTTTTAGGAAAGGTAAATCGATAACAATTGCATAAAATATGTATATATGCATGAAATTGAATAGCAGGCTGCTTGACTTGACCCATAGAGATTGATTAGTTGGTGGGATAATTAATTATTTATTTCCTATGCATTGATCGTACACTTAAATTTTTATGTTAATTTGGGAAGGGTGAGTTCTAAATGAGTTAACGCCCTCCTTTATTTTCTCAACTACAGAAATATTTAAATGAATGGAAAGTCTATCATAAAGAATATTTCCTGTCTTTTTGATTATTCTTCCCAAATTGCCATAAGACATAAAATGTTTAGGATAAATATTGTTTTTTGGTAGATATATTTATATATCGTTAGGTGCATTTTTTTATAATATAAAACGTATTAAAGATTTGAGCTAATTTTTGAGTTTATGAAAATTTTATTGCCTCGCAATATTGTTGCATTTTTTTTATATGATTACATATTCTTCGAATTTCCTATGTAATACTTTTAGCATTGGTTTGACTTTATTTGATATATTATGAGTCAATTGGCTTCTTCATCTCAAACGTTTTCCAGAGTTGAGGTATCATTGCGACTTAGGGCTTTTAAACACATTAGTTGGTACATTATTTCTTGTGGACATGTTAAAATAAAATTGTATCTGTAGTTTGAGTGCAGCCACATAAAATTCACACCACGGTTTTAAATAATTTTTATCTACCTACTTGATTTCCTACCCAAGAATGATTTTCCACTTCCCCAAAATGTGTCAACGTTGTCTTCTGTTTATTTTGTTTTGTAGAAATAAAAGTAACGCAAAAGTTCCAACTATAATTAAGTATATTTAGGTTAGGCTGCCCACGCAAACATTAAATTAGCAGACACAACTAGTCTCAAATATAAACCTTAAAAATAGAACAAATTCTGTAGTTTTAACTGGTATATAAATTATTTAACGACCGCATTAATATGAATATTATTCATATGATTAAGTTAGGCGAAATTATTTTATTTATAACTTTTGTACCTATGTGGACAGGACCGGTTATGAGAGAAATCGTAATAAACATAATATTTATATTTTTGACCCCTGATTTCAGTGAAACTTACCTCAAATCGTTATAAATGAATCGCAACGAGGGAAAATATATTATATTTGTACCAGATCTACATCTAAGAATATAAATACAAATAAATCCTAATTTCTGGGACTATAACATGATTATCAGTGAATTTAAAACGTTTTAGTAGCATGTAAACACTCAAATGAAGAATATTTTATCATGTGGAACAAAACAAAAATATAATGTTAAATAATAGTTTCTAAAAACAATTGTGGTAACTATATAAATATCTAAACAATAACCGTGTAAAAACATTGTTTCCTTTTTGTTAATTTTTATTCGAATGTGTCAAAAAATAAAGTATCTCGGTCAGAAAACAAAAACGAACTTTTCTAGCTTCAAGTAATCGACCTGAAAAGACTTTTCCGGCCTAGGCCTAGGCCCGAAAAACTACATTTTTCGTCCTTGTGACATAAACTACTGATAGCGTAGCATTAATGATAACTTGAACAAACTACTACTTTCAGACACATTTCATTAAAAGGTCATAAGTAGAAACATTCCAAAGACGGATTTTATAAAGAAAAATGTATTCTGCATGCTTATTTGTGAACAGATACAGATAGACTAGATTACAAAAGAACTTGTAATTTACCTAACTAATGATACTTTGGGAGCAAATCAATTATTATTAATACTGCTTCTTTTTTTTAGATTCTTCGTTAAAAACTGTATCATCGCAGCAAATAGTTCCCAGACCAGTAGCAGAAGTACCAAAAATTGAGGAGTATTTAATATTACATGATGCAATAGAATTATGTATCCCAAAACAAAGAAAAAAACAAAAAAATGCAAACTGAGTGGTCTGCAAAAAATTGTGTAACATCAGAGACTATATCAGTAACAACACCAGATACTAATAAATGTAGATAATACTACAAAATCTTTGAAGGACTATGTAAAGATCAAGACGATTCATCAATAGAGGTGATATGAGTCAACATACAAAATTACACCAAAAAGTAGTTCACTTGTTTGTTTGAAACTTAGATTTTTCTACATCTCATAAAATAATGTCGACCTATGGGTCGACATTAAGAAAACTTGAATCAAAACAAGGAAGAAATGAGCCGTTAAAACGTTATTTAAGTCAAGTGATTCTGAAGATGGAAATTTGAAAGAACCTGTTCGTGCGAAGCAAGACATTAAAAACAAAATTAATAAATCGGTAAGTACTTGGGATGCTGACTTATGAGCAGTAACACAAACAGTAGAAGTCAGGAATCGTACTCCTCGAAGGAAACTAGCAACACCTCTTCAAAAACTAAGAGAAAAAGAAAGCTGCCAAACGTTTGGTACATCGACTAAAGAAGAACTAGACTAGAAACTGAACATGATGCAGGTGTTTTAGAAGTTGTAAAACAGCTAACAGTCTCATCGATATAATTAAAACAGAGGCTCATGGTGTGATAGAAAATATGTTGTGTGCCTTCTGTGAGTGAATTTAAAAAGTCAAGAAGTCGCAAAAACAACTTTGCAATTAAAATAGAAAAGATCAACTCGAAAACCAAAATTAAGGGCAAATATAAGAAAGATAATGAAAATCGTAAAGATAACACCAATTATAACATAGTATTTTCGCCATCAAAACTAAGTGCCAGTAAACGCTATATTGCTGATACAGAAAATCTGGAATCTAATCTGACATATGCTTTAATAGACTTACCTCTTGGAGAGAGTTTATAACACCAGATATGATTTAAGAGAACATTTAATTAAAGCTAAGAGAAACATTTTCTTCTATATTGGACGCACCTCTGAAAAATGAGTTTATTCCAAAAACTCTTGGTCTTCTAACAAAACGTTCTGTAGGATTCACAACTTTTATTAAAATGCTTGAAGATAATTTAAATGGTATTGATATTAACTTATTGCCAACACCTAGTGATCGACCAACAGATTATTCGACATCAAGTTCTTACTATCAGTCATCTGATAGCGAGCAAAATAAGTCTTTAGATACTAACTTAATAGAACTTGAGAAAAAACCAATTGCTTTCTTAGTGACTTGGTAATTGTAAAGAAAGAGATTATTTCTTCAGGAAATGGAAGAGTAAGGAAGTAAATAAACATGTTATTGTAAAAGAACACGGGTACTTCTTTCTGGAAATAATTTTGCTAATGGACCAAATAAGACTGACCAAAATAAATACACGAGTGCAACAACTGTTAAAGAACATTTAAGTATATTTAATAAAAATGTAATTGTGAAAAAAAATTAAACTTGATGAATAGAAACATATCTTCCAGTTCCAGTTCATCAGACGACTCCACGGCAGGTAGTTCTAAAAACGAAGATACTTGGACAGGTGAACAAAGTAATGAGAGGAGTTTTTAAAAAGAATCTGCAGAAATTCCTAGCCGAACTTATTCTCTGAGAAATCGCTCTATCTTTACAAATAATAAACAAGAAACTGTAAATAAAACAAGCGATACTAAAGAATCTAAAATAAATAGGAAAAAAGACACAATGATAAGCTTCCCGTTTAAAATTCATTTACAAAATTTAATTGATTTCCATGAATGCAAAATTTGCAGGGAAAACAGGCTTCTTTAAATAAAGAGAACTTTGTGTACAGGGTGTCAGCCGTTTTACTCGAAAAGTAAGCGTTGTGCGAATAAATTAAAAGATACCTTCTTTCTTCCAAATTGAACTGAGATTCGGAAAATCTTAAAAACAGCCGTACAAAGCAGTGGCGTTACATAGTTTCGGCGAAAAATTTAACTCCCCCACCCTGTGACGGCGCCACTGGAAACAGTACAAAGGCAAAATTCCGTAAAACAATTGAGGCTTAAAAACCATCGCCACCCCTAAAATTTCAAGTCAATAGCTTTCATAATTTTAGAGTTATTAAAGAAATGGTTTGTTTTTCACAAAACTTTAACACCCTGTATCTTTGTTAGCAATCACCTAAGGACATAAGTTGATAGGAACTTTTCCACTTATTTTAAGTCCCTCTATCACCTGCCGAAGTTTGTCAGGTAAACTTCGGACCACCCTGTATAATTAACGGGCAAAAATGTGCAATGGTCGAAATTTATCTTTTGTGTAATAAAAATCAAGCTGCAGCATATAGGGAATTTGTTAGATGACTCCCCAGACTTCGGGTCCCTGCAAAACATATATGTACTTCCAAAAATGTGTATAATAAATTTCGAGTAAATCTTGGTGGTTTTTGTTTTATATTTTGTTAAATTATGTGTTTATTTTTAAGTTTATTTTTCTGTTAATTGTTATTTTTATATTTTCTTAAAAATCTTTTCTTTGTTAATAAAATACATGTTTTGATCTTAGAGAGATCTTTAAGTATTTGATATTTATTGCTCAGGAACATTATTTTGACAGCTAAAAGTCAACAATTAAGTCAGAATGTCAAGCCACCTAGAAAGTGTGAAAAGAAATATTTCTCATGTTTATCCTTGAATATCTCGACCGATTTTGATCTAAACTCAAGGGAGTTATACATTTTTGAAATCAGCTCAAAGGGTACTACAAACCTGTCAAGAAATATACAGGGTATTCCAGTTCAAAAAATCAACTTTTTTTTCACCACCCTGTATGTATTGGCGCTAGGTAATTTTGAACATTATATTTGAAAAATTCGGTAAATGTCTGATAAGGCTACATTTTAAAATTTTAAAATATCTTCACAAATAAGGAAGTAGAGGGGGGGGGGGCAAAATTAGAGTTGACACCCTGTACAATGTACATGGAGTGACAAGAAACACGCTCATATGTCAAATTCAACGCCTATAAGATTCAAAAATAAAATGACCCAAGGGCCTATTTATACAGGGTGATTCGTGAGGAGAGGGTGGTACTTTACAAAAAGATAGAGAACATTGAGGCGATCTTAAATCCTCATACAGTAATGACCAAAGCGGCTCCGTTTCAGAAATACAGGGTGTTTTGTATTTTTTGGAAGAATTTTCTTTTCGCCATATATCTCTAATGCGTAAACGAAATTCAATGAAATTTTGTATTTTGATTACAGTAGTCATTCACCATCAAATGTCTGGGATATTAATAAAATATCAGGGCCGAATCCAGAATATATATATTTTTTTAATTATTCCTAGAAAATAACACTCTGTATATTGTTTATATTATTCCTGATATTAAAATATTAATTTACACCTAGAAAGGTACAAAATCCCATAAAAAAATATTTTGGCACCATTTTATTGTTTATACTTATAAAAAAATTTAATTATTTAGGAGAATCAACTTTCTTTGAGAAATTGAGAGAAAAAATGAAAAAATTCACTCTATATATTAGTAACATATATTTTTTTATTCTCCGTTTGCACTACCTTTTATTCATATCACATATACCTAGTAAAATAATAAATATATTTTGTAATGATATTGAGGTATTACACAAAAATTACAAAATATTTTTATTATTTTTCTAGGTATACAGGGTGTTTCTAAATCACATGTAAATCTCTGAACCACATATTCTTTACTTAAAAATAAGACAAAAACTTTTTATAAACATATATCCGGAATCGCCTCCTAAGGGAGCTGGGAGCTGGGAGGCACCCCAAGATGACACCTAAAAAGTAGTTATTATTATTTTTCCTTAAACGTCGATCCATTCATAATTATATTGTGATTGAATTGACAGTCTGTCATATCGACTTTCCATAAACTGATTTGATGTAAAATTCAAATTTGTTGATAATTTGCTGCAGATTTCTTACATTTCTTCTTCAAAAAAAAAAGTATTTGAAATTAACTGAATTTGATCAAATTTTAGTATTTTAGGCGAATCCATTATTTAATAGTATATTGCAGATATAAAAAAAATCGTTACGTCATTTCCGAAATAATTAAAAAAAAAAACTAGTTTTTTGGTTGTCATCTGGGGGTGCCTCCAGCTCCCTTAGGAGGCGATTCTGTATATATGTTTATAGAAAGTTTTTGTGTTATTTTTAAGTAAGGAATGGTTCAGATATTTGCATGTGATTTAAAAGCACCCTGTATGTGATATGAATAAAAGGTAGGTAGTGAAAACATAGAATAAAAAAATATATGTTACTAATATACGAAGTGAATTTTTTCTCTCAATTTTTCAAAAAAATTGTTTCTTCAACAATTTAATTTTTTTATTTAAATTATGAAATGGTGCCAAAATATTTTTTTATGGGATTTTGTATCTCTCTAAGTGTAAATTAATATTTCAATATCAAGAATTTTTTAAACAGTATAAAGAGTGTTATTTTCTAGAAATAATTTTAAAATATTTTTATTCTGGGTCCAGCCCTGATATTTTATTAATATCAAAGGTGAATGACTACTGTAACCAAAATACAAAATTTCATTGAATTCCGTTTACGCATTACAGATATATATCAAAAAGAAAATTCTTTAGCCATTACTCTCGCCATTACTGTATGGGGATTTAAGATCACCTCAATATTCTCTATCTTTTGGTAAAGTACGACCCTCTCCTCACGAATCATCCCGTATTTTTCAGTTTTGTCACATTTTCAGCTTCATTTTTGAAACAAATGCCAACTTGTGACATATCGCTAAAATCAAAATTCCATGACGAACAAGAAAAATATACAGGGTGTTCCATTTAAAATATCAAAGGCGTGTCAGTAAATATGCAAAGATAGAAATTAGCCGGAAATATTTATATTTGCCCTCAATCTACCAATGGAAAGGGATATATCGCTCATCATCAGATCTGTCTGCACCCGTGATGGGAGTAATAGTACTACCAGCCCATTTTCTTTGTTGGTACCCTAACCACCCTATGTTCTAGCGTGTACTACCTATCGGCTACGTCGGCGCCGTGTCCCGATTACCCTCATTCCCTTTCATAATCGCAACTGCTTGGTTTTTATTGTAAATGTAGCTTTCAACGAAAACAAAAGTACACCGCTACTTTTTATTTAACCTTGCCCTATAATTACGCCCAAACAGATTACAGACAGGCAGTCACATCCGAGTAGGTATTTGAAAAAAAAGGCTGCGAATAAATTTATGATTGTATTTTTCATCAAATTTCAATGAAAGATCGCGTATAGCTCCTAAATAATCAATGAGAATATCTACGGAAATAGAAAACAATCAAGAATTAATAGCATTAGGCAAAAGTCTATGTGAAAGTATAAAAGGGGTCTCGAGACGACAAGTCATAAGAAATACAATAAACGGTCTCCACGAGACGGTATTTCCTAAAATAAATAGCGCAGAATAGGTGGAAACAATCAAGCCCATTAAGAAACATTCTGTACAGACAGAGAAAATAACGTAGTACACATAATCTATAAAAGATCATAATTCTAGGCGTGCGGATATGCTACAATAAAAATGTAATTAATTTCTATAACGGAAAACGCGTCTTACGGAAAGTGAAGCAGCACGGCAATGTTTTGAGGACGTACAACGACCCCGAGGTTCTGCACCGCGAACGGAGTGATGCGTCAGAATGAGTTCACACGGTGTGCTTTTACGTAAAGCTTGAAACCGGCCGGCTGACTAGGAAATGTACGAGCATCTCGCGCCTGCCAATTTGGTGCGGATCGAGACGTAATCAATCAATTTATTGCCCGTCGTTACGCCGTAATTGGAACTGTGTACGATTTGAAAATTTTAATTTGATTTAAATACTCCAAGGTTTTTGTTTTGTTACGATGTAGTTAAAAAAATTAAACGGTACAATTAAAATTTACTGTCCTCAAGTTACCCTAAAATTGCTTGCATTGTTTGGCCGTGGTTTTAAAATTCGTTGTTTTGAAACATTTTATAATTTTTTTCCTAGCAAGTTGTGGTGTCGAATAATTGGTAATAATTGGTCGCGGTTACCGTATCTCGGTGGTTGGTATTGCTGATGTGGTTCATTTTCAAAAATAATCCATTGACATTTCTTGTGTATGTTTATCGAGATGTTTGTATTCTGCTTTTAGGTTTGTAGCTGGTAATGTACCTTTTATATTATTTTGATTGAAATTTTAATAACGGCAGATTACTTTATCGATGAATGACCGAAATATTTATCTGTGGTTGCTGTAAATATCATACCTACCTATCAATGAGACAATAAAACGAAAAGATAATGTAACTCTCAAAAATATTAATTGGGAACGGGTTTCTCATGTCTATAATAATTGTAAATATAGCCAGTCAACATAACCGGTACTTACTAACTTTTAATAAAAAACAAAATATTATCAGTCGTGATTGATAGAACTATAATTAATAAACATGGATATTGAAAATGTTGGTAATATATTTTCTGACTGCTTTATCGCCTGAAAATTATTGGCTCTTACGTTTTTTGAAAATATAATTTTCTCAAAGAATATTGATAGAACTATAATTAATAAACATGGATATTGAAAATGTTGGTAATATATTTTCTGACTGCTTTATCGCCTGAAAATTATTGGCTCTTACGTTTTTTGAAAATATAATTTTCTCAAAGAATATTGATAGAACTATAATTAATAAACATGGATATTGAAAATGTTGGTAATATATTTTCTGACTGCTTTATCGCCTGAAAATTAAATTATTGGCTCTTACGTTTTTTGAAAATATAATTTTCTCAAAGAATATTGATAGAACTATAATTAATAAACATGGATATTGAAAATGTTGGTAATATATTTTCTGACTGCTTTATCGCCTGAAAATTAAATTATTGGCTGTTACGTTTTTTGAAAATATGATTTTCTCAAAGAATATTGATAGAACTATAATTAATAAACATGGATATTGAAAATGTTGGTAATATATTTTCTGACTGCTTTATCGCCTGAAAATTAAATTATTGGCTGTTACGTTTTTTGAAAATATGATTTTCTCAAAGAATATAAGGACGCCTTTTCCGATTTGATCTTCAACTGTCAAAAAATCCATTACTTTTGCAAGACAAAGACATTACATATTTTCTGAAAATCTTAGTGATCTGAGAGGGGATTTTCCTACTAAACAGATAGTAAACAATTCGATACATATAGTGTGAAAAATGAGACCAATAAAAACACATTAATGCAGAATTTATCCAATCACCGATCTTCATGCAATACTCTGACCTTTGTTGACAGTAATTACTTCATGAACTCTTCTCGAAATAGTTTCCAAATTTTTTTTTGTGCGCCACCTATGTGAAATCAATTCATTTTAGGAGACATGATCCATTTCTTCCGACATTTAAAAAATAATAAGCAGACTTAAGCGAACAAAGTCAAAACAATTTACGAATGAGAGTATCCGATTGATTGATTTAATACGCATTTGCTAGAAACATGCTTAACATATTCTATTGCTCATTATCTCCATTGACAAGTATATATTATAGTATAAAAAATAGTAAAGTTTTTCACGGTGACATGCATGACAACCGTAATAAACATTACAGTATAATAACATCGACAATTTTTCTGTGAATAGAGTATCAGTTTTTTTTATAGATTACTCCATATTTACACACTGACACCTCCGCTATTTGAAGGCACAAAGAAATACAAATAGCGAAAAATACGCTAGTTTACAATATTGAGAGATTTGAACTGTCAAGGCCGCGTTTTATAAATAAAATAAAAACAGTGAACTTCATTTTAACTTCCTCTCCCTTGTCATAGACAGTCATAGACAATTTGGAATATCTCCAGTTTTTAATAAAACACTGGTTCAATGACCAAAGAAAACATTGATCACGTTATAATATACCTTAACTTCATGGAATGATTACCACCGGCCAAATATTTTTATTTATCGTCAGCAAAAAAAAATCGTAGTAAGCACATTTTTTGTAACGATATTAATGATATTAGGTATATTAAAAAAATACTATGTTTAGCAATTTTGGCTTCCATATCAACGCCTACTACTTTTTGTATTTTTTTAATCTCAGGGGGACCACCCTGTACATGAATTTTAATAATAATAATACATAAGTTTGTAAGTAAATTTTGCCTGTTAGAGTAAAACGATGTTCAAATAAGTTTTACAAGTGCAATGATTAAGTTTACACACGCGAACATTTATATTTTTATATTTGTAGTAAACATTCATTTTAAAAATCTCTTTCGATTTGCAATCCGAAAATAAAAAAGTGTCGGTACAAATGTAAATGTCAGCGGTAAATTACGAGGAAAAGCAGCAAAATACAACTCACATCTTGTTGTGAAATCCCAAGGTATTTTTATTAATAGTTTTATTTTTTCCTCAAATTTTTGTGTGGAGTGTACTTTGTATATGTATCTCGTTCACGAAATAATATCAGCGTCTCGGGCGGGCATGGTATCAAATTAGGTGTCATTGACCTTGGCTGATTAAATGTGGTCTCCTTTGGGTGTTGATTTGACGCAAAGTTTGTATTTTAGTAGTCAAGATCAGCAACCTTATTTTTTACAGATCTTTTTTTTATATATAAAATGAAGCAATAAAATAAAGCACCTAAAATGTAGGTGTTCTAAATATAGAACTGCTTCATTAACAGTTTATTAATTCAACTTGCATTGTTTTTCATGACGAATTTTTTATTATTAATGAGGAAGCTGCAAATTATTATTTTAAAATTAGAGAGATTCTTAGACATAGTAGGTACAAGCTAAATACTTATAATGGGCATGTGACTGTTAAACTGAAATAAAAATAAAATTATTTTTATTTTGTCTTTATTTGTCTAAAATAATGTAACAATAACCTTTTGTTCGTTTGTCAAATTTTTATATATATGTTGCATCTTTATAGTTACACTTTGAACTAAGAAACCAAACACCTCATAGAAAAAGAAAACAAGAAAATCAAACAGACTTGAGCAAATATAAAAAAAGCTAAATATACCTGCGACTGGATTAATGACACGGAACTAAGAAACGTGGTGCCATTAGGCATGAGATCTCGTATCTTAATATTCATCAAATCCAATCTAGCAAAGAATTTTGCGTCTATTAAGAAATTAGATACAAGACGAAAATGCACACAACATCCTCCACATTTACGCTCTATGTTTAACCTACCAAAAACGTAACCTAAAAATAATACATATTCTGATTTTGATAGAATACGAAATGAAATAGGTACTTAAGCACGTAAAACATCATTTCGCAAAACCATTATATTTTATAAATGTACCACTTCAAACTGGTAAATTTCCACAAGCCTTAAAATTTTGCATAATTATATCAGTTTATAAAAATTAAAGTACACAAATTAGATGATAAAAATTATAGGCCAGTATCAGTTTTAAATAGCATTTGAAAGGTGTTTGAAAAAGCCATCAAATAACGCTTTAATGACCATTTAGCACGATATGATATAATATAGTTAAGACAATTTGGATTTAGAGAACATCTGTTAACCGCGCGTATGCCTTGCGACAAAGACAAATCTACTGAATACAAACCAAACAGTTTAGTTTTATATTCTTAAATTTAGCTAAAGTTTTTGATAAATTAGAATCATATGGCGTTAAAAGAATTCCTTGATTGAATATCTCATTATATTAGTAGAAGAACTCAAGTGGTTAAAATGGAAAATATGTACAGAACTCCTGTGGAGATACAATTCGGCGTACCTCAGGGAACAGTTCTTGGTCCGTTTTTATTTTCAATATACAAAAAATTTGTTAAATCACCAAATAAGAGGTAATATTATTATATCTTGTAGATGACATTGGAGAAAATTGGAAGGAAACAAAAGAAAAAGCGAAGAAGGTTTATACAGGGTAAAGTGTTGGTTAAATAAGAATATTTTAACATTAAATATTAAACTACACCAAAACAAAATGCATGGATTTCAGGAGCAATAGAGTAAGTTCCCAAAAGTATAAAATAGAAAAAGTTATAGTTTATTTCAAAGATAAATGTTACATAAAAAGGCGGCTTTATTTGTAAATCAAAGAAGTCACCTTTAAATCGCAAAGCAAACCGCCTTTTTAACACGCTTTTATTAGCTTCACCTGTATGTTTGTATGTAACGGAATCTTTCAACGAGATTTTCACCCACTTCAAAACGTCAGATTAAACTGAAACTTTGCACACTTATCAAGGATCGATGACAATACAATAATTTTATAACTTTGTCCTAATGTCCTTACCAGGACCATCAGGATAAAATAAAAATAATTTTACAGGTTAAAGCATATGCCATCTACAGAATGACGGTAAATGTTTATTATAAACTTCACCACACGGTGAGGAAGTTTTGATCCCATAATTGGCAGCGGTTTTTTTTACAGTTTTGTCAAATTATTTGTGATAAAAACAACAATCTTGTCTTCAATTAGATCGAAATTCTGTTTAAAAGTTTAATTGTCAACAATGGTTTACACAACCGTGGAACACGTTGAAATAACCATATTTTCCCAAAATAATGAGTAGGGTAACCATATATAGCAAATTTATTCAATGAACATCATCCGAATAAGCATGTGAATATAGAAATACATTTTGGAGTTATAGGAAAAGCACCGAAGAACTGAATAGTAGCTAACAGGAAACGTGAACTTCCGGTAAGGAATTAAACTGTTGCGGTTGCAGTTTTAGGATAAGTTGCTGTAGACCCAACTTGGAATTTGGCTACTGTTACTACATCGGTAGAACAACTATTGGCCGAAGCCTAAGACACTATAAAGTTTATTCTTGCAAAATTATTTTAGTGCACGAATTGAATGAAGATGATTTTCATCGGTAACAGGAGATTTGTGAAGTTATGATTGCACGAATGTACGAATATGCCCATAGATTTTCTGTATTAACGGGAATATGTTTTCCTTTAACTCAACTGTAAATTTTCATAACTGTCACTATTGGTCGGATGCTAATCCAAGAGTTTTTCAAAATATTCATACTCAAACTCCTCAAAAAATGTTCTTTGAATGTTTGGGAAGGTACCTATTTTTGGAGACTGTTCTGGTTGCAATCATTTTTCAACAAGACGGAGCCCCCTCCAAATTATGTATTGGCTTTTAGAGAATTATTGTACAAGATGTTTTCTAGGCAATGGATTGGGCGAGGCGGGATCTGCTAAGGAAATATGAAATGGCAGAACAGATCTTCGGATTTACCTCTCTCTGTTCCACTTTTTCTGTGGGGCCCTTTGAAGAGCAAAATCTATTCAACAGAAGTAGCCTCTCTGGAAGAGTTTTCACGTCGTATTGTTCACTCGTTTCGAGAAAAATTTGTATTATTATATGGAAGCTGCTGGTTAGACAGATTGAACATTTAATTGATAGTGTTACTTTTAACGTATGAAATTTGTACTGTTTGAACTTTTTTTAACTGACTAAATAAAGAGAGTTTTGCAATTTTTGTTTATCTTGAAAACGAGCTGAAAGAATTTTTAATTTTTTGTTTTTGTTCTCTCACTAAACTAATCCAACTCTTAGAAGGAGAGATCTTTCAAATAGACATCAATTGTTCTCATGTCATTTTAAAATGTTAAGGGTTGTGGTCACAGCATGAAGAGATTAGGTAATTTGCAGGTCGGTATTATTGTTTTCTTTTAAATCAACTACCTAAAAAAATTGCTGAATATTTATAGTCATTATTATTATTGCAAAATGGATTATTTTTCGAAAGTTTGTCATTTGTTTTTTCATCTACACCGTGAACCAAATTTATTTGGAACCTTTTTTGATCTTTTATAATTTTTTTGGATTTAGTCCGATTTTAACAAAATTTGAAACACAGAAGAACAAATTATATCTGAGTTTCCAAAAAAATAAAAAAATAATGGAGGAAAAGTTAATGGGAGCCAAGTGGGGATCATTTTTTAAAAGCCTTTCTTTTAAGGTCGTTGCAAAACTTACCCTTTAAATTAAAAAAATAGTAAAAAATATTAAAAAACGTCCGGATAAGATACCTCTAAAATATTAAAAAAAAATATTTAATGGATGACATTAAAAATAGCGATAATTATATTTTTATTTTTTATATCAAAAGGTAAACACATTTTTAACTATTTAAAACAACCTAAAATTATTTATAAAAAAGCATTATGAATCTCCCCCGGTATTTACTACAACTTGCAGCCTCCGAAGTGATTGAATTGATCCCTTATTGGTTTCCTGGTCGAACTGGTTCCAGCAAAAAACGATTCGATGTTTTAATTCATCGATATTGTTAAAAATGGTGTTTTCGTGGACCACGGCTTCTAACGTATGTCAAATATTGTAGTCAACAGGATTGAGATCTGGGCTATTTGGTGGCCATATGTTGGGATCGATAAAATCTGCAATCTGCAAATAAGATATCGTACTTCTGGAAGTATGGGATTGCCTAAAATATCTCTAATAAAACTCAAAATTTCTTCCTCGTCCTGACTTCATTTTAAGGGAATCATTGTTTTCTCTCAAATGTTTTAAAAAATAACTTGTTTATTCTCGACTGCAACTCAGGAAACATTTTTACAATTCTTTTAGCGCAGTAATTTTCTCGACTTGTGTGTGTGTGTGCGTCGTGTTTTATTGACTACGGTTACAATGACCATTCGCCTTTTTCTCGACTTAAAAATGTTATTAAAATTTTATTTTCAATTGATAGGTAAATAATTTTTTTTTTTAATAGAGATACTATCACAAAACCAAGACAAATTAGTATTTGATGACAGTCACTATTGGCATCAGAATTTTGTGTCAAATGCTACTTTAGAAATTCATTACTCTGTATATTAAACATTAATTTCGATTATTTAAATTTAAATATTTAATTTAATTTAGTTTAAACGCTTAAATATTTTAGGGGTATCTTATCCGGACACCTTAACTATTTTTTAAATTAAAATATTAACGGGACAATTTTTGCTATGATCTTAAAAACAAAGTTTTATGAAAATGACCCCACTTGGCTCCCCTTTACTTTTAATTATTTGTTTTGAAAACTCAGTTATGCTCTGTTCTTCTGTGTTACAAATGTCATTAAAATCGGACTAAAACCAAAAAAATGATAAAAGATCAAATAAATTTGGCCCACGGTGTATTTACTTTCCATTTAATAATTTTTCTTTAGCCATTATTTTCACTTTTTTATACAGAGTATTCCGAAAATATTGGAACAACATATCTGATTTTGTGCAATACCACCGACCCCAATAACATTGCAAATTTGCAGTCAAGTCAATCATGTCATAACCATTAAAATAAATACAAAAAATAAAAAGTAAAAGTAAGCAAAAAATCGAGATATTAAGTAAAGAAGACAGAAAGCACCCTTAAAAAAATTTTTTTGAAATAAAAATTCCTCAGTTTAGTTCTAATTCTCAGTTACTGAAGAAACTTAGACTTTTTAAACGATACGTCAGCGATGTAGAATACAATTATTTTGAACCTGTTATGTGGAACAAAAGTTAATCATATTTTTACTTATTGCACTATAGAAATATTGGGATGAATTCCTTAATTTTGCTATTTGTGGCATATTAGATACTAAAAAGGTAATATTTTGAGTTAAGAGTTTTTTACTGATGTTTTTCTGCACTTTATGACACCCTTAAATGCTGAAATATGCTACCTATCCAATCAGTAAAAGAATAAATTTTTTTGGTACCTACAAGTATTACGTTATTCTATCTGACATTACTATTTAAAAATTGATAATAAGTACGCCTTAACTTTAATTAATAATGCATAGAATTTATTATAAAATATAGTGAGCATAAAGAACTAGGAAGATAGTAGCCAGCTTGTTCTGCTTTATATACATATGCATGGTGTCGATAACCTATATCTAGAATACGGACATAATTATGCAGCTAAGCGTTGCTACTGCTTCAATATGAACGCATACATACCTTTTAAAAGCTAGGCATTATTGCTACTTTTATTATCGCCCTAAATAATTTTACTTGTTAATGTTATTGCCATTGTTAAAGGAACACGTCAGTTAAACTATTATATTATTTACAATGAAACTATTATACTATGGAAAATCGCACATAGGGTATAGGGTACCAGTTTTACGTAGGATTATGTTATGACCGATGCATCAGTTAATTATAAAGATGAGGATGAAATTTCATGGCATATAGAGCCCATTATTTATATTTTTAATTTTTCTATGGCATTGGAGAAAAATGATGTACAATTTGAGGCTGGTATGTTCTTCTCACAGCTTTTGGCTGTAACATTTACCAACAAAATTACTTGCAACTTTTTTGTAAAGGAAACCGAATTTCACATCATTTAATTGTTTATAAAAATGATTAAAATGTTTTCGAATAAACACTAATAAACTGTTATTTTTAATAATAATTTACAATTCTTCATAATAGTAGCAATAACGTATTTTTTTGTGATAAATATATGCATTAGGGAAAATAAAAGTAATGTTGCCAATGTCAAAAAAAAGTGGTGTGATATAAATTGAAGGGTCGAAAAAATATTAATATGGCCACGATTTAGTTTTTACTATTGGATGGGATATAAAGTAATGAAAATTAATAGAAATGTTTAGTTAGTAAAGCAAACAATGTTTTTTCTAAATACTTATTAAGTTTTAGCTTTGATATAATTCTTTCAAACTAATTCATGAATTTTCGTTGTATTTGTCATTTAAAATATCTCTTTCATTAGTTAATATAATTTGAGGGAAATAATCGGATAAATTATGCGTTTCCCAACATTTGCAAATGTAAAATTAATTATATGTGAAAATTGCCATAAGTGCATAAATAGCGACAGACTGTGCGGTTTATTTCCATCCTAACAGTAAACAAATTATATAATGTGCATGTTACAAGCATACAAACTTTCTATTTTTATACACTTCCCAGTAACAACAATTGAGAGTTACGCATATGAAAGTGTATAATAAATTGTTCTCTAGGTAAATAAATAAGTGAATTAATTTATTTTAATGACACTGAATTTTTGTTTACACATCACAATCGTTACAACACTTATGCAAAGAGTTCAAAATTAACATTAGTACCGTCTGAAATTTATCACGATTGACATCAAATATCTAGAAATAAAATAAGTTCATGTATGCGATAAAAACTGGTGCCTATTCTGTTTTGATAAACAATTTAAGAACATTATGTTCTAAATACTTATTTATTTATAAATAAATACGTACATTGAATTTGCGTTGTTTCGCAATTTCCAAGCTAGATTTCTGAATTTATTATTAGTATTATGTTTTGCTTTTGCTAGTTTACTTTTGGTTAATTTATTAATTTAATACGAATTTAAAACTTTACATCAATGTTAACAAAAGTGAATAAATATATATTTTGCAACTACCATACTACCTATATGGATGTAAGCGTTTGAATCAATTTAAAGAAAAAATTTTCTTTTTTCTACTACATCTGTGAACAAGAGGAGTTAACCTTTTCTTAGAAATGAGGAATATTATATTATTCTATTCCATTTTATTAAAATTCCCGTATCCCAATGGTCCGATATATCATCTCAAACTGCCATAGAGTTTCAAGTTTTCAACAAGTTTATAAATCAAGGTCCCTTCAGTTTCAAGTTTTCTTCTAATTTTATAAAAAATTGTACTACATTGCTTGATGATATGAATAATAAAAGGATTTGAAACCATTTTGGTACTATCGTTTACAGTTTCCAGTTCCGTTATGTTCTATTACATTGATGAATTGTGGTTTTCCACTCAGTCTAGTATTAAAATTTTCGTGGTATATTTTGTTATTTTATTTTGAACCGAATTTCGAAGAAAAAATGGTAATTGGTGGTCACATTAAAACACTGCAGTCTAGAAGAAGAAATTGCCATCCTTTCTCTACCAAATATCTTCTCTAACATGAAGTTTGAAAATAATTTAAAAATCGGTTGACAACCAATGGTCAATGACTTTTGCTAACAAGAAACAGTTTTAAAATTAACTATCTTATTCCAAAAATATAGTTCATATTTTCATTTGTGCAGCAGTTTATATATCATATCAAAGATTTCTCCTTCTTCAACTCTGAAAACCAGTTCCGATAAGACTTTCTATAGCAAACACAAATTACTTATTTTTAACGAAACATCAATATTCAAGTTGTAGATTTTTGGTGTGAAATATCTTTTTGCGGAAAGAGATAAAACGAAATGGTGTCGGAAAGTGGAGAAAAGGACACAATTTAAGTATTTTATAAGTACCGTGTGGATCATTGAACAAAAAAATGACAATATATTTTTCTTTAATTTCTGATGTTCTTTTGTTTTATTTTTTATCACTAAAATATTTCACATAAAAGCTACAATTTCTGCCTACACTTTTTTCAACTAAAAATAATTTTTTTCTACTACCGATCGTAAAGTACTAACTTTCTGCACGCTGTAGAGTGTGTAAAGTAAACTTTACGCACTAGTGCGCAAAGTGTTTTTACCTTACGCACTAGTGCGTAACGTAACAATCCAAACATACCTATTAGAGCACCGATAATAAACATATCTTATTTTAAAAACGTTAAATGTGTTTATTTAATTTTATGTAGTCCATTTATTTAATATCACGGTATTATTATAAAACATACCACCTAATTTTCAGTATTCTTTAACAATAATGATTGATTTTTTTACAATTCTGAAGTTTCATTTATATTCTTGACATTGACATTAGACAAAGAAATAATAGACATTGACGGATTTAAAATTAAGTTGGCAATAACAGTATTGTGATTTTTAAATGACCTATGAAGTTTTGACGTAATAGGTAAATTTTGACGTTTCACATTATTATTAGAGAATTTAGGTCCATTTCGGTAGTAGAAAAAATATTGTATGCAATTCGTGCGAAAAGTGAGCTTTTTTCACTCATGGGATTGTCGCATTCGCCTACGGCTCATGTGACAAAATTCCCATTCGTGAAAAAATCTCACCTTACGCACTTGTTGCATAAATAACTATTTCTACGATCGTGCAAAAAGTATTAATTTTTTTGCACTATTTACAGTGCAAAAAGTAAGTTTGTTAATAGGCAACGTAAGTTTATTCATAGTTATTTATAGATGGCGTTTGACAGTGACAATTTTATTTCTCTAGTTGTCAGCTTGACATTTGAATATTTGGTGTTAATGTAATATTCTGGTTCAATAAAATTTTAAAAAATCTATTTAATTCGATCGTAGAAAAAATGTTGTGTACAACAGCAAAAAGTGTATTTATTGCACTCGCTTCGCTCGTGCTGCAAACTTCATGCCTCATGCAAAAAATATACACTTTTTGAACTAGTTACACAAATAACTATTGTAGATTGTGTTAAAAATAATGTACGACGAATAACGAATAACGTCATGTATTTTTACATACATACTACGCATTGAAATTCTATGACAGGGTGTCCCTATTATCGTGCTCACCATGAGTATCGTGGAAACCGTAAAGGATACAAGGTAGGTTAAATGGCACGAAATATAGAGCTTATCAAGGCTTATACTCTTATGTGCAAAAATATTTTAGTAAAATCGACTCGTTTTTGTTTCATAGGCCAAAAACTGATTTTTGTCATTTTCATTTTTCCATTATAACATCTTTATTTATGAAAAGATTTTAATGCGGTTTTTTCATTCTTCGAGCACTTTTTGATGTAGATTTTGAAAAAATTATAATATTTTTTCCAACTTATTAGATTTTGAGATATTAACACCAACTTTAATTTTTTAAACACAAGCCATATGGCCATTAAAACCCAATTTTTATTCTCTTGTGGAGTGTTATTATTATTATTATTCACTACAATACCTTATTTTTAGAAATAATGGAGTTATCGCCATTATTTGATTTTTTTTATTGTCCTCCCTAATTTTTATGAAATAAAACAAAAACACTCAAGGCATATTTTGATTTATCGATTAAAAACTTATTAGGTGCCTCTGTATCATTCAAGTAATACTGGACTTTTAAAAAACTAAGAAATTAAAAATTCTTTTAATTTTCATGTAGGCCATGTAAAAAATTGTTTCAAATAGATATCTGTCAAAGTTTTGATTTTGTTGTAGAATTTATCTCGCGTGGCTGTGGATGCTTTGAAAATCGATTTAGATGGTTTGCTGCATTTCTTGAATATCGTGATTACAACAAAAACAAAACTTTGACAGATATCTATTTGAATCAATTTTTTACATGGCCCACTTAAAAATTAAAAAAAATTTTGATTTCTTATAGTTTTTTAAAAGCCTACTACTAAGTATTTGAATGATACGCACCTAGGCACCGAATAAGTTTTTAATCAATAAATCAAATTTATGTTTTGAATGTTATTTGTTTTATTTCATAAAAATTAGGGAGGCAAATAAAAAAAAATCAAATAATGGCGATAACTCCATTATTTTTTAAAATAAACCATTGTTGTAATATATCATTTTAAAGAGAATAAAAATTGGGTTTTAACTAAGCTATAGCCAGCTAGTATTAAATATTCAAAATATATAGAATGTTCCATTAAAAAAAAATAAATAAACATAAGTTGTGTTTCATTCTCTACTTTTTGGTGGTATTTTGTTTTATTCTTTCACCAAAAGTTTGTTCACACCAAAATCTACAATTTTTTCTTTAGACTTTTTTATATTTCTAAAAAGAAATTCGTTGTCAAAATATGTGGACGTATCCTGCATTTATTTGCTCTGGATTTAAAACTTGAGCAGAATTGGACTCATGAAAGATCATTGGGTAATGAGATCTGCTGGTCAAGGTTGTTTTGTAAACGAATGACTTGATGTTCGACAGCTACAGGTTTACAGGTTGAAGAATTTAGTATTCAGTGCCTTATTTTGTCTACTATCACGAGTACCTATATGTCACTTGCGGTGGTATAACCTCTGCTCAGCAATTTCCACGATAATATCGATAAAAAAAGGCTAAGATCGCCAACTTTACAACAAAGTCACAAAGAAGCAAATAAACTAGTAAGAACTGAATCACCGATTTTCAACACAGATTCAAGAATTCAAGAATCTAGTACAGTAGACATAGAATTTAAGTCACTGGATTTATTTTGCATTTTTTGTTCAAGACTTTTCCGGGGCTCGACCGAGTTGATGAGGACCATTAATTCCGAAACGTTGGTGCCGTTATAACAACGCCTATATTATATTTACACTATACATCAGATCGGCGCGTCCAAATAAAAACAGAAAGTCCAGTGGTTTTTGTTCGTTGGGAGGTCGAGTCGAAATACGACGATTTCCGATATTCCATGGTTAAACAGGTTGTAGGCTTTGATTGGGAAGCATACTCGCCATATTATAATTACTCATGTTGCTTTAAGAAACGAAACAGGTGAGTTTTATAAACCAAATGGTCCTATTGTGATACGCTGTACTTGAAAACAGTTGTATATAGTCAAAATCGCGCCAGCTACAGAATGATTATAAATGAAACTGCATCCATTAAAGGCCAAACGGTCTTAATAAAAAAACATCTGCAGTTTTTTAACGCCATGTCTTATAATTTTTGAACCAATGCAACGTATTCATTTTATTTTAACAATTGTAGCTGCTAGTTTTACTTTTCAAACGTGCCCCTGTTTTGCTTGAAATTATGTCTGCGTCTTGTGCGAATAATATTCATATTATATAAAGTACTGAATTATAATGCAAGCCATACCCTTATTTGATACTTCATTCTCTTACATTCTGGTTGTTATATTTTCCACTTTGCTGCAAGGAAAGGACGTTGAGGAGAAGGCGTGAGCGATTAATGCGAAAAATAATAATGGTCTGCAGGCATTCATGTGGCGTTTTATGTTTCATGTTTTAGTTGAACTTCATATTATGATAAATTTTGGTTGTCAGATATGCTATACGCAAAATGGTATAAAACCGGGGTCTATTCTATTTCACGTACCAAAATCAGCATTCAATTTACAGTAAAATTCATTACATGCAGATTACAAACTTAGGGTGTGAACTTCAAGATGAAACTGCACAATTTATTGACGTGTAAATAACCTGTAAGAAAATTGCTCTAAAATATTTTCCAGGGGATAGTTTCAAAGCGTACCTACCTGAGTAACAGTCAAGGGCTGCCGGTGAATTTTTGATCCTATACCAAATCATAAGAAGTTTTATTTAGGATCAAAATGAGAATGTTGGCGAAAAAAAATTGAAGATTGTACGACACTTTTGTCACTCCATTTTTCCACTGGCCATTTTTTTCCATAGTATTTTTTCCACTGGACATCTTTTCCCATAGTTTTTTTTCACAGGTCATTTTTTCCCATAGTTTTTTTTTCATATGTTATTTTTTCGCATAGTTTATTTTTCCATGAGTAATTTTTTCTCATGGTTTATTTTACGATTGTACGACACTTTTGTCACTCAATTTTTTCCACTGACCATTTTTTCCCATAGTTTTTTTTCCATAGGTCATTTTTTCCCATAGTTTATTTTTCCACTACGTTTTTATTTATTGTCAATTTATTGACATTTGTTTTCTGTATAATTCAACGAAGTAAAATGTCGAAGCAGAAGTCCATATTGTCCGCTGATACGAAGAAAAAAAAAAGAAGGCAGGATTGCAGAGTATCTTCACAACGTGGGCCACAGCATCTCGTTTGAATTCACGATTTTGGAGACAGAATGTTTTTGATAGTATGTAAGATCTGAAATATCTTAATATATTTACGAATAAATTTTTTGTTTATTGAAAATTTTTGAGGGAAATTTTAGTGGAAAAAGAAGCAATGGGAAAAGTGGCCTATGGAAAAAAAGGTCAGTGGAAAAAAAAAGCAATGAGAAAAGTATTCTATGGAAAAAAAGGTCAGTGGGAAAAAGAATCAGTGGGAAAAGTGGCCTATATGGAAAAAATGGAGTGAAAAAAACGACTGGGAAAAAGTGGAGTGACAAGAATGTCTCACTACCAAAATTGAAAAACAATTTAGGTACAAAAAAAATTCCGAAAACCCCATCGCCTCCCTGGAAAGTCCTGAAACTTAATACATTTGAATCTTTGATGCAATCTAAGACAAAGTTTTTTTGCTTTTGAAAAAATATTAATTTTTAGGAAAGCTACATAATAAAAAATTGAACTGCTGGTAACTTTTCCAAAAATTAATATTTTTCCAAAAAAATCTTGTCTTAGATTGTATCAAATATTATTAAAACACTTATTTAAAAAAATTCAAATTTATTAAGTTTCAGAACTTTCCAGGGGGAGCGATGTGGTTTTCGGAATTTTTTTCTCAAACTGTTTTTCAATTTTTTTTTCGCCAATATTCTCATTTTCATCCCAAATGAAACCTCTTATAATTTGATATAGGTCTCTAATAAAATAGACGAGCCTTTTTTTTCCTTGCGCGTCGCCTGTGGAAAGTGGGAGGTTCTAACTATACATCTATCCTAGGACTTCCAGGTGATAGTTTGACAGTACATATAATGTAGAATGATTTTGTTTTTTTTTAAATGTCAGGTTTTGACGTATTTGAAGATTCTTTCTGACTTCCGGTTTAGCCAGAATTGACACCAATTCTTGATTTTTAAAAGTTAGTCCATTTTTAGAATCCTGGGAAAATTCTGAATAGGTTTCAATTATTTAGGTGAGGTAATCCAACTTGACTTTTTTAGAGTCAAGTTTTGTTTTGAATCTAGAGTGCTGCGATGAACTTTAAATCATCATAAATGACATAGAAAATAATGGAAAAATACAAATTTAACTTTTAACCAACAAATTTAATAACTAGTCTTTTAATCTTTCGAAATTAGTTCCTTGCAAAAAGTCTTTTTTTTTAAATGGCATCAATCTGCAGCACCCCCCCAAATTAAATACAACTTTTCAAGACCAAGCCAACGGTACCGTCAAATCCAAAATCCATTAAGAATTAAACTCAAAAAAACTTTTAAGTAAGCCATAAAAACAAAAACAAAAATTGTTTAACAGCTTTCTCTTGAATATAGTAACATTAAGAACAATGAAGAGACAAGTAAATATTGTCCTACGCGTTAGCAGAACTGGATTGTTTGTTAATAAAGTTTCTTATAAGTGACAAATAATTTTAGTTTTTCGCATGGCTTACTTTAAAATCATTTATACTATTTTATTAATACTCAATGGATTTAAGGTTTGACGGTACCGTTGGTCTTGAAAAGTTGTATTATTTAATTGAAGGGGTGCTGCAGGCTGTTGCCATTTGAAAAAAAAAGATGTTTTGTAAGAGCATTTTTAAACTGATATGTGAAAAAGTAAAAAGTTTAATAATCTTTTTTTTAAAATCGGCATTAAAGTACCTCAAAATCGTCATTAGTGATAGAAATAGTCATTAAAGTAATCCATTATTGTATGATTTTTGTAGTTGGCCGAGGTCCGAGGTGACAGATAAACGTAAACATAAATTTTTCATTGCTTGTGACTATAATTATTGTGTTGTAATAAAAGGTAAATAAATACAGTTTTTTCCTACGAGCGTGCGGAAAGTATCACTTTTCCGCACGCATATTAGTTTCTAAAGTTGCACTTTTCCGCACTAGCGCAGAAAAATACGTTTTTCCGCACTAGTGCGGAAAAGTAATTATATTTTTATTTGCATTTTTGGGTAATTTTATACAAATTTAATGAAATTAAATCATTTCTGTTTATACTAACTCTTTTGAAGCAGCTCCTATAACTTATCAAAAATCACGTAGCATATAGTCATGACTCATGACTGTCTCATTTTGACGTTTCTCAGTCACATAACAATTAACAAACGTCAAGTCAAAAAGTAGAGTCTAGTTTCTTAATTAAGTAAAAAATGTATTCATCACGCTCCTAGGAAAAATATTATTCCTAACACATGCGGAAACTGTCTTTTCCGTACTCGACTGCTTGACCGAACTCCGCTTCGCGTCGTTCGGGCAACGGCAGCCGCGTGCGGAAAAGTACAACTTTCTGCACTTGTTAGGAAATAGTTATTTATGCAACAAGTGCGTAAGGTGAGATTTTTTCACGAATGGGAATTTTGGCAAATGCGACAATCCCATGAGTGAACAAGGCTCACTTTTCGCACGAATTGCATGCAATGTTTTTTCTACTACCGAAATGCATCTAAATTCTCTAATAATAATGTGAAACGTCAAAACTTACCTATTACGTCAAAATTTCATGTCATTTAAAAATCACAATACTGTTATTGCCCACTTAATTTTAAATGAGTGAAATTAATCAATGTCTATTATTTCTTTGTCTAATGTCAACGTCAAGAATATAAATGAAACTTCAAAATTCAATCATTATTGTTTAAGAATACTGAAAATTAGGTGGTATGTTTTATAATAATACCGTGATGTTAAATAAATGGACTACATAAAATTAAATAACCACATTTATAGCTATTAACATATCAAGGAATGTTATGACTATCATAACTGCCGCAGATGTCGGTTTGAAATCCGAGTTCGTAGAGCGAGGATTTTAAGACATCTAAGGCTGTTATGATTCATAACATCCGTGATTTCTTCAATAGTTTATCGGTTTCAGAAAATAAAGACATTATTAATAGATATTACCTTTTGATATTCTCTTATTAATAACGTTTTCATTTCATTAGTTGGTCAAGCCTGTATGGGTTGATTTGTCGCCTTGGTTACAGTTATATTTTGTTTGTTTTTATTTGTTACCTTTTTTCATATTACTTACATAAATGTTTACATTTTTAATGTCACAACGGCTACATAAAAATGGACCTTGGATTGCCTGAAAATACATTTCAGTTGGATTTTAGTATTTAATTATTATTGTTTGTAGTTTTCTGTCTGTTTGTATTAATAAATAGCCCTATAGTTTCATTATTTATTATTTCATCTGTTGACAGTTATTGACAGATCTGTATTGTAATATTACCGTACAAGCAATACATATAACTGTACAACTTTAGTTATGACTTATTTACCAGCCTACTTTTGCATATGTAAACAAAGGATTAATATCCTGAAACCGATAAACGTTTTTAAAAAGATATGATTATTATAGGTGTTCTAATAGGTATGCAATTGTTTAGCATGTTACTTTTTACGCACTAGTGCGTAAGGTAAAAACACTTTACGCACTAGTGCGTAAAGTTTAACTTTACGCACTCTACTGCGTGCGAAAGTTGGTCCTTTACGATCGGTAGTAGAAAAATACCTATAAAAAATAGTTAATTAATTTTAATTTCACAGTTTCTGGATTAAAAAAAAAATTTAATATGCACCTCACCATTAAAGTTCATTTTTATCACTCATGTGGTTTATTTGCTAAACTCCACATTCATGATAAAAAGTTGAATTTTAATGCCTTGATACATAAATAACTATTAATGAATCGTTTTTTATTGACCCTGTTTTATGGTGCTATAAATAATCCGCTAATCTGCTAACTAATTTAAGGTTAGAATGTATGTATGTACCTACCTCATTATTAAATTTGTTGGTTAAAAGTTAAATTTGTATTTTTCATTTGTGTCAAAATAGTTTAAACCTATTCAGAATTTTCCCAGATTTCTGAAAATGCAATAATATACAGGATGTTCCATTTAAAAATCAAGAATTGGTGTCAGTTCCGGCTAAACCTGACATTTTACGTCTATATTAACTGTGCCGCGTTTCATTTTGATATCGCGAAGAACAAGGGGCAAAATAGGAGTGCCAATGATATCGTTGTCGCCCTACAATCCTCGTGATTAGTTTTAATCAAAGACTTTATAAAGTTATTTTCTATAGTTTAGATTCTAAAATTTTTGTCACTCTAAAAACAAATATGTAACTTTATTGGAGTATGATCAAAATTAATTATTAATTATTTATTTTTTTGGTTTATTTTTATTTTCTGTACGGTTTTTCTTTGTGGGATGCATTTTCAGAAAATACAGATGAAAACCACAAAGGATACTTAATATTAAAAAAAGAGAACATTTCTCATATAATAGCATTATTAAACGTAATGTAATCCCTTGTTTATTTTTGTTACTATGTTAATCACATATTCTTCCTCTCAGTAGTCTAAAGGTCTAAATTTATAAGGTCCTGAAAGACTCCTGACAAGAAGTATGTGTTTTGTTATTTATGTGTATATTATTTTATTGTCAGTTTTGTTAAAAAAATTAAGGACTAGTTTTATTGAATTTTACTACATCCTTTCTGCACGATTAAATGTCCGAAGCTAATGAGTGGAAAAAAAGTTAAATTTTTAATAAAAATTATTCTTTTAGTAGACATTTTTCATTCACTGTGTTTTTCCTTGACGATTCAAGTAAAAATGTTATTAAAACAATATTGTTGTAAAAGTACCTACTGTAGGATTTATGTCAAAATAAAAAATTATAATGTGAAATTCAACAGTTACATTAAGAAAGAAACAGATATAAACGAATGTGAAATACTAAAAAAGGTCATGTGGAACTAAAATATGTACTGTTTGTTTTTTTCTAAATTAATTAATCGACATTAAAGTAATCCCAGACTTTAAGAGTAGGCATCGTAAATCATTTCTAAACGAACAACAGCTCTTAATATTTTACGTAACCAGTATCCTATTATAACCGAGTGAACTAACATTAATACTTTCACTCGTTTCACTAATGCCCACACTGTCGATCTGCCCGCAGACGTTGAGGTATACCGTAAGTTTTCTAGTCACGACAAGCCTAGGCGAACTTGCTAACAACTTTCACTACTGCTTCTTGATCTTCTTTATATTATTGTTATTGTGTGCCGTAGGTACGTATTGTAATTATTATGCTTCCTCTACATTGTTTGCCTTCACTGAATGTTCCTGTTATTGTTTTTAATTTCAATAAATAAGCGGTAACGTTACCACGACCGGTGCCGTTGGTAAAATTCGTTGTTAAGAGTTTAAAGATCCGTGAATGCGGTTATGTCAGCGCCGAATCTACTGAATTAGTTATGCTAGGTAGTTTGACACTAGTTGAGGATTTTGCCAGATTATGTTACGAAAGGTTAACAGAAGCAACATTTGAGTATTACAAAGACAAGGACCAGATCTTAAGATTAGATGGTTTTTGAATGCGGGACAACTTGTACAAGATCGTCTGGAATATTTATCTAATATTAAAATTTATCGATAATGTAAAAGTGGTCAAACCAGAGGCGTCTTGAGTTCGTTCATGGATATGGAAAAGTGGCTCTCTGGTTGTTATTAGATAGTACTCGTCATACAGAGGTTCAATTAGCTGCAACACAATTTTATTGTTAACTGTATCGTTAATAGTATCTTCGCAAATAAGAGGAAGAAATTCAGTCTGACAAGTGGATCATGTTAACTATTAACAGGGCTATAAGATAGTGTACAATTAGCTTTTCTGTGGTTTCTGGTTCATTCCACAGAAAAGTTTGAAAATTATTAATAAAACACATTTTTGAAACTGCGGAAGAAATAAATCAATAAAGACTCCAAAAGATATTAAATATCAGACATTTGCCGCTTTTTGCGCATTAGTGTATTTAAATAAACGTCTGTTTCTTTAAAATATTTATTCAATATGGGCCTGTTTGAACCACCAGCTAGGTTTATGCCATGTGCCAATAACAGGCACATGTCACTATCTATGAATACACTTCATGATCCGCTCATATTATACACGTATCTAAAAACGAATGATAAAACAAATTTACATATGGAACCCTAAAAATGTACTATTGGTTGAAATAGATTACCAACGGGAAAGTACCAGGTGTGACCTAAATTCTCTCGTTAATTTGTTATTGTCGAGAAAAGGGTGGTGCAAAAGCATGGGGAAATTTTAAAATAAAGGATATCTCATTTCAAGTCGCCCCCGGCAGTTTTTCATATACCTCGTTTTCACATATAAATAAGGGAAGTACGTTATGTAGGTATGTAATGAACGTATTCAGCTTTAAAATATATGTTCTAAGTGATTGTGCTTACTTGAGATAAAATTTTGGTGCAAAGCCAGTTCCTGATAAGAATTATTTCCAATTTTGCAGACCACAAGCTATTTTATTTCCAAAATGTCTTATTTCATAAAACATGTACTACCAAGATTTTGTGGATTTATAACTCCTCTTTTGTTCCTTTTCGTACATTTTAAATTTTCCATGAATCATGGCATAGCTCATCTGTGAACGAAAATGAGTCCTATTGTACGTTAGTCCAATTTTGGTGGTCTTCTCTTCAACGTAAACGTTCATCACGTTTTGAGAATTTGGTATCTTAGGAAGCTTCTACTTCTTAAACTGCCCTCATGTGGTCTGCTTCTTATATTAGTTTCAATGCCATGAGCTGCTAAATAGATTTAGTAATTTAGGACTGTTGAATTTCATGACGATGAAAGATTTTACCAAATACTTATTGTTTTATCCATTTGAATCCTGTCCGCTACCACTGCAACTCGACTTCACCGCACCTCCAGCAAGCATTATATTGCGACGTGAAAAGTCCTCTTTGTCTAACAGCCTTCTAATAGACTCGGCATTAAAAAAATTGTTATTGAATTTTAATTATGTAGACAAAATGTTGATGCTTTAAAAGGCAAGCTAATTTTTTATTAGCCAAACTATTGTCTCTGGTGTTAGCTTTCACTAATACATTACATCATCTTTAAGCAAAAGCATTTCGAATTTTAAATTTCATGCATTGTTCAATACAAAAATTGCATTGGGAGGACGAAAGACTGGTCGTTATTATATTTTACAGTTGTTAAAGTTAAGTACAGTTGGACAATGATGCAAAACACAAAACGTTATTTTGTTTCTATTTAAATGCAGTAATTTTATACTAAATAATGCAAATGGATAAATAATTTATGCCTGAAAGGAACAGTGGTTTTTTCAAATATTTCATAGCACTAATACACGGATGGGTCGTAAGTGCAAAAAACAAAAACGGGCACAACCAAAATAGTTTCAGGTATATTTTCAGTAAATTTAAAAAAATTATTGGAAGATAACTGCACGTCCTTATTAGAATTATTTAAAAAATGTAATCTAATGAATATTTTGTTAATTTTAATTTTAAAATTTAAGAGAATGCGTTATTTGTTTTGGACCGTAACGTTTTTCCTTAGGATATTTGACTGTTTTTTAAATATATTTTTTTGTTTATAATATCTGCTAGTTCTATGAAAAAAACGTTTAAGTTTTTTATGCACATCCAGTGATTATTATCTAAAGGTTATTCGTGATATTGTTTAATTTTCTTTTTTTTTATTTGGGCTTTTCACCACATTCTTGAATATTTTGAATTTCCAGATAATCTAAAAATTATCTGGATTTAAAAAATAACTTTTACGCCTGTGAATTTACGTTAAAGGTCAGTTACGCCATATTTCCTAGACGTTTCGGACACTCGATCTGTTTTTCTTTTTTTTTATCTTAGCATTAAAAAGGAAACAGATGAAGTTTGCGACTGTGAAATATCATTATTTTATTTAAATTCTGACAAAAAAAAACAACATTTAACTCTTCCTTTGACGTAAAGGCGCAGGCGTAAAAGTTATTTTTTAAATCCTGATATTTTTTAAATTATCAGGAACTTCGAAATGTTCAAGAATGTGGTACTTAATAAGTCCAATAAGTAAATTAATGATTATTAAGCTTTGATTTTTTTTAAAACTTTTCAGAAGTGAAAATATAGAAATTTCAGGCATTCAAAAATGTATAACTAAAATACCAATGGTTGCACGAAAAAGTTTAATAATTACTAAAAAAAATTTAGGGAATATAAACTACCGTTAAAAATGTATTTTTATACATTACAAACAATATGATACCTCTTCCGGTTTACCCGGAAATTACCTCAACTTTCGATTTTTAAATGAAACACCCTGTATATTTTTACATATTTGATTGCAGGGCAACATTCTGAATATACCGTGGGAGTTTAGTGAATTTTTGAGCCGATGCGCGATGTTCAGTTCTTTCAAGCATTTTAAGAAATTCGTCTAGAGTGCTTTGAAATCCCAAAATTCGTTCTACGGGAAGTAAACTGCAAAGGAGAAATATAATTTTTATTTTACTAACAACTATACGAAATGTCCAAAGTTTTCACTTTTTTATCGAAATTTATTTATTTTTTCAAATGGGTAGGTGGTGGCTCGTATAGTTTTTGATACATTATAATTTTTTTTTCTGATTTCATTGATATCCATGTCATATCTATGCCATTTTTTTTCAATTTGATTGCATTCGTTTAAAAATAAAAAATCCACTTTCAAAATAATTTTCCTTGAACCGTAACATAGTGACCTTTGCACTACGAATTGACAGATTGTAAAACAAAATAACGATGACGTTCGTAAGCAATAAGGCGAGCAATAAGGTCTACTTTCTCTCACTTTTTTTTATGGCCTTCGGTCACTTTCTCTCACTTCATATTGAAAGATGAATGTTTTCAGCAAACGCAGTAAATTTTTTATTCACTGCTAATAAACTAAAACAGAAACATAATGCGAGGTTGGAACCAAACGACCCCGTTGCCTACGCTTATGCTTTTATATACTGGGTGTCAACGAAATTATTAGACAAGTCATACCTCCCAGAACTTTCTAGATGTAAAATTGAGATTTGGAGGACATAATATACAGGGGAAAATACAAATTTTTCGATATTTGTCACATTTCTGTAATTTCCGGTTTCGCCGGAAATGACCTCAACTATGAAATTTTCAACACAACACCCTGTATATTTTTATATTTTTGGATTCTAGAGACGATTTAAGGTGCAACTGCACTTGTTTGAGTAATGTTTTAACCCACTTGATTTTTTTAAACCTATTTTTTATTTCTGCATCTAGATTGGATGTAAATACAAATTAATGATTTAAGCACATTTGAAGAGAATCTAGATACAGAAATAAAAATAGGTCTAAATAATCAAGTGGGCTAAAATATTTCTCAAACAAGTGCAGTCGTACCTTAAATTGTCTCTAGAATCCAAAAATGTAAAAATATATAGGGTGTTGCATTTAAAATTTCATAGTTGAGGTCAATTCCGGCGAAACCGGAAATGTAGAAATATTTGCATTTTCCCCTGTATATTATGTCCTCTAAATCTCAATTTTATATCTAGAAAGTTGTGGATGCTATGGCTTATCTAATAATTTCATTGACACCCTGTATAGTTAGTAACGCGAAACACTTACATACATTATACCTAAAATAAGTAGATATTAAAATTTGAAACAAAGGAAAACTTTATATTTAATTTTATCTAAGATAATAGATTTAAATAAATATTGTAGCAATAACGGTATTTACGTGTTTTTCATTATTTTTTGTTGTTATTATAATAATTAAAAGTTGGTTTGGTAACTAAATATTTAGAATGGGATATTTTTAGTATTTTATAATACTTTTGCGTGAAACCTGCCCCATCACTTCCATCAGAGATTTCTTCATACAAAAGATGGCACAAAAAATGTACATACACTCCACGCTGGAAATAAATACCTATAAATGTAACCAACCCTTTTACACCGATCGAGTGAATACACTTTTAATGGTAGGTCAACTTGCGAAACTTGTTTATAAGCTCCCCTATCATCGAATTTCGGAGACAAAGGGTTACTTGTGTTCCAATTCTCGCTTTGGTTACGTTCAAATAATAAACAGAAGCACAAACAAAATACAGATAATCGCCACCTTTGGTTTTTGCACACTCATACATTATTGTCATTATTGTTATCTTTGAACTCGCAAAGGTTATAAAAAATTTTAAGTTCTAAATAAGTTTGTTATTGTTACTACGTATTTTGTTTATATGCGACGTATTGTCGGAACTAGGTCGTTATCTTTCTTTTATCGTACACTGGGTAGAGAAAAAAGTATTTGTCAATAAAAAGTGGTTCCTATATACGTAAATGGTAGATGGTGTCCCAAATAAATACGACCATTTTGATTTACAAGTGTTGTTTGTATCTAAATGAGCGTTTTGGTTCAATAGTTATAGGTGATTGGATTCCGGCCTAGGCCGGAAAAGTAATTTTCCTGGACTAGTTTTTTGATGGTTGCTTAGTAATGGACTAAAATACTAGAATACGCTATTTTGGGGTCTGAAATTGCGCTGAGAAAGTAGACATTCCTGAGCAATTTCAGAAAAAAACATATTTTTTACACTATTCACATACATAGACAGTGTGATCCATTTGAAAGCGGACCACCTTAAAATGGCTATTTTTGGTCCGATTTTAATCAACTTTTTTTTATACCCTTAAATGCATTGTGAACATTAAGTAACTCATAAAATAAGTAAATAAAAACAGCTCATAAACAAATTATTTTTTTGGGAAGATTATTTCAACATTTCCAGATAAATTAATTTTTGAAAGTAATAATATCAATTTTTAACATGAGGTACTTTTGGATGAAATTTGGTACAGACACATTTTAGGGGGCGCTGAATACAGTGGAGTACTAAGTTTCATGAAAAAAAAATCGTTAATATGATTTCTTGAATTTTTGCTCCAAAAAAATTGCAAAGTAGGCCTTGATTTGTCACAAAATGGTGTTTTCCATTATCAAAATCGGACCAAAAATAGCCACTTTACAGGGGTGGCCCACTTTAACTGGGTCACTCTGTATATGTGACGTCATCGATAATTTTTTAAAAGGAACCTATCCATATTTTATTCTAAAAATTTATAGTCCTTTTACAAAGGAATTCAGTGATATAATTTTTTTTTGTAAACGCATTCTAGGGAAAATATCATTTTCATTAAATGTTCAAAATGTGCACCGTTAACAATTTGACAATGACCAATTTTTTGTAATAAAAATGAAGTTTTAAATTGTAATAAAGAAAATGAAGTTTTGAAAATGAGGTTTTCCTAGGTTGCGTTTACAAGAAAAACAAAACATTATATCATTAAATTCCTTTGTAAAAGGTTTATCAATTTTTAGAATAAAATATAGGGTGTCCCATTTAAAAAAATATCGATGACATCACAGATAATAATTTGTGAAGTGTTAAAATATTTTTTTCCTTACGTACACATAGAGCAATCTGATATTATTAGTTGACGTGTATTTGTATTTTTGCGAATGCAAAACAGAAGAAAAATTATGAATATTATTTTTGGGACACCGTGTATTCTTTAAAGGTTTCGCCATAGCCTGATAAAACCATATATAGGAGGAAGTTGAAGAAGAAGAGGGAGAAGAGGAAAAGAAGAAGATACACTAGAACAATAATGGTATTTATTTTAATAAAATGGTAAGTTGGCTATACAATACTATACATATTGGATAGATAAGACAATTCAACGCAACCATTTGAAAACGCTTTCTTTGATTTACGATTATTATAATTTTCAGCTTTAGAATAAAAATAATAAAATAATATTAGCGATATATTATAGTTCCATATGTCGTTGATAATATGAAATCGACTAGAAGTTAAAAACTGTCACACTATACAGGGTGTCCCACTTATCTTAGAAACGGTAAGAGATACAAGGTAGGTTAAATGACACCAAATGTAAAGCTTAGCAAGGCTTACTCGCATGTGCAGAATATTTTAGTAAAATATAAAAAAATTATTTTTAATTTTTTTTAATTGTTTCAAAGGCAAAAAATACTGATTTTTGTCATTTTCATTTTTTTATTATAACTTTTTTATTTATGGAAATATTTTAATGCGATTTTTTTCATTCTTAGAGCATTTTTTTATGCAGATTTTGAAAAAACCATAATATTTTTGCTAACTAAAACCCCAATTTTTATTCTCGTTAAAATGATATATCACAACAATACTTTATTTTTAGAAATAATGGAGTTATGGCCATTATTTCATTTTTTTTTTATTTTCCTCCCTACTTTTTAAATAATAATTAGGCTTTTTAGAAACTAAGATATTAAAAATTCTTTTAATTTTCAAGTAGGCCATGTAAAAAATTGTTTCAAATATATATCTGTCAAAGTTTTGTTTTTGTTGTAATTTGAGTAAAGAATTTTTAATTTTAATTTTTAATAACGAGGACAGATATGAATATACGAAATTCAAGAAATGTAGCAAACAAATATCTAAATCGCTTTCCAAAACGTCCACAACCCACACGAAATAAATTATTACAACAAAAACAAAACTTTGACAGATATCTATTTGAAACAATTTTTTACATGGCCTACTTGAAAATTAAAAGAATTTTTAATTTCTTAATTTTTTAAAAGCCTAATATTTTTAAATGATACGTAGGCACCTATTAAGTTTTTAATCAATAAATCAAAATATGTGTTTTTGGTTTATTTCATAAAAATTAGGGAGGACAATAAAAAAAATTAAATAATGGCGACAACTCCATTAGTTTTTAGAATAAACCACTGTTGTAATATATCGTTTACAAGACAACAAAAATTGGGTTTTAATTAATCCAGAGCCAGCTACGACATTGAAAATTGAAAGTTGGTGTTAAAATCTCAAAATCTAAAAGATCTTTTTCAAAATCTGCATCAAAAGTGCTCTAAGGAAGAAAAAACCGCAATAATATATTTTAGTAAATAAAGGAGTTATAAAGAAAAAATTAAAATGACAAAAATCAGTTTTTTGCTTACGAAACAAAAACGAGTTGATTTTACTAAATTATGTTTGCATATACCCTTGATAGGCTCTACATTTGGTGAACACAATAAGTGGGACACCCTGTATACTTACTATTGTCATAAAATCGTAATTTTTCTTTTCCTATTTATTTATTAGAAGATACAAGGAAAACGAAATGAATAAACCGCTTGCACTTTAAAAATGTTATATAATTCAATACAGGTAACATATTTTCCGATGAACATGGAGCAGTTATTTGTCTGTGCAGTGGTGTTTACCTTTACCTACTCGTCTTTTATTATAATCAGTGGTCATAAACCTAGTATAAAAATATAACCATCTTTAAACAGGAAATATTGTATGTGCCTAATCATTTTCACGATATTCTATAATTATGGGCAACCTTTTGTCCCTTGTAAATAAGTTTTCTGACATTCTACAAACGATTCCGCTGTTATATAAACGCCAATCAAGAGATTTCTGTAGACACTATTTATATACAGGGTGTTCATTAAGTATGTACAATAAATTTAACAGAAGATTATTTGAGTGATTTTAAGACAGAAAGTTCATACAAACATGGGTCCGAAAATGCTTCGTTTTCAAGATACAGGGTGTTAAACTTTTTAAAAAAATTTGGTTTTTCGTAAATATCTTAAATATCCGTTACCCAAATTTGTTGTAATTTGGCAATGTTATTTGTAGTGTTAAGGGGCTAATTACGCACTAACTTGATAAAATTTATTAAGTCCAGTGGTGTCCCGAGCGGCACCTTAACGAATACTTTTGACAAAAAAATGTACGCCACTGACTATTTTGTAATTTTTATATTTTTTTTGGGTTAAGCAACTGAAAATACAACGTTTATGTATCTTGCATTTTTTTCGGATCTTGCTTAGTTTTCGAGACAGAAAATTAAATTCAATTAAGAAACATGGGAAAACGTAGGAAATAATCAAGGGTTGCATTGGAAAACGATTGCAGCATTTGGCAAACAATATGACAGCTGTTGTCAATTTATTAAGCTATTAAATTGTAATTTTTGTAAAAAGTATTTTTGGTGAAATTTTTTAAAAAAGTTTAACACCCTGTATCTTGAAAACGAAGCATTTTTGGACCCATGTTTATATGAACTTTCTGTCTTAAAATCATTCAAATAATCGTCTGTTAAATTTATTGTACATACTTAATGAACACCCTGTATATTTACGAAAAACATCTCAAATTTTATCAGTCAATTTATCTCCAGCGTTTAATACCCTCAACTCGACCTAATTAGATACATTATAAAATGTTTAAAAAATTATTTTATTAGCCACAATAAGATGTCTAGTCAAAACAAAGTAAAAAAATGTAGGAGAGGTACATAATTAATTACTTATTGAAAATTTTACATGTCATTATGAGTTTCGGTAGTATAAATGAATAGTTCTATGCTAGGATTCCCCCCAAAGTACAAACACATCAGTAAATTAGGTATACAAAAAAAATAAAACATTTAAAGTAGGTAGCGGATAAATTATACAAATAAAAATAACTTTATCGCGCTTATCTACACGTACTTAAATTTAAAGGATACACAATTGATTTCTGTCTGCACGACAATGGAGTATAAAAAAGGCGAAAATAAAACGAATCAAGTCTAATTTGTGTTATGCTAATATATCGAAAAATACCTTGAAAACATAATTTGAAGTTGTAATGATTGTAATGACATTTGCTCGTACAGTGCGCAAGTCGTCCGCCCACCATTACTGACCTACATTAAGAGCGAGGTCGATGACCTTTCGAATCTTTAATACAATCGAATGAAAAACGATGCCATGTTACTGGCCTCCTATATACGTTCACGATTTTTTTATTCGCAAATTCGATTTTTCCCGAACAACCTTTACGAATTTCCGTTGTTGTTTATTATTTAATTTCTAGACAAAAAAGTGACTTACATTGTTTGGGCACTCGTGTTACGTTTATCTAACGAAGATAAAAATAATCCCATCTACCCAGATCCCTCATTTCTTCCTGTGTCTGTTTGGTCTCGAATTGATTTCAAGCCTTCTTTAAATGTTCTAGAAATAATAAACAGTGGTGTAAATTGCATGGCATGAATTTTGAAAAATTATATTTGCACATAAATAATAATTATTGAAAAAAGGCATGTGAGGAAATAAATAAATTACCTTCAAATGATTGGATCACTGAATCCTAGAGACACTGTGCAAAACAAATCTAGGTTAACGTTCAATTGTTTCCCTTTTAAATTGTCAACTATTCCAAAGCTCACTTTTATTTTACACTATACCAAATTCACTGCAAACAGTCTTGCAAATTCACGAATTTTTAACAGTCCAAGTAAAAGATTATTTTTTCGAAATTTTGTTTTTTTATTATGTCATGTCGTTCAACTTTATTTTATTAGGAATCTGAAATATGAAATAAGTACTGTGAACGGTGAGTACACTGCCTCGCTGCTGTTAGCCGGGACTGTGCGGGTTGAATGACCTGTAGCTTACAACATCAGTGGTGGGGGGGTACGAGAAATTCGCCGCGCGCTCGCTGCATCTTGTTTCCGCTTACATATGAGAAATATACACATAACATATAGGTAAATATGGCAATATTTATGTACATTATCAAAAAATTACCATCACATTTCATATTGACACACAGTTTCAAACTGCAGGAACACCGCGAATATGAACTAGGCAAAGGATATAAAGAAAATGAAAGTAATCTGATGCTTTAGTAACAGCGACTTCGTTTCTATTGGTCTTTTTTTTGATAATAAACCCAAAGATAAGAGTATTCATTTGTTTATAAACAAACAATCTTTATTACACCATTTATAATATATACCTACCTATTTTTTACCTAAATGGAGGCTAGAAATCGAACATTATTTTCGACGTTATCCTAAAACTTATTAATAGCAAACATAGTAAGCCGAAAGGGTGTAATAATTATTAGAAAATAAAACCATAATAGTCTGAATGTAGTTTAATGAATTACATTCGGCTTACCATTTCGCTATTGCGCATGGTGGGAAGTCAATCGTAGTGAAGTAACACGGCAAGGTCCCAGAGCGTACTGCAATAGTGAGCGTTTTACGTAAAATACTCACGTGTGTTCTGCTATGTATGGTTATGCCTTTTACAGGTTCAGACTATTTTTAGACAGATATTTTTAGGAGATCTATTTTTGTGGATTTTAACGATAAGATTTTTTAATATCTAGTATTAATACAGCAGAATATTGGGTTTAGGTACATTGTCTGTAAATACAATTATCGTGATGTAAAATATTTGCAAGCAGTAACAATAATTTATTTTCGGTTTATAACAATATAATACATCTTAGCATACATGCATGAATATTAATATTAATAACCAAAAAAATATGAGTATTTTAAAATAATTAAATTGTGAAGAAATATTGATGTCAATTTTTTTTTATTGAATTTCATTTTACAAATATATATCACGAGTATACTCGATCATTGTTAATTTATATGTTCTCTTCTTGATCTTCAGAGTTGTTATACTTTAAAAAAGTTCTGATTCCGCCTTCGATCAATGAGTTTTCAACAATTTAGTCCAGATTTCGGGTCTTCATTTCGGAGACGGATTTTTTCTGTGCATAAAGTAAGATAAATTTGTCTACGCTGCCATTTTTTTTCATTTTTATTTACATATACGTTTACACTCATATTAACTGTCTATATATTTTTTTATAAAATAAGATGTGGAAACAAAAGTTTTAGTTATTTTTGCGCAGATTTTGAATACGACCTCAGGAAAACCATTCAAATTTGTATTTTGTATGGTAACACGTAACACCCCGTACCTACATTATTGCAGGATAAAAAACTATGCAAATATCTTTGAGAAATTTATAACGCATATTTACAGTAGGTATGGGGTTTTAAAATTATACAGGGAGTTTCATGACGAACAGTACAGGGTGTCAACTCTAATTTTGCCCCCCCCCCCTCTATTTCCTTATTTGTAAAGATATTATAAAATTTTAAAATGTAGCCTTATCAGAAATTTTCCGAATTTTTCAAATATAATATTCAAAATTACCTAGGGCCAATACATACAGGGTGGTGAAAAAAAAGTTGTTTTTTTTTAAATGGAATACCCTGTATATTTCTTGACAGGTTTGTAGTACACTTTGAGCTGATTTAAAGAATATATAACTCCCTTGAGTTTAGATCAAAATAAGTCGAGATATTCAAGGATAAACATGAGAAATATTTGTTTCCACACTGTCGAGGTGGCTTGATTCTGACTTACAATTGTTGACATTAGCTGTCAAAATAATGTTCCTTAGCAATAAATATCAAATACCTACATACTTAAAAATCTTTCTAAGATCAAACATGTATTTTATTAACGAAGAAAAGATGTTTTTTTAAATAAAAAAATAACAATTAACAAAAAATAAACTTCACATAATTTAACAAAATACAAAACAAAAACCACCATGATATGCTCGAAGATTATTATACACATTTTTGAAAGTGTGTTTTGCAGGGACCAGAAGTCTGGGAAATCTTGTAACAAATTCCCTACATGCTGCAGCTTGATTTTTATTACACAAAAGATAAATTTCGACAATTGCACATCTTTCTTCTATAGAATATCCCATTTTGCCCGTTAATTATATACAAGTTTTACAACAAAACGTTACAAACAATATGAACAATGTAAAAATTACATTCACAATAACAATAACATTCACAGTCACTTATTTTGACAGCTAAAAGTCAAGAATTAAGTTAGAATGCCAAGCCACCTCGAAAGTGTGAAAACAATATTTCTCATGTTTATCCTTGAATATCTCGACCTATTTTGATCTGAACTCAAGGGAGTTATACATTTTTGAAATCAGCTCAAAGAGTACTACAAACCTGTCAAGAAATATACAGGGTATTCCATTAAAAAAAAACAACTTTTTTTCACCACCCTGTATGTATAGGCGCTAGGTAATTTTGAATTTTATATTTGAAAAATTCGGAAAATGTCTGATAAGACTACATTTTAAAATTTTAAAATATCTTCACAAATAAAGAAATAGAAGGGGGGGGGGGCAAAATTAGAGTTGACACCCTGTACATAATACTTCTAAGGATGATAGAGGATCGCTTAACTATTCACGAATAGGTATAGAAATTTGCCGGTTGCGCTTAATTACTGAGATACAGGGTGATAAACTACTTATGGCCAATATTTCTTTTGGCCAGAACCATTGAGTAAAAAAATAAGAAAGAGGCGCAACTGTCAAAGTTTCGAGATTTTAGTGTTGTATTTTTTTACCTATAGCATCATGATTGTCTTCAATTTTAAGGGCTATACAGCCACATTACAAGTACCTTCCCATTGCACTAAAAATTGATGATAATCATGAAGTTATTGGCAAAAAAATACAACACTAAAATCTCGAAACCTTGACAGTTGCGCCTCTTTATTATTTTTTACTCAATGCCAGAACTTAGAACTTCCTTATTATTTATCACAATTTGTTCAAATTTTATACAATTTGTGTATTTATCACAGTTGATATAATGCCGTTTTTAATATTTAAAAATTCCAGGACCGGACTTTTTTAATTTAAGTTTTTTTATTTCTGTAGAGACAATCACCCTGTATAATATTTTTTCAAATTATATGGGAAATAATAGTCCATGTCTATACATCAGTAAACAAAAGCCTTTATTGATTTTTTTACAAGCGATTGAATTTGGCGAAATGGGGAAATGAAAGATAAAAAATTGTAATTTGCTTAACTAAAATATACCGTTGGAATCATGATGAAAAACACTAATAAATTAAGGAAAAACAATATCAGGTCCTTATTTGAAAAAACAAAGTAGGAATGTAGATGGTGGCAACAAAAATGTAGAGAAGCTGGCAGTTTTTATTTTGAAATTTTGCTGTAAATATTTGTAAATTACTAAAGGGAACTTGTGTTAAAGATTTATTTTAGATAATAAATACGTAGATACTAAGGCTATATATATTTATTTCTTATTTAGATAATTTAGCTAATCAAATTACATATAATTTTTTATCTTTTATTTCCCCATTTCGCCAAATTCAATCGCTTGTAAAAAAATCAATAAAGGTGCGACAAAAAATCTGTTCACATGCTTTTGTTTACTGATGTATGGACTTTCATAATTTCCCATATAATTAAAAAAAAATATTATACAGATTTTCTCTACAGAAATAAAAAACTTGAATTAAAAAAGTCCGGTCCTGGAATTTTTAAATATTAAAAACTGTGATAAGTACACAAATTATATAAAATTTGAACAAATAGTGATAAATAGTAAGGAAGTTCTGGCCAAAAGAAATATTGGCCATAAGTAGTTTATCACCCTGTATCTCAGTAATTAAGTGCAACAGACAAATTTTTATACCCATTCGTGAATAGTCAAGGGATCCTCTATCATCCTTAGAAGTATGTACAGTTCGCCATGCAACACCCTGTAAGTAATCTTGTATTTTTAGGTCAATTTTGTCAATTTTATAGCTCCATATCTCCGATACCAATCCAGGTATCGATTTTTCTTGAAAACAATCGATTAGTGATAATTGTCTTCGATTTTTACAAAAATATCTCAATCGTAAAAAAAATTAATTCATGAGGTAGAGAAGATGAGACAAATCCAATGCAATGGCGCAAATTCCAACACGATATATCGATAGGTATCACAAATATGCGACTCACAATTTAACGGAATGATAGACAAAAAAATAAACATACAATATTATACAGGGTGTTTCAAAATACGTATTCAAGAGGTCAAAATAAGAAAAAAGTTCCAATGAATAATTAATATGTTCTTTTTAATATCTCGAAAACGATTTAAGATATTTAATTGGGTTTTGATATGCACTATAGTGACACGGAAATAATCTTTTTCGATTCAACAGGACAATTCCACTACTGATGCGTGACAGCGATAGATGAAATAATTCTGACGAAAAAAAATAGTACTTAGGTACGCTACTGCCTTTTTTCAAAATAGGTATTTGTTTCTAAAAGGAAAAGGCCTCTTGAGTTTTTCTGGTAGGACAAACCGTTTCCCAGTAATAATTAAAAACTCTTTTTCTGCGTCACTGACGTTTATTTCTGAAAAATATGGGCGATATTTGAACCTCAATATTTTTAGAATTAATTGATTGATTGATTAATTTCGATGATTGGTAAAGAAATGAGCACGATGTGTGAACATTGAATTTGTTATAATGTTGTCATTTTGTTACATGAAGGATTACCTCGAAACTTGGGCAAGCTACTATAGACGAATAGATCTTTAATTTAAGGTGTCACACATCTTGGTCCGACAGTAGAGAAATATCCAATATGGCGACCAGACGGCATTTTGGAATATCGATTTTTTATTTAGAGTCAAACTCAAACAATCGCAAATCTATCTGGGAGTATAAACCCCTAAGACTCCAAAAAATATTTGAAACTATTCAAAAGTTAGTAGGGGGGTAACTGGCTTTTGGACCTTACTGTATATTGATATTGATATAAAGCACCTTTTAGGGTAAGATCGAAATATTTTACCGAACATCCTGTGTACAAAGAGAGTACTAACAGCTAATGTTCACGTTAAGGTGATCAAGTAGTACAGTTATTTCTCATATAAATGTAATTAAAATAAAAAATAATGATGGATATCTTTAATGATTTTTTTGTAATAGATCTAGTTAAAGGATTATAAATCTATTTTTATTGCTGTATTTTAGAATTCAAAAATCTGACGTTTAGGGGTGGTAAGCACTTTGATAACTGAATGAAAACAAATCAAATGGACGATATTTTAGAATTTCGTGATTTTTTAAGCAATAAATTAGTAAAAATCAGTAAAGTATTCTATTAATAGAATACTTTACTGATTGACTGACTTCTTTGGATTTCATTTCTTTTATTCTATTAATGTTTAATGCATAATTTTGTTATAATTTTAATTGAATTAGTTGACATAATTTTCTTATAATTCTTATATTTTTTAGTTCTAATATGTACTGTTCACTAGTAGACAGCACTTTATGAAACTGTTTTTTTTTTCATTACTTATTTTTTACCTACCGTTGTTTTGTAATTGAGTTGCAACCCGCTGTGCAAATAAAATATTATTATTACTTTAACTAATGTACTAATAGTTGTCATATAGATAATTTTTTGCTGGTTTTGTTGAAGAGTCGTTGATTATTGTAAAATACAGCCAAGCTAGTGACTTGTAATTCAGCGTTCGGCGGGGCATATTGCCCAGAGAATAGCCGTTGGCTAATGTAGCTAATCCGATGAGAGAAGGCGAATGATATTTTGCGTAGATGATGATAAACCGCAGTCAAATATCCTGGTGAGACAAACTGAAGAGACAGAAAAATAGAGCTGTTACATGCCTCTGTATTTCCTCCGCACGCATTCCTTTTATTTTACTATACCGTACTTTATAAAAATTATCCCCCTACATTAAGCGTTTTTAGATTATTATTAATATTGTAGATACTGGTGTACTTAGGAGAAGAGGGGATGTCAAGTGGAAACTACATCAGCGTTAGTGCCACATCAAAAATTGCAACCCTCTTCAACCTTTACATAAGTATTTTTTTAATCAACTTTGGTTGATGGTAAGATTTAATTTTTATGTCATCGACCATCGTCTTATTATTTATTATAACAAAAAAAATTCTTCAGGAACAATTTTACAAAAAAATAGAAGAGAAGAGAAGTAACATAAGACTTCTAATCAGAAAAATATCACACAGTAATCACAGTATATTAAAGGGCGCCCCTATATAATCAAATTATTGACATCATCGGAAGGTTATGTATCCTTATTTTTATTTAAACAATGTGTTGTTAACATAATTATTTAGATACAATTTAGAGCATCCTATAAAATATGCTATAATTATTAACAAAATGCAATTAATCGATTGCAGAGAGTATAAATTTCATCACTATTTTTTAAATTTTGTAACGGCGCTCGCTTTCGACGTATACTTACGTAGATATTTTCTCTTTTAAACGGATTTCTCTGGCGCCAGTACTTTAACTTTTAAGTGCAAAGGACAGCACTTTTTGGCTTTCCTATTTGGGAAAGCAATCCGGGGTAGCTAACAGTTGAAGATACGGAAAATGCCAGCGAGTCGTAAGCTGGGGGTCTGTCGAAAGGACTTCAACCCCTACTCAAACGGGTTAATCAGGAATTTTCGGCGGCTATGTGAGCTCAGAAATTATAACTCGGAAATTTAAAGTAGATAGAACAACGTATTTATTTTTCTCTAGATAATATTTATATACAGGGAACAATTAACATGAAATACTATGGTAGCGATTTTGAAGTCGAATATTTATTTACAGCGTTTACTTAACTAAATGGGCCAGCTGGTAATCAAAAGTATTTGTAAGGCACGCGGATAGGATTTTATTTCGGCGGTGAGTTGCGGCTAATTTATATTTATTTTCGCGTCTAGAAGATTTCGACCGGCAAGTACGAAGGGTTTCCAACAGGATATATTTTCGGTACTACGGACAATCGGTTAGCTATAGATATTCGAGCCTATTTTTGATGTTTTAGAAAATACGGCGAACTACTGCCACAAACCGAGAGTTATTTATCAATGACTTTTGTTATGTAATCTAGGTCTGCAGGTAACCTCTGTGCAGTGAGACCTGTTAGATCGCCCGACGAGCAGATCTAGCCAGCCGTTGCACAATCAAGGACTATTATTATGTAACCTAGGTTTGCAGGTAACCTCTGTGCAGTGAGACCTGTTAGATCGCCCGACGAGCAGATCCAGCCAGGACTATTAGTTAACTCTGATTTGATTTAGTAGTAAATACAGCGATAATCCCGGACAAAAGAACTCTAAGTATCTATACTTAACTGATGGACTGTTAATAGTGGCTCACGGTGTAATCTTAATTCTTACCAATAACAAATTCAAGAAATTTATTCGGAAGTCGCGGTGAACACGGTGACGGTTTAATTGCTGAAGTTGATTCGGGTCGGATTGATCTGAGAGAGCTGAGCGATCTGATGGATCTGAGAGGGAGGCCACGTGTCGCTGGCTTTTTATCACCTTAATGACGTAGGCACTTTGACAACGTAGGCAGAATGCGCGTTAAACGGCCGATTGACTTGAAATACAGGAACAGGACTCGTACGCGCAACGTTCTTTATGGAGGTCGGGCGCATTAAAGTTTTATTAACCGGAAATGAATTGCTTGCAATTTTTAGACTATAATGCAAAAAGAAACGGATTAAAAAAGACACGGATTAATATTTTAACCGGTTTTAGTAACTAATGATTTTTATTTCCGACTCGGTCATTATTTATAATAATTCAAGGATTTTAATTATACGGGGGATTGTCGAAAATTAATCAATTAATTATTTAACTGCTTGTTTACCAGCTGGTTTTTTACAACTCAATATTAACTTAATTAAAACATGTCTTAAATACTAACAAGCGTCGGCAGGGTGTACCCAAGTGACGGTAATACTTAAAGCAAAAACAGATATTCCTGGACGGGAAAAATCACTTCGTTACAATTTGAAATTAAATAGGTATATGTACAGGGTGATTCCTATACCGTTCTCACCCCAATTTTTTGGTTTCTCTTTTCAAATAAAATAAAAATATTTAACGTATCTTATAGTATATTTTCCAAGGAATACGAAAATTTCAACAAAACAATAACAACGAGAAAAAACAAAGCGATGTTTTTTAAATGGAACGCCCTGTATATTTTTACAATTTTGAAAAAAGATTTAAATTTTCTTTCCAAAAATATAACATAACATATACGTATATTTACCTTCATATTTAGTAAATTGCTGATAATAATTGAAATAATAATATTAATAAATAATAATTATCAATATTTTACTAAGTATGAAGGTAAATAAATATATGTTTTTGGAAAGAGAATTTAATTTTTTTTTTCAAAATTGTAAAAATATACAGGGAATCTCATTTAAAACAACATTGCCATGTTTTCTCACTTCTATTTGACTTTCAATTGTTTTTTTTGAAATTTTCGAAATCCTTGGAAAAAAATACCAGTTACGTTAAATATTTTTATTTTATTTCCGGAGACAAACCAAAAAATTGGAGTGAGACCATTATAGGAATCACTGTAGGGTGTTAAAGTAACCACCCCCTTTTCTCACGAGTTTTTAAGATATTTTTAAATTTCAAAATGCTAACCTCTGTATTTTTTTCCGTGGTTTTTGAATATGCTAACCAGAGTTTTCTAAACCCAACGGTATACAGGGTGAATAAAAAATATACTTTTTTTCTTATGGAACAACCTGTATATTTTTACATATATCGATAGAGCGTTCTTTTCTGATTACAAAAATATGTTATACTTATATATTTGGATAAAAAATGGCGGAGTTATTCAACGTCAATTTACGAAAATCTAAAATGCTGTTTAAATTTCATTGTCTTTTTTTCGAGATAAGACAATGTTTTCATCAATTAATTTCTGTTTTGTTTTATACTCTTTGTTTGTCTTTTAATATGTTTGTTAAATGTGTATTATTTTTGTTAATTTTTAAACGAGTTTTTAAATTAAATTTAAAATCATCACTAGCCGCATTTCTTTTTCGACGTTGAATAGCTCCGTCATTTTGTATCCAAATATGTAAGTATAATATATTTTTGTAATCAGAAAAGAACGCTCTATCGATATATGTAAAAGTATACAGGGTGTTCCATAAGATAAAAGTACATTTTTTATTCACCCTGTATACCGTTGGCTTTAGAAAACTCTGGTTAGCATATTCAAAAACTACGGGAAAAATATAGAGGTTAGCATTTTGAAATTAAAAAATTTCTTGAGAAAGGGGGTGGTTACTTTAACGTGGGATACCCTGTTCCTACATATTTATATTTCGTTGGTTTTAAATGACAAACTTTTTGATTTTTATTTTTTTATTTTTTATATTAAATTTTTGTGCGTCCTGTAATTGAGCAACTATACCTACATATATCGGACATTTTCTTCTAATAAAAAAAATACAAAAAGTGATAGATTATGAAAAAAACTAGGACACACATATTTCGAAATCATATAGAAAAGTATCTAATAACGGAAATATGTAAAATGAAATTACTTTGCGTGCAATTTAATGGCTTTACTTTATTTAATTAAATATTACAAAAAATTTAACATATGCCTATAGTAAAATTAATAGATATTAGCCCGTTACGTCAATATTATTAACAGAGATAAAGTATTCCCAAAAGCATTTTATATAAGAAATGCTCAATTAGTTAAGTAGATAGTAAAACCAGCATTCATTTTTGAGAAAATCTCAATATAGCAGACATGTTATCGGTGTACTGTTCGATGATATTTTTACTTTTCATCTTTCAAAACAGCGCATTAGATGGAGAAATTCAATTTTTTGATGCTGAACAGAAATATGAAAGTAATATAACAGATGTTACTGAAAAGTTTAAAGTTCTTTGGCCTGTCCGTGAATGGAAGCAGAGTGGTTATTTCACGGACGAGTATATTTCTAATATTAATTTGCACTGGCTCTTATTTGATCCTCCTGATAAGTCCAGCTATTTCATTCTGGGAGTGATATATCTAATTTTTATGATCTTCGGATTTACAGGAAATTTCCTGGTGATATATTTGTTCATAAGGTAGGTGTTTTTGTCTGTAGTTATAGTTTATTTGTAATAGATCGGTTATGGGGTCTTGATTGTCGTCTTAAACAAATTATTTAAACAAATTATATTACGAATATTTGTATTAAGTCAGCGTTTCAGTATTTTCAGTATACAGAAAGATAATAATAAGTTTTTCAGATGTTATGAAGTATGATAATAATTGGTGGTAAAATATGGCATACTAAGAGTTAATAATATATCCTTAGAAATTAATGATAGGTACAGTAAATTATATAAATGATTCTTGAGAATTAGCTAAGCAAGTCATGGAGTAAAATATAAAAGATCTTGTTTAGTTAATAAATGAATAATAAAAATTGCAAGAAACTTGTAAAAGTCAGACAATGCTTATCTACTTTAAAAAAGATCAAAAGTTTAAAATTTCATCTGTAACATCTTCAAAAATGTTCATCAACATTTTAATAATTTATACATACAAAGAATATGGTACTGAAGAATGGTTAGTACGATCCAGCACAATAGAAATCACTGTACAGGGATATTAACGAAAGATTCACTCCCTATAACTTTTTTATCCTTCTACTTAGAAAAAAGTGGTATATATAAAAATGGTATAAAATTTTCCTGCGATCTCAGCGTACTTATAAAAACAATTATAAATATGGGCGTTTTGGAGACACAAACCTAACCTGTGTTTTTTTTTATGGAATCTACTTTTAAATGGAACGCCCTGTATATTAACGAATTTTTGAAATCTACATAATTTTCTGAATCCAATGATACCCTATAGTTGATATTTCAACTGTCAGAACGTCATTTTATTTTTCGATCTAGGAAGCCATGTACCCCCTAAAATTATTCCAAATGATCAAAATGATGCTACACTAGTGAAATTTCGACTGAAAAAAGTCTTGTAGTTCGAAAAGTATACCTACTAAAACGTATTTTTATATAAAACTCAGTTTTTTTAAATGGTACCATAATGGTACTCTGACATCATTTGAAAGCGCCATCAACTCGGAATCCATCCATATCAACTTTTTTTGTGTGTAACCAATACGAACATAATCCCAGAGGTAAGAAAATTATAAGTATTTTCTCGGTTCAATAATAGTAAGGTATTAAGGTGGCTATGAAACAAAAATCTAATTTTGAGGTTTCGATAAGCTGTTATAGCCAATTAGACGTTAGGTTCTCAATACATTGTTTTAATTGGAATTCTAATAGAAATAAGTTGAAAATGCCATGAGTTTATAAAAGAAATGAAAAAGTGGATATTTTTTTGCATGTGTTTCGAACTACAAGACCTTTATCAGTCGAAATTTCACTAATGTAGCGTTGTTTTGATCATTTGGAATAATTTTAGGAGGTTCATGGCTCTCTAGATCAAAAAATAAAATGAGCGTTCTGACAGTTGAAATATCTATTGTGGGATTCAGAAAATTATGCAAATATCATAAATGCAATAAATACAGGGAAGTGGAAAAAAATCTCCCAGTACGTCCAAAAATGCCTCTTAGTAAGCATATCCAATGTTCCAAATTTCAGAAAAATAGCTGGGAAATTAAATGAGAAAAGGGGGGTGTACCATGAGTCTGTGTCACCCAGTCTTGCTTGTTTAAAAAATCTCTATTCCAAAAATAAAAAAGTTAAATACTTTGCTTTTCATCTTGTCAGTAGTTACTTTTACAGGACATGTTCAGGAAATTAATCGTAGATTGTTTTCCAAGTGCTTCTTATTTTTTTAAATTTTCTTAGTTTTGAAGATACTGAACACATTTTCTTTTAACGAAAGCAAAAACAAAAGTGACGTCAAATGTTACATCTAAAAAAAATCATTTTGTTGTTAATAATTCTAGCAGTTTATATTGTTTATATGTTGATTTCATTTTAAATACAGAAACTGCAGGAATATATTAATAACCAAAAAATAAGTAGGTTTGCTCTATAAACTTTTTTCCTGGGGAACGTGCTATTTGAGATACAGGGTGTTAAAGTTTACAAAAAAATCATATTTTTTGTCATATCTTCATAATTCGACGAAACTGAATGAAATTTACTACAGCGTCTTCACTTAATTAGACCTTTTATTGAATGTAATATTAATCTCGTGGCTTTAACCAGTGGCGTACCACTGAAGGTGAAGCTACATTTTCCCAAGAAAAAAATACGCCACTGGCGGTTTTTTGTGAAAATAATACAGGTACTGTTACGTTAAATGAATAAAACATGTTTCTTGGTGTTTTTTAATAGTAGCAGCCGTTTAAGAGATATTTGGGCTTGTTTTTACATTTTATTGAATTTTTCTAATAAATTAAGCCTTTTATTTGATAAGATACCCTGTGCGGTCTAATTAATGAATACACTGTAGTAAATTTCATTCAATTCCGTCAGCGCATTATGAAGATATGACAGAAAATACAGGGTGATTTCAATTTTTTTGTAAACTTTAACACCCTGTATCTCAAATAGCGCGTACCCCAGGAACAAAGTTTATAGAGCAAACTCTACTTATTTTTTGGTAATGAATCTATTCCTGCAGTTTCTGTATTTAAAGTGAAATCGCCCTGTATACAATGTGTCCCACTTTTCATGGAGCCACCTTCATATCTCGCTTATCTGATATCCGAATATTTTGAAATTTTGGTGGTGAATATATACCTATAAGTGAGTCTTTGGACGTAACTACATTTGATTTTAGTCAGTGGCGTCCGATTCTATGATGGAAAAAGGGGGTCTATTTTTGAAAAAAAAAGTATTAACGATTTTTTTCATATGACAATCCGTTTTACAGATAAAAATTATTTCAAGTTGAAAATTATTGTTTTTTGACGGCCCATATCTCAAACACCTTTGAACCCACAACGATGTAATCTTGTACAAAGGGGTTTCTAAAGGTGCTGATTAAGAATATCTTACTAGTTTTTTTCTAAAAAAATCGCTAATACTTTTTTTTCAAAATAGACCCCCTTTTTCCATCATAGAATCGGACGCCACTGACTAAAATCAAATGTGGTTACGTCTAAAAACTCACTTTATAGGTATATATTCACCACCAAAATTTGAAAATATTCGGATATCAGATAAGCGAGATATGAGGGTGGCTCTATGAAAAGTGGGACACATTGTAGAGAACTCGTTACTCGTATTATTTTGATACATGAACAAACAACCTGAATCACCCTGTATACAAGGCGTAGTGGTTTAGCGTATATAGCTTGTGACTAGGTGAACCTGGCGAAGTTAATTCGAGCCTAATTTATGGTAAATTTTTTCATTTACAAATTATTATCCTTAATAAATTATTTCAGTAAAAACTGTTCAAAAAAAATTCTCCAAATTTCAGTAATTGGAAAATGGTTGGAAAAAATGTATAAATAATTGTTGTGAATATACAGGGTGGTCCGGTATCCATGGCGGAAACTTCAGAGGACAATAGAGCACCAAAAAACAATATGACTTTGCTTATAAACATAACCTTCTAAACGTACCGTTTTTGAGATTCAGGGTGTTGAAGTTTTGATTTCTTTAAATATATTTTTAAATATCTCACTAACGAACAACAATATTAAAAAACTATTTAGTGATGTGAAATATTTCGCAGAGCACTAGTATTTCACCATTAGAAAAGTTTGCGAACATCACCAGTGGCGTCGATCTGGGGCATTGTGACCCTTTTTCCTATCAGAACTTCTACGCCACTGGTCCTAGACACCAATTCTATCTTGTTTTGGATTTTCTGATGCTTTTTGAACAAAAAGTCACTCTTGTGATTTTTTCGTAAGATGCACCATTTTCGAGTTAATAGCATGTAAAGATATTAATGTTTAAAAAAAATTGGTAGCATTATTATTATTAAAAATTTATTAACATTATTAAATTTTATTAACAATTTTTGAGCTCTAGTTAGCTCTAGTTAGGAAGAAAAACATCACAAAAATAACAACAGATTTAATAGCATTTTACGAAAAAATCACAAGAGTGACTTTTTGTGCAAAAAAAATCAAAACTTTAACACCCTGTATTTCAAAAACGGTAAGTTTAGAAGGTTATATTTATAAAGAAAACTCATATTATTTTTCGATGTTCTATCGTTCCCTGAAGTTTCCCCCATGGATACCCGACCACCCTGTAGATATAATATGTAAATATTAAATAAATAATAAATAATAAATAATAAGGGGCTACACATTTAAAGACAAGGGACACACATCCAATATCCGTGTATAATGGAAAAATCCCTCTCACAGTATTTTCCATTGCCACGACTTTTGGGTGAGTGGCAGGTACTCTACCATCTCGACCATCAGTCATATTTCATATTAACATTTTTTTTGTTTGAAATTCGATGAGCTTTCTTTATAGATTTAATTTTTTTTTGCATTATTAATATATTTTTTAGGTGTAAGTCATTGCGAACTGCAGCGAACACGCTCATTGTAAACTTAGCTGCTAGTGATGGACTAATGACCCTGAAGACTCCGATTTTTATATTCAATTGCTTCCTCAGAGGGCCAGCTCTTGGAGATATAGGTAATTATAGGTAGACGTCTAATTTTCTCTCACTTGGCAGTTACTTACTTTGCGTATTTTTAATTTTACCTGTTTAAATCATAGATACCTACCGTCCTAAATAAATTTTCATTCTTTTTAAATTTTATTTATTAATATTATGTTCTTGGCCAAAACCAGAGAAAAAAAATAATTTAAAATTTTTTAAAATTAAATTAATTTAAAATTTTTTAAAATTAAATTAATTTAAAATTTTTTAAAATAATTTTCTTTGCGCACTGTTTTTCCTTAATTCAATATTAACACCAAACGCTGCAATTAATAAAGCGTTACTATTCACTGTTTATATCTGCTTGGATTGAATCCACATTTTTTCAATAATGTAAGCCGTTTCTCGGCAGCTCTGGTTTTAAATTTAGGGTTCTCTTATTTACGTGACGTATTTAAAAAGCAATGGTGAGCCACGTATATCGAATTTTGTATATGTATATTGCAATATTTTTCCTATACTTAAATTATAATTCCCGAAAGATTAATTCTGAAAATAATTTTGTTTTAGCCTGCCGAATATATGGTTTCGTTGGAGGCCTGAGCGGAACTGTCTCTATAGTTACCTTAAGTGCCATTTCCTTTGATCGATATTTTGTAATCAAGTTTCCCCTAAGTCGAACTTATTCTGATTTAAGGGTAAAAATATGCCTGGTAGTCATTTGGTTGTATGGAGCGACGTTTTCTTTAATTCCGGCTATTGATGTTGGTCTTGGAAAGTACACTTATGAGGGCTATCTTACTAGCTGCAGTTTCGACTACTTAACCGATGATAAAATACAACAGTATTTCATTTACGTGTTTTTCGTTGCTGCTTGGGTGGTGCCGTTTGTGTTGATTACGTTTAGTTACATTAATATTTTAAAAGTAGTAGTGGCCAGATCAATTTCCAACAAAAAAGGTAAGGAGTCTTTTCGGCATGTAAAAGAAGAGGATAACAAGAAACAAGAAATAAAGCTAGCATTGATAGTATTTACCACTATTTGTTTATGGTTTTTGTCATGGACACCTTACGCTGTAGTAGCTCTTTTAGGTGTTACTAATCAGAAGTATTTGATAACTCCTCTATCATCGATGATTCCGGCTATCTTTTGTAAAACGGCTAGTTGTATCAATCCATTTGTATATGCGCTCTCTCATCCAAAGTTTAAAGAAGAATTGAAGAATCTGCTTTCCTTTGCCGTACCAAAAGATACGCGTAAGGTTTGGTCGACTGAAAGTTCTAAAACACCCAAATTTGCTGGGAGTATTACAGAACAATCATCAGATGTTGAAGTGGAAGTAGTGCAAGTTGACCTCAAATCGTATACACATACAATGCCGCCATCATCTTCTTCTTTTGATGAAGCTGAAGATATGACAAGTTCTAAAGGTAACCTGAAAAGGGAGCCATCTATGGTGGAGATGTTGTGTTTACGGCCAACGTTCAGTAATAAACCATCTGCGATTCGGAAAATGTCGAGGAGATGGTCTACAAGGAAAAGGGAGCAAAGTGGGGATGAGGAGGATTGATAGGTTAATTAATTACACGTGAAATTTTAAAATATTTGTAAAGAAGTAAAAAAAAGGTACCTGCAAAGGTGGTTTTCATTATTATTTGATATAATATTGCATGTTTTAGATTAACATAATAATTGAATATATCCGTCATAATTATCTGATTCATCGCCCGTTGGGGACTAGTCTAATTCTATATACTGATAGTCTGACAAAGTATTTATTTCAATTCTGTATATGTTTCGTCCATGATTTAATAGTTGCTACATACTAATTATCGTTTCCATTTTTTATTTATAAAACGATCCAAAAAGCAAACCTCAGGGGCAGATTATATTAAATAATAATAAGACGAAAGTTAAATATTATTACAGGTTTTGGTGATAGCATCGAGAGTCTAAAGTTCCCAAAGCATTAACCCCATTAGGGCAGCGAGCGGAGGACTGACTTCACTCACTTCATAGCGATATTAGTAGTAAAGCAACATTTACCGCGTGTAGTACATGGATGGGGACTATCCATGGAAAGACGCGGTCTCGCTTCCCTACTTCTAGCGGCTTGTATATCAGCTATATCGCAGAAGCAATACAACTGTAGGCGAGAGGTGTATTGAGGATATACCATCCTTCGGAGGGGATGTAAAGCAGTCGGTCCCTTGTCTATTAAATGTTAGGCAAGTAAAAAATCCCTACTCTTAGTAAGATAAGAGGTTCGGCAAAATTTCCAGGTTGGGGGTTGCTCGTCTCCTGGCGTCGGTGATTGGCCTCCGTAGCGGAAATAGGCCGACGTTAAATAAGTGATTAAAAAAAAAATAATAAAAAATTAACCCCATTAACTAATGCTGCTTCCTAAAACTTGAGGTTTCTTCATATTGGCATAGAAAAATGTTTCTTGATTTCTCTGCAATGAAACGTTTTGGAACTCATGAGAAATTTTTACTTTATCCTGATGGGAGAAACACGCCCCTGAACGAATGAGGTTGGTATTTGATTCAGGGAAAAATAATCTCCTTCAGTCTTAACGTTGAGTAAAGAAATAATTTCACTAATGAACAATAAAAAAAATTAATAATTTGAAAATTTTCATTAATTACAACAGTAGGTATGAAACATATACCGGGTGGTCAAAAAAAAACCGGAATTTTTTATTTCTCTAATAGTTTCGCAAATTTTTAACCGATTTTAATTATTCAAAAACTAAATTATTACTAAAAGATCACGTTATGAGGTAATATAAATATATTTTAATGCCGTTTTGACTAAAATAAATATTGGTGTTTAGACGAGTGGCATAGAATATCAACAAAATTGTGATAAAACGGTTTTATATTACGGACTATATCTTCGGAACCAACTGGTCGATTTTAGTGTTTGATGTCTTAAAATATTCACAAATGTTTATTCTATTATACTTCCTCAATCTTTTCATTGTTTATTTAGCAAAAAAAGTTCCAGCCGATCTTAAAGAAGGCCCTAGTTTGATGACTAACGCCATCTACAATTTTAATAATAATTAAAATATATTTATATTACCTCATAACGTGATCTTTTAGTTATAATTTAGTTTTTGAATAATTAAAATCGGTTAAAAATTGGCAAAACTATTAGAGAAATAAAATATTCCGGTTTTTTTGGACCACCCGGTATATACTTGTAATAATTATTTAATCCCATCAGCAACTATTTATTATTTAAAAAAAAATAAATCATTGTCAGATGCATGTGGTCGTGGACGTTTAGGTCCCTCTACAAATCCATTGCGATTCTTGACGACAAAAATATAGTTAACTGCAATCGTTACCAAGTAACGAGAGGTGGTGCTTATACTTACTCATAGATGGCATACTTGTAGTGAAATTAAAAACGTAATAAATGTTTTATTCAAATCGCTGTTAGTTTTATATTCAAAATCAAGCCTATGGGTCCTTCACTCAAAACTAATAAAAAATTTGTAAATAAAAACACAGTTAAAAGAATAGAAAAATATTTTATATTATAATAAGCTAACGGCATTTGTTATGTCGACCAAAAACAATGCTTTTTCATGGTCAATGGAAACTGTGTCGGTAATAGTGGTGACTGGAAATTGATGATCTTGTTGCTGGCACTTCACGTTCATCAGAGGAAAAAAAGAAGATAATGAAACAAGAATTTTTTTTCAACTGTTTTATTTTCATTTTTCAACTGTTTTTATTTACTTACCAACTTTTAACTTTTGTCAAAAATGATGTAGTTCTTTTATCACCCAACTTAATGGTTAAACTCCAATTACTATCAGACTTCTGATTCTTATCGTGCAACAATTATTTTTTGTATTGGTATAAAGCTTAAGATAACTGTCACATATCTTACTAACAATTATACCTTTCAAGGTCCTTTTTGAGTAGGTATTAAACTTGTACAAAAAAAAACCTTTTTTTGTGATAGAGATAATACAGACACTATATAGCCATGGCTCGAGTAATAATTGATGCTCCTGTATTGTTGATGCATTGTGAGCTATATAGATCGTAGTTGTTTTGATAAATTACAGAGCAACTATGTATTTTACCAAATTGTCTCGTAACTTGTGGAACACTAAAAGAAAAACTGGTTTTAGTTTTTATTTCATAATATGTGTTCGATACAACCATCATCCTGAGGAGGGGTGGAAGGCGACTAAATTACCCTGAAAAAAAAAATATCTATATCAATTGAAAGGATCAAAAATTTGTTTGAAATTGCTCTGTTTAATATGAACACTTATTAATAAATTACACTATCCATTGCATAATTATGACACATCTAGATTATTCAACTGTTTTCTTCTGATTTCCATTCCTCATCCCTGTAAATCACAGTAGCAAAAGTTATAGGATGTGGTGAGCGATGATTTGAATAAGTTCTATATGTAGAGAATTTCCAAGTAGCCGAACGAACACTACATTATTACATGAGTATTCGCTACATAACAAAATTCTCGGCAAAAATTATTTCTTGTGGAACACCAACATTGGACCATATACATAATCAACTCTCATTAGATATTGCAAAGGACCCCACACTAATCCTATGGAAAGTGAACATCGGTTAAATTTTTCAGAATTGAAGTACATATTTTATAGTTCTAAAGTAGGTATGATCAAAAGCCTCCATCGGCACGAAGCTGTAAATGGTAAATGAATACTTTTCCGGCTACAGCAATCTGAATGTTCTGTATCAGAAGCTAGAGAATAATAATTTTTTCTATTTTCATTTAAAATTGATGCAAATTTTAATACATTGTTCCTAAAATTAAAATTGATGATGTATACGAAATAATCGCTTTGCGTCCTTAGATGTTTTTGATTAGTGGCTTCATCGGCTTAGTCAGTTTTCAGTTTCTATCTCCCGAATGAGAGGGTAAAACGACGTTCCAGTGGAGTCCTATCTCCTGAATGAGAGCGGGTTCTGATAAAGAACCCAGCAAAAGCAGCCAAGGTTATCTGGGCAGAATAACCAAACAAGACAGGCTATAGGTTTGTATGGTGTCCATGTCAATTTTCAATAAAGTTACCAAATTCCATTTAAATTTTTGGCCATCCATATATATACCCCAAGCACGATCCAGCAAGTTAGAGATCCTGGGATTATCATAATCCATATCATTTCTGTCACACTATGAGCGTAATGAAATTCTAATACAGTTACGTTTTCGTTGAGGAACGAAAACTATCTTCCTTTCGAAGGTAGAGTCAAAATCGATCACGAGAGGAATCTCCAACAGTACGAGGATTGTACTTTGATGAAATATTTCGCATTCCAAATGTCTCATGATCAATTCTTATTAAGACTGATCCAGTCCTTAGTGGTTACGTTGGGATACGAAGGTTTAAAGTTCTCTCTTCATTGCACGTGCTGAGAAAATTCTATCTGATGCGTAATCAGTGTCGAAATGGGAAGTAGCTGGCCTCGCTTCGCCATAAAGACTGATTGGCAACAAACTGTAAAATTTTCGGAACTGAATCGAAATTCTACTCGCCATAGTTGCTGGTGGCCTGACTGGTGGGGGTACCGAGTCACTTTTGCATAAGTAGCATGTATGTATACGCCTGGTGAAGAACCATTCGAGAAAGACAATCTAGAATAAGTTTCTTAACTGACGTTGATGCAAACTCGAACTAGTTCCTATGCATTCATAGGACCGCTATTTCGGAGTTAAAATTTTATTAAAACTAAATGTTTTCACATAATTATCAAATCCCATTCATAAATTGCCTTTTAGCTCCGTAATAGAAATTCTCTTTCGGCAATCGATAACTTATCTTCAGATCGCGACTGTTCGCGGTCGTTTTGTGGGGATATCGTTGTATTTCGATTGACCTTGCGCTGAACGAGCTACTTCTGTAATTGTACGACTGAATTTTAATATATTTTTACTCTCTACGCATCTTTTATTTTAATGGATTCCCTTTCAGTCTAATTGCAAAATAGTTGGATCAAACTGTACTGCGGTGGTCGGTTTTAGAGTACGACCCTCAACATTGTGTGCCGGATGGCCCTATAGTTGCTTCGTGAAGGAAAGTGATCAAACCCTGTCTGGGCAGGAAATATTATAAAATTATATAGGACATTTTATAGTGCATATTATTATCGCCTATGACTTGCGTCTTTAAGTGAGACCGATCTTAATTGGTAGCCACTTTTTACAGGGAAGTTTGAGATCGTCTTTAAACGAGGGAACATTCATTGCTGAAGGTTTTCACAGGTTGTACCAGCCTACGGTTATAGTTCAACGGCCAAAAGCTAGGTTAGACTGCATAAGGATGCTGGAGTAACCCTGTTCTACTATACCTGACTCTAGTGGACCGTTGTATCGTTGACAGTTCCACGTTCCACTGCCAATCAAATTCATACACTCAGACCAAATTCTATCTCTCCAACGAGAAGGCTTGATTTCTTCGGTGTAAGCTTTCCAAAACATCAAAGGCTGGATTTCATGAGCTCAGGTATGAATAAATAGTATAATTACAATTTGATGCTAACTCAAAATGATAAAATTACGGAATATCTTTGCTTGGTTGGGTCAATGACTATTGACTGCTAATGAGCGCGGAATATTACTGCCGGCTTCTAAATCGGATCCTAGGGAAAAAAGAGGGAATCTATGACCTGGTCTCAATTCTTAACTACGTGCCAAGAGTGTCAAGAATCAAGTGACTTTTCCCGCACTCCCGGTGAATAAATCCAAAAATTCGTGACGTGTCATTCGTCTGCGCACTGCGGTGACGATGGATTGGTTTTCTATTCGCTTTGACTTCGACGTTTGTGTTTACATCTGTACGCCTGACTACCCCTGTTGATTATCCAAGGACTGGCGCGTTACGTAATTTACAAAAGTTACTCGTTAAATCTGAGGTCGGAAATAGTTTTCTCGCAATTTTTAAAGTATATTGCAAAAATTCTGATTAAAACAACTACGGACTAATATTTCAATAACGTTTAGTTTCGAATAATTTTTTCCAAGTGCGTTTATTACAGAGGAAGATACTTGATTATTATCAACAATAAAACAAGTACCCACTATTTGGTTATATTGAAATCTTGAATTTGTTAATATTGAAATTAAATATACCTCATACAAAAACATCGTGTAATACAAAATCATCATACATGGGACTGTATGCTGCTAAAATATGCGTTAAATTAATTACTTCTGCACAGACGAGTCAATTTTATTTTTACATATTCAATTTTTCATATCCTTTGAATTCATGATTTTATCTGTGCGGTAACATGGGTCATGTGATCTCTCTTTTGAAAGGTCTATTATTATATATTCAACTATACAAACCAAACACCTTTTGTATCGTTTAATTGAGTTAATTATATTCTAGTTAATCTGCTTTGTACAGGCGAGTTGGGTTTTTGTTTTATTTTGTATAATAAATATATTCATGTTTTTCGTTAATTTGTTTAATTTTGGTTCTTTGATTGTATAATCCGTACATCACTATTTTTGTAGGTACCTTACATTTAATTTTCTTTACCCAGCCTGTACGTATAAAATATTTTAAAATTGATAGGGTTGATAAGCTGTATCCCAGATACCATTTAAAAAAAAATGGTACGTCCACATTTCCCTGGGTTTTTTTGTTAGGAATCGGTGGTTTAAATATAACTACGCATTTAGGACTAATTCTATAATATTATGACGTTGATTACTAATAATGAGAATTATTAATATTATCCCAATCGGCCCAGTCTCAGTACTCAGTAAGTATTTGTACACAAATCCTCATTAAATTTAAATGAGATAAATTTATACTGGCTTATATTTTTATTAACTAGTTTAATTTTAGGAATAAATAATAATGATTACGTTAGAGTTAAATATTCTTTAATGAAATAATTTCTTAATAAAACAAATGAGAAAATTGACGTAATAAATTATGAAATGCAGGAAAAACATCTTTTGCTGACAGTAATAAACTTATTAAAATTAAGATAATGATCTAACTGAAACCAGGACTTTACATGACTGCAATTTTAAGCTAGAACTATTTAACCCCAGGAAATTTTAAGAAATTTTTTTCAGAAATTTAAATTTTTATTTTTTGCGATTAACTTATCTTCTAACTTATGATGAATATTATACTTTTCGCAGGCAATTTCTTTCATTGTTGTACATTCAATAGCATACTTTCAGCAGTTCTTTGAAAACATTTCTAATTTTTTAGATAATGCTTATAAAGAGGTACAGGGTGTTTCCTTGTAATTAGCCACATTTGACGAAATACAGAAAAATTTTATATACAAAAGTTGCAGTGCTTTTCCTGAATTTTAATAATCTGTCAATAAAACAAATAAATGACAATCGCAAAATGGTGAAATTCTATTTTAACCCATGGGTTACTAAGACAATTTAATGTTTTTACACACATTTTTATTTTGAATAACTGGAGAACGAATAGTTTAAACATAGACTTATTATGCATATGTTTTTGAAATCAGAAAATTATAAGGATTTCGAAAATATAATAATATATAGGGTGTTCCATTAAAAAACCCTAAGTTTATAGAATTTCGCCATTTTGCGATTGTAATTTGTTTGTTTTATTGCAGATTATCAAAATTCAGGTAAAGTACCTGCTGCAACTTTTGTATATACAATTTTTCTCTATTTCTTCAAATAAGTTCTGTAGGGGGCGTGGCTAATTATAAAGAAAAACCCTTTACAGTGTTGCTTGAAGTCGAATTTTTTTATAGAAACACATTTTAAATACATTTTTATATAGTTTAATCATCTCCCGATGATGCCAACTTGGTTGCTAGCTAGTATTAGGTACTGCGCCTGTTTGTCATAATAATTTGAGAACGCTTCGAGATATTTTAATTAAATTTGGTATTATAGATACCAAGAAAAATAAGCGGCAAAGGCGTATAGATGGGCAACCACAAATGAAAAACACATTTCTTATACTCGTATATGTATATAAAAACCATTTAAAACAATTTATGATTTGCTTGTTATCTAAATAAATTTTCTAAATAATTCTTATGAGGAAGTACCGTGTTGTTTTACGTCAGATTTTTATCTAGTACAAAAGGCCAAACAATGATTTATTTTCAGCTGTGTTACTATAGCAAATGATGATCTTGTTAAAAAACTAGATAGTATCATAATTTATTAATAAAAGAAAGACGCAATAGGTCATTGTACCGGCTTTATTGCTAACAGTTATTTCTAACAATAAGAAGCAGGATATACCTATCTTAAATAAATTAATCTCTTGTGCCGATATTATTGTAAGTCTCTCTATACATTTTTCTCAGTTTGGCTGTTTATCTCTGTGTTGATTTTCTCCGCTTGAGGTATAATTCCTCTAGATAACATCGGAAAATGGAAGGATGTATTCAGTATTTAAAATTTTTGCTTTGGAACGTTTTCCGAAGTAACTTCCGGAAAATCCCAGGATTTTATGTTAGGTAAAGGGAAACGAGGTCCAACAGTTTATTGTGGAGTCCGAATAACATTTAGGGAATTCATAAGAGGTTTGACAAGGAAATAAAAGATAATATGAGTAGGAGCGTGATCGTCCTGTAACTTTAGTAATATTATATAGGATAAGATTAAATCTCATTCATAAATGACAAACCAATAATTTGACTTTCTTTACAGCAAATTTCAGGTAAAATATAGGATTTAAAAGACGAATATGTTTTTTTTTTAAATATTAATTGGCGTTTGACTAACTGGACTAGACGGCTTCTAAGACACTAGTCCAAGTTTATGAATGTCCTTTTGACTAATTTTGAGTCTCTCTTTCTCTGTTGCCGCTCTAGTGTTGCATCTCATTCTTCTTTAATCATTGGTAATATTGCAAATTGCTGATCTGTAAAAAGAAAAACTCCAATGAATGATCCATGGTACCTACACCAAATATAATTTTGTCGCTAGTTATTGACCTTGTATTAGTAGTGTTTTGGTCATCCAATATAATTTGATGATAATAAAATGTTTGAGTAATTTGATTTACTCAAAGGATAAATACATGTAATACCAATAGTATTTTTTCTCTTGTTCGCATTATCGATATTGTTCGTCGAATGTCATTTTACTTATTTGTATATACGAATCAGTACCCAGTTAATTATAATCAAACCGCAATCCATCAGTTTTTGTTATATTGTTTTTTTCTGATAACATTGTCTGACAATCAAAATTCGTTTCAATACAAATACCTACTAGAAATGTGAAAATGTTAATTATTTAAATAATTAAGTATCCTTATATTAAATTGGTGTCTATGTCGAGGAAAAAAATAATTAAACTTTACTGCAGAATTAACATAGTTGCATAAAATTCCTGTCATTATTATAAACAATGTTTATGGATAAATAAAATTGTAATTGAAAAACCGAACAACAATGCGGGGCCTAAACTAGTTTGTTGTTATGAATGACACACCACGATTGATGCAAATTTAACAAAAGAGGGGGCTTATATATAGTGGACCGGTTTAGAATTGCAAACATTACCTGGTAAAGTTATAAACAATGAAAATCTCAGTTGTGTTTTTTATTATTGTAGGTGAGTGGTTATTAATAGTAATTAATTTCAATTAGTTATGCGTTGCGTTTACATGAAATCAGTGTTTTGTATTTATACGCCCATTTTAATTTGTTAACATTGTTAAATCGGTTTGATTGCAGTAACACTATTACATGTTATTAAACATGATAAATATAATGTGGACGTTTATATTGGTAATAGGGACAATAAATCGACTTTGTAAAATTTGTCATACAATAATAATATATTGGTTAATCAATTTAAAATTAGCCCTAAAGGCTGCATGTAGTCCGAGAATTATTATTTCCGCAGACCATTGTGGTAATGTAATATTGGTTCAAATTTATGCATTCATATCGTTTACCACATAAGATCCTCAACCACATGTTTTTTATGTTACTTATATCGATGTGGTCAACTATACATAGAATATTGAAAGCTTTTTCAATTTTAACTATCAGAACTACAAAAATACTTATTATTTATTTCTGAATTTAACTTAAATAGGAAATTTGTAAATGCATTAAAAATAGAAATAGAATGTAATAAATTCTGTAATAAACAGAAAAATTATAAATCTAAGCCCACTCTGTACAGGGGGTGGCCCATTTTCGAGCCTCAACATTGGGATCTCGAAAATAGTTAGAGATACAGGGTCGGTGTTGAAATTTGGAAAATTCCGAATACTTTCGGAAATATGCGGAAAAAACCGAAATTTAAAAAAATTTCTAAAATTCTATTTTTTAAAATCCTACTTACCTACTTATTTAGGATTTGGAAATAAATAAAAATTATTATATTTGTATTCACTGTTGTAACTTAAATTAGTAACCTACCAATAAGTGCTTTAAGTTATAATAATTATAATTTGTTTTTATTCGCTTTTAATATAGCGTTTCATCAGTATCATAAATTTAGATATTTGTTTGACACCTAACTAATAAATTTAAAATGCTGAAAAAATAATTTGTGTTAAAAACAGCGTCGTGTTAAATATTTTAAAAAAATACAGAAAATGTCAGTTTTTGGCATCGAAACGTTTGAAAATCAAAATTTGTGATGGGTCATAGCTTTTAGTCCAAAGGTAACAAAAAATAAAAAAAATTCAGGTTGGAATTTAAAAAAATAAGTTGATGATGGTTTCTAGAAGACGAAACGTCGGATTTCAAATTTGACAGCGCCATCTTGTAGAGGATAAAAAGTGGCAATGATGTGTTATTTGTTTTAAAATTAGTTTTCAAATAACGTCAGAAGAAAATAGAAAAAATTTTATGAAATTTCGGTTATTTCCGGATATTTCCGAAACTATTCGGGATTTTCCAAATTGCAGCACATCATTTTGATAAGCACCAAATTGCGCAATTTTGTCATAATTTAACGACACTGTATCTCTTACGGTTTCCGAAATCCCAATGGTAAGGCTCGATGATGGGCCACCCTGTATAAGTATTAAGTATTATGAATTATACAATCATCTACTTTTTTTTTTATTACATATTCAGTTTTCGTTATATATTTTACTATTTAATTTCTGAGGTATAATAAAACTACATGCATTGCACTAATTATTTGTTTAAGTTTATATGCGTTAAATGTTATTAAAGTAAAACATGAGCATATCGGTTTAAGCAATTGACATACAACAGACATTTTGAAAGCTGTTTGGACTCGATGGTCAATACAATAGTGTAAAAAATTTCTACGATTTAAAATAACTTAACTTCTTAACTAAACATTATTTTATTTTACATAATTAAAAAAAATTTACTCACGAGTCTTGGATGAGAACACGAACGGTACGGATTCAATAATTTGCCTTTCTGAATTTTGACCTATTAAAACCACAGTGTACAAAAAACAAGAGTAACAGTAATGCTGATTTTCATTACAAACGAAGCAACCCATACATTTTTCTAGTATTTATATCTACAGTAAGTCGCACTTAAGAGAGAAACACCCTTATAACTTTTTTCATTTTTATCCGATTTGACCCAAATTTGACTCAATGATAGATCGCATTAGGATCAACTCATGGCCAAAAAACCAATCGCCCCCTACTAATGCAAAACCACCTGCGATACCAAAATAAACGCAAAAAATCAAGAAAACATATTAGGTATTTTTTTATCAAAAATTTTATTAATGATAGTTGTTCAGAATTGTTCAAAACCTTAAATCCAAAATCTCATCAAAATAAAAAAATATTGTAATTTTGATTTAAAAATTTTTAAATCCGAAAATATAATTTTACAATATCAATTATCATTCGAATTTAGTTGCAGAGTATTTCTTTAGTTTTTTTTAATATAAAATATAATATTATATAATACAATAACCCATTAAAATTATATTTTCAGACTTAATAATATTAAGATTTTTTAATTTTGATTGAATTTTGGAATTTTGATTGGTTTTTGAACAATTATGAACTATTTATGAACATAAATAAAATTTTTGATAAAAAATGACTAATATGTTTTTGATTTTCCCTGTTTATTTTGATATCGTAGGTGGCTTTGCATTAGAAAGGGGCAAATGGCTCTTGGATAAATAAGTTGATCCTAATGTGCTCTATCTTTGAGTGAAATTTGGTTTAAATCGGATAAAAATGAAAAAAGTTATAAGGATGTTTCACTCTTAAGTGCGACACACTGTATAATGTGGCATCGAAAGTAGGGCTTATAATTATTAGGTAAATATCAGCGGGAAACGCTAATCATAGATTTCAAAATTTTCTGCTTCACTCTGCATGCCAATAAGTTCATTATTATTACTATCATTATTACTAATTACATTTAAAATCACAACTCGAATCTACACAACTGAAACAATTCTCTTATTTAACGAATATGTGGACTAAAAATTTAAATTTAAATTTCAATATCTGCTTTACTATAAAACTTTAGTCAGGATAATTATTTAAAAAATCGTTCAATTTTCGAGAAGAACCTTTATATTCGTTACAGTTCCGCAAAATTCCGTTTTTTATGGAGATATAATTTGCTTACCTACATAAAACTATCGAGACCATCATATTCTTCTCCGAATTTTGAACAGTTGAAACCGAATGATAGTGTCTCAAATAGTCTATCACATAACAGTTTTTTTAACCTTAAAAAGTAGCTCAAAAACAAGTAATATTTGCCTGCGGTAACGCATGCTTTTACTTTAGAAAAACTTATGCAGCACTATTTTTCTTTTTCTGGTGTTTCTCTTTTCGGCATCCAACAAAAGTCAGTCTTCATATTTCAATCCGCTTTCCTTGATATCGACGCTTCATTTGTTTGACATCTGGGAGGAAGGAGTCAATCTCCTTACTCCACACTGTCTATGATTTTCTGGGAAGTAATCAAGATGAGAATATTGGAAATGTATAATGTATCCTCAAATTCGTCAAACATTCCAATTTTCCAGTTATCAACCATTTTGACAATCTTGTAATTTTAAAATTTGTGTTCCCCAAGAAATTTTCATAATTAGGAAATTGAGTCACGCTGCATTTTCAATACCATCTATTTTGATAAGAAACATTTTATCCGTCGAATATTTCCTTCTTCAATTTTGGTGAATGTTTAAAAGAGAAATAAATAAAAAGGTCAGATTTTTCGAAAGTAAAGAGGTGCGTTACCACGGTCAAAAATGAGTTAATTTTTGCACACACATAAAAGTTAAAAACGTATGAGGTATCGCTATCACTTGTTTTTGAGATGTTATCATCAGTTTAAGTTTCAGCAACTCGAAATATATGAGAATAACATCTTTCATTCCTTTTCAGTAATATCTAGAAAAAATTGGAATTAAAAAAAAAATTTTGATCTTATGGAGCAAACTTGACGACACATTCGAATTTGTTTTTTTTTTCTAACAACCACATAAGAATATTACCTTTAATGCCTATACATTAAAAATAAACTAGGCATTAAAAATGGTACTTTGGTGCCTCCCAATTGTTTTTAGTTTTAAAAGTAACAGCTTTGACTTCCTTGGTATCCCGTCGTATGATTCCCATTGAGACCATTATCAGTTAATAAATTTATCTACCAAAATAATCTAAGCAATATCATTCATTAGAAAGAAGATGATTCAGTAAATAATTAAAATTATTAACATTGTTAGGAACAATTATATTTTTTGCAAACCTTATTATTAAAATTATATAACTGAGATTTACGAACATCAAATCTAAGCAATTAAGTGAATAATTAACGATAACATCTTTTCAGAAGAATAGAATGCAAAGGTACCTACCTACCATAAAATGGGATACACTAATTTTTTACAAATCTCTTGTATATATTATATATGGTTATGTACTGATGGGTTTATACCAAGGCTAACGAAGACAGAAATATAAATTCAATAACAATTGTTTCAAATAGTCTAGCTCGTAGTATACGCACACACAGTGACGGATTTAGAAGAAGGGAACAGAAAGCTATGCGGGAGAGAGTAAATATACAGATACAACAGACCCAGACCCAATATCTGTGTACAGACAAAGTAATTTCTGTCATAGTTAATTCATTGCCACAACCGGGAATCGAACTCGGAGATTTCTGGAGAGAGCCTAGTGCACTTGCCTCTCGATTATCAGTCATATTTTAGAGCAATTAAGTAGTAATAAGATCGAAAAGTAATACCATTTTAGTCAATGGTAATACTATAACAAAGTATGATTTCAAGAAAATATTCAGATCTGGAGTGGCAGTGCTTACACAAGCTCTGCTGAATCTATCTCCTAACGTCGGCGTATGCCATTAGAGGAAATAGGTTAATGTTAAAGGAGAAAAAATCGGTTATCAAATATAATGAGTTCATAAATAAATTTAATTGGAATAAGTCGTCAACTCACTCAGTTTGCTGCAGATATTTCTAAAAATCATTATGTGAATCATTTCTACAGCTACAGTTTTGTAATTTGTCCTGATTTCAAAAAGGTTAAAAACCTAAAAAACGAGATAAAAAATTTTTACGATGTCGAAACATTCTCTTAATACGAAGTATTTCCGAATACAAATCTAGAACAGTACTTATCATACGAGAGTTGAAAGTTCAAAAAATTATCTACTCACGAGATAATTATGAAATCGAGTTGCTAAAATTATTTTTTCTCAGCTGCAATTTCGGCAGGTTATGTACAGGGTGATCATTTATATTTTTACACCCCTCCTTCACTTTGTTATTTTTGGAAAAAGAAAAAACGTGTAAAGTTATTTTTGAGTAGATTTTAAATACGATATCAGAAAAACAATTGAGTAACGCCAAAAAAAGTTATTATACAAATGTGTGCTTTTTGTTTGATAACATGCTGTATGTTTTTGCAGAATATGAAAGAGCATGAAAATAGCTTTTCAAAAATATATAACACTGTGTATTTATCTTCTTCGGTTTTTGAACTATTTACTTTTTCATTCAACGTGTTACAAAAAAAAACAAATTTGTATTATTAGTGTTTTTAGCGTTACTCAATTGTTTTGCTGATATCGTATTTAAAATCTAAAAATAACTTAAACTTCTGTCTCCACACTTTTTTTCTTTTTCCAAAAATAATAAAGTTAAGGAGGGTGTAAAAATAAAAATGATCACCCTGTACGTAAGTCAAATTTGGTGAGCGAGGTACATATTTTATAAAATCGTGTAAAAGATCCCTCTGTCAAAAATATTTTAATTCGATAACGATAATGCCAACGTGTTTTGATAATCCTTTTTAACAAAATAAAGTTAGTTCTTTCTACGCAACAAAAATGAAAACTAGAAATACCTAGTTTTAAGATGTTTAAAACAATTATTGTGTGGCTCATGTTTTAGCTTTCTTTTTAAATAAGAGTAGGTTTTTTTTTGCCAAAATCAAATAAATAAGGGATCAACCAGTTTCCATCCCCTCCAAAAACTGGTATATTATCTATACAACTCTCACCTAATGTTGCTTAGTTATTGCGTATGGTGAATTCCCATCCAGATACTAGCTGCAACCCCTGTTGTGTCTTGTTTAAAAATAACAAATCATCAGTAAATTAACTTTTGTCTCTATAAAATTGAAACAACCATAATTGAAACCCTGTAGAGGTACGCGATGTTCAGTCATCTGAATGACATATTTTACGTTTCAAAATGTTTAGTAAACTATAACATTAGAATAATTAATAATGTTTTACGACTATCTAATTCGCTTCGTAACGTGTTGTTGTTCGCAGGTCACCTATTATACAATAAACTGTGTAATCATTTAATTCCGCCAATCGTCTTAAGTGCGGCATAAGCTTCAGTATTATTCACTCAATTAATGTAAATTTAAAAATAAACCAGACACTGTGAACATCAAATTGAATTGTAAATTGATTTCTCATTGTTCGGCATGTGAGCCGCCAGTTATAATATTAAAGAAATAAATAAAGCATATGCACATATGTGCAATATTATTAAATCAAAATACAAAGACACAATTTTGAACGTTGCTAAAATAGAAACAAATTATTTTTCTTGTTCCTCTAGTCGCCTTATTGGCATCAGTATATGGTTATCCATCCAAGGGTTCCACCAAGGCGTCCTTGAAGAAGAAGCCATGTCTTAAGGAATGTGGAGATGTTTACAAACCAGTATGTGGTGGAGATGGAACAGGAAAGGGAAACAAAAGCTTCGGTAGTGAATGCGTTCTTGCCAACTATAACTGTGAGAGTGGAAACAGTAAGTAAAATGATTGGATCTGATTGGTTGCATCAAATGGTATAGTATATTTGGGATATAAGAGTCAAACATCAAGATCCACATCAAGTTGATTTAGTTATTATAAAAGTATACAATAAGACGTGATCAACGGAAAAATTTAGTGTGTGTAGAATAAAAATATAACCATCTTTTGTTTTCGCGTTATTCTGTTTTTTTTTTTTCATTTAGGAATGATTCTTGTATCTCGTTTAGGATGACAGTTCCTTAAAATACTTTTTTAACAATGAAATTACAATCAGCATTTGTTTTTGGAACATCTTAAAAGATAATTTGAGTTCGTTCTAAGCTATCCAAAAGTTATATTCAGGAGCTATAAAAAATCTAAATAGGAAAATTTCAAACATTTCAATGATAATAAATTACATGTTTGTAAACTCGTAAAAAAACAAATCCAATTATGCAAAAGTTATCTCTTTAGGTACATTTAAGTTTCGGATGTTAAAATCAAAAAGGCAATTAAATTAAAGCAGCTGCATTCAAAACTTCGTAGTAAACTGCACGAGAAGCAAAACATATTTCTAGGAACTTTCATTCTAAGCGAAATTAAAAGAAACTTAAAATTCACTTCAAAATGAAAAAAACTATTAAGCAATATAAGTTGGTTAAAATTTTATTGCTTTATTGAATTCCATCTTCTGATGTGTTACCAGTTTAGTTGTTGGATTAATCACCTGATAACAAATCCCAGCTAAAACTCTGTATATATATAGGTATATTTTTTTTCTTGAAGCGACTAAAATTATAGCAATATTACGAAGGCGTAGAAGGGCCACATCAAAGAAAAAATTCTGATTTTTATATCAGAATTCTGACTTTTATCTCAGAATTCTGACGTTTATCTCAAAATTCTGACTTAAAACTCAGAATTCTGACTTTTATCTCACAATTCTAACTTTTATCTAAAAATTCTGACATAACTTAGAATTCTGACTTTTATCTCACAATTCTGCCTTAAAACTCAGTATTATGACTTCTATATCAGAATTCTGACTTCTATCACAGTATTCTGACTTAAAAAAACTCAGAATTCTGACTTTTATCTCACAATTCTAACTTTTATCTAAAAATTCTGACTTATAACTTAGAATTCTGACTTTTATCTCATAATTCTGACTTAAAACTCAGAATTCTGAAATCGAAGAAAAAATATCTGCGGTATATTGTACGCCGCAGCTATGACACTCATTCCATATATCTTTCTTGAGATGTATCTGTAAATCTACTTTTTCTATACAATGTTCTATTTTCTAATCTAAGTATTGGCTGAAGATGAGCCAGATAACACTTGAAGTATTGCAACTACGATGTTCTAAATTTCTTCATATTTATTTGTCTAAAATAAGCCTTCTTCTAAGAAAACTAAAAATATGCTTTACTGGAGAATTAGAAACATTTTAAATACCCACTTCTATAGACACAGCCCGAGTTCAACATGAATAAAACTAGTGAAATATTGAAGAAATATAATTATTCTGTCTCAATAATCGGAAATAAGATACTGCAAATATTGCCAGTTTGTAGTTTTTATTACATACCTAAATCCAAAATGTACGGAAATGAAACTCCCCTAATTTTCTACCTCACTTTATTGCTTAGAACGTAAGTTTTAATTTTTTTAAATACAGGGTGATTTATTGGTGAGTGTACATACTTTACCTGCATATGTAGGTTACTTTGGTGATTCCACATCACCTTTGGTTAGTGGATCAATAATCCTTAATCACCAAGATACAGGGTGTTTTATTGATTTTGCCTATTTTTGTCTTGGACCGTAGTTTTAGAACCACTAGGTATAAAAAAGCAAAATTTGGTGTGTGTGTTTTACTCAATCGGCCAAACCGATTTCTCAATTTAGCGGAATGAAAATACAGGGCCGGGCAGAAAAAAAGGCCGAATCGTTAAATATCAAAAACAACACCCTGTTTCCAAAATTTGTTTTAAGATTTGGAAAAAGCATAAAAAATAAGGCAATTAAAGTACATTTTCAAATTGCGCGTCTCATGTTTCTATTTACTTTTTTTGATAAAAGAAAATTTTACAAAATTAAGAACTGAGTGTCTCATACAAAATTGCGTTTTTTATTTATAATTGACTACGGGTTAATAAAAACTTTCATAATCAATAAAACACCATTCATACAACGTAAGTCCTGAAAAGTATTGAACCATACAATTATAACCAACAGATTTACACATTATTTAAAAAATTTTAACTTGTAATAAGTAGTTTTTGACTACCTAGTGGTTCTAAAATTAATAGCTCTTTTATACCTAGTAGTCCCTAAAATTATGGTCCAAGACAAAAATAGACAAAATCAATAAAACACCCTGTATCTCGGTAATTAAGGATTATTGACCCACTAACCATAATAGGTGATAAGGAATCGTCGCCCAATGCATCACCCTGTATATCTTGTAGATACCTAAATGTTTTAATTTTTAAAATAAAGTTTGCTTTAAATAATACTTTTTTCAATAGTATTTTCTCAAATTTAGTAAACGTAGATTTTGTAGAAATTTTTGCTGATGAGACTGGTTCATTTTTCTCTTTCATTATTGGATTTTCATTTTTACAAACAAATAATTATATTAAAAAATTAAATTAATAAGATAAATACAGGGTGAATCTTAGAGTGGGGGCCATATTTATAGGAGGCGACACCGTTCAACTATGGGAACACAAAACTACAATTTTTTTTTTAACGCGCTATGAAAAATGAATATTGTTTAAACCCTTTTTCTTTGAATTTGGGTACCCCGCCAGTGGAATGCGCTAGCGAGAGTTTTATATCATCTACACTTGGCAACACTGTCGACCGGTCACACGTAAAAAATGCAGTAAGTGCTTGCCCAGCGGCGCCGGAATTACAGGAAACTTGAATCGCGAATTTTTAAAAAAAATTCATAACTCGGCCATTTTACAACCTACAAAAAAAAATTCGGATTCATGTTCATCACGACTAATACTATTAACCCCAAAAATAAGGCCCCCACTCTAAGATTCACCCTGTATAGACCATCCATATACTTCTAATATAAAAGAGTTGCTGACAAACTTGAATTATTCTGTTACAAAAACCTTTTGTACTGATGATAGTCTTATTTAATATCATTTGTCATATTTTCTAAAGTTGAAGTTTTACTAGGTACTCTAAAAAATTACACGATGTTATTTTAAGAACGAAGTTTAGTAGAATTAAATATATGTCAGAATTGCGAGATAAAAGTCAGAATTCAGAGTCTTAAGATAGAATTCTGAGTTTGAAGTCAGAATTCTGAGATAAAAGTCAGAATTCTGATGTAGAAGTCAGAATTCTGAGATAAAAGTCAGAATTCTGAGGTAGAAGTCAGAATTTTGAGGTAGGTCAGAATTCTGAGATAAGAAACAGAATTCTGAGATAAAAATAAGAATTCTGAAAGTCAGAATTGTGAGATGAAAGTCAGAATTCTGAGTTTTAAGTCAGAATTGTGAGATAAAAGTCAGAATTGTGAGATAACAGTCAGAATTGTGAGATAACAGTCAGAATTGTGAGATAAAAGTCATAATTCTGAGATAGAAGTCATAATTTTACATTAAAAAAAAAATTTTTTTGTTGTGGCCCTACGCCCTGCGCCTTCGTATAATACCTACAAGAAGACTATAATTATAAATTTGTATTTAATAATGTCAATTATTTGGAATAATAACAATTTTGGCAATATATAGGTTAAGAAAAATATATATTCAAAATTAGAAGATATCCCTAACTTTCTTTGAGTCTTTTGGATATAACGCTCTTAGGTAATTGAAGATTTCCGTATCTTTCGATCAGCTAGAGTTGCTGAAATTCAAAAGTCCTTATTTTCCTCACTAATGGCATATTAGAGTAATTTGTTAAGAATGATTATTTTGTTTTCTTATGAGCATGTCGCATTAAATTGTCACTATTTAAAATCAAGTGTTGGTTAGTAAAATAAAGATATGTAACAGTTACCGAAGCAACCTTGTGAGATCTAAATTTGTTAAATGGAAGATAATGGGGCCCTACAGTTAATAGCGAAGTTCGAAGCATTTGTTTATTTTACGCGCTTTACTGAAAAAGAACATTTAATTATTAGACACACTAACTAATTTATTACTCATAAAATTTATTATTCGTTTAATTAATGGCCATCCGTGTCCATAACTGGTTTAAAATTCGCTGAATTTGTTCACTCTTGTAAAACCTTGATGCAATCGCACTGGAGCGGCTACTTCCGGTGTCCTTAAACACCTAATTGAGGATGGTGGATTAGAAATTAGTTACAGTTATAATTACATTACTATATACTATATAGCAGATAAAGCAGGATAAACGTGAGACAAATCTTGAGACAAAATTTTGAAATTTGTTGAAATTATTGACGTTTCATTCTGCACGGTTGTTTTCATACTTTAAATATGTAGTACCTAGAGATCAACAAAGAACATGATCAAGAACAAATTTTCGAATGCTTACCCTTAATGGTAATATTATGTGATTTTTTAAAGAATTTTTAGAAATGGGTCCAAAAATAATAAGTCAACATTACTGTAAATTAACAGAGCATTTGAGAGAACTTTACGAAGGTTCAGGATGATGATGAATTTTCAAAAATCAAGCGTCACCGAGAAAATAATAGTTCTGCACAACGAAGTAGAAAAACTGAGTAAGTGGCAGTGGACAACGTTAGAGGATTGATGGCAAAACGACTTTTCTAAATCTTTAAGAAAGTTTAGCTAATACACGAATTTCTTTTATAGCACTTACTAAACAGTTTTAAAAATTGATATTATTATTGTCCTACAAGATTAATTTAAAACATCAAATATTACCAAGGGAGTTTTTGCGAATGGTTCCTGGACATTTTAAACAATTATATTTTGGACATTGACTAGAATATGACCATTTGGTCAATAGAAAACCCTCACGAATATTTTGAAATATTCCCCAAAATAACCTGTATACCAATTTCTGCTAGACAAATTTATGCTGATTCCGATAACGATAGTGGATCAACATTTATTGCCATCCAGAATTCTTCTCGTTTCCTTACATGAAAAATAACAAAATCTTGAAAAATGAAAGATACAGTTTCTAGAGAAATAAAGATAAATACTCCATCGGTTTGAGAAACGAGGAAAGTTAATCTGAGGATTTATTTTTTTTACCTACGACCCATTTACATAAATAATATGTATTAATGTTTTTTTTGTTACTTTAAATATTCGACTATTTAATCGCAGAAATGTTAAAATAAATCGTTATTTTTCAGATCTGAAGGTCGTCAGCACAGGAGAATGTCCCGGGGGCGGTGGAGTCCGTCTTCAATAAGTTTAAGTTGACAGTATACTAACTAACAGTTACTATACTAACGTTTTCAATATCAGGGAGGTTGATATGTGCATTTTTTAAATTTTAAATTGTTATTTTGCCATTATTTTTATTTAAATTGTATCTAATAAAATAAAAATATAAAATAATTTAAGCTTGTTTTTGAAATTGTATTTTATATATATGAACACATAGTGATACCCTCTTGACAATTGTGATTAGAGTTTAACAAAAAACTCAGATTAAACAAAACTGAACTGCTGAACATTTGGTATCTTCTAACAACCTTTTTGATTAATTTCATTGAAGTTTAGCCGCCGAATTATCTCCATATGACCATGTAACTCAATACATGTTTTAGTATCCAAGTTATTTGATGTTTGATATAGTCTTTATCATTATTGGGTTATTTTGAGGCATTGGCTTTCTATCAATTCCGAATATATTTTCATTAATTTGTTGATATTTATAATATTCCTATAATTTTGCGACGAATGTCAAATATTGATTGGGATATTTATAACTTTTAATCTTGATTGCAGTTAATCATTTGAATATTAATAGTCAAAATTATTACACAATTTCATGTCTCCTCGTATTATTACTTCAAAAAATAATAATAACGTGGAAGATAAATATTTTAACCAAATATTTTTTTTTGTCCTAAGACTTTCGGAGACATGATGTGTGGAAGAGTTTTCAGATTCTCTTCTGCGTTGAATATTTCAATCATATTATTGTGGTCATCTGTAGCGAAGATGATCATAACCCGAAAATTCTTCTACAAATAATTTTTTGTTCTATCTACATATTTAAAAAAAATTATACTAATTAGATACATATTACTTGAGTTACCAATTTTCCATAATTTTTAAGTTTCATAAAACCAAAGAATTTCTTAGACATAATCGTTGTCCATATCTGGGCATATCAATTAAGTTCTTGACTAAAAAGGCCAGTTATATTACGCATAAAAATGCTAATATAAATCAGACCGAATTTAAATTTAATTAACGAATGTACTTTTTATATTTATTAATCTTACCGTAAGTTGTGGATGATAATAAGGTCATGTACGTTACAAGTAGTTCGAGGTTAGATTTTTTGCAGATTGCTAATTTTTAATAAACGTGTAAAGATGTAAAAACTTTATTGCTGTTATATACAGAGTGTCCTGATATTAATGTTACACAGCTTAATGTTAGATTCTGGGAACAAATAAAAATGTTATGCCTCTTTGAAAATTTATAGATGTCAATTTTTTTTCAATAATTTTGAAAGAATACGACCAATTTTAATAAAATTTGGTATGCACAAGTTGCAGTTGGTGAGAATATGATGGCCATAACTATTTTCAATTAAATTGTAGAGGCCGCCGTATTTATTTTATCCCCGAATTATTTTTTTACTGTATCTTTTTTATTTGAAACTTTCCAACATTCTATGTTGCAAGGAATTAAGAAATTTAATTTTACATAGAGAAGTTGTACCTACGCTCATTAAAGAAGATATTTTATTATTATTTATTATTTATTATTTATTATTTATTATAAACAATATTTTTTTGCTTTTTCATATTTTTTTTAATTGTGTTAAGTTGTTCACATTAATGCTACTTCCACAATTAATTTATTCAAACTCAACCATGATGTTTTTCCAATATCTTCTTAATAATGCATTTTTTTAAGAAAATATTTTTATTTGTATATTCTTCACATCAAAATAGAAGAGGTAAAAAAAGAAATTGCTACTCTTGTTGAAATTAACATTTGGAACATTGAAATAATAATTGTAATATTTATTATTATTATTAAGTATGAATTTCGTAATTTATATACAGGAATGTGTCAGATATCAGGATTTTGCAAGATTGAAATGAAAAAAATATATTAATCATTTTCTGGAATGTGATGTGATGATATGAATACGTACAGGGTGTTCAACGTAACTTGCTACCCCCTTTTTCACGTACTTTTTACCCTATATATTTTTACATATTTGGATTTGCCTTTTTTCTGATTTCAAAAATATATAATACTTGTATATTTCGAGTAATATTAAGGAAGTTATTAATAAAAAACCGTTTGCAATAACAGATAAATTATATTTATTTTATCTTTACAACAATCATAATTTGAAGAAGACGAGATATGATAATCTGATAACATATTTAAAAAGTATGTGAAAAATGCAATAAGATGAAATTTTTAATTTTTTTATTACCTTATAAATAAGGAAATTATGGGGGTAGCAAATAAATTACGTTGAACAGAGCTTATTTAGCAGAATGTATAAAAATACATTCTGGGGGTACAAAAGTACCCCCTCTAGATTAGAACATCGTTTCTCAACCTGGGGTCGCAGTTGATCATGTATGAAAAAATCTTTTTCTACTACCGATCGTAAAGCACTAACTTTCCGCACGCTGTAGAGTACGTAAAGTTAAACTTTACGCACTAGTGCGTAACGTAACATACTAAACAATTGCATACCTATTAGAGCACCTATAATAAACATATCTTATTTTAAAAACGTTAAATGTGGTTATTTAATTTTATATAGTCCATTTATTTAATATCACGGTATTATTATAAAGCATATCACTTAATTTTCAGTATTCTTTAACAATAATGATTGAATTTTTTACAATTCTGAAGTTTCATTTATATTCTTGACATTGACATTAGACAAAGAAATAATAGCCATTGACTGATTTAAAATTAAGTTGGCTATAACAGTATTGTGATTTTTAAATGACAAATGAAGTTTTGACGTAATAGGTAAATTTTGACGTTTCACATTATTATTAGAGAATTTAGGTCCATTTCGGTAGTAGAAAAAATATTGTATGCAATTCGTGCGAAAAGTGAGCTTTTTTCACTCATGGGAAATTCCCATTCGTGAAAAAATCTCATCTTACGCACTTGTTGCATAAATAACTATTTAATGATTAATTAATGAATTTTAATCAAATGTTATATAGTAAGGGGGCCATGAGATGATTTACTTTATTTTTAACTTTCTCTGGACTCTTTGGGGATGGCAACACTAAAAAGGTTACTACACGATGGGTTAGAACAAATAGAAAAGGTGCTTTATTTTTTTAATGAAAATATCTCCTCCATCGAAATGAAGCAACAATTTTATGATGTTTAAGTGCTTGTAAAATAATTTTTTTTGAAAAATTGTCTTTATTCTTGAAGAATACTTACAATGATGCATATTTTGGGTAATTTTTCATTACATTTCTTTGTCATGTTTTATAATTTACCTTATCAATTCTGATTAACTATAATACATTTTTTAACTTTACTAACGTTTCAACCTTATGCTATTAAACGTTGACAATTTCGAAATACAATAATCATCAATGTAAACATAAAGTGGAGGAAAAATACTCGGTAGAATTGCATTCATTTATTTATACGTTATCAAAAACTTGTTTGCCAAAAGATTATCGAAGTATATGCCCCCATGACATCATGGATAATTTAAATTTGTTTTTTATATACATAAAAATAAGGCGCCGAGATTGATGACGTCCGCTCTTATTTGTTATATGCTTCACTTTACAAACTATTGTACTGAAAACAAAGAAAAAAATACTACAGGATGGCTAGACATACAAGTTGCTAGATAATATTTCAAGAGCCTTTTCAACTTCAACCAAAACAGACCATTTTTATGGCACTTGGGGAACAGAGCTGCTGGTCTCCATAGAAAAGATTTTTGATAGTGACGTTCAACAACTATACAGATTTAGTTTTAGAGCAAGGAAGTGAGTTGTAAATTCTTAACTGGTCTTAACCTGGTCTAATGAGTGGCTTTGATTAGTTAATTTGACAATAATTACTTTAGAAATTGCCCTCCAAGTAAACTACTGTCTTAATTTGTTTCTTACTGTAAATCGCGTAATTGAATATTTTTTATATTTTTATATTAGAAAAATATATTTTCTTATCTTGGTGTATTAATTATATTCTTTATTCTCCCAATCCTACAAAGCTAACAAAACCGAACCAGAAAGTTGGCAGTCACAGAACTGAAGCATTCGACAAGATAATGTCAAACGTTTTACCATTTAATTCACCTACCTCTATAAATATCAATATATTTCGATAGTTGTTTACACTAGAGTACGACATGTCATATAGTAATATCTTAGTTTATTAATATATTATCAATACATTGTATCCGTTTTAATTACGACTGATTTATGAATAAGCTCTACGCACATAAAGTAAATCATTGGATTTTTCCGTGGCCTAAATTCATCCGTGACATGTCGAGAACTATAGGTTTTTTCCTTTCCAGTACTAAGGAAGTTCGTTTCATTTTTGTCCTTATCTTAACCAGTCGCAGAGTGATGGTTTCTATTTGACGCTCAAGCATGAGATTTACGTAAGTCGTTTAAGTCACAGCAGTCGATTTGATTCTCAGGAATACAGAAACATGTCGTAAAAATATTACGCAAATTTAAAATAACGTAGCCGATTTCAATGAATTTCAGCAGTTTGGTATCTATTTTTATATTCTTTTATCAACATCATTACCATAATCAAGACTACTAGTAAAGGTAAACACTACTACTCCGCCAGCGTTGTCTTGCAAAGCCTATGTAAGAGTAAGTCTAAGATAAATTAAGCATAAATTCACCTTAACAATCATACTTTTTCTCTATATTTTCGTAACAACCTGATATAATTTAATATTTTTTTAAATCAAAGTACCTAAAGGGGTTGCTACAGTTAAAGGAGGAAGGTAGAAGAAGAGGTGTGGCTACGTGAGTGGGGGTAAACATAAAAAAAATAAAAAAGAAAACTTGAATTAAAAGAAATAATTTAATACACCTAATAAAATGTTTTAAATTTTTTCTTTTTCTTTTTGGGGTGTCCGATATTTGACAGTGCTCCGTGGCCTACAACAAGAAGAGCGATGGTCTAACTCACTCCCACTTCCCCACATCCTACAGGGTTGGTAACTGTAGACACTAGGGTCGTGTGCGTTAAGTAAAAGAAGGAACCCAAAGGTGTCAAGAACATAATAAGGTCTATGTCTGAGTAGTTGTTTCCTGCAATACTATTCAGCAAATAATTGATGACAAAAAACGGTTATGGTCTTATTCATGTAGCGTAGTCTGTAACGATTTAAGTTGCAATTCGTTACAGCAGGTTATAGTTTCTATTTTGCGTATTAAAATATGACTCCTCACAACTGAATAACCCTGTATTCGTATTTAATCGGTATGTGGTAGAAAAAATACAACAAAAACGCCACAGCGGATGAACGTTGTGAACAAGGCTCGTCCTGGGCTAGAGAGAGGTCTCTTTCCTTTCGAATTTTACCTAGGTAAGTCATACATTTCTTGTAGTCGCTTAAATATCACTATTCATAAAATTTGCTTATTAATTATTGCTTCAACTTTATTGTACTATAGTAAAAATAATAATTTGTCGAAATAATTACCGTATTTCGTATTATTTCCATATTTTGGATTATTTTCAGATAATTACCTAGTGGCACTGCTTTTTTAAGCACGTGGATGACTGGATGAGTATTCCCATTTCCGTTTTACCGTATCTTGTCTAAAGTAGACGTTTTCGTGGTTCAATTATTGTTAATTGACACGTTATACGATATTTAAATTGTATAAATTATCGCTGTAAGTGAAACTTGCAGATTATCGTAATTTCGTACATAGAACAATTTCTATGTGGATTTCTATTGTTATTAGGTTCGACTGTGGTTCATATAAGCTGGAAAAAGGAAAACTACACTTGGATAGTGAAGGAAGTCCACTTGAGACTTAGGTTTTTGCCGAATATATTTACTGTCCAGAGCTACAGATTTCTGTCCAGGAGCTTCCAAAGCATACGGGGTAAGTGATCTATAGTATTTCTTTCTTCTCTTTGAATTAATCAATTTGTAGTACATTTGATCACTTACTTCGTATGTGACAGAAGTCCGATTTTCTGGTTTCCTTTTTTCATCATATTCACGCTATTACAGTTCTATATCGATTTTATTATTGACAAATTATTATTATTAGATCATTCCTTAATTTTCGTGTAAGGTATAAGACTGTAAATTTACCTTGGTTTTACGTATTTCCTGCCATTTTCAATTAGGTATAAGTTCATTCATTTTTGTCCGTCGAAAAGCGAAAGACATTATCGGTATTTCATATATTAATTTTTGCTATTTTTACCGTTAAACTATTAGTAAAATATTAACTTGAAATTTTTATGTGCGTGCTAAAATTTCGAATTTATTTCAATATTGTGATTATTGTTACCAATTATTTTGTTATTAATATTAAATATCTGAATCTTTAGAGTTATTACTTCATTAACGTTTCTAAGTTTAAATTGTCCCGTACAAATCTGACATTAAATTATAGTCCTTTAAAAATTACAGTCTCCTCATGGTTTCAACCTATAGAACAAATTCAATCAAGTTAGGTTATTTGTTAACGAACTGATAGTGAAGTTTTGCAACCTTACTAAATTCTTGTGTTCGAATTTTAGTATTATTTTGTTAATAATTTAATTGTTTTAGTAACTGGTGTCAGATACCGTATTTTTATGAAAATTTTATAATTTTACAAATTCTAATATCTTGTTGGGTCATTTTGACAATTTTTTTCTATTGTAATATTAAGAAATATTAATTTTGTGAATTTTATCTAGTAATTTAACTATATTGCCGGAACTTTGTTATTTTTTCATCTACCACTAGTTGAACTAATTTTCAACCTAGTTTTATTTCTCTATTTCCTTTTCTCAAGAGTTCTGTCTTTATTTCATAGCATCTGGCTTTCTGGAAATTTGACTCACTGGAAATCGATACTGAGTTAACAACATCAGAAGTAAGGAGATATTGGGTGTTCCCGAAAAGTAATAAATTTGGTTGGAACCCGGACACTCTGGACTGAGTAAGAGTGTGGAGACAGGATCTCGAAACCTTTTCATCAACCTCGAGTACTCGCAGGATTCATCGCTACTAGGAGACCCCCTTCCATCTCAGTTCATTCCCGTCGAGTAAGCCTTTACAACAATAAAACGGACAGACAGAGAAATTGGTTAATTTGTAATTTTTATTCATACTTTTTGTTCATATTTTCAATATTTTTAATTACATTTAGTTCTGAGTCATTGTTTATTGAAAAGAATTTGTAATATTAAACTTGTTAAATTCACAGCTTTCTTTTCTTTCTAGTTTATGTAGTAAATACCTAATTGTGTTTTCGATAAACTTTTGTGTATTTAGTTATAAATACTCTGGCGCCCATATATTGTTCTCAATATTATCTCAGTACTCTAAAACAAGGCTTCACCGAATTCACAACCACGCTGTAGCTAGCTGGAGCTAATTGTTTGGCTGCACTTGGAATTAGGCCAATTCAATTCACAAGTGTCGTTGCAAGTCGTAGATACATTTAAGAAAAATTGTATACGTTGTGATTAGTTTTATTAGCTAGTCAAATATTTAGACTGAAAAATCTCCAATAACGGAAAAATTTCAATGTACCAATATCCATGTGGGAAAAAATTATAAGTCATAAGTTTCAGAAAAAATGTTCTCTTGTAAACGAACATAAATGAATCAGTTATTAATCAAATGAAGTGTGTCTTAAATATTTAGAATGGCCATAATGAACAATTACAATTCGATTCGTTTCGATAAAATGCGCCACACACGCTGGCATCATTAATTCCTGCACTTTCGAACTTTTTTATTTTATTAATACTTACCAGCTGTTGTATAATTGATCTTCGTCTGGCCTGTTCCATCTAATTTAAATTATATTGAAGTGGCTCAGACTTGCTAGTTAAGGTCATATATTAACGATAAATCTTGCTTTGTGGGTGTGAACTTTCGTTAGAAAATTTCAGAACGTTACTTATTGATTATTATTTTTGAAAAACTGTAAAAATTCCAGAACAAAGTAAATGAGTTTAGGTTGACGAAATTTGTAGTAAAATATCACAACGAATCGGTCTAGTTCATCATTATCTAAAATTACTAAGGGCTGCTTTTAATGCCTGTACTTTCATTAACTTGAAATGGCAAATATATTCAAAATATAGGAACATCCTCTGTTATGAAATTGTTTACGTCAATTTTCAAAAAAAATATGAAAACCCCTATGACCAAATGCTCATTATATTCGGCGCGTTTGTTATTTAAAATAGAAAAAGCAATACGTAAGTTAACCTTCTGTTGGCACATACGACATACGTAGCAAAAAATCTGCAACAAATAATTAAAAAAAGTAACAATGACGATTGTTGTGAATAAAACTATCACGCTTCATAAACATATTCTTTTTTACGCTTCGGTTATGCATCTGCTACAATTTAATATTTTTGTTTGCTATTGCAATAACGTGGATAATAATTACAAATACTATTTTGTTTGAAATTAAATCAGGGCGTGTTAAGTTAGGGCCACAAAATTGCGCGAGACCAAAATTATATTTTTTTGTAAACCCTTGAATTTTTTTTTTCTTTTATGTATTTCGATTATGTTGAAAGAACCACTCCAGAGACAAAATGTGTATGGTAATTTTAATTTAAAAGAATTTTGAAGGCTAACTTAAATGTAATTTTCGTTTCTATTCTTATTTTTCTCTAAACAGCTCCTCCTACGAAACTAACGAAAAAGAGTTAAAATACTTATTTTAAACCTTGATTCTCAACAAAACTTCCCTAAATTTTTTGAAGAAAAAAGTCAGAGGTTTGTAGGGCGACCCACTTCCCTTAAAAATCTTTCTTTTTCATGTTGCTACACTAGATCAAAATATTCCTACCAAGTTTAGTTGCTCTAGTTTAACACACCCTGATTTAATTCCGCATTCTTTGGTATTCTTCAGGGAAGCATTTTTAGATAACAATATTTTTTACCAATCATCACAATTTTGTCAATTTTGACTCAAGAATTCAATTTCAGTTATTTTTTAATCATTATATAGACACCCTATACCCTATGCTGTTCCAAAGATAGAAAATGATAATAATTTTTAAAAGAGAGAATCAGTTGCTGGCACGCATTTTGAATGTGAAATCAAACTATATAACCAGTGTAGTATTTTTCCCTAATTAGATCTACGAAACATAAACAGGACAATATTTATAACGAACTATTTACCAACTGGAATTTATAGTTTGTAAATACTTAGTGCTAATAATAAATATTAAAAATAGTATTTTCGTCCTTGGTGATCGCCGGTTTAATTTTATCTGAAATTTTTCTATCAGACGACTCGTTTGGAACAGTCGCCTCATTTTGTAACGTGTCAATGATTCAATGAAATATTTGGCAATATATTGAACTTAGGGTTATCTACATTTATCTCTGTTAAACATACTACATACACATATAATGTATTCGGAGACATATACACATGTTGTGTACGAAGAATTTATAAAATTATAAGTACATAGATTTTATTTTTTTTTGTTGAATTATTTGCAGTCGCTGTTTGTGTAGTACATGTCTTTTTATTTACAATTTATAATATTTCCGATTAATGTGCTCAGTTGATAAGGCATTTTATAACAGGACGAAATTCACGTTATTTATTTATTAACAAATGAGAGAATTATTTGTAAATACTGCACTAACATAAGGATCATGACGTGGCGTACAACAAATGAAGGATGGCCTTCTTTGGTCTTCCTACCTTTAGATATTGGAGACCCTTATTTTTCAGTGACTCTCATACTGTTTCCATAAAAAAGAGAAAGATACTGGTGGCCTATTGACCGAAAAATCTTCAGGTATATCAATATACATGAAAGAGAAAAAAAAAATTCTTACATTTCAGTGGTGTACCCAGATCTACGCTGTGAGAGATCGAGGATGATGAAAATATGTCGTAAGTGGTCTAATGGGTAGAGGCAATGGATGTTCACTGAGCAATAAATACTTTTAAATTCGAATGTTCCAGGTGTACATAAGTAAAAATATACTACATTGAATTGTCCTATAAGGTGAGAAAGCTATGATTCCCAATTTGTTACATTTGGATTTGATAACAATCAATTATTATAAGAAATTTAAAAAAGATTGTGAATTGGGATCAATTAATAATTTAATGCGCGTAATACATATGAAACTATGAAGTCCGATAAAATATTCTCCTGTAACTTTCATTTAATCTACTTATACATAACAGAAAATATGCGGAAGCTGATAGATAAATAAGGTATTTAATCACAGAGGAAGTACGATGCCAAACCGTTTTTATAACTTATCCTTGAACTTCAATGCCATACTACAGCGTGTATATTAACTAACGATTATGTTGAAAATATTAACAACGTAACTGTAGCAGGAAGAAATAGACCTTCAAGTTTGGCGATAGTGGCGTATACAGACCGACACTCTGGGGAGATTGATGGTGAAAATGGAAGTGTATTCGTTAATAAAGTAATGCTCTTATAGCCTTTGGGTCAAAATCTACTACGTCGAATTTTACCAAACGGTGAAGAAGCCTTGATATCAACTTGGCGGCGGTTTTTCTCAGTTGAGGGGATTTATTCAATTTACCCCAAGTGGGTACGCTAATGTTTGATGATAATAAGATTTGTGGTGATGGCAATAAGAAGTCCAGTGATATCTGAGGAATCAAAATATGACGATTTAACCAAGTTTCAGCCCTGAGGAAATATAAGCCTCCAAAGTGGGGCTTCAAATTTGAAAAAAAGTAATATCTTTACAACTACAACAATTTAACCAAACCGAATTTGGTACCTACACGATTTAGACTCATTGTGGATCTTAATTAACAATAAGTTAAGCACTTCAAGGGGTTGATTGATAAAATTAAATACAACTTTTTGTCCACCTTAAAATAATTCATTTCATTTTATGTGCAATTTTATTTTACAATTTTTTTTACTCTTTAATTTTAATAATGTTTAATAAACCGACCATCACCAAGGACGAAAATACTATTTTTAATGTTTATTATTAGCACTGAGTATTTACAAACCATGAATTCCAGTTGGTAAATAGTTCATTATAAATATTGTCCTGTTTATGTTTCATAGATCTAATTAGGGAAAAATACTACACTGGTTTTATAATCGGATTTCACATTCAAAATTCTTGCCAGCAATTGGTTAAAGACATCTAGTTCTCCTTTTAAAAAATTATTATTATTTTCTGTCTTTGGAACAACGTACACATATAGGGTGTCTATATAATGATTAAAAAATAACTGAAATTGAATTTATGAGTCAAAATTGTGACGATTGGTCAAAAATATTGTTATCCAAAAATGCTTCCCTGAAGAATACCAAAGAATGCGAAAATAATCACGGTGTGTTAAACTAGAGCAACTAAACTTGGTAGGAATATTTTGATCTGGTCTAGCAATATGAAAAAAAACTGATTTTTAAGGGAAGTGGGTCGTCCTACCACCCCCTGACTTTTTTCTTCGAAATATTTAGGAAAGTTTTGTTGGAATCAAAGTTTAAAATAAGTATTTTGACTCTTTTTCGTTAGTGTCGTAGGAGGAGCTGTTTAGAGAAAAATAATAATAGAAGAGAGAATTGAATTTAAGTTATCACCACCATAAAATAATTCATTTCATTTTATGTGCAATTTTATTTTACAAATTTTTTTACTCTTTAATAGTATTTAATAAACATTTTGGTTTTCAAAAAAAAAAATGGGATTAACAAGGTAGATTCGTGACTAATATTTATTGGACAATAATTACAGGTCGACAAAATTTTAAACCAGAAACCAGACTATACTTTTCCGGATGTTTTTGACACGCTGAATCCGAATCCGATCTCAGAATTGCTCCATCGCGTCAAGTTTTCGAGAGATTCTAATTTAAATCTGGAAAAAAAAGTTTTTTCGCTACATTTGAGGTTACGTTACACCACGAGGTAAAATCCATTATGAAATTTTCCAATAACTTTCTTTCTCTTCGAGAAATTGTCAGATGAAGTTTATGAGTCTTAATAGTAAAAATGAATTTATAAATACCAAAATATACTCGTCAAAATTTGCTTCGGGACACCTTAAAATTGACCAAGATTTACCACGCTGTAAAACTGTCAAAAATGTATGGATTTGTGCCGCGTTTTTAGCGTTTCAAGGGAAATTTAATTGGCTTTCATCTTACCTATTTAACTCTAAGAAAAAGTTACAAAAACATGTTTATACAGGGTGTCAAACGAATGCCTGTTTTTTCAGTCAAATTTTATCTTGAGCACAGCGTTAACCAAACACCCTGTATATTAGAATTTTATTAAATTTGTTTGTCTTATGTGTCTGCTTTAAAACATTTTTGGAATTTTGCTCCTATCTTTTTTGTAGAAAAAGATACAGAGGTTTTAATAAAATGTTACATTTTCACAATAAAATAAAAGCAGTTTAAGTTTAAAGCAGACACATAAGACAAATAAATTTTATAAAATTCCAATTTGGTCAACGCTATGCAAAAGATAAAAATTGACTAAAAAACAGGTATTTGTTTAACACCCTGTATAAAGATGTTTTTGTAACTTTATCTTAAATCTTAAATATGTAAGATGAAAGCCAATTAAATTTCCCTTGAAACGCTAAAAAACCGGCACAAATCCATACATTCTTTACAGTTTCACAGCGTTATAAATCTTGGTCAATTTTAAGGTGTCCCGAAGCAAATTTTGACGAGTATATATTCATCATCTCATTCATCTCGTTTCACTTATTCTCATTGAATTTTTCAAACATTCACAGGTTGAATAATAAGACTAATAATGTTCAATATTTATTGGGCATAAATCCTTATGTATTCAGAAATGAACTTGGATTAACTAGAATTTCTGAATATTCATATCGTGGCTCGGTTTTGTTATCGAAAATTGTTCAAATAAATCTTTATGAGCTGAAAATTTAGCCTCAAATTATTTTTATTTCTATTAAGTTCATAAGTAAAGCGAAATGATGATTATATTCTAATATTTATGAGTTTATTTTTGTAATTTAATTATTTTCTCTTCTGAAGTCTTCACCTGATGCTACTCAATTTTCGAATACCCACTAATATGCTAACCACATAAATTTCATCTAACGATTTCTCGGAGAGGAAAAAAGATATTGAAAACATTCAAAATGAATTTCGAAGAGAAAGAGTAGTGCTTTCATTATGCCATAACGAGTTTTGTGGAGAAAAATGACCTCGTGATGTAACATAACCTCAAATGTAGCGAAAGCGAAAAATTTGACGTGACGGAGCTAATCTGAGGTCGGATTAAGATTTAGCGCGTCAAAAATCTTCGGAAAAGTATAGTCTGGTTTCGGGTTTAGAAAGTCGCTTAAATTTTGTTGACCTGAGAATCAAAAACTCAATAGTAGCCTATGAATCTATTTTTCAAATAGCTGTGGAAGAAGTGGTTTTCGATGTAAAAGAACCTGAGAAGAAGAAATTGTTGAAAATCTTGATTGGTAAAGTCATTTTCTGGAGTTTTCGAAAAAATAATAAAAACCTCGCCTATTTTTCGCAAAGCATCCACATGCTATGTTATGGCTGAGAAAATAGTTCCTTTAAAATGTTTATCTAGTTTTGTTTATGCAATGTTATGTCAACAAATAAATTTGACCAAACTATAATCTGTCTCATTTTCGACGTCCAATTACAGTTTTTAGAACGTACTTGTGAATGGAAATATGCCTGTTAATTATATTTTACATATTGCAATTTATTAAAATTATTAATGAGCAAAAAAATTCCACTGATTGCTTATGAGTTATGACCCTTAAGAAGTTTGTTATAAATAAAGATAAACAGACAAAAAATGAATCCGTACTGTTAGAAGTCACGCTGTACATTTATATTTATTTATCAAAGGGAACCAACTGTATGTATTCTTTGATCTTTACGACGGAAGTCGTCGGTGAACTAATTCTACAAGATAAGAGAGGAAATACTGAGAAGTATTATATTCCAAACCCAATTCCCAAGTTATGACCAATAATGCTAGTTATCCTTTAACTAGAGTAACATCGTGACTACACATTATCAGAACTCCAATGAAAAACTTGTTGGTCTCAATAACATACAATGAAATTAATTAATCTAAATAGATATGCGGAATTTTAATTAATATAAAAATCAACAAACATTAAATCATATTCTAAAAATAAGACGTTCAATGAATGTCGAACTCGTCAAATATTTATCTGACGAACTTGATTAGTATGAATTTAATGGTCACTTCAGCCACAGCAACACTTTTGATTGTAGACATAAACTCCTGATCCGATTCGATATATTACGTCAATGCATTGATTGGGTCCAACTGATTTGTTAGTGGTTCGCCGTTCACCAATTTATTGTTTAAATGGTTTTGTGATAAAAATAAACTATAGCAAGTGCATCTCTGACTGGATATGAAGCATAGAGTGGAAGTTGTTGTGTTATTTTTATTAGGTAAGTTACACCTGCTTTACTTTAATTTTTTATTTACTTATTTATTTTTGGCTTTCAAACAACACTTTTTTTTAAATATACCTCGTACTAAATGTGCCCCTTAGTATGAAATAATATTGATCGCTTTGGTCAAATTATATCATATATTTTAGCTGCTTTATGGGGATAATTTTGAATTTTTTTTATTAACTGAAAAAATATAATCTTCATATTTTCGGCTCGTTCCTTAAACAATTTTATTATTGCGTCAGTTTTCTCAAATTTGAATTCCATTATCTGAAAGTGCAGCTCATTCATTGTTAATAGGTTCCAGAACATGCTTTAGTACAAAACCAGCGACACACTTACCAATTTTAGTTTTTAATTGTCCAATAAATGATATAGTAACATTTTCCACTTTATTATCATGATTTACATTAAAATTATGATGGAATTACTAGGCAGAGTAATGTTATTTATTCACGTTTTTTTCGGATTTTCAATTTGATCATTTTCCCTTTTTGATTTGTTGCTTTATTATTCTGGATTGAAGACAAATTCTATCTGGCAATTTTCTTGTATCTTATATGGCATTATGGCCTTACTGTAGTTTCATCAAGTTACGTTGGCATCGTAAAAATCTGATTTACAGTGAAGCCTAGAACTCAAAAAGTTATTCATATACTAACTAATATTACCTTTAAATTAAAGGGGGAATGTAGAATTTGACAAATATTGCACGCAAGTTAGTAAAATAGAAATATTGCAACACAAGTTTATGTTGCATCATATTATTCTTCTTCGTTAAATTCAAGCTACGTAAAATTAAAGAGAATAAAATAAATAATAAAAAAAAATTTTTTAACCGTATTAAAAAAATTCTAAAATGTATAATAGAAACTCAATTTTACAACTTATATACCAGTTAGTGATAGTAGAAAGGAAATATAAATCTATGAAAAAATTAAGTAAAAATACAAATACAACAGAATGCGTTTTTGAAATTATACATTTTTGTTTCACTGACGATAGTTATAGAGATTGCATTATATTATATCTTACTGTCATACACTAACTAATAGGCAGGTTTTTATAGAATTTAATATTTTTTAGAGATTTTTTAAAGTGAATCAAGTTTTTTTTTCTCTTTTGTGCCTATGCAATAATATTATATTAATTATTATTAAATGTGATATGGTTAGATAATCATTAAATTTTAAAATGCTGCACGTAATATACAGGGTGATTATTATTATAAAACAAACGACAAGAAATGCTTCATCTATCTCATAGAAAAATAGGTCAATCGTTTTTCCACTCCGAATTCTTTGAACTTTGACCGATTGGCGTGAAATTTGGTGAGTAGTTAGGGGATGGCTCAAGGAGCAAACGTGACGTAGCGCCAATGTGCGCTTTTACCCTGAGGGTGGATGCCACCCCTTCTGGAAATGTTTTCACTCAAAATAAAAAAAAAATGTTAATAAAGTTTTTTCGATACCTAGATCGATATTTTTCGAGTTATTAGCGATTGAAAATTTAGATTTTTCGTGTTAAAAATCCATGTTTTTGGACGGTTTTTCGCGAATAACTCGAAAACTTTGCGTTCCATCAAAAAAGTTGTACTGACCAAAAATGAAGCTTATAAAAAAACTAAGAAATTGATTTTTGTATGAATGCTCTTGGTCCAAAATAAAGAGAGTTATGGCTTATTGAAGAAGAATTTTTTTTTTGCAACAACTTGGTTCGAAGTATTCAACGTTAAATAACGGAAAACCGATGCATTTTTCGGGAAAAACTTATCAAGATTTTTTGTAGTGCCTGGAAAGATCTTTAAAATGAAATGTTAAAAGTCGATTGCATTATAACTATGGGTGTGGGCCACTCAAATTTTTGAAAAAAAAAAATGATCAATAAACCCCAGCCATTCCCACCAGAATTGATATTGATCGTTATCCCTTTACAAATTACTTTATTTTAGTATTACTCATGTAATCCAAAAGTTTGGCTGGGTTAGAATGCGTATTTTTCGAAGGAAAATGAAAAACGTATTTTTCAAATTTCATAAAAATTACTTTATTTTCAAAATAACTCTAAAACTAAAAAAGATACGTAAAATATGATATACTTTTTTTCTTAACGAAAATTTTGGGAAGAAGTTGATAGTGATAGTAGCTCTGATGATGTATAGTTTCAGAATAAACGTAATTTTTATATTATAATTTTACAATATTTTCGTTTATTTTTTTTATTAATATAGGCATAGGGGGTGGTTTTTAAGGGTTGAAAATTTGGAAAACATCGTAAAACACGAAAGAAGTTTTATTCTACATAATTAAATAAGATGTGAATCCATAAAATGACTAAACCTGCATTTTTTCTATTTTTTTCACGAAGGGGTAGTTTTCACCCTTTAAAACCAGAAAGCGCAAGTCGGGCATATGTTACTTTTGAAGTTAAGGGTAAAATGAGCTTAATTCCAAATTTTCATGAAAATCGATGGAGGTTCAAAGACTTCGTATTGACAATTTCTTCTAATTCTTGTTAATATCAACTTTTTGTCTTATTTTATACTAAAAATGTATTATTTTGTAGTCTTGTATTTTTAAAACACCTCGTATAGAATGTGTGATACTATGTTAAATTAAATTAATTAACATGCCAATTTTTTTTTAAATATAAATTATTTAATTATACATTATTTTGTATTTTGTAATTTGTAGAATTGTAGATATTAAAAAATTGGTTGTCGGTTGGTCAAATAAATTGAAAAAAATCAAGTCAAAAGCAATATAAAATTGACAGTATGTACTTTATTTCGGTTATTTTTGAAGATTAATATATAAGATAAAAAAACAAATGATGACATAACTTGCTTTCCTACTTGCTAATGAAAACGTTAAATATCTAATATTGGTATAGCATTTAGTGAAGTCACTGATAAAAATTCTAAATTCATATTATAAAATTTCCTTTTATTAAAAGTAAATTAAAAGAGACGAAGATTTGTTGATAGTACATATGATTCTAACATACTGACACTCAGATATTAAATGACGAATTGAAAAAGGCAATCCAATCCAATAATTAATAACTAGAGATACTAATTGTAAACAAAGAGGGTTAAAGGCAATTTAAAACAAAAACTAAACTCTTTAATATTATGAGACGCAGTTCGTATTGAAGATTCAGATGGAAATGTTGGATGTATGTGTGTTTTTTGTTGAAAGTTTTTACTTATTATTTTTAATATATCGACTTCAATAAACGCTTCTAAATTGTCCTGATGATGAAATAAACAAATTTCGAAACGTCGACTTTTTGAAAAATAGTTTGTTGTTTTAATTTTTTGCCTCAAACCAACAAAGTAACAAGAATATATAATAAAATAAGCAATTAAACGTTAATATAAAAAATAAAGAGGGACATAAGAAGATCAGCAATTTAACGCAGGTTGGGAGGTTTATTTTAAAGAACTCTTAGCCGAAGAATAAGCACAGGAGGAATAAAAGTAGAAGACGAGGAGGATGAGGGAAGAGAAATTGAGGAACAATCATATAAAGAAATAAAACAAATAATAAAACAAAAGAAGAATACCTATAGAAAAGATTAAATAAATATGTGAATGACATTTCTGAAAAAAGAAATATATATGCTCTGTTTAGAAATATGAACGGAGAAAGTTATGCCCAGAGAATTAGAGGTCAAATTTTTGCGTTACATAAAAAAGGGGACCAGAAGGAGTGCAGGAACTATACGGGAGTATACAAGATTCTAGCACCCATAATTCTAAAGAGATTAAGAGAACTACAAACACAATAATAGGCAAGCACCAATTTTCATCAGGAAAGGGAAGTCAGTGGACGCGATATATATTGAATCAGATAGTGGAGAAAGCTCGTGGGTATAATATAAACATTGAAATGCTATTTATTGGCTTTCATTAGGCTTTCAACTAAATTAGTAGAGTAAAACCAATGCAGATCATAAGCGAAATGGGTGTAGCTAGACTTGTTTGTACTACGTTGAGATCAACAAGGGCTAGGGTAAGAACACACAAAGGGGAAAGAAAAGAATTTGTTACAAATAAAACAGTTAAGCAGGGAAATGCATTGTCACCGGTGCTCTCCAATTTGGCATTAGAGCACGTAGCATAGAAAATAAACCAACAAGAGGAGGGCAAATAATCACCTGCGCAGACAACTTAGTCATAATTACCAAAAGGAGAGACATAATAGTGCAAATGCTGGAGGAAATAGTAAGGGAAGGAGAAGGAATAGGTTTCAAGATAAACAAGGAGAAAATTAAATTCATGAGAATAGGAAAAGAAGTAAAGATGACAATGGTGAAGATAGGAGGGGTGTAATTTGAGAAAGTGGGACAATTTAAATATTTGGGAGTTAAAGTAACAAGTAACGGATAAAGAATATAAAAAATAAATGGGACAATTGCTGCAAACAGAGCATATCATGCTAATAAATAGGTTCTAAAGTTAAAGAGTAAGATCTTGCCAATGAGGACAAAAATTAGAAGCTACAAGACGCTTATTAGACCAGTGATGATGTACATAACGGAAGCAATCCCCTTGACAAAGAAGGACGAGGAGAAACAAATATAGAGTAAGATAAAACCAAGAATTACTGGAACTTTTGGTGGAGGAAGACATAGTCAGAAAAATCAAACGACAAGGGTACCGACAAAGGAATATATAACTGCAATAACAGAATGGTCACCAGCAAGTAGATGAAGAGAAGGAAGACCAGCGTCAAAATAGATCAAGGAGGAGAAGGAAGATTTGTCCAGGGTAGAAATAGATAATGGGGTAACAATAGCTCAAGGTAGAAAGAGATGGCGAAAGATATGTAAAGAAGTAACGTAGAGGAGAAAAGGAAGTAATCCGACACAAAAAAATCTAAAAACCTACTAGTGGCGCTACCACCACAGGGCCCATTCACTCATTTTAAAAATTTTAACGTGATTCTATCCTTTGCTTTATTTTTAATTTCTGTGTTTGGAAAATACCAAAATTGTATGAATTTTGGGTGTAAAATTATGAAGCAGTGGGGATTAAAGAATGAAAAGTTCACAATTCTTCTTCCCCTTCATCTTTTAATTTGTAACAAAAACAGGACCTAGTACCATGTCCCCCATGTTTCAAAATGATAAAACTACGAATACGTATTTCGGAGTGTTGCCCCTCTCGTTACGTTTCATCATCCTCATGAAATAAGGAATAACTCCAAAATATTCTTTTGTAGCTGAATCATGTTTCTTTTTTGGGGTACTAATGCCGTTTTTGCTTTCATTCGATCGCATTAACTCAGATTTATTACAGATTTAGGGGGGCTAAATCTGTAGCTTTAGTAACATAACATAATCTACTTGCACTTTTTAACGTTTCTCTAGTTCTCTAAAATATCCATAACTTTTCTTAAATTTTCTTGGTAAAATCACAGATCACAAGACTGAACTCTTTCTTTTGTTATAAATGAGGTAAATGTATTTTCAAGTAAAATTACAGATAAAATAAATTCACTAAAGGAAGCCAATAAATTTTTTACACATTTGAATCTAACACCAAAAAAAAAATAACTTAATTTTGACTACTTAAATTGTGGTTTTAAAATAGTCACCTTTTTATATAATTAAATGATTAACCCTACTCTTAATATTATCATCCACTTCATAGTTGTCTCAATCTGCTCTTGCCCTGAGGAATAATGAACGCTACTTTTACTTTGAAATTTAATTAAATATAAATACTAATTAGAGTTTCTAATCCGAACAGGTCTAGTATTGGTACATACCGCTCCTTTCCAGAGTGCAATGCCAGCATGTCTCACCCAAGAATGTGATCTGGATTCGGGCCCCGTGTGTGCGATAGATGCCTCAGGACTACCTCAAACATTTGATAACAGATGTATGGCCATGCTGGCCTTTTGCAGATTTGGTTCTTGTAAGTATTAGTTTATCATTTATTTACATATTGGTTCAAGATTTAAGAGAGGAATATAGTGAATGGGGACAAGTGATATTCAAAGATTTATAAGTTATGAAAGAGCACTCATGATAATTTTTATTGGTTAAAAATATATGAGTGATATAGCAAAAAAGTTAACGACTTTTGAAGAGACTGTAATCAGATAGTCCTAGAAAATAAGTTTCGTCCAATGTATTTGTATTGAAATCACAGTTATATGATAAGATATAGAGAATACTCCTGTCCACTCGTGTCAGTCATAGTTTTTTATCTACATTGCTGAGGATTTGCAACGAGTGTTTCAAATCAAGACTCCATTATAATAAATTTATGGAATTTGTGCAATATAAAATAATGTAAAACTTTACTTTTAACAATAATATATTATTATTTACATAATTTAATAACTAATTTTAAAACGTAATATAATATTACGTAACGATCGAGTGTGACGAAAAAAATAACTGTTTAAGACGTTGATAAATAACTAAAATTAAAACATTGTTATCTATATTTATTATTTTTGTGGCTCACAATATTTCTACATGTTTAATACTACAATAAAATTGAAACAAGTTTATAATTTGTAGATACAACTGTTGTTTATGAAAATGATAATAATAATTTTAACTTTAATACCAGGAATTGTGAAAACAATAGATACAATGATAACAATGACAGAACCATTGGATTGAGCTATAAAATATGGAGAGGTTTGGTGTGTCGAATTGATTCCCCATCATTTATTAATTATTTCTTAGTTATATAAATTTAGTGCACGAGGCACGAGTTAGTCATTAAAACATAAGTTCCAAAATTTGTGTGGGCACAAAAATGATTACAAAGTACAAGATAAGTAAGCCACGTTTATTGTGGGTTGGAAAACTATAAATAACTTTTAATATTAAATTAAGCCACAAATTTTCTTTAGCTTATTGGATATTGTAACTTAAGGTCCGGTTTTATGATGTATGAGAGCTGTTGGAAAACGTGTTATCAATGTTGATGTTGGAGAGTACCAACAGAAATTATTCATGATTTCGATATTCCTTCATTGTATATAAATATATTTTCTTTAATTGCAATAAAAGTCAAATGTTTGTAAAAATTTTTCAAAAATCAAAAATGTATCAATCCAAAATAATTTTCTGAGGCGACAAGATGGAGGAATCATTCAAAATAATCAACACGGAAGAGAATCCGAAAATTTTGCTAGAAATCATCAGCTTCGCAAAGGAATTAAAATCAATCTGAAATTCTAAGAGAAAAATCTATAAAAAATAAATTTTTTTCATTGAAATTTGTTTAATTTCAATATACAATGTGTCCACGAATAGTTGTACAAAAACTTTTGAGTTGGATGTTAAATGTCCATATTCTGGAAATTACCCTTGTGCTTGACCTCAAATTAAGATTGAGACAAAATTAGTAAAATTAGTATATTAAGTGTAAATATCAAAAAAAAATAAACCCTTATTTTAAGACACGTAAAAATTTCATAGGATAAAGTTCAATAAAACTAGCATTCTTTTTTGTAAATTAGAATATTTCAGAATTATTCATTGAGTTTCCGATATCAGCTTTAAAACAATTTCTTTTTTAGTCTAATATCTAATATTATGTTTGTTTCAGATTTTGCAGAAGTAAAACCAGGAGAATGCTGACATTAAACATAATTACCTACCTACCAATATCAAATAAGTCATGTAGATTTAGAAAAAAAGTACCAGTATTCTCAACAACACAAGAATTGTTGTAATATTTAAAGTATACGACTTACCTATATTATAATAATATATTACTTAGTAGTTTTATTATACACATTATTTAATTTTTTAGCATTACAAATAAAGAAAGTAACGATGTACCTACTGTGTAGATTTAAATAAACCTATATGGGCACGTATATATTTTTTCTGTTGAATTATAATTATGTAGCAGACAATTCAAAGTATCGCATAAAAGAAAAAAGTTGGTATTCCAAGCGGTTAATCCGGAATGTAAGAATCTGGTGTCCAAACTGGAAGCAGCGCGAAGTATTTCCATGAAATATGTCTGCAAGAACAGAAGACAATTCGAAGAAAAATATTTGTTGATTATATATACATATATATTTTCTTGTATTCTAAAAATCATATAGTTCTCAAAACTACAAAACGAAACCTGGGTTGGGTGGGTATTTAAATTAATATTATCAGTTTTCGGATGATTATTGTATAGATAATATTTTAAATGGGCAAAAATACTTAATATAAAGGTTATGGACCCTACTGTTAATTAATTAGAATTCTCGAATTATGAATTTTCCCATTTTATATCCAAACAAATTATTTCAATTCTTTGATTAATTAAGCACCTCATCTCTTCTTGAAAGAATTCAAGAGAAAAAAAATAGAAGCGAATCTGGTTCAATTAAGAGGTAAGAAGGAACTTAGCAAAATCAGTTTCAGTTGTCTATTGGATCTGACCGTTGTTATAAGTATTTCCTACTCTGTCTAAATAGGTGAATAGAAGAATTAATTTAAATAAATATATCTAAGCTCTTAAGCTATTGTTGTTTTTGGTATACCTAAGCATTGAGTATAAGCCTTGTATATGTATTCTCATATACAAGGGTATAAGTATTAAACATTTTTGACGACCATTGAGAGTTATTTGATTTCTATGCAACCATGTTCATAGAAGTGAATCTACAGTTGCATATCTATAACACCACAAAAATACTGTAATCAATGGAGATAGATTAATATAATATATACAGGGTGTTCTGAAGAACACTAGCATAAATTCATGGCCTGATAGAATTTCAAAAAATATTACAATTTGTTCCTATGAACCATGGGCGTATCTTTTTCCGATTTCAAGATACAGGGCGTTAAAAATAATTTTTTTAAATCTAGTTTCGGTCCTATCTTCCACAAAATTCGACCAAATGAGCTGAAATTTTGCTACGTGGGGTTTCTGGGGATGCTAAATGCTCTGGTGTTATTAATTTTTGGCTATATCATACAGGGCGTTCAGTACAGTACTCCGTGGGAACATTTTAGGTCCTAACTTTTTTGAGATTAATCTTTTTGCCCCTTTTGTCACTTGCTGTTATGGCAAATTTTATTTTAAATAAAAAGGTGCTCTTGTAAGAAGTGCTAATATTTGCCCGTTTTCGAGAAAAACCAGGCATAGTGCACCAAAGTCAAGCAGCTGGTATCCCAAATTGTTGGTTTTTATTTCAAGTAGGCTTTGGCACCTAGTTGTTATTACTATTAGTTTCATTAATAAAACTCAAAATCAAAGTTATTATTTGAATGGTAAGGATAAAAAGTAGTAGTTAGTTTATTTCTGGAAAAGTTTAACACATACTGAATACAATTGAAAAAAAGAATAACTAATTATTACTAACAGAAAATTAAAATTGCAGGAAAATTATTTTCAACGCCCTGTATCTTGAAAACGGAAAAAGATACGCCCATGGTTCATAGAAACAAATTGTAATATTTTTTGAAATTCTATCAGAATTTATGCTAGTGTTTTTCAGAATATATTAATAATAAATTAATAATGTAGAATATGGATATAAATAGCAGTGACAAAATATGTATATACATTTTTAGGGAAAGTGACTATGTAGGTATATATTTTTAAAACACAGCGGGTCTGTACAGGGTTATCAAACGAAGATGTCCCGGGTCATAACTCTTTTATTTTTCACTTTAGAAAAAAAGTGTAATATGAAAGTTATAAGATGTTTTAAGGGCTTCAAAAATGCATTTTCAAAAAAACAAACGAGCATCGCACATAGAAGTTATAGATGTAACTTATATTTTTTTAAATGGAACAACCTGTATATTTTTCGATTTTTGAAAATCTACGCTTGCTTACGATTACAATAATATATACGGGTGTCCCAGTTTTAAGGGACGAAACTACACACTTAAAGAAAAAATATTTTTGAGCAGAAAACTTTAGGAGATAGAGGGCGTTAAAGTTTTAACTTTTTCCAAGTTTTTTTTCCTATATCTTTTGAAATATATTAGATATCCATTTGAAATTTTGTACACTTTCTAATTACCCCAAGCTGAAGATTTTACAGCATTTTCATGAAATATGCTATACGGGGTGACCTTTTTTAGGCCTACCCAGAATCAAATCCTTCCAGAACTTTTTAGCGCTACGCCACTGTCTCATTTTGATACTGTCACTTCAAAGAGTGGTCTTTTAGCAAAATTTTTGATATCTTGTAATTTTTTGTGCGATGTCTGGTTTAGGAGTTACAGCTTGATATGCTCATAGAATCTATTGATTTAAAAAGTTTTTGTTAAATTTTTTGAAGTAGGCTGAAAGAAATGAAAACAAATCAATGACAGTTCTCTGAACATTAATGAGTGTACGTTTTATATTATATTATATATTTCAAAAGATATAGGAAAAAAACTTGGAAAAAAGTTAAAACTTTAACGCCCTCTATCTCCTAAACTAAGCGAGATAAAGGGCATATGTATAGGAAGTTTTCTGCTCAAAAATATTTTTTCTTTAAGTCTGTGTAGTTTCGTCCCTTAAAACTGGGACACCCTGTCCGGGTGTCCGGGAAATAAGTGTACAAAAAGAAATCGCATATTCCCGAGGTCCAAATAAATCGATTGGACCAAACTTACCTCTATACCAAAATGCTTCCTAAGGGAGCTACAGTCCCCTAAATGTGGGCCCCTGAAGACGGTTTTTATTTATTATCTCCGAAACTGTTCAAGTTAAAGTAATGAAATTTTGCACATCCACTAAACATTCTAAGCCTAACAAAATGAGGTAAATATCATCTCAAAATTTTTACCAAGGGTGGGTCAAGCTGTAGGGATGGGGGGTAAAAATTACCGCAACTATTTTATTTGTAAATTTTTTTGAGTTTTGACTTCAAATTATGAATTGTCAGAGTTTTTCACAAAGAAAATGCCCTCTTGTGCAACTTCGATCGGAGGCACCGTTTTCGAGATAAATTCATTTTAATATTCAAATGCATGCTCTAAAATGATTAGATAAGTGGAGTAAGTGGACTAATTTTTTCCTTTTCTCGTCAAAACAAAATTTAAGAGCCAGATCAAACCAAGATTTTCTTATTTATTTTAACAACTGCTCAAAATGCTTAAATTTTGTTTCGACGCGAAAAGCAAAAAAAAACAGTTTCGGAGATAATAAATAAACCGTCTTCAGGGGCCCACATTTAGGGGCCTGTAGCTCCCTTAGGAAGCATTTTGGTATAGAGGTAAGTTTGGTCCAATCGATTTATTTTGACCTCGGGAATATGTGATTTCTTTTTGTACACTTATTTCCCGGACACCCTGTATATACAGGGTGAGTTCCCTTTAAATGCGGAAACTTCGAAAATCGATTCTTTATTGAAAAATAAGTGTAGTTTGTCCTATAAACATTTTTCATATGGGACTTGGTTTTCGATTAACCGAAAAACTATCAAAAATAGAGAAAATTTACTAGAGACATTTTATGTTCAGAAAATATCGGAGAATAAAAAAATCATATCCATTTTTTGAGACGACCATAGGCGTAGAAGTTCCTTTTTTAAAAAGGGGTCCATAGTCCCCATATCTACGCCTGCGGGGGCTATATTTTCAAATTTTTCAGTTCATTTGATAAACTTTAATCTAACATAAACAAAACCCAAATTTTAAAAAAATCGGTCTAACCACTTTAAAGTTATTCGTCGAAAACTAAAAAAAAAAGAAAAGTTCAACGTCCTGTATCTCGAAAACCAAGTCCCATATGAAAAATGTTTATAGAACAAACTACACTTATTTTTCAATACGGAATCGATTCTCGAAGTTTCCCCATTTAAAGTGAACTCACCCTGTATATGTTGTATCTTTGCTCCAATCGTTTGCACAATATACTGTTTTAAATATCGATTTTTTTTTTATGGCGCATTATTCCAAATTGTATTAGCCATGAATGTTTGTATTTTTTAGTTATTAAGTTAATTAGGTAAGCTTTAGTCTTATAGCTTTTATTATTATTATTATTATTTTTGGTGTTCTAATACAACACACTCTCACAACGTGTTGCGGTAGATTAAGTCATATTGTAATTTTGTGTCACCCTGTAATTGGACAATACTGATTGTCTGTTGTGGTGACCTGCTATGTATAAATAAATAAATAATTAAATAAAGCCCTTAAAACATCTTTTAACTTTCATATTACATTTTTTTTTCTAAAGTGAAAAATAAAAAAGTTATGACCCGGGACATATCGTTTGGCCTGTACGTAAGCTAGGGTAGCTAAAATATAGTGGATACAATATTTTAAAGAAACAGATAATAAATATCTAGTTGTTAATAGCAGCGTTAAATGTTTTCATAAAAATTGGTGCAATTCAGATACAACACAGCCATTGTCACTTAATAAATTAGGAGTAGGGAAAGAAAATATCCATACCTAATATGAAAAACTCACAAATAAACAAAATTGTTGTCGAAAACATCCAATTCCGCATAAAAAGAAAAGTTCTGCACGCTTAAAGGAAACGTGCGTGTCAGTTTTAAATAGTTGTGGTTTCAATTTACCAGACAAAAAATACAAACATTTTTACTGTTTTTGCGTAAACAGTCGCAATTATTATGGAAATTCCAAACTTCCATTAACATTACTACGAAGTAAATATAGAATAAGAAGACAATAATGATTTTTTTTGGTATGTAACGAGAAGAAACTGCATTGAAATGTTCACTGGTTTGTAATTTGGGTCTTTCCAATCTCTTTGTTTCTTTGAAATTGATAATAATAGTAAAAATCTTTACACTAACTGATTCATGATTGGAACAGTTCTTTTGGGCGTAATAGTTTATAATATAGCAAAACTACTTCATTAGCTTGAAGACGTTTCTATAAAATGTATTACTATCTTCTGGGCAAATTTTAATTATAGTTATTACACAACTACACAAGAAAAAAATTTGTGATAATGATAAAGTTTCCTCCCTTAACTAGCTTAAAAATACATTACATAGCAGAGCTTTAAATAATTATAAAGCACATTATTGGCCTTCAACTAATGATGCAATAATTATATAATAATTATTGTAAGTATGTTTTCTATTATTATATTAAGCCAATTTGGCTATTTTATAACGGTAATTAAGCAGGGGATTAACGTAAAGTTATTTAATATTGCAAGATGTGTTGAAATAACTTCTTTATTAGTTATAAAAGAACCACATAGTGATTTGCGATTGAAGAAAAAAAATCTTAATTCATGCTTGGGAATCCCTCTTGATGCTTAAGAGGAATGAAAGGTTATCAGTGTTTTATTAAAAATTAATTTTAGGAAACTCCAAGTATGTAGCAGGTGGCAGTTTTGGACATGATGTGATTCATTGCTTCGGGGAAAAACTTCACCTGGTATTTCATGAAATAAAATTGAGCCATCAAATTAGTCCTAGGAAAACAGTGGGAGGTTTCTAGACGTTGGTAATAACATTATTTTCGAATACAAAGACAGTTGTTTCAAATGGCTTTGTTGTCCACAATTGCCAATTCGTTATTAGGTAGCCATCCCCAATGAAATACCATGAAGCAGCGCCAATAATGACTATAATTATTGTAATTATTTTATTATCAGGTGAACACGAACAAGTACTGCAACTGCAAATATTATCTTTGGCAAGAAAAAGAAAACTACTAATTGTATTTGAACTTATATGATAATTTGTTATAGTTACTTATTTGTGTTTATGATTAACAAAGTTCTAAATTATGGAAACTCCAAATTATCTCGGATTCTAGTTAATTGAGATAGAATAACCCTCAACTGTAACTATTAACTGAACGGCAATGAGCCGGAAAAATTAAATATAAAAGCAGCAGTCGGTACGAAGAGTCTAAGTGTATAGAGTCAAGTTCAACTGATAAGTGCTGGTATATTTTCTATTAATAATTTAAAAATGGTTTCAAAATTCTGCATTATATTATCTGGTAAGTGTAGTGTTTTTAAATGTTAATTTATTTAATAATTTTGCAATACAAAAAGAACAGAATTTAAATTCTTCCATATTAGCTAGAAGGTTACATTATTTTATCCTGCAGGTGGGTCCTGTACTTGTAATTACCCACCCAATGATGGTTTCCTATTACAGATTGTGTATGCGGTAAAATTTTATTTACACATGCACACGTTGCTTTATACGGCTTGTCCTTATTTTAATATAAGGCAATATGGAGTTTCTGTTCTTCTCCACCTCTATTTGCATTTGAAATTTTAAAATTAGTGAAAATAATAACAGAAATACAGAAATATCCCTCCTTTCTCTAACAAGGCAGTAGAGACTTTATAGAAACTATTTGAATATATTAATGGGTCATTTAAAAAAAAAAATAATTTTATAGTAATACAACTTTGACGATAGTTTTAAAATCAGAGCATAGCACTATGAGATTTTTTAACACCACGCTAGTATATTAAGTATGTTCATATCAAAACAAAAAATATCTCTGGCGTACAACCAAATATTTATTATTGTAAAACAACAATCTTCTCTAAATAAGCATGTTTTTTGTTTATAAATTAAACTAATTAACGAAATGTTTCCTATACTCAGTATCAAAACAAAAATGTATATAAGTATTTGTTTAGAATTTATTTGTTTATACTCAGTCGTCAGAATATTTAAAATAATATTTTTTATAATGGAATTTTATCCATCTCGACTCGAAACTTTTAAAAATGTAAAAATAACTATAAAATGTGTTTTCCTAGACCACTTCCTTTGCTTTTTAATTATTATAAAACAAATGTATCTTTTAAAAAAATGTAGGACATTAATGATACGGTTTGAGGGTTTAGTTCTTCCGACAAATATCTTCGCAAATAAGACCTACAATTTTCTGCAACTTGAGTGGTCTCTATTTTGATATTTTCAAATAAATTTCCTCACGCGTCAATTTTAAAACTGCCTTTAACAGATTTAATAAACACATATATTTTTGTAGCATTTTTGGTGGTTGGAATCTGTGGTATTCCCAGACATCGCCGGCAAGCAACTATTAGTGATACTACTACCTCTACCAGTACAACAACTACAGCGGCTTCTCCAAGATATCTGACTTGTATGAGGAGTTGTCTAACTACCCAACAATATAACCCATTGTGTGGTACCGATGGAGTTACATATATGAATGACGGGAGACTGAGCTGCGCAGTTCGCTGTGGGAAGAGTAAGTAAAATTCCAAGTTCTACTCTTCTAAGATATTTTTTAGAAACATATTAACTAAAATTCTACTAATGAGCTAGTTTTCCTCGTGAACAAAAAATGAATATAACTGAAAAATTAAAAATAATCGACTAATCTGTAGATCTGATGAGCTCGAACCATGTGAGCTATATTTTTTTAACATGGCTCTTAGGAGATACGTTAGGAAACAAAACGATTATTTCTTTATGATCTTGATTAACATATTCAACTATTTATCGTATAGAAATTCATCATAAAAAAATAAGTTATAAACGTTTTCCATTATTTTTCATCTTCTTCCTTCTTTGGAATTTCTATCTACTATCTAAGAAATATCCATTACTTTAAAGAAACTGCACCTTGTGTTAAAAAAAGACAGACAGTCAATCAATCACTCAGCCATATCTAAAATATTCACTATTATTGAATTGCAAACAATATAAGTGGTGTCATTTTCTTCATGTGTATTTATACAAGAATTAAATACTTATATTTTTTATTTCAGGCGTACAAGTGGCTTACCAAGGAGCTTGTTAAGCGGAGACACGAAAACCCACAATGTCAACATCACCTTATTTATAATAGCCTTAAAATAAAATTTTGTATTTATTTGAATAATTATTTATCTTACACGCCGCCGTTAAATATATAAATATGTAAATTATGCCTTAAAAATCATTGGCAATTCTTCGATCTTATAGTTGCACAGTGACAATAAACACGCGATTTTAAATTATGTGGAAGTATAGTCTAATTTAAATGCAAATAGCAATTCAAATTTTCTATTCAATGGAGTTGAATAGAGTTTAGTAATGAATCCCAATTCCGTTGGTGGGCGCAGTTGACGTGGCGCTAGGTCAGGCATTGTTTTGTGTGGAACGGAAATCAGTTGCTTTACCGGATCTTTAGAGGTTGGAATACCATAATTTTCAACAGTAATAGCCAAGAGAATCTTATAATATGCATGTTGTAAAGAACATTCTTCCAGATTCTTTTGCTAATCTGGTTCTATCAATGAATCGTCAGTGCGTACTGTTGAGTGAAAGTATAATTTTTTAACGTAGGTAAATTGATCCCATATGAGTAATTGTTCATATTGACAAGAAAAAGAATAATTCTCACAAAATTTCTTTATTATTGTGACCGGTTTCGTGAACAAATTTGCTTCACATCATCAGACACAAGAACTACAATTAATTAAAGAAAATTAACAAAGTGACATAATACAATATTAGGAGGTAATATAAAGCAATTATTAAAATATTGAAATTAACTAAACCTTAAAGTAAATCACAGAGAGTAACTATATGTATTTAGACTATAAAAACCAATCATAAAATCTTAATAAAAAGGATAACATTGTTAAATTAAGAATATAAAATTAAGAATATAAAAACATTTAACAAAATAATTTAAACAACAAAGATTATATTAGTAAAATTATAACATGAAATAAATAAAATAGTTGTATTATTAATAATTAAAGAAATAATGTACAGGGTGATCCATAACTCTCTTTTCATCGTAAATAATTCGGTTGCTGTTAATATATTTGATTGTTTTCAAATGTATATATATGTAGAAAGTCCTGCAGAATCCGAAGGTATATCAGAAAAACAATTGAATGCCAATTTAAAATAATAATAATAAAAATACGATTTTTTTAAAATAATTCACCCTGTATATTATTGCATAAAATGATCTGGTAACATATTATAGACATACACATCATACTCATTGATGTGTCCAACTTCCGGTTTGGCCGGAAGTGCTTACAATTTATAGCAATTTTTTATTAACCCTGTATATTTTAATTATTTCAGATAATACCTCGGATAATACTATCGATTACGAATCCAATGATATATAAAACATCAGAGTTTCACCATTTTATTATTAATAATTAAAATATACAGGGTTAATAAAAAATTGCTATAAATTGTAAGCACTTCCGGCCAAACCGGAAGTTGGACACATCAATGAGTATCATGTGTATGTCTATAATATGTTACCAGATCATTTCATGCAATAATATACAGGGTGAAATTTTTTAAGAAAATCGTATTTTTATTATTATTATTTTAAATTGGCATTCAATTGTTTTTCTGAATACATATTCGGATTCTGCAGGACTTTCTACATATATAGATATACATTTGAAAACAATCAAATATATTAACAGCAACCGAATTATTTACGATGAAAAGAGAGTTATGGATCACCCTGTACTTACATTTTTATAAAACGACCCTATTTTATTTTTATAAAAATGTAAGCACATTCTTTAATTATTTAATACTGTACATGGTTTCCCTCACATTTTGGCCCCACCTACAAGATTTATGTAAACAGATATGAAAAAACTTAAATACGTAAGCCAGAATATATTACAAAACGAATAAACAGCGGAAATGCAACATTATTTATTATTAACTTGTGAACCTTGGGTGAATTTTTAGAGTTCCAAAAATATATCCGTCCCGATATTGCCTAAAATAGTTGACACAAAAAGTTAAATTTTAAAAGACTTATTATTATAGAACGGTTTAACCGGAAACGACCCCAATTGTAGATTTTCATATTTTTGGAATCTAGAGGAACTCCCGAATATGATTCAGGCTTTGACTGCAATTTAACAAATATTTTTTTCAAAAATTGAGTGCTATGGCTATGCAAATAATTACCAAGAGTCTCTCAAATTTTAAATGTAATTTTGAATTTCTACCGAATAATATGATTTTCTCAAATAGGAAATTGGCAGCACCGACGTAGTTTCCACTAACACCAAAACACTTATACAGGGTGGTACAGGTTAAACGTCATTAATTTTGATAGGTGATAGAACAATTAGAAAAAAGTAGACTTTCATAAGAAAACTTTGTTCAAAAATGTTTCCTAACAAAGATAAAGGGTGTCAAAGTGGATTCCATTTTGAGAACTTATTAATGTAATTATTTATTTAATTTGCTTTTTTTGGAAGTGAAAAATATGTGTCTGATAAGCATTTACAACCAGTGAAATGTCACATATTCATTTCCACATTAATATACAGGGTGTATATTTTTTTCTTTTTCAGTTTTTCGGTCATAACTTTTTTCTTTGACATTCAATTGTTTTATCTTTTCGGAATCGGATTCCTCGGAAAAAGTACACAAGTATGGTGTTTGAATTTTTTTCCTAGGTGAAGAATAAAGTAGGAAAATCGAGTGAAGCACTTAAAATTATCACCCTGTACATTATGTCTAATAAGCAATAAAATGTCATATTTTCTTGGTAGTTCTGTCCTAAGTTTTGGCCTACTTGCAACACTTTAAATTAAAATAAGTATCTCAAAAACGAAGCCATAATTAAAAAATTTGCAATTTTTTTTTCTAAATTAAACAGGGAATCCAAAAATTGAATCTTCTTTGTAAAATATTCAGTGGCGCCGAAGATTGGGAGGGGAGAAGGGGGTGCCGACCACCGGTATCTACGCCACTGGAGAATTTCTTTAAATGATTTTAACTTAGAGATGTACTACATTAGTCTGTGTGAGATATTTGATGAAGATCGATCCAGTGGTTTGGAAGTTATGATGAGAAAGCCAGATTTTTTTTACAACTTTGACACCCTGTATCTTTGTTAGGAAACATTTTTTAACAAAGTTTTCTTATGAAAGTCTACTTGTTCCTAGTAGTTGTTCTATCACCTATCAAAATTAATGACGTTTAACCTGGACCACCCTGTATATTGTACTCATGAATGTAGTATTCGTGTTTTTGTGTTAGTGCCAGTGGAAACTACATCGGTGCTACTGCCACACCAAAGGTTCCAGAAGGAAACTGGTATGGCACCAAGCTTTTCAAATTCACATCTTTTATACGAATCTAATGATACAATAATTTTGAAAATCTGTTTAGTGCTTTTTGAGATGGAAGTCAAAAAGCATTCATTAATAAGATTTTGATAACATACGTTTAATATAGTAGGTTCTGGAAACAATGGCACATTTTCAGTTTAAATAAAGACATTTCAGCACATTTTAGTTTTATAATCTCTCCGAATTTCAATTCTCTTTTCCAAATATTTTAGAAAATATTTAGGAAATATTTAGGAAATATTTAGGAAATATTTAGGAAAAATTTAGTTTTGCTATATTTCGTATTTCCGTGACGTAGGTATATTCTAAATTCCTGCAAAAGTTATTACAAAACAAAAACAAGTTAACATTATGCATTATGACGTTTATTGAAATCATTAAATATTGCTGTTTCTAAAAATACACTAATAGGCGCGTTTAAAAAATGAAGGTTTGAAAATGTTGGCAGAAAACAGTTGAATATATTTTGAATGAAAATAGGTGAAAGAAAACTGAAACATAATGAATATATAATGTAGGTATGTAATGTTAATTTTCTATCAAGAAATAATTTAATGAATGCAAGCGCTGACTTTCATGTGCTGTTAAAGAAGATATTTATAGACTATTTTGTATAATCAAGGAGTGCAAAGACCGTGAAACCTGTTGGATGTACCTGGTGCTAAATATTTTCATATTTACCCAACCACAAAAAAAAAACACTGTTATTAATCCTGCATGCTGTTTGCTAGTGTTACAAGAAATTGGCAATCTTTATTTTATTTACTGAACACTGGAAGGTGAAACAAGTCGGTCTGTAAGTTTAGCCTGACAGGAGGGAGGGAACAATACCCTAAGATGTATTCAACCACACAAAGATTACCAGTCTGCGGTGTGTCTTTAAATTTTACCGGCAACTATAACCACACTATTCTTTGTCGAAAAATAAGATTTTTTGGGTTCTTCCGCGTTGAATATTTTGGATTCTTGACTTTTCAATCATCTTATGGTGGTGATTAAGAATCCAAAATATGCAACGCGGAAGAGGACTCGAAAACTCTTCTACAAATCATCAGCTCCGTAAAAGCCTTAGAATCAAACTTTTACTAATGCTGTTCCGTAAGTGCACAATTCTCCAAAAGTAAGGGTTGAAAAACGATCATTTTCTTGGACACTGCTAAAGACTTCTAGTGGAATTTAGTATGTTTATTGTTCGTTTTTTTTTTTTGGTTAGACACTTTTCTAGAAGATTCATGAAATCTGAATCTATTTTGCGACAGCGACTCGTGTTGTTATTTTAGTTTGTGATATAATTTAGGGTCATAATATACAAACAAATTGTCAAATAATCAAGAATTGTCTCATTTGCTTTTCCTACTCTCGTATCACATATCGAAGTAATAATAATATAAAATAAATTGTCTTTATAGTTATAATGAGTATAGCGACTATACAGGGTGTTGTAATGGTGCCTACTTATTACGGTGCTTTCTGTCAATACACTTACGTAATCTTTTTATACGGAAATCTCGGGCGCCAGTCCTTTAATTTTTAAGTGCAAAGAACTACACTTTTTTGGCTCCCCTATTGGGAGAACAACCCTGAATAGCAAAACAGCGGAGACATGGAATAGCCAGAGGTCGGAGCTGGAGGTCTATCTAATGGATTTCGACCATACTGCTCAAACGGGTTAATCAGAAATAAATGACAGAAATAATAACTCGTGAAGTTTACCTCTTTAAAATAACGTATTTATTCAGCAATATTTGGAAACAGATTAATTAATTGTACTACCTCCACGACTGTACAGGGTCATCACGTGAAATTGTTAGATTCTACTGTAACTTTGTTGTTTTTTAATTTATCGTAAAAGTAAAAACTGCTTTAGTGATTAATTTTTTACCAGGAATTCAAATTTTTATAGAAAAAAACAATCGGGCATCGCATTACAGAGATATAGCTATCAACTTTGTTTTTTCTTATGTAACACCCTATATTATTATATCTTTTGATTCTTCATTTTTTCCTGATTTCATCAATATAAACATGTAAACTATTATCTTTTATTTTTTACGAAATATAGATAATTTGGAAAAAAGATATAGGTTAGGTGTAGAAAATCAAGGAAGGCAGTTTGAACAGTATCTATAAAAAATAATTATATATTAATTGTTGTAATTTAAATTATGTAATTATCTATATCTCACAAAAAATAAAAGATAATAGCTTACATGTTTATATCGATGAAATTAGAAAAAAAACGAAGAATCAAAAGTTATAATCATATACAGGGTGATACATAAGAAAAAACAATGTCGATAGCTCTATCTCTGTAATGCGATGCTCAATTGTTTTTTTCTATAAAAATTTGTATTCCTGGCAAAAAGTTAGTCAGTAAAGCAATTTTTACTTTTCCGATAAATTCAAAAGCAACAAAGTTACAGCAGAATCTAACATTTTCATGTGATGACCCTGTACAGTCGCGTATGTATAAAACTGTTTAGAACTATTAAAAACAAGTCAAGCTGGCAATCAAGAGTCTTTACGCGATTTTACGGCGGAATTTTCGGATACGTGGGATTAATGAATTACCGTGTACGACAAGCAAACGGACCTTTCCGCTAGGATGTCTTAGGCACGGCGGACGATCGGTTAGCTATAGATATTGTAGGCCATACGGAATATTTAAACACACGGCAAACTACTGCCACAAAAGTAGAGCTAATTGTTAATGATTATGTTGATGAACGTAAGTTTTCCGAGTCAACTCTATGCAGATCACCTGTATGGATGGCCCTAGCGAACAAATCCAACCAGTTGATGCCTATAATGACTATTTGGTTTAACGTAGGTTTTCCGGTAACCTATTATGCATGGAGGCTTTTAAGATGGCCCTAGCGAACAGATCTCAGCAGCCGATGCATATTTTAGCAAACAAAAGACCAACGGAGGTATTACTAATGAGCTCTGGTTTGATTGGGTAGTGTACTACAACGATACGTACGGACAAAAAGACCTTTGAATATCAATACTTAACTGAAGGCAGTACCTGCAAATTGCAGTGGACTACGGCGTATTCTTACCAAAATTATTTTCAAATAATTTTCTATCAAACTAAATTTACTATTCAACTCGGAGCGGCGCGGCGGCGCGAAACTGTTGACGGCTTCGGATTGATCTGGCACTGCTGGAGGTAGATCGGATCTGATTTTGCGGACTATCTCGGAATGAACCTGGACTGCGGCCGACTTTCTCGGAATGATAGCGGAACACGATACAGAAATTATAAGATAGGATATTGCGCATGATGGGCGGTCCTATTTGGCTCTGTGAGTAACGTCAAGCTATGTGAGTGACGTCATGCACAAGCGTACATAAACGCGCTCACTAGAGCATCCAGTCCTGATTGGCTATTTCACTCTGGAGTGACGTCATGCGCGAAGTGAACGTAAACACGTTCACGGGAATATCCATGAGAGCGGAATGAGCGCTCCTCTCCCTTTTGTAACCTTTATGACGTATCTAGGTCGCGTGATAGAGGGGCGGTCACCGACTTGAAACGAAGGATTCGGATGCACAACCCGGCGTAACTTGCAGAGGTCCAGCGGATTATGCAATTAGGCGGATCAATTCAGAACGTCAATAACCGGGAATGAGTTACTTGCATTTCTATACTATGTTGCAAAAAGAAACGGATTAAAACGGGCAAGGATTAACATTTTAAGTAACGAATGATTTTTATTTCCGACTCGGCCATTATTTATAATAATTTTCGAATTTTATTTATACGGGGGATTGTCGAAAATTAATCAATTAATTACTTGACTGCTCGTTTACCAGCGGACTTTTTAACAACTCTTAATAACTTAACTAGAACAGGACTTACTTACTAAAAACAGCGGCAGGGTGTACCCAAGTGACGGTAATATTTAAAGCAAAAATGAACATTCCTTGATTGGAAAAATCACTTCGTTACAGTGTTTACTAAAGAATGGGCCAAACAGAAGGAGTAGGTTCCCTGAGTAAAAATAAATCATTTTAGCTGCACATACCTTAGTACCATTTTGCTTCCTTAAAAAGTTATGGACTGTTAAAAGCAATTTTTTTATTTAAAATTTTTGTTATATCTCTATTACTATTAACACGATTTCATCCAAATTTGGTATATGGGGGTTTTTTGGGCCGCTGAGAAAAGTAATGTAAACAATTGTGGCGAATAACGTAGAGGGCGCTGCGAACGCCTAATTATTTCTTTTGTTTTAGCCGCTAATCTTTTGAGCATCAACTTTTTAAAAAAGTAATATTTGTTTTCAATGCAGCATTCAATTCTACGTCAAAAAGGAATACTTATTTTATGTCGGTGAAATGCACTGTTTTCGGGTAAAATGCATTTAAACTTCCTGTGGAACAATGAAGAGAATTATGTAAAATTTAAATTGTCCATTAAAGAATGTGCCAAACTGCAATAGTAGGTTCTTTGAGTAAAAATAAATCATTTTAGCTGAACATACCTTAGTACCTTAAAAAATTGGCAAGTTATTTATTTAAATTTTTTTTAATTGCTTAATTTGTTAAATTAATAAAATCTCTCTTCTTAAAAACAGCGTTTTATCTATTATACTGAATTATTTTACTGTCAGTTTTAGCATAGACCCCTTTAATCTATGGTTTTAGTCATGTACCTAGTAGATTCATAATTTAAATTTTACATAATTCTCTTCGTTGTGCCACAGGAAGTTTAAATGCATTTTACCCGAAAACAGTGCATTTCACCGACATAAAATAAGTATTCCTTTTTGACGTAGAATTAATTGCTGCATTGAAAACAAATATTACTTTTTTAAAAAGCTGATGCTCAAAAGATTAACGACTAAAACAAAAGAAATAATTAGGCGTTCGCAGCGCCCTCTACGTTATTCGCCACAATTGTTTACATTACTTTTCTCAGCGGCCCAAAAAACCCCCAAATACCAAATTTGGATGAAATCGTGTTAATAGTAATAGAGATATAACAAAAAATTTAAATAAAAAAATTGCTTTTAACGGTCCATAACTTTTTAAGGAAGCAAAATGGTACTAAGGTATGTGCAGCTAAAATGATTTATTTTTACTCAAGGAACCTACTCCTACAGGTTGGCCCATTCTTTAGTAAACACCCTGTATAGATAATTAAAAATCATCATCCACTTTGGTGACATCATACTTATATTTCACATTTTTTTCCTTTGCTTATATTTGCACATGTATGTGCAGTAACGACCATTTAATGAATATTCACAGAGTCGACGATATTTGCCTAGCTTACATGATGGAGAACAAAATAATAAACACACAACTGACGCATGACTTCCTTAATAAATTTTCCAACAACAACTGGTTAAAATAAAGAAAGGTCAATCCCATGTGAGTAGTGGCTCATGTTGAAAGAAATCTTTTTTCTTTTTCTGACAAAAATTTTGTAAGAAAAAGAACGTCAACAACTAACTGGTTAATTAATGTTGTTCGTTGTTTGTCTTATTTTATTTATGAAAGTGTAGCTGATAAATGTTGGTCAGCATCTTACTTCCTTTTAAATAAGACTTGAAAAACATCACCCATAATTGCACTTTGACGTTCAATCAAGAATCAAAGACGAATCAGGTAGGGTGAGTGCTTGAAATTATGACTGAGAAGTTCGCTCCAAAGCTGTCCACACATTTGTATCCACAAGCGACGACGTGAGGTCAATCTAAATTGAAATATATAGTGCAAATCACCATTACAGTTGTGCGATTGTCATCCACATCCACATCCACAAAAATGTAATTACTCATTTAATTATCGCATGTAAAATATTTTTATTTACTTTTCCATTAGCTGATGGCTTGCCAATTTGAGATGGCCAAAATTTTACATAATTCTCGAAGTAATTCATATATTAAAATAGAAAGTATCATGTTTTTCAATATTTGGTCATAGACTAAAGCGATATAGGTAGAATATATCTGCCCTCTGAGGCAGTGCGAACTTTATTTAAATTTGGAGGAATCAGAAAGACATATCCATCCACTTAGTTTGCCTGGCCGTTTGAGTCCGTGGAAAAATTATTTTATTTCGGAGGAACGAATATTTAAGAAAATCATATCTTCCAAATTAGGCAGAGTGTGTTCTTGAACTTTTGGTGGTAAACTAAGACATACATATAGAACACATATTTACCATCCACTTAGTTTGCCTGGCCGTCTGAGTCAGTGAAAAAATTATTTTATTTCGGAGGAACAAAAATTTAAGAAAATCATATCTTCCCAATTAGGCACAGTGTGTTCTTGAACTGTTAGTGGTAAATTAAGACATACATATAGAACACATATCTACCATCCACTTAATTTGCCTGACCGTCTGAGTCCGTGGAAAAATTATTTTATTTCGGAGGAACGAAAATTTAAGAAAATCATATCTTCCAAATTAGGCAAAGCGTGTTCTTGAACTTTTAGTGGTAAATTAAGACATACATATAGAACACATATCTACCATCCACTTAGTTTGCCTGGCCGTCGAGTCCGTGGAAAAATTATTTTATTTCGGAGGAACGAAAATTTAAGAAAATCATATCTTCCAAATTAGGCAGAGTGTGTTCTTGAACTCTTAGTGGTAAACTAAGACATACATATAGAACACATATCTACCATCCACTTAGTTTGCCTGGCCGTCTGAGTCCGTGGAAAAATTATTTTATTTCGGAGGAACGAAAATTTAAGAAAATCATATCTTCCAAATTAGGCAGAGTGTGATCTTGAACTCTTAGTGGTAAACTAAGACATACATATAGAACACATATCTACCATCCACTTAGTTTGCCTGGCCGTCTGAGTCCGTGGAAAAATTATTTTATTTCGGAGGAACGAAAATTTAAGAAAATCATATCTTCCAAATTAGGCAGAGTGTGTTCTTGAACTTTTGGTGGTAAACTAAGACATACATATAGAACACATATTTACCATCCACTTAGTTTGCCTGGCCGTCTGAGTCAGTGAAAAAATTATTTTATTTCGGAGGAACAAAAATTTAAGAAAATCATATCTTCCCAATTAGGCACAGTGTGTTCTTGAACTGTTAGTGGTAAATTAAGACATACATATAGAACACATATCTACCATCCACTTAATTTGCCTGGCCGTCTGAGTCCGTGGAAAAATTATTTTATTTCGGAGGAACGAAAATTTAAGAAAATCATATCTTCCAAATTAGGCAAAGTGTGTTCTTGAACTTTTAGTGGTAAATTAAGACATACATATAGAACACATATCTACCATCCACTTAGTTTGCCTGGCCGTCTGAGTCCGTGGAAAAATTATTTTATTTCGGATGAACGAAAATTTAAGAAAATCATATCTACCAAATTAGGCAGAGTGTGTTCTTGATCTCTTAGTGGTAAACTAAGCCATACATATAGAACACATATCTACCATCCACTTAGTTTGCCTGGCCGTCTGAGTCCGTGGAAAAATTATTTTATTTCGGAGGAACGAAAATTTAAGAAAATCATATCTTCCAAATTAGGCAGAGTGTGTTCTTGAACTTTTGGTGGTAAACTAAGACATACATATAGAACACATATCTACCATCCACTTAGTTTGCCTGGCCGTCTGAGTCCGTGGAAAAATTATTTTATTTCGGAGGAACGAAAATTTAAGAAAATCATATCTTCCAAATTAGGCAGAGTGTGTTCTTGAACTCTTAGTGGTAAACTAAGACATACATATAGAACACATATCTACCATCCACTTAGTTTGCCTGGCCGTCTGAGTCCGTGGAAAAATTATTTTATTTCGGAGGAACGAAAATTTAAGAAAATCATATCTACCAAATTAGGCAGAGTGTGTTCTTGAACTTTTGGTGGTAAACTAAGACATACATATAGAACACATATCTACCATCCACTTAGTTTGCCTGGCCGTCTGAGTCCGTGGAAAAATTATTTTATTTCGGAGGAACGAAAATTTAAGAAAATCATATCTTCCAAATTAGGCAGAGTGTGTTCTTGATCTCTTAGTGGTAAACTAAGCCATACATATAGAACACATATCTACCATCCACTTAGTTTGCCTGGCCGTCTGAGTCCGTGGAAAAATTATTTTATTTCGGAGGAACGAAAATTTAAGAAAATCATATCTTCCAAATTAGGCAGAGTGTGTTCTTGAACTTTTGGTGGTAAACTAAGACATACATATAGAACACATATCTACCATCCACTTAGTTTGCCTGGCCGTCTGAGTCCGTGGAAAAATTATTTTATTTCGGAGGAACGAAAATTTAAGAAAATCATATCTTCCAAATTAGGCAGAGTGTGTTCTTGAACTCTTAGTGGTAAACTAAGACATACATATAGAACACATATCTACCATCCACTTAGTTTGCCTGGCCGTCTGAGTCCGTGGAAAAATTATTTTATTTCGGAGGAACGAAAATTTAAGAAAATCATATCTTCCAAATTAGGCAGAGTGTGATCTTGAACTCTTAGTGGTAAACTAAGACATACATATAGAACACATATCTACCATCCACTTAGTTTGCCTGGCCGTCTGAGTCCGTGGAAAAATTATTTTATTTCGGATGAACGAAAATTTAAGAAAATCATATCTACCAAATTAGGCAGAGTGTGTTCTTGAACTCTTAGTGGTAAACTAAGACATACATATAGAACACATATCTACCATCCACTTAGTTTGCCCGGCCGTCTGAGTCATTGAAAAAATTATTTTATTTCGGAGAAACGAGAATTTAAGAAAATCATATCTTCCAAATTAGGCAGAGTGTGCAGAATAATTTTTCCACGGACTCAGACGGCCAGGCAAACTAAGTGGATGGTAGATGTGTGTTCTATATGTATGGCTTAGTTTATCACTAAGAGTTCAAGAACACACTCTGCCTAATTTGGAAGATATGATTTTCTTAAATTTTCATTCCTCCGAAATAAAATAATTTTTCCACGGACTCAGATGGCCAGGCAAACTAAGTTGATGGCAGATATGTGTTCTATGTGTATGTCTTAATTTACCACTAAAAGTCCAAGAACACACTCTGCCTAATTTGGAAGATATGATTTTCTTAAATTTTCGTTCCTCCGAAATAAAATAATTTTTCCACTGACTCAGACGGCCAGGCAAATTAAGTGGATGGTAGATATGTGTTCTATATATATGGTTTAGTTTACCACTAAGAGTTCAAGAACACACTCTGCCTAATTTGGAAGATATGATTTTCTTAAATTTTCGTTCCTCCGAAATAAAATAATTTTTTCACTGACTCAGACGGCCAGGCAAATTAAGTGGATGGTAGATATGTGTTCTATATGTATGGCTTAGTTTACCACTAAGAGTTCAAGAACACACTCTGCCTAATTTGGAAGATATGATTTTCTTAAATTTTCGTTCCTCCGAAATATAATAATTTTTCCACTGACTCAGACGGCCAGGCAAACTAAGTGGATGGTAGATATGTGTTCTATATGTATGTCTTAATTTACCACTAAAAGTTCAAGAACACATTCTGCCTAATTTGGAAGATATGATTTTCTTAAATTTTCTTTCTTCCGAAATAAAATAATTTTTTCACTGACTCAGACGGCCAGGCAAATTAAGTGGATGGTAGATATGTGTTCTATATGTATGTATTTTCAGACAGTCAAGCAGCTCTCAAGGCTCTTGAATCATACCGGTGTAATAAAATAATTTTTCCACGGACTCTAACGGCCAGGCAAACTAAGTGGATGGATATGTCTTTCTGATTCCTCCAAATTTAAATAAAGTTCGCACTGCATCAGAGGGCAGATATATTCTACCTATATCGCTTTAGTCTATGACCAAATATTGAAAAACATGATACTTTCTATTTTAATATATGAATTACTTCGAGAATTATGTAAAATTTTGGCCATCTCAAATTGGCAAGCCATCAGCTAATGGAAAAGTAAATAAAAATATTTTACATGCGATAATTAAATGAGTAATAACATTTTTGTGGATGTGGATGACAATCGCACAACTGTAATGGTGGTTTGCACTATATATTTCAATTTAGATTGACCTCACGTCGTCGCTTGTGGATACAAATGTGTGGATAGCTTCACTCAAACAGAGAAACATGCATGTTGGAACCTCGTTTCAGCGGTTTTTGCATGGATTTTCGTCAAAAAGAAATATGTACATATTTTGTTCTTTTACTTAACAGGCATTACAGCTTTACCTTCATCGATTACTTCGCTATTGATTCATTGATTATTAACGTATACTGGTCTCCTAAATGCACCATAGAAATCATCAGCAATATTTTTCAAGTGTTCGTCAAATACCACTTCAAATATATTCGTATTTGGAAAACCTAAAATCAAAAATCATACGTTATTAGTTTGCAACACTTAAGCAGCATGCAGAAGATTTATTTTAACACACTCACTGTTGTCCACATAAGTAGTTGAAGTTAGCTAACAAAGATAATAATTATAATTTTACAGCACTTTTTTATAGAGTAGTTTAAAAACAATTGCTTTTAGAACTGATGGAGATACTTTTTGCTTATGTAAAAATTTTGGATGATAGAAAACATTATTTTTTACAATCTATTGGACAATCTTAATTACAAAATTTGGCATTTAATAGATCTTGAGAAAATTATTGGAGTTGATTGGTATAGACATTGTTACAAAATCGAAGATATAACCGTCCCAAAGAAGAAAGCTGATTGTGAAAAATATTTAAATACTTTAATACGAATTATTAATAGATATAGGAGGAACGGTGCGTCACAGATTTGCGCAAGTCTGAAAATACGTGGTGCAATCTTGGTAAAAATTGCAATTGTATACAGATGATCGTTCATATCTAAAAAGTAACTCCTGGTATTTGTTCTATAAAACGTACTCGGACTATAAAAAAAAATAGGTATGATAAAATATGCAAAAATATTCTGGGTGTTTCCCTTATATACATAGTATATGTTATAAATATCCTGTATGTGCGAATCGAAGACAGCTAGTATGCAAAAAGTTAATTTGAAAAAACTGGTGATTCATATGTCTGAAATTCAACATCCTGGAGCTTTTGCTGTTTGAATCAGTTCCATAATAGTCCGTTTCGAAGTTATTTCCATACAAATTAGCAAAATCAATCAATATCAAAATTAAACGTTTTGAAATACACAATTTTAGGCTTAAATTAGTCGACCGAGCGCGATTTTTTTTCAACCTACCTCAAAAATATTTTTTCAATTCGATCCTGTTTGGTCATACACTCATTCTGTCGTACACTCCTGGATTGGTTTAAACGAATTCTACGATATTTTTTGCTTTCTATAAGGTACCTACTGCTGGGCAGTAGTTCCACAGTTCTACCCTGGTTTCATCAAATTAGGTTAGTGTAAGCTGGGCACAAATTGAATATAAGTAAATATTAGTGTGACCGGAAATTCAGAAAAATGAGATATGATAAATTTGTTATAGGTATTACAGTATTACCGAGTCAAAGCAAACATCAGATTTGGTTTATTCACATACAATATCCATTAAATTTAAAACCGATGAACTTTTGAACTGGTGGTGGTGAGAAATAGGAGTGTAGACTTTTTAATATCTATGCAGATCCAGGCAGTGGAAACTTAGCTCATTCATTGCTATTTTATTATATCTCCGTTTATTATTATGATAGTTAATGGAAATAACAAAAATATAAATATTGTACTTAGTACACTCATAGAGTTACACGACTGGGTTTTGATACATTTATAGACATATTACTCCAAGACAAAGACCAAAATTCAAATTCCATTTTATAAGAAGACAAGTGTGGGCGTTTTATCACATTATTTTTCTTCACTGGATACAAACTTTGTAAGGTTATATATAAGAAACTACTAAAAAGAATAAAATAAGTACATTTTTTTGAATTCGACCCTTTTTCAAAAAACTTAAAAAAATAGTGTTATTTCTAAACCGTTTATATTTTTGTGTTGATAATACCTTAAAAATATATTTCTCTATGTATCGAGTACATAAACTTCAAAACAACTTCTTGTTGTTTTATTTTTTAAAGTATTTCCAAATTTTTTTTGTTGCATTTTTTTATCCTCTACAGCCCAATGTTAAATAGGAATAATTTCTGTGGCGTATTTATTTATTTATTTTAATTGTGCCAATTCTAAAACTTTATCTAAAAATTTGAATCTATGTATTAAAGCTGGTAATGTTTTTATATAATAATAATAATAATATTAATGTTTATTATCCAAGTAAATAAATACAATTTCAATACACACAGTAATTACAAAATATTGTAACTTTGACGTAATAAACATAATACACCACAATAAATATCTAACTAAGTAGATATTTGTGCGTGGGAATAAATAAATAAACAGGTAAAAATATAAACAACAAATATAGACATAGACATAGATATGGTAATAATAAACTTAAGAGTAATGTTTTTATGATCTCATATACTCATTTTAAATGTCTGTCAATACAAATGTCTTGGTATTTTAGTTCTGAGTACGGTATGATATTCATGGTATCTGTAATATTTTAATCAATATAATTTGGTAAGCCATTTTTATATAAATTGACATAAACTTAGTTTTGTTAGCGTTTACTGTCAATTGCTTATGATGAAACTAGTCAACTATGGTGCTTATTATGTCTCTTTCTACTTCTCGTTTAAAGGTAGTCCATAAAGTAGAAGAAGTTTGTGTCATCAGCGAAGCTGATTATTGTGTTCGTAATATAATAACTTATTTAAATAAATATTAAATATCACTGGACCTATAACAATTCCTTGTGGCACCTCATCTACATTTCTAGATTTACTTATATCTTCATCTATCATTATGCATTGTTCTAAACAATTTGAGAGTTTGCCCCTAAAATCCAGGTCTTACAAAGGCTCCAGCAGCTGTCTGTGATTGATCAAATACCTTTGCCCTTTGCAAGGATCTATAGGAAAATACATATTGCGAAGGTTCGCTCTCGTTATATACTTTATATATATTTGTAATGTCGTATCTATAACATCTTCTGTAGATTTTTCCTCTATAAATTCATATTTATAGTTATACATACAATAAATTATACATTTGTAGAAGTCAGTCAAATTGTCAGTCAGTCAGTTTGACGCTTCTAAAGTATCCCCGCTTTTATAAATTGGCTTTATAATTATTGTTTCTTTAAATTAAAAAAAAAACAAATACCGTCATTAAAGCATTCATATATCATATCAAATTAGAGCGGTTCGGCAATCTTATTACTATATCACTATTTTTAATATTTCTCCACGAATTTTATATTCTCCAGGAATTTTGTTTTGCTTAAGTTTTCATAGTGTCTATAATTTCTTTTTTATGTGGATGTTGGAACAAAAAGCTTATTGGCTCAATCTGAAATAAGAAGTTAGAAGTAGGTAGGGCAACTAGTTTTTAAAATTCCTTCCAACTTGAATGTGAATAATAATTAATAAAATAATTATCCGATTTCTTTTTTTTTAATTTTCACTAATTCACTAAATTATCTTGGTCGATGATGGTCATGAAATTAAAAACCGCTGTCCTAACTTATTTTATCCATTTGTAATGATTATGTCAATCATTTTTTGATTCTCAAAATATGTCGAGCAGCTCTGCTGAATTTTTCTCTCTTTTCTAATTTTAAAATAATTTTTTTAATAATTTTAATTATGGTTTTCACCACAGGCTTAAAAATTTCATAATTGAGTCCCATATTTAAACTGGTGTGTTGGTTCATGGAATTTGGAATTACAGTCAGCGTCCTGCTAAATTTGACATTTTCTTCTTTCAGAATACGTCAATTCTCCATATGCGAATGTGGAGCACTGATAACCCACATATTTATGTTGAATCTCCGCTACATTATCAAACAGTTGAGTTTTCCTCCGAAGTCACCATTATCGGGCTATTTTGTTATCCCTTACTTGAAAAATAGGATTTTCAGAACTCCTGTACCTTATTTGCAAGAACTGGAACAATGAATTATTGAATAATGTGCCACCATAACGTCATTAATGCTGAAAAATGCTTTCCGTAGCATGAGGAGGCATGTAAACTTGTGCATTGAACATGGCGGGGGGACTTTAACAGTTTCTTTAATTTCGCTTCTTTGTTAATAAAAACGTTAATAGTATTTTATTTAATTTATCATTATTTTATCTCTAGAATTAAAAACTTGTGCAAATTATTGCAGATGATATCAGTACCTATGGGCCGTAACTCGAAAAACTTTGGCATAATCATTACAAAAGGATTCAATAACGAAGATAGTAGTTTTTAATTCCATGACAATCTTTAATAATTTTTGATATCCCGGTATTATATATACAATTTTCTATCTTTGTATGTAGACGTAACAATGTTAAATAATAAGTTTTTTATCAAATGTACGCGCCAGATTCAAAAACTCATTTAAGCAGTTAATTATTACTAAAAAATTGAATATGAGTAATAAATAGCGTGGGTTGTAAAATAATAGTAATAATTAGTTAATTAATCACTAAAATTTTGTAACCGCAATTTATTATAAATTGCTCGTTCGTCAATAGCTGAATACTGAATTGCCTCAGGTTCATATAAAACACTAGACTGGTCAAACATCCGATCATTTAAATTATATAGTGCTTGCAGAAACCTCTATAGTCTTCCAACAGGTAGTGCTGTGACTGACAATAACAAACAATGAAGCTTCTGTTGTTATTTACATGTAAGTTACAATATTTCTAATACATACTACTGCATTGATGATCTCATAATACGTTATAAGTGTTAAGTACTAACTGACATTAAATAAAATTTTATTTCTTAAAAGTTTCTATACCTCATACAAATATCGCATTTTCTTTGTTATATAATGTTACAAAACATCGGTTTCTTAGGCAACTTCAAAAAAATAAGATTCTTACTTAAATCTAAAACCCGACTGAAATAACCTCTTTAAATAATGATATTTTTATAGGCATAGATAATAAAACAAACTAAACGAAGGATTCTTAACATAATTTTCATATACATATAGTCAAAATATAAATACATATATTACCACAATCGTGATGTATAATAAAAGATACAAATAATAGTTAATCAAAATGCATAACTTTAATTTACAAAGGTTACCAACTTTTTTGTTTACCTACTTATTTTGTATACTTACGTAAATTATATATTATTGTAAATTGTATTTACATACATACATAAGAAATATTTCCCACAAATACTAAATGACCAATGACCATCGATCACTCACAAAAATCTCAATATAATGGCCTTAGAAAACAGCAGGTAAATTACTGCCACTTCTTTAAAGCAGCAAATAATTTAACTGATATTGTCATGAATTTAAAATAGTTTGGTACCATCTTTTAAATCTCCTCTACAACAAACTATTCAAACTTATTAATACCTTGTTACAGAACACATCCATTGATAACATCGATATAAATATATCAAATTGGATATTTTTATTATTATTAACCTTTGTGTAATACGTATCAAGTAAAGAAAGTAAAATAATCATTTGATATTTTTTCTCACTGTTTAAGAATCTTTGATGTTTTTTAAAACTTTTTTTAAATTTGCTTAAGTAACCAGTAATTTTATTTGTAGTAAGTTGTATAAAATTTATTTATAACTATAAAATTATAATTTCATGCATATTGACATGCGTCATTGAGTAAATTGTATTTATTTATAATTTTTTAAAACTAAATATAATTGGTTTCTTGAAAATTAGTAGTATCAAACGATGGATGATTCATAAATAATAATTGTTATTCTTTCGTAATAACTATGATTTTTTATTATTAATAATTTGTACCTGAATTTAAAATGGTTTTCATGATATTTATTTCTCGTTGAATTAAAGGTGGAAGTAATTCTGATTTTTTAGTTATTCACTATAGAAAACGCATTATTCGAGGTTTCTATGAAGGAAATTAGGAAAAATTAAAGAAATTTTTCCCACAATTATGAGACCTGTAAAAAGTGAAGTATTTGGGTTGTCTAAACATGATTTTCACCCCCGCAGTTCTAAAAAGGGTGGTTTTTGTATAATATATATAAATATATGAAATTTAGTGTTTTTTTTTTCTCTTGATATTTTTAACCAAAATAGAGATAAACGCGAAAAAACACTAAAATTTATATATTTATATATATTTCTCAAAAACCACCCTTTTTAGAACTGCGGGGGTGAAAATCATGATTAGACAACCCAAATACTTCACTTTTACAAATCTCATAGCTGTGGGAAGATTTTCCATAAAACAGCGATTTTTTGACTAATTTGAAGGGACTAAAGGTCATCGATTTCATCCCCTTAAGCTGGCAATAATAAAAAAGATTTTATTTTTGAAATTGCAATGCTCTGTATCTCAAAAAACACATACTCTATTTTAGTACAATTATTTTTGCCGGTTCTATCATCTCTCTTCTCTCTCTATTTATCATCTCTCTTCAAGACCTATTCTATAAAAATGGGACATATTAGTATTTTTCAACATAGTTTGTTACATTCACTATCTTAAAATGGCATCATCAGAGACACTCAATTATCAATCTGAAATTTTTTATTGCCAAAATTTTAGGCAACAATCCCTTTAAGCAGTGCTCAAAGAACTAGAATTTGGAAACTGTGGTTACATTTGGAAAAACTTTATGCCAAACCGTAGAGCTTTGTCACAAATTTGTGTGGTTAATTTTGTGGCTTACAACATACGTTTGAGTTTGGAGCCACAAAACCACAGCACATGAGGTGTGCTTAAAAATAAAAGTTTCTTAGTCTTATTTTAAACTCGGACTTCTTGTTTATTTGAATCGATGTTCCCAAAAGTACCTCTGTATATTTAATTTCTTACCAAATTTATCGCCAAAATTGTGTTTTGTTCAGTTCCGTTTATCCAAATATCGGTTAAATTCTATTGCTGATTTAATTGGAACATTAATACTATCCAAACTTAACTTGTGTTTACTCATTTTACTCGTATTTATATTTTTATAAAACAAAACACGTTCTTAGCCACATTTTTTAGATTTTGACCTTCACATTAACTTTAAAAAATTCTAACTTGAAGTACAAATTAATTCTTGCAACTTATTGGCACGAACAATAAATAATCCATATAGTGAACATTATATTGTCGTACACATGAAAAATATACATTTTCTTGATATTAGTTGTAATTTTATTCTAAATTAACTTATTCAAACTCTTTTAATTATAACATAATGGCACTTAACATTATAAAAATAAAATTAAACTAGAATCATAAAATGGATGTACGTTTTATTACATTTTATTGCAATCGTGTACATAATTCCCGAGATAATTCCTGACACCAATATGAGTCAAATTCACGTAGAAACCACAATGTTAGTTTCAGAAGATAGTGGACGTAGTGGGTTTAAGTGCTTGAGACTAATAATCTGATAAAACTTTGCTTTTGTTATTATATCATAATCAAGACCAGAAGTTGCTAACGTTTTCTCATACTTCATTTGCATTTTTACACATAAATATATCTAGGAACAAATTATATTTCTATCAGATATCTACCGGTCTCTTCTTAATTGACCACAACCACAATCACCTGCTGACGAATGAAAATTGTCTTACTTATTACCATTTTTAATAGTTTTTGCAGTTTTACTTCCGAATGCAACTTTTTAATAGGATTTCCAATAAATATAAAACTGAATAGTAGTGTCACCTTGCAACGTAATGACTGATTTAGGTGGAAAATGCGCAATGAAAATATTAATTCCATGAAGTAGTTTCCAAGAGCATAAAAAATACTAATTTTGACTCATGAGTTGGATACAAGTAGGCAGTGGTGGGCTCGGGGTATGGGGAGGTTCACTTCGAATCACAGATATTTAAAAATGCCATTCTTTATTGCATACACCATACCATGGATAATAAAATAGTGATCCAGTCGCCTCCCGGATCTCCGCCTTTCTACAGGGTGTCCCGTATTAAAGTGCAAACAATTTAACTGGAGATTCCTCGTCGATAATTAAGGTGGGTGCTTCATATAAAATTTTCTGATGGTGTCAATTTATAAGCACCAAATGATCATGTCAGTACGTAATATTGTCAAATTATAATTTGACACCAGCCTACTTTTAGTATTTTACACTAATATAATCGTGCTCATCGCTTTTGATTGATCACTTAGGCAGATGTAATTTAATTTTTTTCTCAAAAATGGTCGATTTTACGAAATTTTTTCAAGAGAAAAAAGGTTCTAAATGAATCATAATGTTTAGTTATTTTTTTTAATTGAAAAAAAAAATAGCAGGCAGAAAGATATTTACAAAATTTCAAGAAGGGTAGTTAATTTCACCCCTTTGTGTACATGCTAGGTGGATGAAATGATTTCGTTAGATGCCTTTTGATTAGTAACCAAGATGTGCCAAATTTCATCTTTTTCCGATTACGCTATTTTGAGATAGAAATTAAAAACCATTTTTTAGCCCACCCCTTTAAGGGGGTGTAGCCGAATAGGGAAAGCTTATTTTGGAAAATTTTATTTGAAGTACCCACCTTAATTTTCGACGAGGAATCTCCAGTTAAATTTTTTGCACTTTATTACGGGACACCCTGTATAAGGAAAACACCACATTATGTACTTATTAATATGGTTTTTTTTTTCGGCTAAATTAACGCTGAACTTCCCATATTTCAGAGATCTTTCTTAGCTCTATCTCAACTCAATTTGTATTTCAGATTGCACCGTCCTTCTACATTGTGCTCTAAGCCGTACTACCATTGTCAACGATCCTAGAAATGACCAGCAACTTCTCCAAGAACATCAAGGCGATGCTGCTCTCGTACGGTCACCAAGACAGAACAGATACAATGCACCAGGAAACAGTTTTCAATTCCCTGGGAATGAAGACTTCCGTCAATTTAATGGTTCGTATAGAAAAACAATGCCATAATAAGATTTTCTATTAGAATGTAAACACTTAAATGACTAAAATATGGTCATCAGTAATTTGACACATTACTTAGTTTCTAAGTTATATTGTTTTGATATTTTAGACCCCATGCTAAAGTAGAAAATACTTGCCTCTGGTCTTAATGGCAAAAGCATTTTATACATATTAGACCTCTTTATTCTAATCATGTTTCGAAGAACGACCAAGTGTAATGGCTGTGAAACAAATACAATTTATCTTATTATCGAAACTGTCACTTAAAGGCAAGACAAAATAGTTTGTAAATACCTATTATGAGTTCAGAAGCACAGAAATTGTACTTGGTACTAAACTTAATAGGTACCCGGTAAAAAGAATTACCCAATAACTAAATTATTTATGTGGAAATGTCAGAATATGATGATAATACTTAGCTTCACAATGTTAAAAAATCGAGGAGTTTTAACAGACGCTATTATTAGCTAGTTTGATTCAAATATCACAGGAAAATTTCTTAATATCTGAATCATCTTACATATTATTTTAACTTGCAATGCAATTGCAATAAAAACAATATTTGTGTTGTTAATAGACTCTAATTTGTTTACACATTCTGTCGGCCATGGTATTTTTCAATGTCAATTTTCCTCACTCGCTCACACATTTGTTTACTGTGGAATCAACGTAAATACCCATTTTAACAAGACACATATATTTTTTCCATAATTTAATGTAAGTACCTACTTTACAAGAAGGTTACGGAATGTCAAGGATATATTTGTCAATGCTGAAATGCTTTTCTTATTCATAATACATAATATTTCTCATAAAATTTCCAGAAAAAAAAATGAAAGGATAGCTATAGAATATTGACACATTTGGCAGTTACAGTTAAATATATTTAATAAAGAACCAATTGTAATGTAAATAAAATGTAATTTGTAGATATTAATAATAATAATAATGTGAGATTAGATATCAAATGAAAAGACGCAATATTTTTAAAATTTTTCCATAAGGGGCTGTGTGTGATATTTTGAGTTAAATTAGATATACACCTGCATGTCCTGATGGCTAGAACATCATCATTTACAAAAAGATATGTGACGTTTATTTCATATTAAATGGTTGAACTATAGAAGGTGTTTGCTTAAAATCTGAGAAACAAATAAAATATTTATTTTAAAAATATAGCAATCGTCATTTGACGCTTGAAAGCAATACCTATACATGTTGGAAAAATGCATATCTTGGTATAGACTTGAACAGTGCCTATCTCTAGATTATAATGTGCTGACTAAAGTTGACGTTGACATAGAAAAGATATAACCAAAATTGTTTGAATCACTCGTATCATATCTCTGAAGAGGTGGTATTCTACACCGTACTCTGTAATTTCCTATACCAAGACTACCAAGTACCGGATTTTCCTAATCTGTATATTTACTAATTTCTCGGTAATATTTGCTTGACATTGATCCAGGTACACCATTATTATTTAACGTAACAGCTGTAGTATCATTATCACATCAATGATTGTTGTTACCATCAGCGTCGATATTACTTTAATTAGATAATTTTTCGTCACAAAAATGAGCCTCACGCCTTACCATTTTACAAACTGTTATAGGAGGAGTTGATTGCCACAACAAAGGAAACAATTTCGGCAACAATAACAACAATTTCAACAAGCAGATCCGACGTCCCTTGCGCCAGAGCGACATCATTTTTGTTGACGAGGATTATGACAATAATGACGTAGTTGTGCCCAACGTACCTGTTACACCCACTGCAAGTACATCAGGTTCCACTATTCCTGTGCCTGGGTCGGTAACACCAAGACCAGGGTGTGAGAAAAACTGTCAAGCTACTCCTCAATTTGATCCTGTATGTGGAAGCAACAATGTAACTTACACTAATATAAACTGGCTGAAGTGCGCACAAGACTGTGGTAGAAGTAAGTATTCTTCATTTATACTTATAGTATTTTTGGGTCAATCAGTTCAGTGTAAGTGCAATGTGCCCAACGATGAACTAAATTATATTTGAATATTTTGGTTTTAGACGAAGAGTTATTATAAATGTAAAAAAAGATGCAGAGCAGAGCAAATACTTTTTAATTTAATGAGTAGGGAAAAATCTTATAGGAAAAGTTGTTTTTGCCAAATGCAATATTAATACGAAATTTTGTATCAGAACTTCAGTATAACCTTTTGAAAAGTCAATTAAACTGTTTTTGGTATTCAAGTGTGGGATATATGGATGTAATTTCGTATTGGGACTGCAATAAAAAGTACAACTTTTTCTCAAATCATTCAAACAAAGTTACCTACATACAATGAAAATATCTAGATATGCCGGGCCGGGTTTTGCGTAAGTCCACCAAGATATACTAATATCACAGCCCATATAGCTCATGTTCTAACTACGGCACTGGAACACACCTAAAATACAATATACAGGGTGTTTCATGATGAACTGTACACACTTCTAAGGATGATAGAGGATCCCTTGACTATTCACGAATGGGTAGAGAAATTTGTCTGTTGCGCCTAATTACTGAGAAATATTTAAAAATTCCAGGACCGGACTTTTTAATTCAAATTTTTTTATTTCTGTAGAGAAAATCACCCTGTATAATATTTTTAAATTATATGGGGAATTATAAAAGTCCATACATCAGTAAACTTGCATGTGAACAGATTTTTTGTCACACCTTTATTGATTTTTTTACAAGCGATTGAATTTGGCGAGTTGGGAAAATAAAAGATAAAAAATTATAATTTGCTTAACTAAAATATATCGTTGGAATCATGATGAAAAATACTAATAAATTAAGGAAAAACAATATCAGGTCCGTGTTTGAAAAAACAAAGTAAAGAGTGGCAACAAAAATGTAGAGAAGCTGGCGGTTTTCATTTTGAAATTTTGCTGTAAGTATTTGTAAATCATAAAAGAAACTTGTGTTAAAGATTTATTTTAGATAATAAATACATAGATCCTATAGTTGGGCGAAAAAGAGTAGTCAGTAGAGGCAGGGGCGTACGGATTTACGAATTTCATAAATTCCATAATTCGAACAAATGAAAGCGGATTGTGTTAATTATGCATGAGTATGAGTTACCTTGTCTTAAATTTTAAATATTATGCTTACATCTGGCAACATTATCTCCACGAATTAGGTATAGCAACGCAGTTGAACAATGCACATCCTTTGCGTTGCAGCATATGTGACGCCACTGAATGCGCTATCTAGGCTCGCTGGACGACCTTTACAATAGTCGAACAAATTATTGGGTATAAAGGCGGCACGTTCAAGCATGTACTATATTTGGTTGACTATACCAATTAAACATAATGACCTAGTTGTGGTTTTCATCTCTGGTAGGCGGATAAAACTTGATATATTCCTCTGAATTATATGGGATTATATGGTAAAACGAGCTGCCGCTTCTGTATTCCATTACAGCTAAATACTTTGAAGAATTGCCGGTGAATTTTTTGCTCTACTGACTACACATTTTGGCTCTAGTTTTTATAAGGCTATACCCATTTATTTCTTATTTAGATAATTTAGTTAAGCAAATTATAATTTTTTTTCTTTAATTTCCCCATTTCACCAAATTCAATCGCTTGTAAAAAAACCAATAAAGGTGCGACAAAAAATCTGTGCCCGTGCTTTTGTATACTGATGTATATGGACTTTTATAATGTCCTGGAATTTTTAAATATTAAAAACGGCATTATATTAACTGTGATAAGTACACAAATTGTATAAAATTTTAACAAATTCTGATAAATAGTAAGGAAGTTCTGGCCTAAAGAAATATTGGCCATATAGTTTATCACCCTGTATCTCAGTAATTAAGCGCAACGGACAAATTTCTATACCCATTCGTGAATAGTCAAGGGATTCTCTCTATCATCCTTAGAAATATGTACAGTTCGTCATGAAACACCCTATATATATTTTTACCAATCTCAGACGAATCAAAAGACAAGTAAAGAAAACATAGATATAGGTACTCACAGTGAGGTCAGGGGAAATAAATTATACGTAAGTTGGTAATTCCCTGTTTAAAATACGTCTTTCGATGAGATGGTACCTGCCTGAAGTAGGTATACGAGAGCTGACAGATTGTTAATGATTGAAATTTCCTTCAAGTGAAAGACTTGTAGGACTTTACCGTAATTTGTTATATTTTTAAATTTTTTATGATGCGCATATACATTAGGTGTATACATGTATATATACACGTACACATCTACATATTAAATGCGGAAATGATACATTCATAATAATTTATTCTTTCGCATATATTGGCAAGATACCATACGATCAGCCAGTATCGCGTCAAGCCAGAATCAAACAAACACACTTACCATTTGGTTAGTGGTTGGATCGTGGTTCCAGAATTGAGGGGGGGGGGGGGGGTGATTAGATCTAGAGGCAAAAACTGTAAGAGATCACCAAAATATTTTTGATCATTTACGAATGAGTTTACTAAAATATTCCACTTTTCATGGATAGTATAACAGTCGTTTGATTGTAAAGACAAGTAACAGAAATGTTATTTATAAAATATATTATATGTATTAACAAATGTATTAATAAAAAATATCACACGATGGAAAATTAAGCGCTCCGGTTATATCAGAATAAAAATTAAACAGGATTAAAATAAAAATTTTCCAAATTAACTAGGGAAGGGTGTGCACCCTGGATCCGCCACTGTCATTGGTCGATTGCAACCAATATCCATAAACAACAGCAGATAATTTATAAAAATACGATTGATTATAAAAATAAAGTATAAATGGCATACAGAAACCAATTGCAAAATACGATAAATATTAACAAAGTTGGCAGTTGGCATAATATATGCGTGGTGTGTAGAAATTTAAATTTTTACTTTAAAGGTCTAACAAAAATGATAAAATAGAATAAAAACACTCTAACTTTTGTTTTGATACAGTCAAGTAGTTTTTTTCAACATACCTACTCATATCAATTACAAAAATAATAGAAGGTGAATCTGGTTCTGGTAGATTTTTTAATGCTGAAAACAATTAATTGGTTATTTTAGCTAATTTCATAAATTTATTTTTTTATTGAGGAACAGATTTTTTTTCAATATTTCTGTCGATTTCTCCTTTATAGAATCTATTTTCGATTGCCACCGCACGATTTTCATCATGGACCCTCCATTCAATTTAATTGAAATTTTTTAATAAAAAAATGATAAGCTTTGGTTGAAAATCCTGTTTTGAAAATTTCTGTTAAAAATTATTCTACAGAGAGTTAATTGGTACGGTTGAGTGACAATGATTCATCGGAACCCTACGCGTAACCAATATTATAACTTCATACTTGTATATCTCATGAGTCATGGAAATTCCTTACCCTGACACCTGACCTGACTATGCACCCATATTGTACGTCCCTAGTCCTGTTCTGTAAAGTCAAATAATTATATGTCTTCTCCATACTTTCTGTACTCATGACGTCATCCACACAGTTCTAAAATAGAAATTGGAAAAATTAAAGAATGCTACAAATAACAGTTTTTTTAGATATTTTAAAATCATTTTGATAATAATTTTAACTACTAGAATAAATACCATACTACAGAGATAGATTTACAAGTCCTCGGTAGTATAGTGGTAAGTATCCCCGCCTGTCACGCGGGAGACCGGGGTTCGATTCCCCGCCGGGGAGGCTTTTTTTATGTTTCTGATTATTTTATTATTGCCAAATTCAATAGATCAAACACATAGACCGACCAGTATAAAATTATTTTAGTCGTTCAGTCATTCTTCTATCACTTGCCTAACGTCCGACATGTCATTGCACAAATTTATATAGGCATGAATTAATTAAAATAAAATTGTTATTTAATGTTACTGTGAATAAAATTAATGTTCTTGTTTGTTTCAGACGTTAATGTGCAGTATGTAGGAGCCTGTCCTAGAGTCGGCTAAGAAGTAAACGAAAGATTTGAGAAGGAGATGAGACTGAATTTTATTTATTGCAGAGTGAATCGTGAATCTGACACTATTTAATTGAACATTTATTTCATTACAATAATCAAGGCCAGTAATGGAAACTATATAGATTAAATAAAATATTCTCAATTATTATAATTTTATCGTTTAAGTATTAAATTATTTGTATTAATTAAGTATTTGTCAAATAAAAGATGTTCTAATTAACAATTAAATAAACTTTTATTTATTATAACATTTACCTCTGTTAATTTATTATTCAATTCCAAATGAGTAGGTAGGTAGGTAGTATGTACCTAATGTATCCAGTTGACTTTCGTTCGTTGCAACAATGAAAGCTATAATTAAATCAAATGGCACCGCCTGAATAATATCCTTCATTGAATAAATATTCAATGAAATATGATCAAACAAAATAAGTTAATAAAATAGTTATACAACCAAATATACACCAGTGCTTAAAGAGTAATCTAAATAATTAACAATTGCTTGTATGTAAATTAATAATAATGGAATTATTAGTAATACTAATAATACTACAAATAATATATACCTATGTATGTAATATTCGTGTGAATAAAATTTATAAATATAATGAAAACTTTCAACCATAATATAACCACAAGTATGTGCATATAGGTATATGCTATTCACATTTTAGGCTTTGGAAAATCTGAATTCTGTTGGTATGAATGACTGTTTTAATTACTGAGGTTATGTTGAAGTCAAAAATATAACCACAAATTCAAATTGGATCTACATAGTTGCCAGAGTGAGATCCTAAAGAAAGCACAGCAATGTTATCAATAAAAAATTTGGCAATTCAGCCAAAACTAAGTGACAGTGACGATCAATTAAATCTGATACTTCAATATTTTGTCAATAAGTAGACAACCCTAGAGACAACCTAAGAAAAACATATCATAGCCTCCCCTCATGTAAATAAAATGTGAATAGCATATAACAATGAACTTAAATTTGGATTTAAGTTCTTGAATCTTGAATACCTACAACGTGTGTGAAGTGAGCAACGCGTTGCTAGCAATTTTATTGGCAATCGAGGTAAGTTTAGACGTAAAATTTGGAAATTTCTTATAAGAGAAGAGATTAGCTTAATCACAGGCTTAATCGTTAAGTGAAAAACACTAACGTCACAAACGGCACAATTTGATTTGACTAATTTCTGTTTTCCCCAAAAAAAATTAATAAAAAAAAATCGCTCAAGAAAGTCTACTTTCTCGGCGCGATTTCAGGCCTCAAATAGGTACCCTATCATTCTAATATTTTAGTCCGTTACTAAGCAATCATGTCCATTGCTAAGCAACCATCAGAAAACAACTCCAGTAGTGTCCAGTACAAAAAAGTTAACTTTTCAAACCTAGATCTGTGGTCATCCGGAAATGTTAGGCTTTTAATTACTATATATATAGGTAGTATATATATGTACGTACTATTGTCGATCCGAAATTGTGTATGAAATTCGTGATCGTCCATACATCGCTCTACAAATCTTGTGAGGGAAAAATCCTCATAATCAACTGGTAAAAAGCTGGCACAACAGAACGGTATTATATTGTTTTTCCATCTTAAGAAAATTAAATTAAAAAATTATTTATGGGTTAAGTGGTAGAGCAGAGGGTGTCTTACACTCAACTGAACTTCGCCCTTTTGTTATTGTATTCAATAATAAATAAAGGCAATTTATTATTATTATTATTATTATTTATCGAAAAGTTTACTGTTCTACATTCTACTTCATACATTTTATAACTGTTTTCTGAGAAAATGATAAATACACATGTCTAATTATTGTCTATTCCAATGTCCATCACAGAATATCTACTTATGTCCATATCAAAACTAATTTTCGTTCGTTGCTAGCAACGCGTTGTTAACTTCAGTTAAATTTAACAAAGAAAGCCATATTTTCAATTTTATAATTTTTATGTTGGTAGTAGTGCGTGTCGGTTAAAAATGGAAGTTTGAAAAGCTTTTTGTTTATAGTTTTTAATTATTTGATAATTTTCTATTTCACAAATTCTAATGAAACTCTTAGTTTCTGTATATTAGTAAAATATAAGGTGTGCAATTTAGATTAAGGTTGTTTTGTGTAATTAACAGTGAACAATGACTTCGTTTGGAGAGAGAATTGAGGTTAGAATTTTGTTTACTGTTTGGTAAATACAAATTTAAATGGTTTAATAATAAGAAATGTAGTAGTGGATTGTACTAACATGAAACCTTTCAATTTACAGGATTATGAGGTCCATAATTTACTTGGAAAGGGCGGTTTTGCTTCCGTTTATCGAGCAAGGTGCCTGAAGACAGGAATCGATGTAGCTATAAAAATGGTACGCGTTTAGCAAATTTAAATGATATATCTATAATATATAAATTTTTATTATATTGTTTTCAGATTGACAAAAAGCTCATGCAAGCTACGGGCATGGTTAGTCGAGTGAAACAAGAAGTTTCTATACATTCACGACTAAAACATCCTTCAATACTAGAATTGTATGTGTGCTTCGAAGATATAAATTATGTATATCTAGTTTTGGAACTGTGTCATAATGGAGAAGTGCAAAAATTCATTAAGGAAAAGGTAAACGAAGTTGCCTACCTACTTGAAACGGGCTTTGATAATTAGATATTTTCTTTTTAGTCCCTCTCAGAAAGTGAAGTCAGTAGTATAATGCGACAAGTTGTAGAAGGTATAAAATATTTACATTCACATAATATACTGCACCGGGATTTATCGCTGTCAAATTTGCTGCTTACAAGGGACATGCAAGTTGTAAGTATTTTTAAATTATTTGTGTTAGTTTAGATGTATTTTCAAATTTAAAAATATCGTTTTTTAGAATTTTCACTTTGTGTATTTTAGAAAATTGCTGATTTTGGTTTAGCTACTCAATTAACTAGACCGGACGAGAAACATATGACTATGTGTGGAACACCTAATTTTATATCCCCAGAGGTAGCGTCTAGAGGATCCCATGGTCTCGAGGCTGATGTGTGGGGATTAGGATGTCTCCTTTATACGCTATTAGTTGGGTCTCCTCCGTTTGATACCCCAGGTGTTAAGAGTACGTTAACTAGAGTTGTGATGTCCACGTATACTTTGCCGAGTCACCTATCGCCTGAAGCAAAAGACCTCATTGATTCATTACTGCAGAAAAACCCCAAAGATAGAATGAAACTGGAACAGATTTTGGAGCATCCATTTATAAAAAGAGGCCGAGTGAGTTTAATGTTAAAAATGTATTAACTTAATGTAGTTCTTTATGATTTTTCGGTCATATAAATGAAGATTTACTCTGTTATAGATAATTTACATTGTAATTCGCGTGTTGGCCAATTTATTTTACTTAAGAATAGAAAATAGCCAATTCTAGTGGTTTAAAAGTCTTAAAACAAATTCTCTTTTTTATCCTAATTTTATATTGTTAAATAATTTTAGGTAATAACCTCACATCTAACACACGATAGTGGCATTCACACAATGTCTAGCAGACGGGATAGTGCTTTTAGTGACAGTGCCTTGCCTTATTCTCATAATTTATACGTCGGTCCCTATCTAAGAAGAACAAACAGTGATTGTATTCCCTCAGAAAACCTTTATCAACCTGGAAGACTTGCACACAGTTTGGAACACTTGAGAATACAAAATTATGAATCTAAACCAGATTATGCCGATTTAAGAGCATACTCAGTCAACTGTGAGAATAAAAATGAACAAATATCTGTGTTTTCAAATTGTGGATCTAATTATGAGGCGATAAGTAACAGATTTAGCTATCGTGAGGTGCCTACCAGCGTGAGTCAGTGTAATCAGAAATGCTGCCCTCCTGCAGAACCTGGAGGGGGTAAGTAATATGCTTTTATTTAATATCATTAAAATGTGAGTTGAAGGACTATCCACTGAAGAAATTGTCTAATGAGTTTGTTGGGAAGTACATCTCCATTTTAAGATATTTTAAAAAGAAGGGAGTTCATACCTGTTCATATTTTTTCTTTTGATTTTTTCACTTATTACTCCGAAATAGCTAAAGCGAAATTGATGAAGTTTTGTGCATACTTTATGATACTGCTTAAAAGTTGATCTTATTGTAGTTTCGTCAAGCTACATTCAGTATAAGATTGACACAATTATTTAAAAAACCTTTTATGTTCATATCTTTTAGAAACTCGTTCAGCTTTGACACACTCACAGATCTTACTAGTAAAGGGTAAATCAACACCCAACAATTTTTCTTAATAAAATTTAAAAGAGAGATGGAAAACTATGAAATTATTTTATTGTTGAGGAATGCAACTGATCTGCTAATCGACTGTTAATCCCCTTGTATTATTCACATATTTTTCATCATATGATATTTTTTTGAGAGATATCCACAGGTCAATATTTTTTATGCAACTAATGTAAGTTTGGCAGAAATGTCTACAATTTGATTTTGTCATTTTTTATCTCATAAATATATATAATTGGTGTACTTACTAATTGTTCTTGCAGGTGTTATAGTTAATCACATTATACATTCTCACCATTCAGATCCTCATCCTTACTACAGTGAAGCTACTGGTAATTATGTCAATAATTATGCACCTAGCTCATATTCACACGAATCACAAAGCCAGAAACCTATATTGAACAATATAGAAAATTTGCCGAGATCTCAAGAGCCTCTGCAAGGCACATCTCAACAACGAAATGTTGAAAACCCAAAAAATCATGGACTAGTGCAACTCTGTTCTAAACGTTTATTACCGACTAGACATCAGACTAAAAATGCCGTACTGAGTATTCTGGAAGATGGGGAAGTTTGTATAGAGTTTATTAAGAAGCGTGGTCACTTAAAACGAGAGATGGTATGCGAGGTCATGAAGATATCCTCTGACGGATTAAGAATTATCCTTTATGAACCGGAAGGGGGTAAAGGAGTACCTGCTTCCGACAATCCTGCTGCTTTGCCGCCTCAAGGTGCTGATAAGATATATAGTATCGAGAATTTACCAGAGAAGCACTGGAAAAAATATATGTATGCTTTTAAGTTCATTGACCTTGTTAGAGCTAAAACACCCAAAGTAACGTACTATACTGACAAGGCGAAATGTTTGCTGATGGAAAATTTAACGGATTTTGAGGCTTGTTTTTATGATGGTATGTATTCCATTAAGTATGTAAGTTTAAATCAAATTTGAAGATAGATGGCGGCACCTGTTTTTTTTTGTAACCATAAAATCACATCTAATTTCCGACTGACAAAATTAGTTCTTGGTTAATCAATATTGATATTGAAGTTGCAAGTTTTATCTATACCAGACCAGACCAGACAGTATGAAAATTCTTAAAATATTTATTTATTTAGGGGCCAAGGTCACTCAGTCATCGGCAGAAGGCATAACGATCATTGACTCATCAGGAAACAAGTACAACTTTCAAACCGGGAATGACTGCAGAAGTCTGTCAGGAACTCTGGAATTATTGTGGAATCACTCTCAAGATTCCCTTGGATATTGCAGATTATTGGAAAAAACCCTCTCTGAACTACCACGTATTTCTTTTCCCGTAATTGTCGGACGCAGGCCAACTTCTGTCGGCACTATAGGCAAAGAAAATCAACCCCAAACAGTAATAGTAAGTTTAAACTTTAAACTAAATAGCATAAATCTAAAAACTAAATTTGAAAGTCGTGTTTTATTGCAAACTGTCTGTAGAAATGTAAATTTTATATTGGAGAGAATTTTAACTATTTCCTACTGGATAGCTGATATTCAGTATATTGCTTAATAAACCTATTATTATTTTTACAGCCTTCATTTACTGCTTCAATTGACAGTACAGCTCCAGGCACCTCATTTGGCAATAGTAGTAATAATACTAGAGAAAAAAGAGTGTCAGTTCCTGGGATAGGTACGGCATTTCAGTTACCTAATGGTGAGGTACGTGTACGCTATCAAGATGGGTCTCAACTTTGGGTTGATGGTAAACATCATGTCCGTTATCAGTATCCAGATGGCCACATTGCCAATTATATGGACACTGAAAATATTCCTCGTTCAATTATGGAGAAATTACAGCATATGCCCAAGGTGTTGAAGCATTTAATGCCAAGTCCAGTCACACAGAAAATTCGCAACTTAAGATGATGCTTCTAGTTGTTATGTTTAGTTAAGAGAAAAATGTTATTTATTTAAAATAATTTGTTATGTATTTAATAAATTATATGCCTAATGCACGTTGCGCTTATAGTAAAGGATATTTTTTTATTTTTTAAGCGTTTTCTTTTGAATCCCGTATACCGTACAGAAAATCCATAAACACCAAATAACAATTTAAATTCATGACTTATTTTTCTATAAGAGTAAAAAATAAAATGTTTCGATTAATGATCATCAAATAAATGCTATGAGCAAACAATATGTATGAACCCTAATTTCTGTGTGTTATGCATTATCACAAATAATATTCCTGGACAAAACCTGTAAATGTCCATAGTAAGCTGGATTTACTTTATCATAGTTTTAGATAGGAGTTTAAATTCGGGAATATAAACAACGTTTTAATTTCTGTTTATATTTTAAAAATATACAAGTAAAAACTTAACCTAATTTGATAAATTTATATATCTATCTATCAATAAATATTCTTAAGGTACTATTTATGTACATTTAATAATTACTGTAGCTATTATTTAGATACGATATTCATACCATTTAACGTATTTCCTTGACTAGTTAATCTCCGCCTCAGTTAAATGGTATAAACATTATTATTCCATTATACCTAAATCAGGGTGGCAGCTTTAGACCAATTATGTTTGCTTTGGTATAAAAATAAAATTTATAGTTTCTCCCAATTTTAATTAGTTACTCGCCTAAACAATTTTACTGACTGATAAGTATTTATTTTGATTTAACTAATTATATTTATTCGAAATGTTCTAGGATAAGCATTTAATTATTTGTTATTAATTATTACAATAATTATTTACATCTTTCTTTAAGATGGTATCGTTAAAACCTAAGTATTCTAAGCCTATGTTATTTCTTGAAATTAAGGAAATATTTCATTTTGACTCTCAAATTTGCATTTGTTAAAAATTATTATTATATTGTTATTATTATTAAGTACAATTTTCAGGTCGAGAGGACTGAAAAATGGAGGAAACATTTTAATACAATTTACCTAATTTTACATTTTTCAAATAAAATACAAAAAACATTTTTCCTCTGAAATGAACGTGCAATAACTAGTTTGTTACCTAGGCACAACAGTTTTAACAACACAACTTTGAGTGTCTATTACTTAACTTTTTTTACCCAACAATGATTCTCATATTTTTAGTAACATATCATAATTTCAAAAATTAAGAACTATTTATTAATATACTCATGTAAAATGGAACTTAAGACTTTATACTATACTCGTATATTTGGCATATTACATTATAGTTGATCGCACTATGCTACTATTATAAATTTGGAGAAGCTAATATCATTATGCATACGTATGTGGGCCATAAAATTTTAAATTAAATCTATTAGAATTTTATATGTGCACCACTCATCACTAAAGTATCTTTTACTATACTGTTAACATTTCAAGTTGTCACTTTTTCATCGCAGGTTTAGCCGCAAATGAATTCAAGACACTATCATAACTTGGCCTAGTAGCATCGTCTAATGGGAAATCGTATTCGGGAATACGAAATCTTTGCCTTAAATTTTGCCATTGCTTTAGAGTTAATGATTTCATCAGGTTTTCTATCTCTATTCCAGGTTTTATTTCTATCTCGGAATCAGGTGAGGTGAAATCAGGTGCAAATTTAGGTGGTTGATAAAACATTGATGGTGGCTGTGCTGTTGTTTCGATATGTTCATGGCTTTTTTCATAATTTGGATCAAACTGTGGAGGTTCAACTGATAAGCTTAAACCAGGTACACCTGCATCTGAATTAGATAACACACCTAATTGTGGTGGAAGTAACCCTACGTCATTCGGGTTGGGGCTAGTCGACTCAACGGATGTAGGATACACTGGAGTGGTAGCTTTAAAGTTTGATTCGAAATTAACATGAGATTCCTTCTGGGGTGGGGTATTTAATATTCTAGCATTTATTTCTTCATCACGATTATTGTGTTCGACAACTTTCGGATAAACTGGCGTTGTTGCCCTAAAGTTGGACTTGAAGTTAACCTGGGGTTCTTCATCACTTTCAGGTGTTGGGTCTAATTTAGGTACTGAATTTTTATACGGAATTGGAGGCAATATCCCAATATCGTTTGGAGCCACAGATGAGTCTTCAACTGTTAATGGAAAGACCGGAGTTGTAGCTGGAAAGTTTGACTTGTAATTTACTGGTACCACGGTTGGTGCGGGATTATATTTAGAGGTATCAACGTTATATGATGGAGAATCAGGAAAGTGGTTTCCTAAAAAAAAAATTATAATATAATAGACAAAATATTGTGATTTGTATTTGTAATTGCTCAAATTTTTATCGAAACCAATTAGAAAACTGTTTCAGTATGATTTACCTTCACCAGCTGAATCGAGGCTTGATGATTGACTAGGTTCCGAAACAACTGGAGACTGTTCTCGTTCTGGTGTTGAGTTTATTTCGGTTTTTTGGGTGTTGCGTGAATCAGGTGGTAAGATGCCAATGTCACTTGGAGCTTCAGATGAATCTTCAACTGTTAATGGAAATACTGGAGTCGTTGCTTTGTAAATTGACCTATAGTTTACTGGAACTACGGTTGGTGCAGTGTTATATTTGAAGTCATTGGTCTTGTATTTAGGAGCGTCGGCAAAATTATTTCCTAAAAACGAATAATTAGTTTTTAAATAACAGTCTCTGACGCTAACAAAATGTTAAGTTATAATTTTTTCACTAGCAGTATTAGGTTGAAGTAGAATATACCTTACCATTTCTTTGTGGTGAATCGAAATTAATAGCCTTTGATCTTGGTTTTGTGGCACCGCTGGCACCCTTTTTCACTGTGGAATAATTGGTTTTATAAATATTGTTTTGATTTGAATTTCGCCGGTTATTAAAATTGCTTCTAGCTGGTTTACTGGTAGTAGCCTGCGATTCGTAAGCTGTTGACCAGTGACTTGGAGGAAAATAGCTTGATTCGTCAGTTGATGCGGATTGTTCTTCCTCGGCTCCCACTATGTTCTTCGAAATTTTATCATGATCCCCTGCAGTCCTAATAAGTAGAAATATTAGTGTTATAATGGATTTTAAGATACTCATTTGAAGAGTTAAAGGAGAATATATAGGAAATAGCATATCATATAAACTTACGAGTAACTTATTAAGGAGTTTTATATGAACTTTTTTTTTGATATATTTTAGTCTAAGCTGGCATCTTCCTAACTGTACTTTTTTCACTACCCTAATTATTTATTTTCCTAATTTTCAATGCCTAGTTTTTCAATAAAATTGCGTCATGCGTTCTGGGATGTATTAACACCGGTGGCATTCTTGCTATAACAAACGAATATCTACAGTTTGCTTTCAAGTAAATATTTACATAACATGACATTAGCTTGAAAGTGCAGTTAACGAAGCATTGATTGATTCATTCATTGTTATTGATTATTAAGACATAGGTATTGATTTTGCAAACTTTGATCATATTGACGAAAATTCATTAGGTAGGTATTCAATTAAATAAATGTGTGTATTAAAAACGTTATAAATGGCCTTAAGATATACTTAAATAATAAAATTTATAAAAATTTTGATTTACATGATATAAACTTTTACAATAAATATTTTAAATGTTTCATTCTTTCTTTTTAAAAGACTTTTCGTACCATCAAATTTGGTGAAATTCTGAGCGACTTCAAGTTTGTCTAAAATTCGTCCATACAGAGGCATGCATCAAACAAAAGATTAATTGTAAATTTCCTGAAAAACGGCTTGTCATATCAAAAAGTGCCAAGAGACATTTAATTTTTGTTTTTTCTTGCTTTATTGAATTAATCTGGGAACATGAGAAAATATCAGTGGCGTACTACTTTTTTTTAAAAAAGAGCCTTAGTAAATCCATATATCTACGCCCATGGTTAAGTAAAGTAGTAGTTTGTTATTCTAAAATAGGCCTCTAAATTGTATGTAAAGAATTGGTAAGTTTGGATTCGATACTTCTTAGCATTCTGAAAATATAAATATAAATCCATATTTATTTTCAAACTTTAACACCCTGTATCTCGAAAACTAACCATTTCTCAACCTATGTTTATATGAACATTTTTTAATAATTATTAAATGTCTATCGACTGTTAAAGTCCTGCTACAAAAAACTGGAACGCCCTGTATACAGGGTGGTCCGAATTTAAGTCGGGAAACTTCGCCAGCGGATACTACGCCTAAAAATAATAACTTTTTGTCATATAAACATATATCGAAAAATGAATGGATTTCAAAATACAAGGTGTTGAAGTTGGCGGAATAAAATTTTTTTTTCTCAATATCTCAATAACGAATAAAGATTTTTTATTCAAATTTGACATACAGGTATAATTAAGGCAAGCACACTAGCTAAAATAAATTTTAAAATATTACACTGGGTGATTATTTTTTTCTGATCGATTACCTCTTAAACCACAAGAACTTTTTGTTTGTACGCCTCTGGTCAAATTTAATAGAAAAATTTTATTCTACGTTTCTTTTACAGCAAAAAAGTATTTTTGGCTTCCTTTCGAAATTCTTATGGTTTTTGATAAAATTGACATTTTCTACAACCCATAAACGACGGGACGAAGCAATAATTTTTTTCATCTGGACAAAAAAGAAGTATAGGGACTGACTAAAGTGAACCTCGCGAGTCCGAAAAAAATACTAAAAAAATTCCAAGTCAGTGGCGTCGAAGAAAAGAAGCGCTGCAGAGAAAGCGGGGAAAAAACTCGAAAATGTTTTTCGCTATATATCTTCATTTTTCGACGACGTTTACACTTTGGGGGTCTAAATGTTTTTTGGGCGCCCGGCCTGCCTTCTACACTGAACTTTTAAGGTTCCAAAAAAAATTTTTTAGACTTGGAATTTTTTTAGTATTTTTTTCGGACTCGTGAGGTTCACTTTAGTCTTGTTTCATACTTTTTTTTTTGTTTGGATAAAAAAATTTTTTTTAGAATTTTTTTCGGACTCGCGAGTTTCACTTTAGTCGGTTCCCATACTTCTTTTTTTGTCCAGATGAAAAAAATTATTGCTTCGTCCCGTCGTTTATTGGTTGTAGAAAATGTCAATTTTATCAAAAACCATAAGAATTTCGAAAGGAAGCCAAAAATACGTTTTTGCTCTAAAAGGAACGTAGAATAAAATTTTTCTATTAAATTTGACCAGAGGCGTACAAACAAAAAGTTCTTGTGGTTTAAGAGGTAATCGATCAGAAAAAAATAATCACCCAGTGTAATATTTTGAACAAAATTTATTTTAGCTGGTGTGCTTGCCTTAATTATACCTGTATGTCAAATTTGAATAAAAAATCTTTATTCGTGGAGATATTGAAATAAAACAATTTTTCCGCCAACTTCAACACCTTGTATTTTGAAATCCATTCATTTTTCGATAGATGTTTATATGACAAAAAGTTATTATTTTTAGGCGTAGTATCCGCTGGCGAAGTTTCCCGACTTAAATTCGGACCACCCTGTATATTATACAGGGTCTTTCAACGAAAACTAGACCTCCCCTATAATTACAAAACCGAAAAATAAATTAGAATTCGCCGAGACCCGTCGATTTCTGTTCTTGGGGGGAGCATTTTTGACAATCAAGCCAACTTGATATGTTTATCCCCCCTAACCCCTAGCAACCCCAAATTTAAAATTTCAAAAGGAACCCTACTTCTAACATCATTTTAAAGCCCTTTCCATTGCGAATACACTGGTGCATAGTTTTTGGGAATCGGTTGAGATTTGACAGAGTTATTGACTAATTTTTTTTTCCGTTTTTTATAGTTATAGGGGGAGAGTCAAGTTTTCGTTGAAAGATCCTGTATATACATGTTTAAAAATTTCGTAATTTCTTATTCTATAAATTGTATTTGTTACCTATAAATGATATTATATTCAGATTGACTAGAAGGATGAGACAACAAATCAGGTCGTGGCGTTCGAGAATAAGGATTAATCTCGGAATCTTCTACAAATGGTTTCTTTTGGCCTATCAGCAGATTGGCGCTGTAATCGTCCTCGGATCTGCTGCAGTTCACCATATACCAGTGGTCGCATATAAGCATTCTTTGTTGGAACAGGGTGGCATTTGGGCACGTGTAACTAAATTGTCTACCCAGACCATCACACATGTGATATACCTGAAAATAAAAGGTTTGATAATACTAAGAGCAAACCAAACTTACTTTAGTCGCAAAACAGATCTGGTTTTGAAGTAGTTTCCACTGGACACAACTTATACCGATACTTAGCACTCTATACACGTCTTGCCAACCAAAGAGGCAGCATCAGAAAAATTTTTCTGAACATGCACCATGGTTGGCAAAACACGTATTAAATGGTAAATACTTGGTGTTTTGGTGTCCAATGGAAACTACTTCAGAACCAGTGCCACGCAACTTTCACATGGATTTTCGTCAAGTTAATAAATAAATACAAAACAAATGTTTTTTTGAACGCTCTGCAACGAAAGCTTTCTAAGATACGTATTGTATGTATATGTGTATAATGTTTATATAAAATTTTCTTCATAATTTAGAGTCTGTCCATTTGGGTTAAAAAACAGATTAAACTGTATGTATAATCGATTATTTTTGGTATTATAGAATTTATAATAATTCTGGTAAAGCACAGGATATATTAGTCAGTGTCTAGACGTTTTACGTATGTGTATCTTAACAAATGAAATAAATAATAATAATTTAATAATAAGTGGTACCTGTACATAATGAACGTACAAAAATATAAACAGATATAAATCGTCGTTAATCAGTTACCCACTTATCAAATACAAGAAACGCTGTAGTCCATTGTCATAAATTTGACGAGGAGCACCCAGGTACTTGACCTTACATACAAATTTGCCTCTTACTTTACACCTCATTAGCAAAAATAGTAAATAAACATCTTTCACTTATTTATTTCAATTATACTTATTTTTGAAACACTCTAAAGTATTTCAAGTTTTCATTTTCTTGCATTAATCAGATTCATTTTTAACACCGCATTCTGCTCTATAAATGCGTATATCCATAAAAAATGTTAACAAATTCATATGCTTCTTCATAAAATTATAATTTCAGTTTGTTTTTAAATAACAATGATCAAAAGCACGCCATATTCTAATAACACCCATGGATCATTGAAAGCTAAATGAATGCAAAGTTACAAGATAATTAAATAAAATATTATACTATGGGTGGTTAGTGGGCATTTAATTATATAAATCCTTTAAAAAAGTAGTGTCAATGAGACTCAATTTGTCATGAATTTTAATGATAATGTATACCCCGAATGGCCCGAATACTTATAAAATTAGTCATCAATAAGTTTGTAAAATTTAATTAAGTCTAGAGTTTTTACTCTCATTAAGTATTCTTTTTAGAAAATCTAATGCAAAAATTTACTTTTTAGTATTATCTTGAGGCTTGAGTACCATATAACATTTCTGGACCAAAAAGACAACAATATAGCTAATCTGTTAAAAAATAATTTTATTATCTACCGACTTTAGGTTCACAGAGTTTCTGCTATGTTTTCCTATTTATATTTTTTCCGAAATAAAAACTTTCTGTTCTGCACCAAGAACAAAGATATGAAGAAATTGTCTGCCCCTTTGAAAACTTATCAGTTTTATAAGGTAATTCAAGGAAGTTTCTGTACCAAAACAAAACTTGTAGCTGCCGGATGGACTTGAGGAAGAATTCGCAACTGTTACTAGCATTCCGTTTTATATGTCACGAAAGTTGGGAGAAAATGAATTCATTTTGTTCAGATCTTAATCCAATCACATTGGAACGTTAGAACGAAATTAATTGGAATTTTAATGAGTATTCTCTGAGAAATTTCATTTTCTCTCAACCTTCGTGATATATGCTAGTAACAGTTGCAAATTCTTCCATGAGTCGCTCCATCCGGCAGCTGTAAGTTTTGACAGCAAATGAACCGTTGCTAACTGTTTAAAATGGACGAAGAAATATAAATCAGTTAGTTCACATTTGGGAAACATTTCGTCTTGTCAAACAAAAATGTTGATCGATCTTGATGTGAATGTATTTGATCAAACAATTGCTCATTTTGCAAATGCAAAAGGGCTAACTTGAAATGCAGACATTTGTGCTATTAATTCAATCATCTAGAACATTTTTCAGGTCGCCAAATTTTGTTATTCGCATTTGTCTAGAATATAATACCTTTAATTGTGAAGCAACGGTTTATTTATAAAAAGGTAAAAGTTTTAGTTAAATTAATTGCCTTCTATAGGGTTCACGTGCATGTTTTCGGTTTCTTGATGTTTTAGGACATTACATTTCCTTTTTTTATTCTCTACAATAACAGTAATAACTGATTTTAGGCTGACAGGAGAGGAAATAATCGAGAAAGAAAAATTCTCTACTTGGCAAGTAGGCGGCCGTATAGTCGCAACGATATTTATTTGGGAAAACATGATTTAATGATTATGATAACGCCTTCTACAATAAAATAACAGATTGACTGCATTATTGTAGCGTTTATAGAAAAGATCCACGTGGTAAGATTGTTACTATTTGTTATTACAAAGATTTTCAATTCTTTCAAGATGTTACAATATTTTTAAATTTAAACATAGACTACAGATGCCCCACATGTCTTAAGGGAGGCTGACAGTTGTCCACTAAGACTAAAAATATTATATAATCCCCAACCTTCAAAAACATACCAAAGAGTAAACTTCACATAAATTTGAAATTAAACTAAAAATTAATCAATGCCACAGTAACTGAGTTATAATTCCATCATCTTATTGGATAACAACGTCTGACTATATATACAGGGTATTAGGAAAAAGTAGGTCACGCCGTTAACCACAGATTCTTTTGACGAAAATAATGCGACATTTATAGTGTGATTTTTTATTTTGGTGCGTAGTTTTCCTTATACAGGGTGTTAAAGTTTAAATTTTGAAATTTATTTTTATTAATAACTCAGTTATTTTTTAACATTTTTACCTGAAATTTTGCACAGACTTTTATTTTCCGCAGATGCGCTTTTTGTGTAGTTTTGGTAAAAAAAGTAAAAGCGCAAACGTGGAAAAGGGGGGGGTTTTGGTACCCATTAACCACCCCAACTTTTTCATGTGTACGCCTATGGTCTCTAAATATTTATTTTTAAATTAAATACTTATTTCTCTAACTTTTCTTACTCTTATAAAATTTTAGTTTAGGACTTTATTAACGAGATATTCCAATAAATTCAGATTCATTTTCAATATCTTAGTTTCGGAATTTATTATTTTTATTATTATTATTTGTAGTAACCATTGTTTTTTTAAATCGATTACTTTTAGGCAAAAAATACTAGACGTTTTTTGTTGTGCATAGTTAGAATAGTTAGATAAAATAAAAATTATAAAAAAAAACAGTGGTGTACACATTTTTGTTTAGAAAACCTAATTTAATTCGCATTCAACTATGCCACTAGTGTAGGTAAAAGAATCAAAAACTGCCTTGCACCTTCTATAAGTCGTTCGCGTAATAATTGTTGCTCATTAAAATTGTATCTGAATAAATAAAATCTTTCATAACTCCCCAAAAACTAAAAATAAAAAATATTTTTATAACATGAATTTAAGTGGTAAATTTAGAGTGAGTGAGTGAGTTGTGAGATGTGACGTTATGCAGAAACATAATTACTACAACTGAAATCATTCCAAAGGCGTTTTTGTGAAATTCGTAGGTATCACTAGCAAAAATTTGTACGTGACTACCAGCTGTGGTAACCCCTCGGATTAGTATCACACATCTGAATTTATTGGAATATCTCGTTAACCAAGTCCTAAATTAAAATTTTATAAAAGTAAGAAAAGTTAGAGAAATAAGTATATAATCCAAAAATAAATATTTAGAGACCATAGGCGTACGCATGAAAAAGTTGGGGAGGTTAATGGTTAATGGGTACCACAACCCCCCTTTTTCACGTTTGCGCTTTGACTTCTTTTAACAAAATTACACAAAAAGTGAGTGAGAAAAAATAACTGAGTTACTATTAATTAAAATAATTTTCAAAATTTAAACTTTAACACCCTGTATAAGGAAAACTAAGCGCCAAAATAAAAAATCACATAAAAGTCGCATTATTTTCATCCAAAGAATCTGCGGTTAACGACTTGACCTACTTTTTCTTAACACCCTGTATAATACAAATACTCAAGATTTAGAGAATAACACGTAACAGAATATATATTATTAAGATCAAAAGAGTATGAAGTTTAAAATGGGTCCTTGTGGAATCCCTGATTTAATTTTGTATAGGCAATCATAATACTGTGGCGACGATCAGCTATGTAAGATCTAAACTTGGTATTAATAAAGCAGAAAATCCGTGTCGTTCCAGATTAATCAAAAGGGTAATGTGGTATTAATAGTACTATAACCAAATGCATTTGTCTATGTACGTCCTCTGCAAATATGCATCTTAATACATTTTTTTGGGTATAAAGTTTTTACCTAAATCCTTTTTTTTGTCAAATGATATATTTTGACAAGTGGGTAGATAACGATGCAAATAAATTTTGTGGCATAAATTGGCATTGTTTTATTTAATTGGGAATGTATATATTATCAGTTTACGTTTTCATCCAGTCAATATTTTGATCTTACCTGACAACCAGATGTTACATCAGCGTAATATCCAGATATCCTTCCTTCACATGAAAATTTCGGAATCTAAAAAAAAAAAAATAGATTATTTATATTTTTATAATATATCGTCACACAGAAGTAATGCAATTTTTATTAAATTATTATTTATATATCATTTAGGTAAATGACAATATTAGATAAAGGGTGACCCACATCATAATCTCTCCGATATATATATGCCAAAATTAAACATCTAATAAATATGAAACTATTTGCTAGAGCGCAAATGAAAAACTAAAGTAGATACCTATAATAAATATAATTAATTATATAACTACAAATTAAATCACGATTATTAACGATAAATTGAATGAAGTGTACACCGACCGAATTAATAATAACTGATGATACGAATTACGCTATGTATAAACAATTTCATTTCAAAGGTGTGTTTGAACTTCATAATCGTGGGTACAACATTTTTACAATTATTTGTTAAATAGTGAATGTGCATATTTTTATAATATGTATAAGGAATTTATAGTGCTGAAATGTGTATAACTTATTTGTATATTAAATGTATCATAAATCAGTTGCCAAAAAGGTAAACTACTACATTCTGAGATTTCAATTAAATATGTCGCCCTTGACATTAAGACAAATTAGTGTTTGGCGCTGTTTTTTTACACATGGAGTTGTATAAAAGAAAGCCAAAGTCAAATAATTTAAAAGTAAGCATACCTGTTCAAATATTCTCACATTGGTAACATAAAAGTAATTAGTAATTTGCAAAATAAAGGTAAATAGTAGCCGGCTACTTAAAATCAATTAATCAATCACTATTCATTAGCAAATACAATTTAAATAAAATAAGGAGTGCAGTAAATCTAAAAAGCACCAACCATTTCACTTAAATATTCTTTTTGACTACTAATTAAAAATTAAGCAGGCATGGAAAAAAGGCACTGTTAGATTATTGATATTAGTTCTAATATTTTTTTAAACATTAAACATTAATTAAACAGTAAATTGCGAAAAGGAAAATTACTTTGCATATTAAAGTATAATAAATTAAAACATCTTATTACATGACCATCTCAATCTATAAATGGAGTGGCGTTAAGGCGAAGCTAACGCAAATCTTTTATTCCTTGCCATTTTCTACACGTAATAAGATAAAATATACAATTACCTATAGGTCCAAGGGAAAAAATCAACACTTATTAGATTTTATGCCGACGTTTCGAAACATTTATTTTTTCATTATCAAGGCTCACTGCAATTAATAAACACACAATTTTTTTTTTTGTATACGAATAAAATTGTACTTTGCCTTGATAATGAAAAAATAAATTTTTCGAAACGTCGGCATAAAATCCAATAAGTGTTGTTGATTTTTTCCCTTGGACCTATAATCCCACAATTATGTGAAGTGCAGAATTAAAAAGAAGGTCGCTACACTCCCGTATTAATAAAATATACAGTTTGTTACCGGAACCTCCGCCAGTTTTGCAAATGATTTGAAAACAGAAAAAATTGTAGAGATTTGACGTCAAAATTGCAGTATTAAAATGGCTGGAGGGTTACTCATAATTAACAACTAATTATATGAGTTTTTAATTAAATTTATTCTTTGGAAAATGTACTTTGTAGCTTTATACTATTTACCAAATAACTGGCAAATAAGTACTTAAACCTAAATCCAATTAGAGAGAAAAAATTTAAATGGAATTTTGCCAATTATCTTTTGATGAATGCCACTAAATTGCTATATTTTGAGCTTAAGTCATTTATTAACATAAACGTAGCATATAAAATTTGCAGTCATAAGTTTGACGAATAGTATTGTCACAACATCTATTGTTGAATTTCAATTAGCTTTTTGCTTTAGGCAAAGCAATCACATGAGATTTATTTAAAACATTAATTTTGACATTTTAATTCTGCAACATAAATGTTATGTGATTATAAGGTATTGCAGCTAGTGTATATTACATCAGCTTTGCTTCTTTTTATTTTATACGTAGACAAGATATGTTGCCTATACTCTTTGATGTTCCTCAACTTTTTACATGTATTAAATAATGCAATATTATATCAATATAACGCTTCACTATTCAATGCCTTTCATTCATAAATCTTTACATATATTTTTTTATATTTACTACAGGGCAAAAAAATTACTCCTTTATGTATATTATTAATCAAATTTGTACTGGCAGAATAGATGAATAATAAATAAATATAACACTTGTAGGTATAACTAATCGTATCGGCTAATACCGGGTGGCCACTAGTCAATGTACGCCCCCAATTTTTTGGTTGTTTTTGAATTTAAAAATTTCGTTTTTGGTATACGTGAATAAGACAAAAGTGGGCTAACAGGAACGGAAATATCACTTCCGGTTGAACCGGAAATGACATCAACTTTTTTTTTCTTAAATGGAAAGACTATGTTTTTTGTGGTGTTTTATAAAACATGAAATTCTAACTGCAACAGTTTTTTTCAATTTCAAAAATTCCAAAAAATAAGTGAGATAAGTACGAACGATTTTTTATTTTGTACAAAATGGCCGCGTCAGATAAATGCGATATAAGAAAATTACTAAGTGGGCTATGGAAATTATTAGGAAGATAGTAAGCTTGTCTGTAAAGAATAAAATAGTTATTTAAATTACTGATAGATATACGACTATTTTTAGGTTTTTCTCAAAAAACGGATTTTAATTTTCATTTTCATTTCCGTAGGGGTCCTATGGAAAATTTTTAAATGGGACCGTACTATTTTTTTTATTATTATTCGGACATAATGATTCATAAGCTTTAATTTTTTCGCCAATAATAATTTCTTAACGAGATTCTTTGTAATAATAAAAGTGTTTTTAAACGGTTCATTAAAATTATTTCTTGTTTAATTTGTGCTTACCTTTTAAATACCTACACATTTATTATTACAAATGATCTCGTTAAGAAATGATTATTGGCGAAAAAATGAAAGATTATGAATCATTATGTCCGAATAATAATAAAAAAAATAGTACGGTCCCATTTAAAAATTTTCCATAGGACCCCTACGGAAATGAAAATGAAAATTAAATTCCGTTTTTTGAGAAAAACCTAAAAATAGTCGTATCTATCAGTAATTTAAATAACTGTTTTATTCTTTACAGACAAGCTTACTACCTTGCTAATAATTTCCATAGCCTACTTAGTAAGTTTCTTATATCGCATTTATCTGACGCGGCCATTTTGTACAAAATAAAAAATCGTTCGTATCTCACTTATTTTTTGGAATTTTTGAAATTGGGAAAAACTGCTGCAGTTAGAATTTTATGTTTTATAAAACACCACAAAAAAAAACACGGTCATTCCATTTAAGAAAAAAAGGTTGTGGTCAATTCCGGTTCAACCGGAAGTGATATTTTTGTTCCTGTTAGTCTAAAAATAGCCCACTTTTGTCTTATTCACGTATACCAAAAACGAAATTTTTAAATTAAAAAACAATAAAAAAATTGGGGGCGTACATTGATTCTTGGCCACCCGGTATGTCAAAAAGTATTATTAATAGAAATAAATTCATTAAATCACGTTAATGCAACTTTATTTTCAAATGGAGTCAGCGTACATACGAATATGATTTATGGACGGAAAGTATTCGAACAATTAAAGCATTAGGTATAATTTACATAACCCACAAACAGTTAAATAAGAAGAATAATAAATTAAAACAGTATTTGTAATCTTCAGATGATACATATTTTCGCTTATGTAAAGAACCATAGGTCGCAACCCACGCGAAGTTGCGTATCTGACCTATAGAGATAGAAAGGAAGATAACGCAAGGCGGCTTTTGTTCTATAGTAAGGCATTATTTACAATTTTTGTCACTAATAAGGTATTCGAAAAATGGAGCAAAAATCCAATCACCTTTCAAGTTATCAATTGTTTTAACACGAACTAAGTTCGTATCCAAGATTCAATAGTTGTACATTTTTGTAATTTGAACATTTTTATGAACTTTTGGATCTAATAAGGCTTCAGAAGATCACGACAAGATGATCGAAACGTCAAGAATTCAAAACATTCAACGCGAACACTCTTCTTTATATATTATTTTTATTATATTGACAACAAATTAGTTTAAACTGTCCTGATGATGAAAGAAACACATTTCGAAACGTCGACTAAAACAGTTTGCTGCCTTAATTATCGGCCTCCATCCCATTTAAAGTATTCTACAGTGACAAGCAGTTTTATAGAGGGCTCATAATTTTATATAATTATATTACGAAGTTCTAACTTGCTACCAACGGTTTTATAAGAGTTTTATAAGGGTTCTATAACTATGTTACAGAACTCTTAGTTCTTTAGGTTTATAGCAGTGGAAGTAGGGAATTATAAAAATTATTTTCAGGACGGTATCAAGGTGCAAGGTGCAACCTTTATTCCCAAAATTTTAGTAAATATATATCTCATAGGTTATGTTTTGTAAAATGAAACACTATCAAACAAATTGTAATGAATACGGCGTAGCAAAATAATTGAAAATCGTCGACTTAATATTAATTTTTAACTATATTTTTGCATTAATGTTAACTATTAAGGGGATAATAGCACCCAAGATATTTTTGAAAATTCATATTTTCGTTACTATTCATGGGAATCATTTCAAATTTTTATGAATGATATAGAATTATGTAATCTAGGGCTGTGTGCATGCATATTTGAATCGGCCGAAAAAAATCAAAAAAAAAATCGAAAAAATGTGAAATTTTCCAAACCCATGCACATGCATCTAGAAAATGTAATTCTAAATACGGTGCTAAAATTCATATCATTTACCTGCTGTCGTTTGCGTATAATAAATTTTCAAAATTCATGGCATTTTGTGTTCCAGGTCCATTTTTTCAATTTTTTTTTTTAAATTTTTTCGGCCGATTCAAATATGCATGCACACAGCCCTAGATTACATAATTCTATATTATTCATAAAAATTTGAAACGATTCCGATGAATAGTAACGAAAATATGAATTTTCAAAAATATGTTGGGTGCTGTAAAAATAAGATAGGCATCCACGTTGGTTTAAAAAATAAGCTAAATTTTATTATATCACAGTTACTACGTTCATTAAATATACTCACTAATATTTTTATAAATTTTCTGACTTAATACTAATATTAACATATATACCATAGATAGGATGTTGAACTCACTTAAATTTTAATCTAGAAAGTCAATTTAATTTATATAATCCATAACATTTTTATTAATAAATAATTTCTCCAAAATTTACGAGTGCCTGTAGAATATTTATATGATTACCTATCGTTATTTAATTCTAATCTCAATTTTTAAACGTTATTTATTGTTGCCCACGTGCATTGGTTTAAATTTTATGATACTCATTTCACTTTCCTGAAGGGGATTTGAGCCTTTGATAATATTACGCTTCTGAAGTAGTTTCTAGTGGAATGATCGAACATGCGCGTTACGCCAACCAAATTAGCATCATCGGGAGATGATTGTAATTAAACCTAATAAAACAACTATTGTATAATTACATTTTGCATTTTCTAACCTTTCAAAAGTATCTAATTTTCTAGGTGCATTTTTACTTGGATCTGCCAGACTTTTGCATCAAATACAAAAATAAGATTCATATTTTAGCTACTCAAATATTTTTTAATAAGCATTACAGATACTGCTCATGTGGTATCATAGGAAAGCTTATTAAATAAGCTTCTAATTATGGAACTATATACAGATTGTTTCATTTGAAAGAAAGTTTAAGCGGTTTGAAAATGGCGAAATTGGATCCTTGATTCCTAACACCCTGTACATTTTAAAAATACCTAAATAAGGTCTAAGTTTTAGTACATACCTTGGCTACTTACATACCTGGATGTTTGATGTTATCTCTAAAAAAATATATATAGGTATTTCTTGAGGATTACATTGCCCCAGCCAAACAAATTTGGCAAAAGTATATATCTAAAAAGATATATTCGATATTTAGCTATCACTGTGCATTTCTTACACTTTTACCAACAACAGACAATTGTTTCGACCTGTTAGGTCTCATCAGTGTTGTACAGGTTTGGTACGGGTATATCAGAGATATCCCAAGTGAAGACAATTCCAGTGTAGTAAATATCGAATGTATCTCAGTTTGGATCCGATGAGAATCGGACACTTATAACTTGCGCCATCTAAAAGATGAGTAAGGAAGACATATATTCCAGCATTTTTACGGTGAGAGCACTGTTACATGCAAACTCTCCAACTGCATATACCTAAGCTTTTTTCTGCTATGCAGTTGGAGAGTTTGCATGTAACAGTGCTCTCACCGTAAAAATGCTGGAATATATGTCTTCCTTACTCATCTTTTAGATGGCGCAAGTTATAAGTGTCCGATTCTCATCGGATCCAAACTGAGATACATTCGATATTTACTACACTGGAATTGTTCTTCAAAACTCACCGCCGTCCGCAATAAAATCATATTCACGCGTATATACTCTTGATTGCCAGCACGCATAATTATTATCGTTATCAAATTTGTACACACTCGACTGCAAAGTCGGTGAAATATCCTGTATATTAATTTATTCATTACTGTTTTAATAAATAAATACGTTGGCATACAGAGGTAAAAAATTTTAATTGATCGTAGAAAGATTCTTATTTATTTTTACACACTGTTTTTACATCTTGTCCTGGAGCTTACGTTGTGCTTCTCACACTAGAATACTAAAACATTTATAAATGGCCCTGATTCTACATGAAATTTACAAAATACTACCATAAACGCTTGGCCACTGTTACATAATTAGCACCATTGTATCTTTAATTTAAGCATTCAATGCAATACCTTCAGGGTATAAATTAAGAAAAATGTGCGTGTTATTTCGCTGTTTCCTTTATAATGCACGCAATACTATATCGACGAATTTGGTAATGCAACAATAAAGATCAAACTTTTAGTGCCTACTGTTGAGGCCATCAGTAGATCCATTAAAAGGAAAGTCTTCTGATTTATAATTCTGCGAAGACAATTGGATTTACAAGGCTGAAATTAAACAAACACATCAGATTATCAGATTAGTGAAATATTTTTCCTATTAACTTAGATTTTATAAATAGAATCCATGAATTTTAATAGGACTGAACATATTTGGGTATTCTGTTTCATGGTCATGTGTGGTGTTGGTTTATTTATTAATTATAGTTACTGCGAAAGCTCTAAAATCAGAGACTATTGCTATAATAACATATGATAATAAATAATAAAAAAAGTATGCATTAATGATTTATAGCAATTACGCCACTTACGCCAACAGTAAGAATTTATTCATAATTTAAGAAACTCCTATGGTGGGAGAACGCAAACACGGTGGACCGGTTTCTGCTTATTAACTATCATCAGCACGAAACAGGTAGATTTCCTTCTACCATTAGTTTTTTTACCATGATAAGTTCTTTCAGTTAGGTTGGTATAATTGGGTGTATGTGTTCCTTCTACTAGAAACTCATAGCAATCAAAGTTGCCTAGAACGCCCAAATTAGGCAAGCATACTAAAACGTAAGTTCAAATTTTCTGGCTATTATAGCAGTCATCTAGTTATACAGAAAGTACGTTCCTACTATTGAAATTAGGAACGTACTTAATACCTTTTGAACTGATGAGTTTGTGCTTTCTATTTAACTTTAATTATAAGTTTTCAGAATTTAATATACCAACTTATAAGTCTCTAGCTTATTCCTATTTTATGTTGATTTAATCAATTTTATTTTTTTCTTGCATGTAAATAAATTTTATTTTTTTCTTTTTTTCGATATCTGCGCATTTAAAAAGATTGTTTATGAAAAAAAATGCAAATTTTTCAATAATGAAAGGTTACTTTGGCCATTAATGCTACCATGCTTTTAACAGAATTTTGTTTTTTTCTAATTAAATTTGAATTTAAGTAATAGATCTGCTTTTTTCGAGGTTGTATAAAAAACATAGCCTTGCATCCATTATATAAGTTAAAAACTGATGGCCGCATGAATTAATTATTTATGTAAAATTTTTAAACGTGACGTTTTACTTGCTTATCTATTTTTGTAGTATACTACCTCTTGAAGTAAATTTAAAACCATACTCTCGGTTGCAAAGAAATCAAAAAGGTGAACGACATTTGCCTGAAAACGTCAAACGGTTGATGATTTCAAAACATCATATTTTAAGCTTAATTTTCCTTACTCTTAGTTATTTTTATTGGAATTCGGTTTGATAACCTGAGGGCTCAGTACAAAATAAACAGGAAATGTGCAGGCCTACACTAATTTACATAAAATATATTTAGGTATTCAATAACATCATTATAAATACACGTTGACAGTTTAAGAAATAAAAATTATGTTTTTATGTCTTTCCTCTATTTTATGTAATTCAATTTGTATCTTTACATTTCTGGTTTCTTAAGTTTATTTACTCATTTCACGAATGATATAACACAACCTCCGACCTATTACATTACCACTGAAAGTAAGAGAAAGTGCAGTAATCCTGAAAATTTACAGAACTTTGTTGCAGCGATGGCGTGCGGAAAGCGGTACTGCCGTGCGGAAAAGTGAAATTTTCGAAATGCGTGCGGAAAAGTATCCTTTTCCGTACGCATTTAACTTAGTGTTCTGTGACTCAAAATTGGAGGTGCGAATTCTAGCTCCCATATTTTAATTTTTTTTGTATACAAATCCATATTTGTCATTCTTGGTTTGGGTAGTACAAATGTGTCAAAGTATGTCCTCTTCAATCACTTATTTGGGAACATAGGAGGAGGACCAGCACATGATGATTAATTAACAACAGATATTTATACCTACGTGCTTTTAAAAATAAATGTTCGTAATAAAACACCATTTTGCCTTCTAATAAATCTTTGAAGAACGAACAATTTCGCAATGAGATCATCTTTCTCCACATATTTATTTATGAGGCCGTCCTTCAATGAAAAGACTTATTTGGATTCCACAAAACAATTTATTACCACTTCTATTTCTAGATTAACGTTTGCAGAATAATTACACATTTACTGTTATGGAGTTGTTTCTCATCTCTATGAGCTACAAATGTCGATTTATTTGATACAACATTGCAATTGAAGTCTGCGTAACATAAATTGGTATGTTGGGTATGTATAGATGTTTTTCATAGACCTTTAAATAAGTTATAAATTAAATACACCCACGGGTTTCAACTGTTTATTTATAAACATTGAATGAATAACATATTAATTCGATGAATTGCCTTTTTTGGTAGTGTGCATTAAATGCGTATGGTAACAACAATAGTAATCGGAATAATATTATAACTTTTTATTAATAGTGATAAATAATTATTTTGTATAATAAAATAAACCGAATACGTCCTTTTTTAACGACAGAAAATAAGGAGTTCTATGATAGCTAGAAATTTGATTCAGAATCATAAGTAAACTACTGGTGCACAATCGAAGTGGATATTGAGAGAATATGGGCAATATTTGAACCTCAATATTTTTGGAATTAGACGATTAATCTTGATGCGGTTGTTTGTGATCATTAGCAAAATCCAATGGCTTTCGTCTACCGTAAGTAGATTTTTTAAATTGTGGGTGTTTCTCTTCTCTGCAGGGTGATTATCCAGGCCCTTACATTTATGTTAAAGTTTATCGTTCATCCAAATCCCTTCAATTGTGCACCAGTTTAGACAAACGAGTGATTGACAGATGAACTTCAATAAGCACGTGTAGGTGGCATTATTTCAAAAATAATATACTTAATCAATATATCCAACTAGTCAAAAAATCCATTGAGGAAAAACACTTGACCATATAGAATTGTGTTCTATATTCGAAAATAATTTCCAGTTATAATAAACTCCCTTGTTTCCTTTATCTAATTTACTCATGCTTTTTAATAAAATTTCTAACTATCATAGAACTTGAAAATTAAAGATGCCACAAATAATTTTTAAACAATGAAGATCTGGAAGTCGGACTCGCTAGTGACCTAGTCTGTATATTATAAATCCAGGCAGACCACAAAACTCTTTTACGACTGGAATTTATAAAAAAATATTAATATTAAATCTTTGCATGTCTATATTTAGATATCTGTAATTAAATTGAACCGTAACGCTTTTATATTATTACAGAATTTAGAGATGAACTTGAGAAGTTAAGATACAGTTTTACGGTGAATGGCCTATCACTATTTATCGAAATTTCAGTTATGATGCAACTTGATTAATGTTGTAGATATTTCGAGATCTGTGCACATCGATGATTTAGCGTGCTTAATTTTATTGTATAACAGATTGTAATTAAAGGTTTTATTGAAAATATATATTACAATCGTGTTTCAATAAGGTTCTCGTCATGATTCGAATGTTTGTATTGCTAATTATTGTTTACACTCATATTATAGATATAAATTTTAAAACCTTTCAAGTTTTCTGTACAGGGTGTCCCAAATTGCTTGATTTTGGCTGGTCTTCCTATTTCCAGAGTCCAGACCAGGTAGAGAAAAACTGACATATGAGTCTAGAGCTCGATTTTTGTGAAACGCCGATTGATGAAAACCACATTTCGATATCTCTAACCGTTTTCAAGATATCGGCAAAAATTGACATTTTACAGATTCCGAAAAATTGTCAACTTTTTTATTTTTGGATATTTTTTCAAACGGTAAAAACTTTTTGACGTAGAATAAGATGCATTTGTCAAAAAGAATATATCGCTTTTCGATTGTTTGATATCAAAGCTAACTTTGTTACTTCAAATGGAAACCATAGTTTTGGCTTTGACTTTAGAAAATAGGAAAAAAAAAGCTTTCCAAAAATATATATGCCAAGATATGTCTAGTCATCCTTGCTGCCAATATAACACATTTCTCTTTAAAAATAACATTTTTTAACGTTAAAAAAAGTTTTTCGGAATCTGTAAAATGTCCAACTTTTGCCGATATCTCGGAAACGGTTAGAGATATCGAAATGTGGTTTTCACCAATCGGCGTTTCACAAAAATCGAGCTCTAGACTCATATGTCAGTTTTTCTCTACCTGGTCTGGAAATAGGAAAACCAGCCAAAATCAAGCAATTTGGGACACCCTGTACACAGGTCGTTCCATATATTTTGACATCTACCTACAGCCTTTATGTTAAGAGATATGCTCGGAGATATGAAAAAAGTGTAGAGACAAAAGTTGTAGATTTTGGTGGTAAATATCTTTTGCCGAAAAAATATAAAACAAAATAGCATCGGAAAGTACAGAAAGAGACACAACATGCATGCTCCTTTAAATGGGACACCCTGTATATTTTTGCATATTTCGAAAGATCATTTTTAGCTGATTCCAAAAATTTATAGGTAATATGTTGGCATTTTCTTGGGTTGTTTTTAATACACTATGCTTCTTTGTGCAAAACAGTTCACGTAGAATATAGGTTGCTATGAAAAAAAATTGACAAAATGTTTCTGATAATTTCTGACAGTTTACCACCAGATTTTTATACAAAATTCCAAATATTTAGAAAATGGGTTATTTAGATGTGGAAAACATAATTTTATTTGTCATTCATCAATTTTGACAGCTACCTATAGAATTTATTTACACAAAAATTATAAAAGTGTAAAAACAAAAATTGTAAATTTTGATGTGAAATATATTTTGATAATTTGATAATTGATTTTGATGTGAAATATATTTTAAATATTGTACAACATTTTTGATGATTAATAAATTGAATTGAAATTGAATAAGAAATAAAACAAAGGAAAATCAGAAAGTAAACTGACAGTACCTAATTATCAGAAATATTTTGTCATTCTTTTTCATGGCAACCTACCTATGTTCCATGCTGTACTGTTTTGCATAATATTTCCAGAACATATATTATATACTTATTTTTGGGATCAGAGAAAAAAGATCTTTTAAATTATGCAAAAATGTACAGGGTGTTCCATTTTCTCTTTTTCTCTATTTTCTGACGCCAGTATGTTTTACTTTTCCTCACCAATAAATAGTTTACACTAAATCTACAATTTTTGTTTTTACACTTTTTTCACATCTCTAAAAATAAAGGCTGTAAGTATAGTTGTCAAAATATATGGAACATACATGTATACATAAGTACTATTTCTTGACGTATAAATGAATTTGTTTCCCTTTCCGGTTTCACCGGAAATCACTTAAGCTTTTTTTGATTTTTAAACCGAACAACTAGTAATTACATTTTTGTTTTCTGCATACTTTTCTGAATTCAACAATAAGTGGAATTTCAATTGTGAAAATAATTTTTAGAGTCTATTTTATTTTTCATTCTACCAAAAAAAAACTGTTTTCAATTTTTTTATGGTACCGTAAGTACCATAAAAAAATACAATAAATGATGCATTCACTTATATACCCACTTTGCCTATGAGACCAGTACAACCGAAATCACAGCAAGAAAAATGAAAAATTTATTGTAGGTATTCCAATTTCCAAATAGTTGGCCCTTCGTTAAATTTAAATATGCGACGAAACCCTGACCCGCAGTTTATTATTTTTCTTTCATTACCTCTTATCACGGTGTAAGATAATTAGGTGAAGAAACGCTGCAATTAGAATGTCTCCAAACTGTTAACGCTAGAGACGCGAAATCGTAAGACAAAGAGAGAGAGTGTGTGGTCACTTGGACCGCGCGGGCTGCGGCCCGTATCGTCCCTAGTTAATTTCCACTTCATTTTACCAGGTCGAAAAATATACCATTCGATGCAGAAAAATGTGTAGAACACGATTGTTGAAAAATTATGTGTTTATATTGTCGGCTACTGTGCAAAAAAAAATAAAAACCATAAATGAAATTGGACGCCGGCACGTTTAACTCGAAACGCTGCTAAAACCGTTCGAGTTATGAAAAAATTAACATAAACAATTTTATAGAGAACTAAATTTCCTATAAAAAAGTCAGTGACGGCATATGTCTATCTTAAATATTTTAGACGTGAGCACGGTGTAAGACAATTCTTACACCGTGGGCCTGAAAGTTTTGCGCTGGAAAACGATAAGTTTAATTTAACAAAAGATCAGCGCGCGAATTTGAGGCGCCCTCACACCAAAACTATTAAAGATAGACTAATGCCACCACTGACTTTTTTATAGGAAATTTAGTTCTCTATAAAATTGTTTATGTTAATTTTTTTCATAACTCGAACGGTTTTAGCAGCGTTTCGAGTTAAACGTGCCGGCGTCCAATTTCATTTATGGTTTTTATTTTTTTTTGCATAGTAGCCGACAATTTAGACACATAATTTTTCAACAATCGTGTTCTACATATTTTTCTGCATCGAATGGTATATTTTTCGACCTGGTAAAATGAAGTGGAAATTAACTAGGGACGATTCGGGGCTTAGCCCGCGGTGCCCTCGCGGCCACACACTCTCTCTCTCTTTGTCTTACGATGCGTTAACAGTTTGGAGACATTCTAACCATACGATACATTGAGGCGTTTCACCACCTAATTATCTTACACCGTGCCTCTTATCTAAACATACAGTTTTAAATTTTTTCTTAGTTCTTTACTTTTATTTACAAATAGATAAAGTTATTATCACTATTATACGGTAATAATTCTAATAATAACTCCACGCATTCTTAAAATACAATTTCCGTTCATATTATAAATATAAAATGATTTACGTGTGTATATGCATAAAAACACTATGACCTCTAGTAATTAGTTATAAGTCCGGAAACTTAATTGCCATTATTAAAAGGACATTAAAAAATAATTTATTTCATAAAAATTTTATTATAACAAAGCAGAGATAAACAAATACCACAGGGATTACAGCAAAGAACACTCTTTACAAAACATCGCAATTACTCATGTCTTCATCACCTTTGAAAACCTTGTCAAGAAGGCAATTTGTGGGTTGTTAAATACCTCCAATTATTTTTCACAAAACGATTAAAATAAATATTTTATTATAAAAAAATTTCACTTACATCCCAAAACTATTACTTTTAAATATTACCAGCATTATTAAAATAACTGCTTAGTCGTGGATCAATCATAATTTGAATTTGAGGAAGTAGAATTAATTTCAGTATACTCGAGTATTATAATATGTGTGTGGTAGTTGTAGTCTACCCACACACACGCCCACTTTAGAGATAATAGAGTTTATATTGTGCTATTCAATTTAATTAATATACCTATTAAGGAAGGTCTTTGTCGAGTAGTTTATTTGACATAAGAAAATTTCGTCAAACTCATTGCTCGTTATTACTTTAATATTGTGATAGTTTCCCAAACAGGAAGACCAGAAATGAATAAACCTAGTATAGGGGCAGTTTGCGTACATTTGTCTAGAAGTACATCAAACACAGCTTGAATTCTACTATTATTCAACTAACTTCTAAGATATACATGACTAGTTTAAGTTGTAACAAAACAAGGATAGCCTTGTGAGGTCACTAGGTCTTTCTCCGGTGGAACATAAATCCTAATAACAGATAACTGGTCGTTTACCTCAGCATCCCTTTATTAACACCGTGGCACTTCTTCAATTTGGTGTTGTAAATTTTAATAATAATAATACAAACAATTAAGACGGTAAATAATTGAGGTTTCCGATTACGAAGACGAAGAAGAAGAAGAAGAAAAATAAGAAGAAGAAGAAGAAGCAGAGGAAGAAGAAGACGACGAAGAAGACGAATAAGACGAAGAAGACGAAGATGAAGAAGAAGATGAAGAAGAAGATGAAGAAGAAGATGAAGAAGAAGAAGACGAAGAAGAAGACAAAGGAGAAGAAGGAGGAGGTGGAGGAGGGGGCAGAGGAGGAGGAAGAGAAGAAGAAGAAGAAAACAGTGATGTGACAGAAGATAAAAAGAAAGGGAGAGCAAGGAAAAGCTACGAGTTTTGCCTTAAATATACATATTTTTCAAATCGCATTATAAGGATATTTACTTTTGCGTACCTATTACATTTTTACGAGTATTCTAGTGTTTATTATTATATTGTCTTTAGCTCATTTATTTTTACTTTCAATTGTTTGTATGTTGAGTGAAAAAACATCACGCAGTGCTTATAACCTAAAATTTATAATCATTGAATTACCTTCTTGTGCTTTCCCTAGTTTTCTATATTTACTGTTCTTTTCAACTTTAACCTGTAATTAGGATTTTGTTCCCGTTGAATATTATATTTAGTAAATAAATAAATATGTCATTAATTGATAATTTATTGATACAACCAGCTGGTTTTAAACAGAATGGACCTTTTTTGTCCTGGCGACTCCGCCTTATAAGCGCTTCAATTACCGCACAATGTCTACAATATTGTGTACAGACGTGTTTACATATTATGTTCCTTTATATCATTTAAAGATAAATATAAAACTGAATATTAATTGAAAAAAATACTACGAAGTATAGTACAACTTACCTAAAGCCAGTTATGGAAGTTTCCTTGACCTTACCTAGTCCACAATTCAGTTAGCTGGGCTAGCTGGCTGATATTTTAATTTAGATTTAATCAACATTTTTTCGGCGTGTTATTGTTCTATAGAGCAACTAATTTTTTTTTTCACCAGGTCACGTTAATTTATTTACTTAATATTTATTTTTACTCCTACGTATTGTTTTATTGAATAAAGAGAACAATAATTTCGTTGCTAGTATTATGCAGATGCATATGTAAATATGATGTTATTATACATATAAAATTATGCTACCATAAAACATAAGGACACCTTCAAGTAGCTTGTTTTTATTTCAAATATTAACGTATTCATGCTATTGTTATAACTTATAACTTTCATTTAATCATATGTCTCAATTAAATAAGTAACCAATGTTTTATAACCAATTAGGTGTGAAGGTATCAATGTCATGATGTTTATTAATTGTCTGGAGAACAATTTGTTAAAAATAATTTATCTCTGAACGCATAACATACAAACGTATTAATGATCTTGTTGTTTCTGATGCGTGTTGAATATTGCCATTTCATTTTATCTTTCTGGAAATCTACAAAATCGTGACTATACCACAACGGTTATGTAGTTAACATGGGCTGTTCAATTATTTACTGCAAAATAATACCTGTAAATTAAAATGTTATTCTATTTAATTTAGTCAAGGATGATTTATGGTATCCTGGTGAAGGTACATCTATACACCAATTAAGGGAATTATAGTCATCAAGGATAAGCCAAATAACATTATGTTTGTTACTTGAATACTTGATCCGACTATATTGATTTACGACGTTTTGACGATTGTGTCTGTAACAACACCTATAGGCCAATGGATTTGGAAGAATAAAAATCAGTTCTGAATATATGGTCACGTAGCCCCATATTTCCTGATTCTCAACCAACGAATTATTTAAAGTCGCCCAGTTTTCTCATTATATCACCCTTTATAATAATTTCATTTTATGCTTACCTAATAAAATCAATTTGAAATTAATTATATGTCGACTTGTTTTGATATATGTATTTGCATTATATGGAGGACATAGTTTTAATTTTTGTCATGTATTTAAATCTTATCCACTAAGAAGATTCATTATATTTTTAGAGCATATACTTAATAATATGAATATGTATAATATATTCACTCTTCCTTATATTGTCAAAGAACACTATAAATATTTAATAGTAATTAGAATTTATATTACCTATGTAATTAACGAGTGATGATAATTGCTCATTTCACGGTATGGTGACTATTTAAGAGCAATTAAAATGCAAGAAATTGATAGCTGGTAGTTATTATACAATGGACTTAAAGTTTTGTATAATTCGTAAAAAATACGCAAATGTCGTAAATCTATTGGACATGTAATATAAGTAGGTATTTTAGACTTTGCCCTTATTAAAAAAAATTTCAGTGATTCCTCACAAAAGATTTAAACTGACATCCTGTTAGTGGAATGTTTTATGTAACAAAAATTATATACACTTATTTGCATATAGGTACTTAGAAATGTCTCATAATTTTAAATAATATTAAAGCAGTAATAAAATAGGAGTTTATGGTTAATTGCCTTCGTCAGCCCACACTCAATTATATTTTATGTAATAGCAAATAAATTCAAATAAGGAGGAGAATGAAATACATTTAAATATGCAAATTTGTACAAATTACTGGGAGGACTTGAGCCTTGGAATATTTAGAATAAAAAAATGATAATATATATAGGTTTCAAATAAAACTTTTCTTTACTTTCTCTCAAAATTAAATACTAATATTATATATATGAAATAAATGTAAGTATATGAATACCCATAAGTGCTTAACAACCGATGGCGTTGCTAGTAACGACAACATTAATAGGCGTTTATATAAGATTTTGCGTCGCAAAAGCAATCGTGATCTGAAAAATATATTGCCAAAATTAACCTTAGAGGAAACTCAAAGTTATGGACATAGATACATCATCATATCATCAATTATGTATGTAGGTATGTAGAAATAATTTTTTCCACTACTTCCTTCCTAATTAAAAAAATAGCCAATGGTAAAAATAGATATAAACGATTATTATATTTACTATTAATAGTAATTTAATTTAAATAAACGTCAATGGATCATGTATATTCTAATTAGGCATACATTCCTGCTACTTGTGTTTGTTCAAATAATTGCTATAAAAAGTAAGGTAATCCTTGCAATTAGCAGTTGCCTAATTGGGATATTCTGAGGAAAAACAAGTCGTATAATTTAGGAAACATGACTAAATTAAATTTATGAATCACAAAAGAACATGTGCGTGCGAACAATAAAAAATCAACCAGCTGTTTACATGAAACAGTAGAACATAATTATTTAGGAAGCGATTACTTTTAATAGGCAATTTTTAAACATCTTGAAACACGTCATTTATGGCGACGATTAAGTCACTAACTTGTAGGGAAGACAATGAAGGCAACTGAAAACAACATTTTCTGGTAATTATCATTTATACTAATTCGAATAAATTGACTTACTCGATTAATTTGTCTTAATCATTTGATCCAACTACTTAATTCTATAAAATAGAATAAATTTACTATAACTGGACTAATTTAATTAACTCGACTAATTTGACTAAATGCAACTAAATATTTCAATTTGAACAAATCTACTAACTCGATTAATTTGAGTAAATCGATTAACCCAAATAAATTGACTAACTCGACTAATTTGGCTTAAACCATTAATCCAACTAATTCTACAAAATCGAATAAATTTACAAACTGGACTAATATAATTAACTCGGTTAATTTGACTAAACCGATTAATGCAACTAAAAACCTATATCAATTGGAACCAATTTACTTACTCGACTAATTTGAGTAAATCGACTAACTGGAATAAATTGACTAACTCGACTAATTTGGTTTAATCGATTAACCCAACTAATACTATATAATCGAATAAATTTACTAACTAATTTGACTAAATCGATTAATGCAACTAATTATAATATAATTCGAATAAATTGACTAACTCGACTGATTTGAGTTAATGGACTAATTCAAATCAATTGACTAATTCGGCTAATTTGAATAAATCGATTAATTCAACTAATTCAACTAATTCGACTAATTTGACTAAATCGATTAATGCAACTAATTCTACTAATTCGAAATTGCTTAACTTGTCTGAAACAAGCGCTTAACCGAAATTGACTCAAAGTTTATTCCAGCTAAATATAACTAGAAAAAGAAACATCCCCAATTTGAAAATCTATTTACGATAAACGAAGGTCAATGAATTTTGCTCATCACAAAAAGCCGTATCAAGATTAATCATCTAATTCCAAAAATATTGAGGTTCCAATATTGCCCATACTTTTTCAGTATCCACTTCAATTGTTCACCAGTTCATTTTGAATGGTTATCGTTTTGATTATCTTATCATTGTCTTCTTCTGAAGCAAAATCTCGTTGCTCTGTGGGGATTCTTGTACTTCATTTTTTTATCGTTTTTTATTTCACTCCAGCTATCGTTGCCTTGTCGGTAGATCAAACGCCGTCAATGTCTCCTAGACTCCAATTCCAGTTAATCGAAGATAAAGGTTCTATTGCTGCTTTATAGTCTTCTGTCTGACTGTTGCTGATCTGGATCCTTCCTTACAATAAAAATCAGTCATCTTGGTGGAGAATATATTGTAGCAAATTTGAAAGCAATTTTTTCCTTCATTAAGTTTTAAAGTACCGTTTGAATCCTATGCCTACCAAGTAGGTACAATAAATACAAAGATTCAGCTAACCTAAATTTCATCGGCTGCCGCTGCGCTGGTCGACTACAAAGTAATACCTACTAATATTTTTGGAACCACTTGATGAAAAAACATTTCTTTAAGTAATATTTTATAATCAAGTACTTATACTTATCCTTAATGAAAACGGGTATGTGGGTATCTACCTATGTATTTAATTATGTAATTTATTATAAGTAAACCATTACAATGGTTTTGATTAAATGAGTAAAATTATGTATGTAAATATCCTTCCTTAAAACAACTAATTTGAATAAATCCTTGAGATGCACACATTAAAATAATTTGTGTAATTCCAAATCAGAAGCCGACTACTACGTAAAGAATTTGTTATATTTATTCGTCTAATAATAAATATGTATATTATTAACTCTATAAATAGTAATTATGTACCTATACCTACTATGTTTTGGGATTTAATCCGCTAGCAGTTTAACATAATGAAATAATAATTTACTAATTATAATTTTAAACGTAAAAATGTCAAGATTAGATATTTATACTAAATTTATTTCTTCCTACAATATTATAGGTATACCTAATAATGATTTATTTATGCTTCATTTACCTATACCTACTTAAGCTGTCTATAAATCTATAGAAACCGAAGACTTATGTAAGACACGTGCGTTAATATTATCTACCCAAAATATTTTTTTATAATGGGTGGATAAAGTATATAGGACACTCGTCAAAATTTGAAGTGTTCCACCCAAAAAATTACCTTAGTTTCAACAAGTGCAACTTTTTTACCCGCATGACCGGATTTGTCATGCGGGTAAAAATGCACTTTTCATGTTCTGATAGCTCTTCTATATGGCTATATATGATACAGTTAGGAAATGAAGAAAAAGTATGAGATCGGCTTTATACAGGGTGTCAAATGAATTTACGTTTTTCTTGCTATTTTCAGTTGAGTGTATCGCGTTGCATGAACGCTCTGTATATAGGTATCATTGACATATTGTTAGGGTACCTTAATGTGTTATCAATATACCAGTTTTTGATTTATTCGTCAATATCCACTATTAGCGGTTACACAGTTTTTTATAGGTTTTAGTATTTTTTATTATTATATTTTCTGAACATTTTCTTCTGTGGTCCATTTTCTACCATGGAATACTTTTTGGATTTAATAAGTTTTCTTAGCCAAGTGTAATCTTGGGAATTGTCCTCCCGTATCTATACCTACCAGACTCCATTTCCAAATGTGTGGACAGTTGGTCAGGTTTGCCTTCAGTACTAGAATACTGTTTATAGTATATCCGAGTATACTCAAATTAACGTACTTAAATGTTATTTGTCAAAATGCCTCGTCTTGAGGACCTACACGTTATTAGAAATTAATGTTCATAGTTCTTTGTTGTTTGTCGTTTCTTGTTTGTTGTTAATAAATACACTAAAATTTATTAAAAAACGTATAGGGTAAGTCCGGGATAGATGGCCATACTAGGTGAAATGGCCATGCTTAGCATTTCATACACCTGACGATAGATAGCAGCGCTTGTATAGTCAGTTTATATGTCCACACTTGTGCAATAAAACATACATTGAGCTGGATTGTTTTTAACTGTAATACCGCGCAAAAACGAAATCAAGGTAAGTGAAGTAGTTTTGAGATATTACATGATCAATTCATATTTTGGTTTTTCGCATCAGCTGTTTAGCTGAAATTAAATATACAAGTAAAACACACTTTGAAGTTATTCCTAACCTCAAAATAGTCTCGTTCACATACGTCTTTCTATGAATAGGTGGGATGGCCATCTCTCCCTGGCAAATCGGGTGAGACAGCCACAGTAAACTATATATTATTTTTTCGTATGCCAAACAAGTAGGTACATTGGAAAAGCTAGAGTATCTTGAGGTTTAAGGACCCAAGAAATTCTTCTCCGTGGTGTCGAAACTGTTAAAGAAAGAAGATCTTAACACACGTGAAATAATGTTTGCAAATAAAAAAATATTTTTATAATTCTGTACTTAATAAAAATGTTAGCTACCACTATTTTCAAAGGATAATTTTATTTATTTGTTGTTTCTTTAAACAAAAAACACACTTTTTACCATTGCCAGCTATCCCATAGTGATGTGGCCATCTCACCCACCGTATGTGGGAGTGATGGCCAATTGTTTTAATTTTAAATTTTGTAAAATTTTCGTAACGCTTTTACTTGTACACTAATTATATTTGGTTTATTTTGTAGGCAAGATATCATATAAAAAATGTACCTAAACATATTTATGATGTTTAAACCCGAACTATCGTCAAAAATGTTTCTTCATGGCCATCTATCCCGGACTTACCTACCCTATACATACAAGTGTCACATTGGTAATTTTAATATTTGCATCTAGCGGCAAATAATCGTAAATTTCAATAAAACCAGTTTTATTCTGTCGCTTTATTTGTAATCATGATATGAAGAAGTCCATTTGAGATTATTCGATGGTAGATAGGTATTCACGAGCCACCTTACATGCAAAGTTCATATAGTTAGCTACATGAGCAAAATTAGCAAATAAACATGGAGATCAAACGTGCACTAACAGACAAATACCTAAGTATTAAATACAAAAGTTTTGCTGGAAATGCATTTTTTTAAGTCGTCTCGGAAAAGACTAAATTCTCGAAGAAATCTTAAACTTCGCATGAATATGGTATCTTTAGGTAGGTACCTACCTATATCTACGTATACTTATTAGGGATGAGTTTATTAATAAATAAATCTTAGTAATTCAATAGATATACTTATAGGTTGTACCAAGTACCTATAGGTAGGTATAGGTATAGATTAAGTATACCTATACCTAAAGTATTTGCGTGCTATAATAATTAATGTTTAAAATACAATAAGGACCAGCAATATGTAAATAAAAACAATAATTTAAAAAATATATTTACAATGAATACCTACCTACTTTAAAAAATGTGTCTTTTTATGTCTGTATTAATTTAGTCAAGCTTAAAGGTTTCTCTGATACTCACGCATTGAAGTCTCCAAATGAATGTGATGCAAATTAATTCTCAAGATTATTTAGAATTATTTCATTCTTCATATGTACCTATTTAATACGCCTAATCGTTTAGTTCATCTTATCTCGCGATCCTCATCAGATTTTAAACCAAAATTAATTAAATGAAAAACCGGTATTGATTTAATAAAAAATAATCTGATGATGATTGCGAAATAAGATGAACTAAACGATAAGGCGTAATAAAACCATACGAAGAATGATTTATTATTCTAAATAATCTTGAAAATTAATATGCAGCGGACGGAGCAATTCATTTACATTGCATTCACTCGGAGACTTCAATGCGGTAGTAAGAGAGAAACCTTTAGCTTCATTAAAATAATAGAAATACAAAATGACACATTTTTACATATTCATTGTTCCTAGATATAGGTACCTACTGTTGTCCAAAAATACCGTTTTTGGTCATTTTTGACGATTTATAGAATTTTTAGCTTTGGCCGTTTCTCATTTGTGTCAATTCCACCGTTGCGTTAATGGACTAAAATTTCAATGAGATAGGTATTCATAAATGACCTTTTTAATTGTATTTACGCTCATTTTTAGTTCAGTGGTACATCTTTATTTAAATTTGTCATATTAGCACCGTAGGGTAAGTCCGGGATAGATGGCCATACTAGGTGAGATGGCCATGCTTAGTATTTCATACATCTGACGATATATAGCAGCGCGTGTACCATAATATAGTCAATTTATACGTCCACACTTGTGCAATAAAACATACATTGAGTTGGATTGTTTTTAACTGTAATACCGCGCGAAAACGAAATCAAGGTAAGTGAAGTAGTTTTGAGATATAGGTATTACATGATCAATTTATATTTTGGTTTTTCGCAACAGCTATTTAGCTGAAATTAAATATACAAGTAAAACACATTTTGAAGTTATTCCTAACCTCAAAATAGTCTCGTTCACATACGTCTTTCTATGAATAGGTGGGATGGCCATCTCTCCCTGGCAAATCGGGTGAGACAGCCACAGTGAGACAGTCTTGTTTCATATGCCAAACAAGTAGGTACATTAGAAGACCTGGAGTATCTCGAGGTTTAAGGACCCAAGAAATTCTTCTCCGTGCTGTCGAAGCTGTTAAAGAAAGAAGATCTTAACACACGTGAAATAATTTTTGCAAATAAAAAAATATTTTTATAATTCTGTACCTACTTCATAAAAATGTTAGCTACAACTATTTTCAAAAGTTTTATTTATTTGTTGTTTCTTTAAACAAAAAACACACTTTTTACTATTGCCAGCTATCCCATACTGATGTGGCCATCTCCCCCACCGTATGTGGGAGCGATAGCCAATTGTTATAATTCTAAATTTTGCAAAATTTTCGTAAAGCTTTTACTTGTACGCTAATTATATTTGGTTTATTTTGTAGGCAAGATATCATGTAAAAAATGTACCTAAACATATTTCTCGTTATGATATTTAAACCCGAACTACCGGTCAAAAATGTTTCTTCATGGCCATCTATCCCGGACTTACCCTACTTATACCTAATATACTTACCTACCAATTATAGCCAACAAAAAGCATCACCAGATCATGACTGCAATAAGTAAAAAGCATATAGGTAGGTACCTATACCTATACATTTTTACATCATTACTGAAATGTGTATTTGTTGATATGATAATATAAACATTTATTCTTTCTCTAACTGTAACCTTTATGCATAATATTTTATTAATATATTTCGAATTAATTTACGATTAACATAGGTACCTATATGCGGTTAAATATAATTATTATTTATGAAATATTATGCACGGCCATTGTCGTTTCGTTATATGATTCATAATATTTATTAAGGGATTAATTAAGTATTCTCAATGCATAGTATTTCAAGTTGTTTTTATATCTATTTCTGACAATAATGTGTTTGTTTAGATTGTACATTTGTTTCATTCTTAATTTTAAATATGAATATGGATCTAAATATAAAACACTATAACCTTTTATTTAACTTACAAATTTGAATACCTATTAATATAAAAACAAAAATATTAAATATATATTAGGTATTCCAGAGAATTCATGGCAATTACTTATATACCTATTCTTCTTGTAATAGGTACATCCTAAGTATATTTATGTATTTTAATTATGTAGATTAAAATCATGCATTTATAAAAGGGCTAATTAAACTGAGAAACGATTAGATTATATTATGAAGATTATTTAATTTATTTCTTTCATGATTTCTACACTACTGTGAATTACCATATGCCTTTATTAGTTCAAGCAGATAGTAAAAAAAACACTTTACAAAATTAATATAAAATAAATACATTGAAAATAACTGGCAACCTTTTGTGCAGTTTCATAAAGTAGTTTAATAAAATTTAATAATGAAAAACACTTTTAAAATATATATTTCCTTGAGCTTTTTCAGGGTCGTAGGAAATTTTGTACTTATAAGTAGATACTATTTCTATTTGTCTAATAACTAGCTTATGGGTATGTATAAGGTAGTGGCGGTAGATATGGCCCGGACGGTCATATGGCCCGATGCCCTTAAATTTTAAACTAACCGCCTCAAACCCAACTTCTTGACTACCCGAGTCAAGATAGTTCAAATTTTGGGTAAACCTAGACAAAAATAATATAAAGCTAATTTTTGGTACAGATCATAATTGAGGGCTAAATAGTAATATACTAAAAGTCCTGGAGAATCCTCGTTCCGCAACCCCCTTTTTTCGCCCCCCAAACCCCCCCCTTTTAATATTTTGGTGATTATCTCGAAAACTATCCACTTTAAGGAAAAATGTCAAGTGAGCATTTTTGAAGCTGACAAAATTTCCCTTCCAACGACGTATTGCTAGCCCATATAGTACCACGTGGTACACACCAGTGGCGTATCAAAAGAAAGTCTGCCCCGAAATTAATTGAAATTTCTTGAAGGACACGTCGAATTTACTGATTTTAACCAAAAACTATAAGCTTGGCGAAAAATATCGTTACCAATTTTTTTGTAGGTGATAAAATTGCATATCCATTGATGTATAGAACGACTCCCCAGAACCAAAAATATTGAAACTGCTGTTTAATTTATACGTACGTAACGTAAACATAAAATAAACAATTGAATTTAACATAACGTAAACATAAAATAAACAGCGTAAACATAAATGTAAACTATAAAATACTATTTAAACAATCAAGCACAAACACCTCAGTAGTTTAAAACTTCGCCCTTTTGGAAGGTCCGGGTCTCGCATCCAGTCTGGATTAGTGGGAGAGGGAGGGGGAGGAGAAACGAGGGTTTCTGGAGGTGGAGGCGAGTCGTCATATGTTGTTGGGTCATCCACATCCTCGTCCTTCTCGTCCAGGACGATAGGGGTGGAGTTGCTGTAAATTTTACAAATGCTGAGTATCGCAGGGTGTTCAGCGTTCCCTCGTCTTCTCCGTAGAGGCTCTTCAAGATTTTCTCGCCAGCATTTCCTACTTCTTCCTGGTTGGAGTTTGGATCAAGGAAAATGCTGGCGAGGTCTATCCAGTGGGTTTTCTTTTGAAGACGTTGCACCACTTCATCTTGCCTTGCCAGAAAAGGGTAGAGGTGGTGTCACACCCACTGATGGCATGCAGGAACAAAACCGTCTATGGTACTTGCATTTCTCCACATCTGAAGGAATTTGCTGGATATTGGGCGCACTCTGACCCATCTCTGCCGCCTTTCTGAAAGTACAAGTTCGTATGTAGAGAGCTTAAGCCGTTGAGAAGGACCAGTAGGTCGACGTCCTCTCCAATGATGAAAAATTGGTCGAATGATGAGTTCTTGGAGAGGGTAGTCCTCACTATATCAGCAACGCCGTCTTCTTGAGTTTGATGTACCTCGATACCATGCCTCTCAAATTCAATACGCATCATGGTGATCAGTCGGCGTTTGTTAGATTCATTTGAGAGCAGTTTTGCTTGGGACACTTGATGGGTGTTGATTCATCAAACAAAATGTCACTGCAGGAGAGAGAAGCAGAGCGTCGCAGGCGTTCAGCTGATTTAGTACTCCTCATAGCTGCATCTTGTGGGTATCCATCAAAAACCACAGCTACGTTTTTACCAAAGCGGTTGACATCGTAACTGACGTATCCCGCCACAATGGCTCTGACTGAATCATATATATGTATATTAAACATATTTCATTGTAAATAAAACAAGAAAAACGGTACCTATGTAATTTTGTTTGTTTAATGAATTTTCGGTATTTGTTTAGTATTTGTTTAGTGTATGTTTATTTGAAGCCATATGTTGCATCTAAAATGTTAAATTCAAATTCTTGCACGTTTTTTTAAAGAAATATATACCAACATTATTCAGTACAATGTTTACCCAAAATCCGATGTTATACTATTGTTTCGTTATTGAGGAAACTATGAGGCCTAGAGGCACCATTTTGGGATCAAATTGAAGCTAATTCAATTATCTACAAATTCATTTTCATAACTTTTCTCTAGGAGTATTAGTTTAGTCGGTACGTGTCTTAGAAAATGACCCTACCGATAAATTTTCACTTTTTAGAAAAAATTGCCCATCGTTCACTGGCTGTATCTCCGCAACCAATGGACCTAGAGAGCTGTGGTTGGGCTAAAATTGTAGCAAATTTAGTTTTCTTTACAAAAGTATAGAATGGAGATACCCGAAAAACACTTCCTTAAGTTATTATTTAAAAAAGGAATGCAACAAGTTTCAGAATTTCACAGTTTTTCGAGCACCACGGGAGTCGCACAGGGTTTTCAGGGTTGCAAACTTGGGTATAAACTACTCTCAGGGGTTCTAATAAGATATAAAACAATCGTACATACATGCGCGTTTGCGATGTTTGCCTTTTCTTGTGTCGATATTGACTGGCCTAATATTGGTAGTAAAAATTAATTTGTTCCAGATTTACGTAAAGCTGAGAAGTCTCGGATAAACTTTTAATTTTTTTTTGGCTGAAGTAATTGCGATGAACTTCTAAAAGATTCGCAAGTAGACCACATGGTCTATTTAGAGAAAAATATGTTCCTTCTAAAAAAATTATGCTTAGATAAAAAAAACTGAGAATAAATATCAAAAAGTATATTTTTTAAAAGTAACCCTTCATTTGATACGCCACTGGTGGGTGCCATGTGCTACTGAATATGGATTGCGATACGTCATTGGAAGGGCATTTTTATCAGCTTCAAAAATGCTCACTTGACATTTTTACGTAAAGTTGATAGTTTTCGAGAAAAGCACCAAAATATTAAAAGGGGTGGGTTTGGGGGGCGAAAAAAGGGGGTTGCGGAAGGAGGATTCTCCAGGACTTTTAGTATGTTGCAATTTAGCCCTCAGGCATGATCTCTACCAAAAATCAGCTTTATATTATTTTTGTCTAGGTCAAATGCTATCTTGACTCGGGTAGACGTTCACAGTTTCTTTCAATACGTTTAACCGCCCTCTGTAAGTAACAAGCCGAACTTCCGGCAATATCGGCAATACCGGCTAGTTTACATTATGGCGTCACAACAGGTGTTCGAATAGTAAAGTTTAATGCAAGTGTTTTGGTGAAATCATCGGGAAACATTCAAAAACAAACCTAAATTTTGGAGGATCGACACTCTAAGTTACGTGTTACATAGTGACATATTTATTTTACTTAAAAATTTTGTGGAAGAGTTTTTTCTTGTTGCTCATAATGTGCACTACTCAACTGGTCATATGGCCCATGTATTTATTTCGTAACATTGTTTAAGTATTTTATCTTGATAGAAAATCTACTTACTTTACATTAGTGGAAAAATTATTTTGCATTTTTTTAAAGAGCTCAGATTTATGTTAATTCTGTAAGTGCCATTTTTTCAGATGGGTTTGATGATATGGCCCATTGATTTTTTCTACAATTTTATTTTTTATTTTTAAATTTGCAATCTTTTTTTTTTGTTGTTGTCAGTCTATTTGTCTATTATGTCCAAGCTCAATTTTCTTAATGAACTGTTCAATTAAAATTAATTTTTCTAGGGCCATAATTCCAACCCTGGTTGGGAATATGGCCCATTGACTGCATTTAAAAAAACAAATTTTTTGTTTGTTTTACGTTTGATATTTACAAAGTTTATTTTTTTTTCCTGAAAGCGAAGGTGTTTGCGCTTAAGTTCCTGTAAGCATTGTTATTTTTTTAAATAAAGTTTTCGAGAAAAATAATATTATTTTTAAGTGGGCCATATAGACCGCCACTACCTTACGATTTTAAAGGGTATATATCAGAAAGAAGCTACTTTGAAACCTTGCAACTAGTTTCTAAAACTAAAACGACTTACTTAGTGCTCATTTGAAGTTAAATTTCTTAATTTACTTATATAATTTTTTCATTTAATTAACAAAAAATTTTTGTAGTTTCCTTTAATGTGACAACTTAGTAGGTATTATCAAATATTCCGCAAAAAATCGGTATAAACAAAATTCAATATGCTGATTTAAATTAAATTAACCTTCAGTAGATAATTGCGTAACCAAATAGTTGATTTTCGACATTCCTTATATAAATGGATAGGTACTTAATAAGAATAAGTATTTACCAAAATGCCGAAGGCGCTTGTTTCAAAATATGACCTATTCTTTTTCGTTTTCCTTGTTCTTTTAATTACAACCGACAAATCAATCATTTCTCTTGCTAATCTGATTTCTCAACGAAAAAAAACTACATTGTTGTTTATAGCTTTTACAGATAGAATTAAATTGTCATTTATCAATGTTTGTTTCAGTTCGCGATACTATTAAGAAAGTTAAAATAGATCCTATATACCTGGAAGTTAAATTCCGGCGTCTTTTATTATAGCCTTTTGATAGCTTAAATTTAACATCCAATAATGTAACTAGTGCATATTTATGTAGATAGTTTTTTCCCACTGACGGAAAATTTGTATCTCTCATGGCGTTTTTATACTTCCTCTTCCCTGCGAGGCGTCGCAATTTTGGCATGCTGTGTTATACTGTATAAAGTCCACTGATTTTCACGTACGTTCAAGGTTGCGTATGGCTAGAGAATCTGCGAGAAATATCCATATTCGTTATGCCAGTCTGTTGCTGAAACATCTGTTAAACATGTTATATACCTATACTTAAAATGGCAATTGACTAATTTGGATATTAGATTCAACTGGAAGCATTTCGCAAAATACCCAAATCCTACATAACACAGCAGATTGTTTGGTGAATCCCCTCTTTGACAGGACGTTAAAAATTCCAAAAAAAATATATGATTTTTCGATTAACAAATGTGATAAAACAATAAAAAATAATAAAACGTGCGAGCTCACAAATAAATACTTGACAATACTTTATTGAACAGCTATCATTTTATCATATAAAATTTTGTAAATTACTTTAAATGTGTTTACGGTTATTTATTGGTTGGTGGAATTTAGGTCATTATACTGTGAACTATTTTTTTTATTTGTAAAAATTATTTCAATCTAAGTATTACAACATTAAAGTTACGTCTAGCTGTTTAGGACTATATATTTTGTCAATTAATATCTATAAAAATGTTTCTCAACTTCTTTTAAGACAGTATGATTTTTCCTTTAGCAAATACCTACTTAAATACCGTCCTAATTCAAAATAATAGAACTGCCCTTTCTAGAACTAAGGGCTTATTAATGATGTTTATTGAGCCATCAGGTTTCAATTATGGTCTTCTTGGTAAAATTTTGTATCTTGTAATGATTTTTCCGATGATTACCATCCCAGAGGCAGAAAAAGCAGAAATGTTTAAAAAGATGTCCCATATACCTAGATACAATTTTTAGATCACCACAGAAGTGCCAGTTATGTTTTGCTTATTTTTTCTAGAACTAGTGTCATATTCCCTTAGTCTTCTATTATAGTTGAATGCATTATCGGAATATGTGGAGCAAAATCACCATCAGACTTCATTTAGAACAGTCGATAAACAATCTCCACTCTTGATCTTGATTTTGATCTGTAAAAACCTAGTTTAAATTAATTTATCAATCCCTTAACGTCGGAACAGTATCTACTATAATAAATATATTCTTCATCTCGAAGGAAAAATTTTCGAAAGTCTTTCTCTCTCATACGAGTGTAAGCTTCTGCTCTTTTCGACAAGTTTCTCTTTTTCAAAGCTGAAACCAAAAATTCCACGCCGTTTTTAGGTAATCCTTAATCTTCTATTCTTCAATTCTTCAATTTTTCAATTCTTCTATTCTTCTATTCTTCCATTCTTCCATTCTTCCATTCTTCCATTCTTCTATTCTTCCATTCTTTCATTCTTTCATTCTTCCATTCTTCCATTCTTCCATTCTTCCATTCTTCCATTCTTCCATTCTTCCATTCTTCCATTCTTCCATTCTTCCATTCTTCCATTCTTCCATTCTTCCATTCTTCCATTCTTCCATTCGTCCATTCTTCCATTCTTCCATTCTTCCATTCTTCCATTCTTCCATCCTTCCATTCTTCCATTCTTCCATTCTTCCATTCTTCCATTCTTCTATTCTTCCATTCTTCTATTCTTCTATTCTTCTATTCTTCTATTTCTTGTATGGTTAAAAAAACTGTGACACGATAGAAACAATTGATCATCATATTCGATTTCATTAAAAAAAGTGGAATTTTAAGGAGACATAGTTATTTTTGTAGGTCAGAAAAAAATTATGCCCCGATGGAGCAAGTCTGACGTCAGAATCAAATTCAGTGCATCAAAAAACAAGGTGCAATATTTAATTCCGCAAGAGTCACTGTCAACTGCTCAACATAAATATGCCCATTAATATGGAGGACACAAACAAAAATGCACGTATTACACCTGATTCAACATTTGTTTTCTTACATACGCGTGCCTATATATAATTTTACTGTTCTCTTTTAATGACTCTGATATTGAATATGCTATTGATGTATCAACAAGTAATAAATAATAGAAAAATGTTGTCGACATTGATAATATCTAAATAGTTAATTTCAGAATGACATCGATTGTTACTTGTAAATAGCATTCAGATAAGACCGTTTTCAAATGGAATATTTTGATTTTATAATTTAATATACCTTATAATATATAATTTGTATACAATATTTATGCATCAAATGATATTATTAGTCCTCTCAAACATCATGTTTTTTAATTTAAGTTATTTGAAGACGCAAGATTAATGCAAAGAATTAATCTTCCTATAACAAACCGGACGTAAAAAATAATAGAGTCATGTTTTCCTCGCTAGATAATAACACAATCGATAGAAAAAGGTGTCTAGTAGTTCCATTTTGTGGTGCATAATATTATCGTTCAGCCGTAACGGAGTAAGATCCAATTTTCTGTTTAATTTATTATTTTCCATTCAGTTAAAGTAGCAAGTAATTGTGTCAGTAATTTGTACGAATAAGTAATGAATATACTAATAAAAAAAGTACTTATATGTATATTTATTATGAGCTACCTGTATGAATTTAAGTTGTTGAATTACTTTTTTTAATTCTTTGGTATATCGGTTTTTACTAATAGAATTACTATACTATCATCAATACACATTATTAAAACGTGAAGTGGAGTGATAATTTCCTCTTCTAAAATGCCAATCGAAACATTCAGATTTCAAGCGAATTATTAGTATCAATCCAATAGCGACAATTATTTTGCTAACCTTGCCATTTAGGAAGAAAGTACATTCGTCATAGAAGCTAATACTAAAGACTAAAAGAAGGAAAATGGTATATCGTATATCTTACTTCTTACAATCTACTTTTTTTGTGGTTTGAATATTTTGGTTAACCTCAATTTTTATCAACATGGTCCAAAACATTAGAAAATTTCAGCTATTTTTCTGACAAAAAAGTGAAATCTTTTGACCTGATATATGTACAGTATCGTCTAAATTAAATGATCGTAGTATAAATTCGGCCTCAGTACGCTAGTGCATTACTGGTTGCCGTATAGATCCAATGTGATAATACACAGGTAAGCTCAAGACAACGGCACAGACTGCGACATGGGCTTTGGCTTGGCCGAAGAGAATTTCATTATATTATTATAGATAATATACACTGCAAAAATTAATTTTCGTTAATACATTTTATTCATTATGCAACAAATTAATTAAATTATATACTTTCTTCAGTAGGAAACTTTTTAAGTTTTAAATTTTATGGTTTGAATATTTAAGACTAATAATGAAATGAAAACAGTAGTGTTGTGCAAACGTTTTGTATGCATCATTATAGAACAAAATTAGACAATGATGCAAATTATTTAGTTTAGTTTTTATTGTTTATTAAAATAGTAGTTTGTCAGTCCGAAAAACAGTTTTTCGTCTGTGTGTCATACAGTATTTTTTATTCGAATTATGGATATTAAAATGATAGGGAAAATTAAAATATTATGTTCTTAAGATTGACTTGCTACTTGCTACCCCGCAAATGATACAATTTTCAAGTATTTTTGTAACAGACGGCTGTGAACTAAGGCCAGATATAATAAATAACAACTACACAACTGCTGTCATATCAGTTTGCTTGAAATTAGTACCTATCGAATTCAATTTACATATTATAATATCGAATTTAATAAAAAATATACTACATAAAATAAATACAATAAAAGTTTTATTTACATGTGCATTACCTTTTTACAGTAGAAAAAAAGGGCCAGCATTTTAAAAAGTAGGTAGGTAACTAAAAACGCTTCATCTTTTTGTCCGTCATTTTTCCGGCCTGGGCCGGAAAAGTCTTTTCAGGTCGTTTACTTGAAGTAGCTAGAAAAGTACTACCTTTCGTTTTTGTTTTCTGACCGAGAATCGTCATTTTTTGACACATTCGAATAAAAAAATACATATAATATATATTTTTATTTTATATTGTTTATTAAAAAAATACATGTATTATATATTTTTAAATAAAAAAAAAGTTCGCCCAGTGGGAATCGAACCTGATGCGATAGAGTGACAGTAAACCAGAATCGTTTCGTTTTTTTATATCGCAGTAGTAGTAAACAGTAATAAAAAATAGATACAGTGAGCGCCAAATGTATGAACTGCCCGTGTAAAATCCAAAGTAAACGGCTAAAAAAAAAGTTTATAAGTTATAAATTGGATATATTTGCACATAATATGAGGTTATTTGGATATACTTTCAGAATTATCTCAAAAAGGCTTAAGATGCATAAACTGCATTATTACAATTTATAAAACTAAACAAAATGTAACTAAACCTATTATTCTGCTTAACCTCTTAAAATATATATATATAATATAAATAATTGGGAGTTTTATAAAAACTGTGAAAAGTTAAAATGTTACCTAAACAATATAAAGAGAAGATTAACAAAGAAAAAATATGATAAACTAAATCTAGTAATACAATTTATCGGAAGTCAGTTGAAAAAACGTACAGGGTGTCCCACGTTAAAGTAACCACCCCCTTTTCTCCCGAGTTTTTAAGATATTTTTAAATTTCAAAATGCTAGCCTCTGTATTTTTTCCGTAGTTTTTGAATATGCTAACCAGAGTTTTTTAAAGCCAACGGTATACAGGGTGAAAAAAAAAATGTACTTTTTTTCTTATGGAACACCCTGTATATTTTTACATATGTCGATAGAGCGTTCTTTTCTGATTTCAGAAATATATGATACTTATATATTTAGATAAAAAATGGCGGAGCTATTCAGCGGCGAAAAAGAAATACGGCTAGTGATGATTTTAAATTTAATTTAAATTAACAAAAATATTACACATTTAACAAACATAGTAAAAAAAACAAACCTATTCCTATTAAATGTCTCACAATTTAAAAAATAACATTTTCTCACAAAAAAATTAATTTACCGACTACATATCATGAAATCCTTTAACATGATTAAATTAAATTGTTATGCTAGCATTTTGAAATCTATCTTAAAAATGCATTTGACTATTAAAATGAATTTATCTCGAAAACGGTGCCTCCGATCGAAGTTGCACAAGAGGGCATTTTCTTTGTAAAAAACTCTGACAATTCATAATTTGAAGTCAAAACTCAAAAAAATTTACAAATAAAAAAGTTGCGGTAATTTTTACCCCCCACCCCTCCAGCTTGACCCACCCTTGGTAAAAATTTTGAGATGATATTTACCTCATTTTGTTAGGCTTAGAATGTTTAGTGGATGTGCAAAATTTCATTACTTTAACTTGAAGAGTTTCGTAGATAATAAATAAAAACCGTCTTCAGGGGCCCACATTTAGGTGCCTGTAGCTCCCTTAGGAAGCATTTTGGTATAGAGGTAAGTTTGGTCCAATCGATTTATTTTGAACTCGGGTATATGTGATTTCTTTTTGTACAATTATTAATGAAACACCTGTATAATTACACACTCACACTAATGAATACATAGAATAAACACATATGGTACAAAAATATTAATTTTTTTATTTATTATAAAAAAGTTATACAAACAATTTAATAAATATCGTTATACAATCAATTTAATAATTATCATATATAAGACAAATATATAGTATAAATCATTGAAATCGTATTACATTGTAAAATATGTAAATAAATTGTATAAAAAATTAAAATATTACTAGGTACTTATAGAAAAAAAAAAATAAATATTAAAAGAAGTATCACATACTATTATTGATATATTGATATTAATGTATTAAATAATTAACTTGATGTGTATATTAATATTTAGTCCAAAGGCCTCCAGTATTTATTGTGGTTTGTAGTCTCTCCCTCATAGATCTTACCAAATTCTCGCAGACAGACCTACCTCTTAGACGCTCCCACACCGAATTAACATGTCTATCCAGCGCATCTGCCGTTCTTATGTTGGGTCCGTCTTCAACGTCCTCCCATTCTCGAACCATAATACCCCACAGATTTTCTATAGGGTTCAAATCTGGAGATTTAGCTGGCCAATTAAGAAGCTGGATGTCTTCGTGATTTTGAAACTACTGTTGTACAATTTGGGCAGTATGAATGGGAGAATTATCTTGCACAAAAACTATTGGTTCTGGATGAGGATATAATTGTCTTACACTTGGCAACATAACATTGTCTAGAATATTGACATATTCAGTGGCTGTAAATCTGCCGTTAATTTTTACCAATTCACCTGGCCCTGCATCACTCATCCATCCCCAGTATCCAGAAGAAATTCTCCCGCTTCTATTTGTTTTTAGGACATTTTTTTCCTCCAATCTAGTATTTCGTCGTCTCCATAATGGCTTTAATGAGTCCGTGTTGGAGCAAAAAACTTTCTCATCTGAGAATATGACATTGGCCCAATGTCTATTTATGTTCTCTTCGGAAAATCTCACCCTGTTGATTTTGTGCTGGTCGGTAAATGCAATCTTCTTTGCAGGCCGGTGACAAAACACGCCGTTCTCTCTTAAAACTTTTTTAATTGTGCTCGTGCTACAATGTAAATTATGATGTTCCCTTATTGTAGTAGAACTTTGGAAGGGTGTGTTTTCAACATCATTTAAAATTTCTTGAACAGTTTGCTGCTGCAGAATATGCTTGCGACCACACCTCCCTTTTCTTTTAATTTCAGCCTCGTTTTCGGGTTCCAAATGACGATTAATCCATCGCCGTACTTGGCACGCCTAATAATTATATTATTTAGTACAAAGATTAACATCAAATAAATAGGAATATACAGGGTGTTTCAAAGTTAAAGGGACATATGATACTTGTGGATAGAGGGCACTTTGGCGGTTCCAAATTACCCGACATTAATGCATCCATCCTCCTTCCTTACTGAGATACAGGATAATTTATTGATTTCGGCAAAATCTTTCTTTGGTCATAACTTTTGAACCACCCTGTATAATCGGGTCATATTTAGAATATATGGTTCACTTATTTTACTTGATAAAACCTCATATAAACCAAAATCGAAAACCAGGTCTGGCATTATAAAAAACTGACAATATGTTGCATGTGAAAATCAACACCCTACCCTGTATGGCAAAATTTTGTAGATCTGTTTCGATATTCGAAAGGAGCGGAAAAAATTAAATAGAGTAGCTCACTTAATTTGTCTGCGCATTTCATTCATCAACCTTAATTAAATGCCGTAAATCCAATTTCATTGAAATGGTCGAGACAGTTAGAACTTGAAAATTTATTTTGGTGTTTAATTAACAAAAAAATTAATTGGGCCACATATTCTCCCTGATAAATTATCAGGTGAACTTTATTTAGACTCTCTGACCTATCCACATATTTGAAAAATTGTCATTTAGGGGTGGAGCGCCATCATGCTGGAAATACATTCCTGCAATATTTTCATTTGCCATTAACATGGGTAAAAAAATTTGCAGAAAGTCTAAATAAAGTTCATCTGATAATCTATCTATCTAATTAATTTTTTTGTTAATTAAATACCAAAATAAATTTTCAAGTTCTAACTGTCTCGACCATTTCAATGAAATTGGATTTACGGCAATTAATTAAGGTTGATGAATGAAATGCGCAGACAAATTAAGTGAGCTACTCTATTTAATTTTTTCCGCTCTTTTCGAATATCGAAACAGTTCTACAAAATTTTGCCATACAACACATGCAACATATTGTCAGTTTTTTATAAAGCCAGACCTGGATTTCGATTTTGGTTTATATGAGGTTTTATCAAGTAAAATAAGTGAACCATATATTCTAAGTATGAACCGATTATACAGGGTGGTTCAAAAGTTATGACCAAAGAAAGATTTGGCCAAAATCAATGAATTCTGTATCTCAGTAATGAAGGACGATGGATGCCTTAATATCGGGTAATTTGGAACCGCCAAAGTGCCCTCTATCCACAAGTATCGTATGTTCCGTTAACTTTGAAACACTCTGTATACAAGGTGCGCCATTTAAAACTCCCCAGACTTGTAACTCTCTTATTTATTAAGCGACGACCATGTCGGGCACAAAATGTAGATACTTTTAAGGCCTTTAAACATTCGTACAGCAATAAAAAAAAAAAAGTGGAAAAAATTGTGGAAATTTAATTTCTTTGTATATTCTTTGGCCTCATCCTGTACTACATGAACTGTGTCAATGATTTCTTATAAAGATTTTATTTTAATTTATGTTATTACATCATGTTTGAATTTTTTTTTAGACAATCAAATTAAGAAATACTGTTTTCGATTCCAAACTGAATTTTTTTAAAGTAAATTTGAAGATTGTAAATAATAATTTTATGTTTTATTTGTAAAACACATATTATCATAATCAATATTTAAAATAACATAACAGCAACAAAAAATAAAAGGAAATAATATTTTTAAAAACAAGCTTTTATTAAAATGTGGTAAATAGGAAATTTTCTCTAAAACCTGAAAAAAATTCGAACATGGCGTAATAACATAAATTTAAGCTAATTAAAGCCTTTATATAGGAAAGCATTAACACAGTTTACAGGGTGAGGCACAAAAATATACAAGGAAATTAAGTTTCCTTTTGTAACAATATTTTCAAAAAAAGTTTGTTTTAATCACTCTGTACGCATGTTTAAAGGTCTTAAAAATAGTTACAATTTGATATGCCCAACATGATCGTAGCTTAAAAAATAAGAAAATTACGAGTCTGGGTAGTTTTAAGTGACGCACCCTGTATTCCATTCACAATTTATTTAAATTTTATTGAGAGTTGTCTATTATTGACAAAATATTGCAGTGTCAGATTTAATTGATTTTTACTGTCACTTACTTTTGGCTACTACTAATTTGGTAATACCATTTAGAAAATAATTACGTTAGATTCACTATTTTCTGCTGCAAGATGAGATATATTAGAATCCAGCCTATTTAAAATTTTAAAATCTATGAGTTATAAATATCTCACACTGGCAATTTTTTTATTAAATTTTACAACTTCACAAATGAGTTTATAAAAATAATTTGACTTACCGATAGGTTGACACGTTCAGCTATTTCACGGGTTGGAACTTGTAGCTCCCACAAAACAATTATAGCTCCGATCGTTTTTTCCGTAATATCTTTTTGATCAGGATTTCTACCCATCTTAATGCAAAAAATGAAACTTACAATAATTAAGAAAAGTAAATTAAAAAAATCTATTCGATTACTAAAATTAAATGAAAATTATTAAAATAAACCTAAAATTAACCCAGGAACACGTAAAAAAGTATTAAAAAAAAATTACTGAAACAAATTTTGAAAACCTATTCTAATATTAATAATAAATGAAAAATATTAAACTAAACCTAAATTAACCCAGAAACCCGTAAAGAACTAATTATTAAAAAAATTAATTGAAATAAATTTTAAAAACCTATTCTAATACTAATATTAAACACGAAAAATATAAATTTAAACTAAACCCAAAATAAACTAAAGAACCACAAATAGCAAATAATAACAAAACCTAACTCCAAACGGGAAGTTAAAGAAAACACAAAAATATATCACAATTAAAACGATAGACAACTAGGCACTATTGCTTTAGGGAACTAAATGAAGACAGATCGTCTCAAAATTTGTATATTTAATAAAAATTTTGAACCAATAAAACGCACCTGATCTGATATTGTGGCACCGCTTTGGCTGGCGCGGCGGCGCCGCGCCGCCTTTACATGCTGCATTTGACAACGTGCTTTTTACACGTAGAAATAATAATAATTACTTATTAATTACATTCAAATTGAGAAGAACTATGTATGCATTTAAGAAAAACAAATGCTACTTGAGATGCCACAATAGTAGTTTATGTCATAAGGACGAAAAATCTAGTTTTTCGGGTGACTACGAAATATTGCGAAAATATGGCAATTCGTAGGAGTCCGAAAAACGGTTTTTCGTCTGTGTGTCATACAATATTTTTTATTCGAATGTGCTTATGGATATTAAAATGATAGGGAAAATTAAAATATTATGTTCTTAAGATTTACTTGCTACCCCGCAAATGATACAATTTTCAAGTTTGTTTGTAGACGGCTGTGAACTATAAGGCCAGATATAATAAATAACAACTGCACAACTGCTGTCATATCAGTTTGCTTGAAATTAGTATCGAATTAAATTAAAATTCGGAAATCGCTTATTTTATTCAATTAAAATTGCTTGAATGGAAGTTTTATTTACAAGTGCATTGCCATTTTACAGTAGAAAAAAGGGCCAGCATTTTAAAAAGTAGGTAACTACAAAAACGCTTAATCTTTTTGTCTATCACTTTTCCGGCGTAGGCCTGAAAAGTCTTTTCAGGTCGTTTACTTGAAGTAGCTAGAAAAGTTCTACCTTTCGTTTTTGTTTTCTGACCGAGAAATGTAATTTTTTGACACATTCGAATAAAAATAACATTTAAAAACAATTTAGTACACAATTATTAACTACAATTCAATTTTTTTATATATCATTGGATTAAACATGATAAGCTGAGATATAAAATCACATTAATTTTATAATAAGGCTGACAAATATAAAAGGAATAAGCATTTCACGAAATGTATTTGTCTCAGTGTTACATAAATTAAAATGAGTTTACAGACTTCTGAAAATACTAATTAAAATTTTACTTACAGTAAAATGCTTGGAAATAAGTTTTCTTAACTGTGGAAACATCCTGTATATTTAACGTTATTCAAAATACATCATTGTAATTAAGTTTTTTTGTATTGGTTAGTTTTTAACTACAAAAATTGATTTCACTTTGTTAAATAACTAATATAATAGTTATTTGTAACACGGGCATTCATCTAACAAAATATTAAGAAAATATATAGACTCCTATCTTTTCTTGATCATTGGTGGGAAATGAATTGTTAGTATTGATTTATTTCAAAGAGAATTTGTATTGGAACTAATTTAACATCTTACATCTATTAAAACTGAGCGTTATGTTATGATATATAACGACACTCAGTTTATAAGTAAAATGTAAAATTAGTTACTTATATTTTAAAACAATACCTACTCATGTTATTTGAAAGCTAAACGAAACCGAAACGTAAGAAAATTAAATAATTGATTGGGATGCATTACTTAAATTTTTAATAATAGGATTTATCCACATCAACAATGCAAATTGTAGTAACACGGGTAAGAAAAGAATCGTTGGCTTGGCAATGCTAAACATGAGATGCGCTTCTTTGGTAAACTCACTGAGTTGTAGCAGGTTCAAATCCCAGTGAAAGAACTTTTTTTTTTTATTTTATCATTGTATATCTAAAAAAATAATAATTTAGGAATTCTATAGAAATATATCAACGACATATTTACTTTATACTAGGACTTTTGTTTAAAATTCTTCATATTATATCGTTTTTGTACTTCTCACCGTCACACCTTTGTATATTTTATATTTATTTTACGACCCATTTAAAATTTTGGTCAATTATACTAACGTGAAACAGGGTTGATATTTTTAAATAGATTACCTGTAAACCCGCAACTTACTGCGGTCAATAATAAATGAGAAAAATTAAAAATCACACTAGACCTAATTTTATCCAAAAAGCTACGCAAAAATCTGATCAGAACTACAAAATTAGTCAAAATTCAAATTTTGAGCAAATATGTTGCACTTGATAGTGTAACATAATAGCTAAATTAAAATTTTCCTGTTCTAGAAAAAAGTTCTATGGAAAAGTTACCTAAATTAAAATAACAAGATAATAATAACGAAACGGTCTACATAAATTTAAACAAAATATACAATAAATGAAATAATAATATGACCTAAAATAATAATGTGCCCTATAATTTCCATTGAATTTCTATTTTTCCTGTGGGAAATAGTTAAACTATTATGATAATACTAGAAGTTTTAAACATATTACAGTAATTTAAAAGTATCTATAACAGCAGTACTTTTCTTAAAATGTAGCTTATTACGTAGCTTATAAAATATAATTTAAATCATTATGAATAAAATATATATTGATACATTAATGTCGTGTAATAACAATAACTAGGAGTATAATAAATACCTGAAAGAGGTCCTGACTGCCGGCCGTGCCAGCTGAACGAAATGTATTGGAATTACCTGTGTAATTATAACATTGGACTAAACCTGCAACCAGTAATGCACTAGCGTATTCAGTCCGAATTTATGCTACGATCATTTAATTTAGACGATACTGTACCTATTCTTGATTAGGACGAGGTGGAAGTAGTTTTATTAATTTTATTTCACTAAATACGAGTACTATTCTGAATTCCAACTGACAACGGACGGAATGTCGTTTTTAAACGCCAAAATGTTCTATAAGGTTCATGATCCAAAATATTAAAACCTATAAATAAGTATTCTATAAAAACCCTATATCAATAATACATTCTACCATGCCGAGAAAAATGTGCTTTTTTGTTTGTCTAAAATGTAGAGTAGAAATATAAAGAAAATAATTGTTTGGCATAGCAACATAACTATTTAATAAAAACAAATTTTAAGGGCACTCAAACCACCACCTTAAAAATATACATGAAATAAACATACCTAAGTCCAAAATTTTATAAGTTTCTCGAAATATAGACATTAAAAAAAAATTTTAACATTGAAAAAGTAGACAGATTGAGTTTTCGAAACGTCTGCAAAATATTATTGTCCAAAAAAACAACCTTTAACAGACGTATTTTTTCAAAGAGATATTTTTAACATCACTGCAGATGCAAAAAAATTAAAGAATGTCACAAATTACTTTTAGACAATATTTTATGTACACCCTGTATATTTCTACATTTCCTCTTGTAACTATAATACTCGTATACTCCTATATTCTTCTCAATTCAACGTTAGTTCTGTTGCATAAAACCGCTATTAATACTTTGTGAAATAATATCCCATTTAGAAGAAGTCGTGAATATTCAACCATGCTTACTTGCAAGATGATAATTAAAATTAATAGACTTGATTGAATTAATCCAAAGTTGACTTAAATGTCATGGGATTTAAACATCTAAGTATACGTAAAAAAATTGCAAATATTTGCCGCTGAAACATTTATACAGGGTTGGGCAAATGCATGATCGCAAAATATAAGTGGTATTAAAAAATAACAATTGGTTTTAAATACCTGTGACTTGCAGTTTTAGAAAAATTAAATAAAACAATTAAATCCCTAAAAATCATTATGTTCTATTGTTTTAGGAATTTCATCATGTTTGAATTTGCCAGATTTAAGTTATTTAGATTTCTTTTTAATTTTGATTTGGTCAAAACGTTCGTGGAACCAATAGAATATTGTCAGACAGCTGCGACTGTCCAGTTTGAAGATTTACGATTTTTTTCTTCAATATTAATTATGTGTTAAATAATTTTACTTAAATAGGTACATTTTTATTTTACTATTTTATTGCAAATTTTTAAAACCGAAAATCGCACACACTTAAATCAAATCATTGTAATTCTTGTAAGCATAGGTCACTCATTTAAAAAAAAATGCCGATGGCGTCATATTCTAGAAAAATAAAATACCCCTTACTTACGCCATTGAAAAGACCAAATAATTTTAAAGAATCTTTTAAGGTAATTTTTTTAAAATACTAGTTTAGCTACAAATCAGGCATTTCGATACATCTGCCCAACGCTGTATATTACCATATTAAAAAATACTTGTGAGAAATTACTATTCCCAGTGAATCCATTTTAATTGACATTTAAATTTTTTAAACATTCAATTTTTTGCATGTCATAATAGTTAATTTTAGTTCTTCCTGTGTCATTTTTCGACTACGTCTCACGATTAGTACAATAACTTTGCAACAATAAATTTTAACTTAACATGACAAGTTGCGCGGTAAGTTTTTCAACCTGTTTTCTAGTAGGTAGATTAAATTCCCGTTAGACATTTGAAAAGGCAAAGGTAATTATAATATTATACAAATTACAAAAAACAGGAATATTTATACATAATAACTCTCGTAATAACTGTAAACAGATATTTGCATTCTGAACAAGCGACTAACAGCTTTAAAAATAGACGCTAATTTTTACATTGTTATTAAATAATTTAGACTTAGGTATATTTTGGTGGTATTCTAATTTTCATTTCTAACCACAGAAATTCCCGATAAACTTGTGGTAACCTAACCTTGACATATACCTACGACAAAGCGCTATATTGAAATTCAGAAATCAGTTTAAAATATCGACGATTATATGTCAAGACAAAAATCATAAAATGCAAATTGAAAAATAGCTATATCATTAGGTATAGTCCATATAATTTTTTTTCAAAAAAAAATTATTAGCAGTATATGGATGGTCGGAAAATTTGGGATTAATGATATCTATATAAATGGGGAAAAATCGATTGGACCCCAACAATTAACCAAAAGTAGGGTGGGGGTGGAAAAAGGTGTTTTTAGGGGTGAAACGTGGTTTTTACGATTTCCGGCAAAACTCTAGACCTCCTATCGAAAAAGTTAAATCTACAACTTTTATTTCAACCATTTTTCAACATAACCTCAAAACTATTGAGGAAAATGCCAAAAACCAATTTTTTGATTTTTTATTTTTATTTCCAACAAAAATTATTCGATTTTAATGAAATTTGGTGAAAATGTACATTTTTGTGTCACAAATAAACTGTAATTTTTTTGAAGGGAAATATTTAATTTTTGATTTTATTGCGAATTTAATTTGAAAAAAAGTCCTAATTTCCAATCAAAAATTTTTAATTTTTGAAAATTTCAGGATGGAATAATTTTCGTTGAAACCTTTACTTTAAGATGGTGTAAAAAAATCATACTCTTACTATGGAAAAACATTGTCAAAAATATGGAAAATCAAAACAAAGATCTTTTCAAGATCGATTTTTCCATAAATATCACGAATTCTTCATTGTTTATTGAAGTGAACTGTTTAGAGTGATGCAAAATGGTAATTTCAATGTGATATCAAATAAGGGAACTTTGATTAACCGTTTAAGGTTCGTGATGGCGAAAAACAAATTGCCTAAACAATAACAATTTGAAATCAATCGATTTTCAATGCAGTTTTCAAATATTTTAATTTATTTTTCACTTAAATAATTTTTAAAGTAAGCAATTATTTGGAAGTTAATTCTTCCGTTTTCCTCAATTTAGTATCCATATAGTATTCTTGTCGGAGATCCGAGAAGAAACCGAAAACTATGTTGATTCTGATGGTGTAGAGCAGCTTTCCAAAAAAAAATGAGATTAAAATAGAATTTTGATTTTATATTCATACTTTGTAAATTGAAATAATTTTAAATATTTTTATTTTAATAAATTTATTTATTTTTATCCACGAAGCATAAAAAAATGTTTTCTTGCACAAAAACAGTAATTTTTAGCAATAATTTTTTTGTAAAATTACTGTTTAAATAATTTGTTTTTCACCATCCGGAACCTTAAACGGTTAATCAAAGTTCCCTTATTTGATATTATATTGAAAATACCATTTTGCATCACTCTCAATATTTCATTTCAATAAACAATGAAGAATTCGTGATATTTACGAAAAAATCGATCGTGAAAAGATCTTTGTTTTGGTTTTTCCCATTTTTGACAATGTTTTTCCATAGTAACAGTATGATTTTTTGCACCGTCTTAAGGTAGAGGTTTCAACGAAAAAAATTCCTTCCTGAAATTTTCAGAAATTAAAATTTTGTTAATTGATAAAAAATTCGGCCTTTTTTCAAATTAAATTCGCAATAAAATAAAAAAAATAATAAATATTTCGCTTCAAAAAAATCACAGCTTATTTGAGACACAAAAAATATACATTTTCAACAAATTTCTTTGAAATCGAATCATTTTTGTGGGAGATAAAAATAAAAAATCAAAAAATTGATTTTTGACGTTTTTCTCAATAGTTTTGAGGTTATGTTAAAAAATGGTTGTAATAAAAGTTGTAGATCTTTCTATTATCTACAACTTTTGTATTTAAATTTTTTGATAGGAGGTATAGTTTTGCCGGAAATCGTAAAAAAACACGTTTCACCCCTAAAAACACCCCTTTTCCCACCCCCACCCTACTTCTGGTTATTTGTTGGCCTCTGAAAACCGGTTCGACACTAGACTAATAATTTAATAAACTTGATATAATTTATAACGAAACAATAATACAATCTTGTTCTGTTCAGTAAATTTATTAATAATCAATATTAAACAGCGGCTAAAGGATTTTAAAGAAGCCACGTGGGTGTATTTATTGGTGAGTGTAACGTTAATTAAAAGTACATACATTCATATGGAAATTAAGAAAAATTAGTCAACTAATTACATTATTTGTCGTTAAATTCTGGCACCTTTCACTATATAACCATTTGTAACCTAATGATGATCACTTAACGTCTACCGATGCAACGGACGCAATTCCCATCCTAAGATGCAGATAAGGTTTCTTCCTATTCTCTGTGAATATTTTTACTAAATTATATTACTAAAAAATTGAAACAATAGAGACAATATGGCTCATTTTATCCCCTAAAGAGACCTCGTACGGAAGCGCTTTGTTTGCCCCCATATTAAAAAATACTGAGATTAATTTCTTATAAAAAAATGATAATGTCCACACCGGGAACTTAGGATCGCACCTCGCATTTAAATCACCATTAAATGGATTTATGCATATTCCAAATACTTACTTGAAAACTTTCGTGGTAAAACAACTGAAATACCCTGTATATAATAGTAACACAATAAAACTGGATACTGTAGGTGAATGTAAAGCAAGGTGCGTGAATCGTGTACTAAGTGTGAAATCGTAAAACATCATCTCTCATTACCTATACGATAAAGGTAGCAATAAATTTTATATAGCTGACCTTAACACAATAATAGGCCGTTTGAAGAATCAACCGCTTATAGAAATAGGATAGCGATTTGGGCGCTTATTAGAGTATAAATTAATGCTCATTTTCCATGTTAAGAGATAGTACACTCCACACTCCTTTATTTATTGTCAGCTCAAATACTTTGCATTTCTGACTTCATTGAAGTATATAAAATATATGTTCAAGAAGTTATGGGGACGTATTGCACATAAGATTGCAGCAATAATATTTATTTAACGAATATAATTAAATTATTACTATTCCATGTAAACTATGGGTTGGAGACGCGCCCCTGCACATTCTTCGTTGCAAACGGATTTCATTGATTCTATATCACTCGTATAATTAATAGTGTTCGTACTGTTCGTTTGACAAGCTTTGTCTATTTCTATTTAAATGGTAATATAAAGAGCTGTAAGACACCATAGTTCTTGAACGAACTGAAGTGTCCCCTCCATCATCTCTCTTTCACCCTTTATAAAAATTTGCTCGACGAAAAAGTTGAGAGAAACCTTTCGAATAGGGCGACATTATTTTTTGGCTGAGCCAAATAGAATATGAATTATGATTTTAAAATACTTACTAGAGCTATTGATTTTGTTAATAAAAAAATATGCCCCTTCATAAAACAGGGAGAGTAGTTTTGGACGGTGAGTTTGCCAATTTATTATGAGTATGACAAAGCATCTTTTTACCTACTTCTACTTATAAGTACGTAGTTATGATTTATGAATTGAAGTGAATAAGGAGACATATCCACTCTTACCGTTGTATTATTGAAAATCTGGGGCCAACCAAAATCGACCCGGCTTTATCGTATTGTGATGAATTTACACCCACTTTAGAGAAGTCTGTAGTATGCAGATGTAGATAAAGCAGATAAATAGGTGGCGGTTCAGCAGTCGTCCCATAGATGGCGTCAGTGGTATGAAAACGAATTACGAAAACTAGAAAATTATGGAATAATCTAAAGAAGCATCTAGTGCTAGAAGATATACGGAGTGACCCATTTGAAAGCGGGGTACCTCTCTAAAGTGGCTATTTTTGGTCCGATTTTGATCATTTTTTTTTAGATTGTTGCTCATGGGAAATGTCATACAGGGTGTTATTGAACTTTAGGAAAAAAATTTAACTGTATGTTATTTTTGAAGTTTTAAAACAAGTATAGCAATAAATTGAATAGGTATCTGAAGAAAAAAAAGCTAGTTAAAAATCCGAATAATTATTGTATTTGTTTGAACCACTTATAAAAGTTTGCTAGCTGCCAACAAATTCTGTCTAGCTTCACCATAAATTAATGTCATGCCGACAATTTTAGAATTCGAATAAACATCACGACGGCCATGATCTTCGTTGTCAACCATAACACACACCTTGATACATACACTTAAAATGGGGTACGGGTACTGTTACTGTAACTGTTTCCAGTGACTATCAAACATTTTATTGTGATTTTACTTAAAGAAATGAAATGAGGATATCTCTGTAAATAATCACTTTTTGATTAGAAGAAATTCGTCTGACTATGAGTTTTTGTCTGTTAATTTTTTTTCCTAAAGTTCAATAACACCCTGTATTGTAGAAAATTAATAGATTGCTATCACAAAAGTCAAGGCCTGCTTTGCGATTTTCTGGAGCGAAAATTCGAGAAATCGTATTGGCGATTTTTTTTACGTGAAAACTAAGTACGCCACCGTATTCAGCGTTCCCTAAACTGGGTCTGTACCAAATTTCATCCTAATGTGCCGCATATTAATAATTTATATTATTAGTGGAGGGAAATTAGAATTTAAAAGTGGTGTTAGGGAAGTTGAATTTTTTTTGTTTTTTGTTTTTTGTTTCCTGTTTTTTGTTTTTCTGTTTTTCTGTTTTTCTGTTTTTCTATTTTTCTATTTTTCTATTTTTCTATTTTTCTGTTTTTCTGTTTTGCTGTTTTGCTGTTTTGCTGTTTTTCTGTTTTCCTGTTTTCCTGTTTTCCTGTTTTTCTGTTTTTCGTTTTTGTTTTTTGTTTTTGTTTTTTGTTTTTTGTTTTTTGTTTTTTGTTTTTTGTTTTTTGTTTTTTGTTTTTTGTTTTTTGTTTTTTGTTTTTTGTTTTTTGTTTTTTGTTTTTTGTTTTTTGTTTTTTGTTTTTTGTTTTTTGTTTTTTGTTTTTTGTTTTTTGTTTTTTGTTTTTTGTTTTTTGTTTTTTGTTTTTTGTGTTTTTTGTTTTTTGTTTTTTGTTTTTTGTTTTTTGTTTTTTGTTTTTTGTTTTTTGTTTTTTGTTTTTTGTTTTTTGTTTTTTGTTTTTTGTTTTTTGTTTTTTGTTTTTTGTTTTTTGTTTTTTGTTTTTTGTTTTTTGTTTTTTGTTTTTTGTTTTTTGTTTTTTGTTTTTTGTTTTTTGTTTTTTGTTTTTTGTTTTTTGTTTTTTGTTTTTTGTTTTTTGTTTTTTGTTTTTTGTTTTTTGTTTTTTGTTTTTTGTTTTTGATTTTTGTTTTTTGTTTTATACAATATGCAAATGAGTCGAAAACCGAAAAAATTAGTCGGGCTGCGGCTTCGCGAGAAAAGCGCATAAAAGTGTAAGTATTTTTTATTAATTTCGAATGCATCCCTACACAATTTTTTAAATACCTCCGGCTATATTGGTCGTAGAAAAATTTAAAAAAAACAAAGTATACTCGTGAATGAATATAGACTATCGAACTGTAGGAGTTACATTAAAAGTAACCTCAAAAAAATCCAAATTTTTCACTTTATTTTTTTACTAATAATAATAATAATAAGTGGAGTAAAAATCTTCAGGTATTCACGAAAATTGGAGAAAATATGCATTTTCATACTTTCACGTGACTAAATTTAAAAAAATTAATTTCTAAGGCTACAATTGAACATTTTCGAAAAAAATTAAAACGCTTGCCATTTATCGAGAAATGGTTGTAGGGTAAACTTTTTTTAATGTAGGTTTTTATGCATTTTTTTGTGAACATGTGCCAGAATCTGTTTATCAACTTAAAATGTCACTTTTTTTAAATAAAAAAAAAATTAAATTTCACTCTTGACATTTTTCATATAGGTTACCTACTTACCTAATAATTGTATTTCGGGAGGAATAGGAACTATTTTAAGAACGTATTCTAGAGAAATAAGAAAAAAGTTCTTATAAATAAGAGTATGAAAATGCTTCGTTTTCGAGATACAGGATGTCAAAAAAAAAAAACAATTAAAAATCCTTTTTTCCTACGAGCGTGCGGAAAATATCACTTTTCCGCACGCATTTTAGTTTCGAAAGTTGTACTTTTCCGCACTAGTACGGAAAAACGTTTAAAACGTATTTTCCCGCACTTGTGCGGAAAAACGTATTTGTCCGCGAAAATAATTATATTTTTATTTGCATTTTTGGGTAATTTTATACAAATTTAATGAAATTAAATCATTTCTATTTATACTAACTCTTTGAAGTAGCTCCTATAACTTTAAATATCAAAAAATCACGTAGCATATAGTCATGACTGTCTCATTTTGACGTTTCTCAGTCACATAACAATTAACAAACGTCAAGTCAAACAGTAGAATCTTTTTAAAGTAGAGTCTAGTTTCTTAATTAAGTAAAAAATGTATTCATCACGCTCCTAGGAAAAATATTGTTCCTAACACATGCGGAAACTGTCTTTTCCGCACTCGACTGCTTGACCAAACTCCGCTTCGCGTCGTTCGGTCAACGGCAGTCGCGTGCGGAAAAGTACAACTTTCCGCACTTGTTAGGAAAATAACTATTTTTAATATCTCGTAAACAGTTAAATATATTAAATTCAGTTTTGGTATGCATGGAAACACTTCTTTTCGATGCAACAAATTTTAACAATTCCACCAGTGCAGTGCGTGACAGCAAAATATGACATGATTCTGACGAAAAAAATAGTACGCCACTGATTTTCTTCAAAACAGATCTCAATCAGCAGCCAATTCTAAAAAGAAAAGGCTTGTTGAGTTCTTCTGATAGGACAAATCGTTTTCGAATAATAATTAAAAACAATTTTTCTGCATGCGTCACTAATATTAGTTTCCGATTTCAAAATTGTCGGTATTTCTTTTATCTACAGGGTGATTATCCACTTATGCTAAATTTCACCATTCTCCAATATCCACTTCAATTGTGCACCAGTTTAGTTATTTGCTTGCAGAAAAACGTATTTTCTATATTTTTTTCTCGAAAAAGAAGCATTTTCGGACTCTTATTTATAGGAACTTTCTTCTTATTTTGCCCTCTGTATAAAACAAAAAACAAAAAAAAATTAACTTCCCGATTACATCACTTTTCAGTAATAATTTTGACTCCACTATAATATTACGTTCAAACGAGTTTTTCGGTTCTACCATAAAAGACTGAATTTTTAATATTATTCAGCACTGCGATATTCATAGTTTAGATTATTATTACTCATTTATTTTCATAGAAAAGTTAACCATCATAAAAAATATCGTTTCCATATTTTCACAATGATTTCTCGAATGGGAATGGAATAGTTATTTATGCAACAAGTGCGTAAGGTGAGATTTTTTCACGAATGGGAATCCCATGAGTGAAAAAGCTCACTTTTCGCACGAATTGCATACAATATTTTTTCTATTAACGAAATGCATCTAAATTCCCTAATTATAATAATGTGAAACGTCAAAAGTTACCTATTACGTCAAAACTTCATATGTCATTTAAAAATCACAATACTATTATAGCCCACTTAATTTTAAATGAGTGAAATTAAGTAATCAATGTCTATTATTTCTTCGTCTAATGTCAATGTCAAGAATATAAATGAAACTTCAAAATTCAATCATTATTGTTAAAGAATACTGAAAATTAGGTGGTATGTTTTATAATAATACCGTGATATTAAATAAATGGACTACATAAAATTAAATAACCACATTTAACGTTTTTAAAATAAGATATGATTATTATAGGTGCTCTAATAGGTATTGTTACTTTTTACGCACTAGTGCGTAAGGTAAAAACACTTTACGCACTAGTGCGTAAATTTTAACTTTACGCACTCTACAGCGTGCAGAAAGTTAGTATTTTACGATCGGTAGTAGAAAAAGAATAATTTCGATATGTAGGTACAACACATTCAAAATATGGCTCAGGTAAAGAAACGCAATAAAAAGATTTACGAATATTTAAGGAAAATACAAACATACTAACTACTTTCTCAGTTGCTTTATATTCTGCTCTGTTCAATTTCTAACAAAAAATGTATTTAGGTTGCTAAAATTAGATCAAAGATCCATTTCGCCACCAAAAACATTTTAAATTACTTGTGAAATATAAATTATATAAATATAAATTTACAACAAAAAATACAAACTGACATTTTAAAATTCGTTAAAAACACTACTATGCTATGATTCATCCAAACCGTAATGATCATAAATAACGTAAATATAACAATAAATAGACCGAAAAATCTTTAGTTGCCGTACGCTAACACTACTGAGCCAAGAACATTATATTGTGTCTGCCAACTGAGACGCAAAAATTTCATAAATTAATTATATAAAAAATTAATCAAAGAAGATTAAGCCGTTGGCATAATAACCAATCAAAAATAAGTGGAGGTGAGAAACACGAATATATATTTTGCGGCCAACAGGGCACACTTATACCTATAGGTATTACCTTCAACGACGTGGAAACAAAATACAATTTTTATCCAGGGGGATAAATACTTTATACTTTATCGAACTTCAGAAAGTTAATATTTGGGCATTCGTAGATATATCATTTAGAATATAGATTACACAGGTTTATTCGGGGTAGAATCCCTTCATATACCTACATAACAAGTTTGATTTCTGGTGAGGTAAATTTTTTTAGCCGTTAAATTTGGCAGATTTTTGACTTGGAACGATGAGTTTTACACCAGATATTTTTAAACATACATGAACTTATAGAGCAAAAAAATTAAAAAAGCGTACAGATGAAAGCAAAGATTACATAACATAAAATAAAAGAATCAAAGAATGAATATTTTCAGAACACTGACCTTACGCTTGATTGCATGCATAGACAAACTATCAGTTATATTAATCATAGTATGTACAACAATATTGTTACAATAACATGACAAGTTGCTCGAAAATCGTGACTGATTGTTTGTTTAATTTTTGGAGACATCTAAGAGCATTTTATACCTTTCCAATACAAATAATCGAACGTTCTTGCAATAAGAAAGTTACGCAAAAAACCACCTCTCTCTTTCACTATTCGATTCATGTTACATATCAATAGATAATTTTACATTCCACTAAACAATTCAAATTATTTATTTACAGCATAGAATGGTTACCTTCATATATCCTAGGCTACCAAAACGTTGATTAAATAAAATCCTAATTTAATCATGTTTCTGTCTGCCATAAACGTCAATCTATGCAAGGTAATCTTCTGATTTTTATAACAACTACGACAGTCCTCTCACTTAACACATATAATAGTTCACAACATAATATGTCTAATTTAGCCCATAAATTGTAAAATATTAAGGTTAAGAAACACATTTTACTTTATGGGACATTAACCAAAGGAGTGTTTTGGATCAAAATGAATTAATAATATTGACGTTTTTGAAATTGGTTCAGGTATTCAGTACTCACACAGCACACACGATTATTTACTCATGTGTCCTACACATAGATGTTCTTTTAAAACCATTTTTTATTCAATAACGTTATATTTACTTTACAATAACGGTGCGAAAATATTTTTGGACATTTTTTTACACGAAACGCCCCTATTATTATCTATTACGAGTTCTATCGCTTCTCAATTATGCTGGTTAAAAGTCACCCAGTATATATTATTCACTACCAGAGAATATGGTCTTTTCTTTTGACATAAGTCGCCATTGTATCTACAATTTCACATTTCGCAACATATTTGACTGCTTTAAAACAGAACCATTCTTTAATAACAAGCAGATATCCGCTGCAGCCGGTTAAATATCCATAAAACGCAATCATATTGTTAGAAAATGTATGCAAAATAATTTAAATGAATTGAATCCGTTCTGTATAATACGTTTTATGTAACATGTTTTTATTTTGCAACATTTCTACGTTCGTATACATCTCTTTATACTTAGTAAATTAAAAGTTTCTTCGTTATCATGAAAGTACAAATAAATCGTGCGCAGAGTGATTTTAATTTACATTTATCATTGTAAGAAGCTGTACTTCCTCCATAAAAAAATGTGTATTGCATAATATGCTACACCTCATGGGCGAATATCATGTTTTAATTAACTTAATCATCATTGTTATCGGTTGTTGGTTCGGTAATTACTTATATAGATGTCCTTTATATGAACTTTAAAATCGTTGTATTCTTGATTATATTTTGAGTATAGTGTATTGAAAGGTGGGTGACACCAAAAATGATTTTTTTGGTATTTGGTATCAATTATTATGCCAATTATTAAAACTGTCGTTAAATTCCTTTACGTGAAAAAAGTGGTAAATGTTTGCTTATCACAAAATGTTGCATTCATAAAATTGTAAATCGAAATATTGTTTTTTAAATTCAAATATTACCATTATTTGTCGTCTGATGCTTTGTTTTAATTAAGATTATGTTAACAATAATGACGCCATAACCATATTGCAAAATTAGTATAGAATAAACTATTCCTATGTTCCTTTAGTTTAATATTAGTATAAAAGCTTATTTTATGTAAAACTGAAACATAAATTAGAATTAATCCATCGAATTTTGTCACTAATGACCGTTTTTACAAATTACCAACGACTCGGAAACAAAAAAAATTATTTATAGAGCCTGACAAAAGAACGCCACAGGATTCCTATTATATATAGAAGTAGGAATAAACATGTTTTTTTTAATAATTTATAAAAAATGTAAATATAAATAGTACCTATCTATTTACAAATTTCTTAAGTGAAAGATTTAGTAAAAAATATTTCATAGTCGTGGATAAAATAGGATATTCTATACTCGCATATAATGGCTAGTATTCACTCTGGGGTGATTACGACACGAGCCGAAGGCGAGTGTCGTAAACTTTCACCTTCGTGAAAAATATAGGCCATTATATTATGGAATAAACTTATTTAAGCGTCAAAATATGTTGGAAAAGCTTTCTAACAGAGTAACAATATTTTCAGGCTAAGAGGGTTGAATTGAGCACCAGTTTTTTCTTATTTTTTAGGAACTTTGTTAATGAGAAGTTTGAGAAAAATGTCTTGTCACGAATGAGTTTCTGCTTTGTATTCCTTTGAAACTCCATTTAGTTTGACAAAGTTTTTTTCAAATTTCCCATAAACAGGAATGTCGTAATGCCCAATTTTAACCCTCTAACTTTATGTGCTCTGAAAATATTAAAATTTTGTAAGTATCAATCTTATTCAAGTTTGAAAAGTTAATTACGTTAGGTTTAATTTAACTTTTGCCTTACTTTAATGTGCTACTGAAAGGAAAAGGATGCAAGATGGGTAGAGAACCGAATTTGATAGATAGCAAAATAAAATTATTCAAAAAATAGAGGCAAATCAAGAAATATTTAGAATAGTAATGAATATTATTTGCAGTGTCCTCCTCCAACCCAGAAATAGCACTTTTCCTAAATAAAATACGACTACAAATAGTTTTAGAAATAATGTATCCTATTGTGTAACGATTTAAGTTGCAATTCGTTACAGCTGTTTATAGTTTCTATTTTGTGTATTAAAATATGACTCCTCACAACTGAATTCGCATTTGATTGGTATGTGATAGAAAAAAAATACAACAAAAACGCGACAGCGGATGAACGTTGTGAACGAGGCTCGTCCCGGGCTAGAGAGAGCGTCTTTTGCCTTTCGAATTTTACCTAGGTAAGTCATACATTTCTTGTAGTCGCTTAAATATCGCTATTCATAAAATTTGCTTATTAATTATTGCTTCAGCTTTATTGTGCTATAGTAAAAATAATAATTTGTCAAAATAATTACCGTATTTCGTATTATTTCCATATTTTGGATTATTTTCAGATAATTACCTAGTGGCACTGCTTTTTTTAAGCACGTGAATGGGTATTCCCATTTCCGTTTTACCTTGTCTAAAGTAGACGTTTTCGTGGTTTAATTATTGTTAATTGACACGTTATACAATATTTAAATTGTATAAATTATCCCTGTAAGTGAAACTTGTAGATTATCGTTATTTCGTACATAGAACAATTTCTGTGTGGATTTTATTGTTATTAGGTTCGACTATGGTTCATATAAGCTGGAAAAAAGGAAAACTACACTGGTTTTGGATAGTGAAGGAAGTCCACTTTGAGACTTCGGTTTTTGCCGAATTTATTTACTGTCCAGAGCTACAGATTTCTGTCCAGGAGCTTCCAAAGCATACGGGGTAAGTGATCTATAGCATTTTCTTTCTTCTCTTTGAATCAATTTGTAGTACATTTGATCACTTGCTTCGGATGTGACAAAAGTCCGATTTTATGGTTTCCTTTTTTCATCATATTCACGCTATCAGAGTTCTATATCGATTTTATTATTGACAAATTATTATTATTAGTTCATTCCTTAATTTTCGTGTAAGTTACAAGAGTGTAGATTTACCTTGGTTTTACGTATTTCCTGCCATTTTGAATTAGGCATAAGTTCATTCATTTTTGTCCATCGGAAAGCGAATGACATTATCTGTAGTTCATATATTAATTTTTGCTATTTTTACCGTTAAACTATTAGTAAAATATTAACGTGAAATCTTTATGTGTGCTAAAATTTCGAATTCATTTCAATATTGTGATTATTGTTACCAATTATTTTGTTATTAATATTAAATATCCGCATCTTTAGAGTTATTACTTCAATAACGTTTCTAAGTTTAAATTGTCCCGTACAAATCTGACATTAAATTATAGTCCTTTAAAAATTACAGTCTCCTCATGGTTTTCAACCTATAGGACAAATTCAATCAAGTTATGTTATTTGTTAACGAACTGATAGTGAAGTTTTGCAACCTTACTAAATTCTTGTGTTCGAATTTTAGTATTATTTTGTTAATAATCCAATTTTTGTAGTAATTGGTGTCAGATACCGTATTTTTATGTAAATTTGGTAATTTTACAAATTCTAATATCTTGTTATGTCATTTTGACAATTTTTTTTCTATTGTAATATTAAGGAATATTAATTTTGTGAATTTTATCTAGTAATTTAACTATATTGCCGGAACTTAGTTATTTTTTCATCTACCACTAGTTAAAATAATTTTCAACCTAGTTTTATTTCTCTATTTCCTTTTCTCAACTGTTCTGTCTTTATTTCATGACATCTGGCTTTCTAGAAATTTGACTCACTGGAAATCGATAGCGAGTTAACAACATCAGAAGTAAGGAGATATTGGGTGTTCCCGAAAAGTAATAAATTTGGTTGGAACCTGGACATTCTGGACTGAGTAAGAGTGTGGAGACAGGATCTCGCAACCTTTTCATCAACCTCGAGTACTCGCAGGATTCATCGCTACTAGGAGAACCCCTTCCGTCTCAGTTCATTCCCGTCGAGTAAGCCTTTACAATAGTAAAACGGACAGACAGAGAAATTGGTTAAATTGTAATTGTTATTCATATTTTTTGTTCATATTTTCAATATTTTTAATTATATTTAATTCTGAGTCATTGTTTATTGTAAAGAATTAGTAAGATTAAACTTGTTAAATTCACAGTTTTCTCTTCTTTCTAGTTTATGTAGTAATACCTAATTGTGTTTTCGATAAACTTTAGTGTATTTAGTTATAAATACTCTGGCGCCCATATATTGCTCTCAATATATCTCAGTACTCTAAAACAAGGCTTTACCGAATTCACAACCACGCTGTAGCTAGTTGGAGCTAATTGTTTGGCTGCACTTGGAATTGGACCAATTCAATTCACAAGTGTCGTTGCAATTGTTTTCGCTGTCGCAGTAGAGTAAAGAAGGCTAATGTATGCGATCGAGAAAATGACGAGTATGTATGTACCTATACTTTCGAAAAAATACATTATGCCAGTAAATTTGGTAGGTGATTATTGTTGAACAAAAGTTAAAGAACGACGTAAAAATATGAAATATTAATTATTCTCTTCTCAAAATGGCAAGATAATAAAATATAAAACCACAAAGCTATTCAATTTCTTTAATGTGTTGCTTTCTTAAAAGAATATAATGACTTAGTTAAATCATTTTTAATTTCGCTTAAAAAATATGTTAAATAACTTTTTATTAAGTTGGTTATTTGGTAAACAAGTTTTTTCCTACACATTTTGAGATAAGTCGTTAACATTTAAATTATATTTTTTCCTTAGCAAATTTACAAGATTTATATTTCCAGATTTTTCCTCGTCTCAGAACTATGGACCGTCCTTTATTTTATGGAGCTGTTGGTTAGAATTTCAGGGTAAACGTCCTCTTCAATAGTAAGCCGATGTTATTACATAAACTACTAAATACCCGTTTTATAATGTCCATAAAAACCAATGATATATTCTACTTTTACATATTTATATTATTTCTCATTTAAATATATACATAAAGAGCTACATTATATTTAAATAAATTTGAAAAATATATCATCGGAAATTTTCCATGATTTGTAACAATGCTGTCTTAATCTGCATATGTAAAGACATTTGAGAAAGGATGCATTTCGAAACGCCACGTTAAAGGTAATAGCATCAACGTTAAAGGTAATAGCACCAACAGTGAAACACATTCGCAAATCAATCAATAAACATATTACATATTAACAAAATATCGCAACAAGTGTTTACAATCCAAAGCAAACCTCCACTAATCTAACTCAAATCTTAAATATAGTTGGCATGGAACTCGCAGTGAGTAGACCAAAAGTATTTGTTATTCTCACTAGACATATATCTACTCGGTCATTTTGTAATGGCAAAGACAGGATTAAAGGATTGTGAAATGAAATTAATCTGCAAAGTTGATTTTCGAGGATATTCTGGTTCCTGTAGCATCCAATTAATTGTATTCATGATCTTGATGGGTTACATTGGGTCCTTAGGACAATTATTCTACGAATAGATCTTTTGATTCCTCCAAGTCTTTACGACGTTTTCAGGAACGCCAACATGGAAAAAAGTGAATGTTTTAACGATGCAGATCCTCCAGACCGACAATGGCTACTTAATGCAACTCACTAATGGGTCTGGTACCACAAGGCATTGGAGATTGGAGCAAGCGTAGCAATAGCTAAGATGCTGTAGTTTTAACTATACCATACGGTAGTCCAGAATGGCCATTGATCGAATCCGATTGTACTGCACAGAAATATATCAGCAAGTTTTCTTTACAACTCATCTTATCACCACACTGTTCCTGTATCTGCCAGATCAATAATAGAATTGAAGCAAGTGATCGACCTGCAACTTTTTCTGGTTCGACAGATCTAGCTTTTTGGAAATTGGTACAGTTTGTCCCTTAATAAACAGATCAGAACTCTGCTGCCCCTCGTTCAATTTTGTGTTGAAAACTCAAGCCAGACGGTGACGAGTGGTAGAAAACTTCTAATAAACCACAAATTGGACGAATAAACATGACAAATACTGCAAATATTTAACCGCATTGTTATTCCATTAGTTTCTGAATAATAAATATTGCAATCCTCAATGCAGCAGAAAAAATAAACCAACTGAATTTAATCAGATGTAACCGATAAATTGAATCGCTTGAAGGTCGAATTCTAATTTGATTACTACTAGAAAGGTGTTTTGATATTCATTCATTCGATTATAAACAGACCGACGATTTGACTAGCACATTAAGTTCAATTCTGTCTATTAATTATATGTATTTGAAAGGTTATTGAGTGACATTTCGTACGGATACAGGGTACTGAGAGAACCGTTCATTTGTATAAGCCAACATTAAGTCAATTTATAATTAATAAAAAGTGATCAATTGGTCAATAAGGTTTTCGTTTACACCATTTTAAAATGCGGTTTCATTGGCTGTTAACTTCGCGAATTGCGTCTTGCGGTTATTACATAAGTTTTATTGTCTTGTGACCCATATTAGAAGCGTATATACGATAAACAATAAAGTTGTTTGAATATTGCCATGGTGATTGGTAAAAATTAGCTGCAATGCTGCAACTCGATCATTTTGATCTTCTTTGCCACAATAAAAAAGATTAAAGGTTGCATTTGCCGAATATTTACTCTTTGAAACTATAATAAAATGTTTACCATGTTAAGGTCAGTTGCTTAAGATTTAATATAATGCGGCGTCTTTAGCAGAGATGCTGTTATATCTGCTATTAGACCCCAATATAAAATATTTAATTTCTACAGTATTAACTTTATTACATAACGAATCAATTTAAAGGGAAACATTATACCATTGTGCGTTGCGCGAGTCTAATGGGATTTTTACGATAAAAAATTTATTGAACTGAACTTAATGGTATTGAGTGGGAGCAATTTTATCTTGAAGGTTATCACAATCGCAGAAAGAAGTGATCCTACAATACAATTTCTAAATGTTGAAAGAAGATAATGAACATTAACTGCATAGTGCATTAGTACCTGTTGTGGAAAATATGGGTCTCGAGATTGATCCTTGGGGAATATTGAAATTTGCGTGATTCGTTGATCTTCCTGGTCGAATAATCATCCGAAATAGTAGTATATACTTACTATACCGGGTGTAAACGAATAGTGGGCCACCCCTGTAACTTCCTCGTTTTTAAAGATATCAGGATAAAATTTTGTATGGTGAAATTAGATAAGATTTCCAACTTTTTGAGACCTATCCGCCATATTTGTCACTTCGGTTTCACCGGAAATGGCCCCAATAGTCTTTTTCTAAATGGACCACCCTGTATATTTTCACATTTTTTAAATAAAGATCACATTTTGGATACATTTATGCTATTTTGAACAATTTATACAGGGTTGCACGAAAAATAATTCGAATTTTAGTTGTCAATCTATTTAGATGGCTGCGAATATGTTAAAATTATTTTTGTTCCAATTTAATTCATATAAAAAATACGAAAACGTCAATATGTCCAAAAATACATCATACAGGGTACTCATTAAAATCACATTTTCCAAAATAACTCTTTTTTTTTTAAATATTATGATATGGGCCACCCGGATATTCAGAAAGCTCTATTTAGTTAAACGGTACCAAAAGTTCCGTAATGTGTAATCGTTACCGGCAGGAATGACAATTTTTCTTAAGAAATTTATGATTTATATCTAACTTCAATTAAATTTTGATCAACCCTGTATATTTGTGTTAATATTTTATGATTTGCAACAAAAATGAGCCAGAGGCTCATTCTGATTAACACAAATATACAGGGTTGATCAAAATTTAATTGAACTTCGTATAAATCATAATTTTCTTAAGAAAAATTGTCATTCCTGCCGGTAACGATTACACATTACGGAACTTTTGGTACCGTTTAACCCCTACTAAATAGAGCTTTCTGAATATCCGAGTGGCCCATATCATAATGTTTTTAAAAAAAGAGTTATTTTGAAAAATGTGATTTTAATGAGTTTAGAGCACCCTGTATGATGTATTTTTGGACATATTGACGTCTTCGTATTTTTTATATGAATTACATTGGAACACAAATAATTTTAACATATTCGCAGCCATCTAGATTGACAACTAAAATTCGAATTATTTTTCGTGCAACCCTGTATAAATTGTTCAAAATAGCATAAATGTATCCAAAATGTGATCTTTATTTCAAAAATGTGAAAATATACAGGGTGGTCCATTTAGAAAAAGACTATTGGGGCCATTTCCGGTGAAACCGGAAGTGACAAATATGGCGGATAGGTCTCAAAAAGTTGGAAATCTTACCTAATTTCACCATACAAAATTTTAGATATCTTTAAAAACGAGGAAGTTACAGGGGTGGCCCACTATTCGTTTACACCCTGTATACTACCCGTATATAGCCAGCGCATATCTCTTCTGCTCGTGTGGTATTTAATTGTTATTATTACCTAACAAATTAATAAGTGCAATAAAATATATATGATTGTCGTTAATAGATCCTAACAAATTGGAAAATATAAAGATAAATAATTTGTGAACGAAATCAAAAGTCTACGAAATCACATGGAATTGCATAATACTATTATTCGTCGCATATGCGTATTTCTTAAAAAATGCAACAGATTAGGTAACTTACTTTATTGCATTGTAAATTATCGACTAATTATAATTTTAATCTTTAAAAATTTTTAAATAATTTACAAAATAAAATTTATTGTCAATTAAAAATATATCTGTTATAATCGAAAGATTACAAAACAGTTGTAAATTATAAAACATATTTATTATTAAAAATGAAAAATCGTAGTCATCGGTTGTTATAATCATCATATACATAATTCCGTGAAACCCTCAGTATTCCAATTTAAATAAAATATCTCAAAGTATTGTCTCATACTTCAAATAAACAAAATAATTTAAAAAAAAAATTAATTATTTGTGATTCACAGGTAAAAAAAAATCCTATTTGGATGACAGTTTATGAGTAATATGTAACTTTCTACACATATCGTATATTCCAGTTGACTAAAGCTGCATTGATTTGGAAATTCCTATTGGTTTCTCCCGCAAACCAAAACACTCTAAAATCGGTAAATGTTTGCTGAGTATGAGTAAGAAATGCCACTAAATAATCTTAATGTTAATATTTGTAAATATTACAAATGTATCTATATTTACACCAACTAGATACACGAATAAAAACAGATCTAGACAAAAATTGTCCTTTTAACCACCACAGGCTAAACAGACGTATATGAATCATTAAAATAAAAAATAGATTTTCTAAAGATGACAAATAGTCGGAAATAAGACTATAGGTGATAATTTATCATCTTCAGAAGACTCTTCAAGGACTCAATTGGTACTTTTAAATCAAAAAAATTGATTGTTCTTAAGAAATACGCCCAGAGCACCAGCACCGTGTCAATATTCTATAGGTCGACAACAGGATGTCTAAATTATTCCATTTAATCAGTTTCCCTTGCAAACTGGCTACCTATATATTGTTAATTTTTTTATTAACTTCAATTACTTAATCAAGTATAAAAAAACGGATATCAATTTGTCTGCTAAATTAAATTTGCACTACTTTTGCGGTCATCGACAGAAAGAGGAAGTACACAATTCATTTGTCATCCAAAAAATTTGATATGGTTATATTCAATTAACTCTTTCTCATTTACCATTTGATTTAGAAATTAATGGTCATAAATATTTTTATATGTATATCCTTTGGTATATCTAAGAATTTCCATTATTCTCTAGTTCATGATCTACATATAAATTTTAAAAGCTTGAATACGGTTTTCAAAAAAAGCTCATTTCTTTTGCAAGATGACGATGTACGATGTTACAAGATATCTAAAAATCTGGTGATCTGGCCCGCACAGTAAATTTTCTATGATCTGTATAGGGTCATTCCTCATATTATTGACACCCCACTTACAGCAGTTATTTGATAAGTTATTAAAAAATTGTAAACACAAAAGATTTATGTTTTACTCTATATTTTTAGAATTCGTTTTCAGAAATAACAAATAAACATCGGAAATGTAATATTTCTGCATAATCTTCATTTTTTTAAATGAAACGCCCTTAAAGAGCACATTTCTCTGATTCCAAAAATATATAGTTTGCCTATGTTTGGATAAGCCGTTTTTGAGATAATTGGGTCCTAAAATTTTAAAAACGATATTAAATAAATAAAGCATATACGCCATGATTCATCATGGCCGCGTCTCATCTAGATTTTAAAAACAAATGAATTCATTGACGTTTGTGAATATTTTTGTCACAGTCAAAAAATTGCCTTACGCGAATGCTGTAAAGTGTGATATTCTTCGTTTATTGTATAAAAATAATAATAATGCATCCGCAGCGAGAGCAGAACACCTATCGGCAAATATTTCCGCTAAGAGCAGTTACCAGCGCGAGAAGCATTGAAAGGGGATTCAGGGAACGGAAAGTTCTTAAAATAACGAAGTGAACTGTGAATGTTAATGAAGAGGATATTCTGCTCTCGCTGCGGATGCATTATTATTATTTTTATACAATAAACGAAGAATATCACACTTTTCAGCATCCGTGTAAGGCATTTTTGCGACTTTGACAAAAATATTCACAAACGTCAATGAATTCATTTGTTTTTAAAATTTAGGCAACGCACGCGGCCATGATGATTCATGGCTACTATGCTTTATTTTTTTAATATTGTTTTTAAAACTTTAGAAGCCAATATCTCAAAAAACGGCTTATACAGGGTGTCCCTAAACTACGTTCGGAAAATTCGGGAGGTGATTGCATGCGCGAAAATATGAAGAAATGTTCCTATGGACATGGGTCCGCAAATGGCTCCTAAGGGAGCTACGGCCCCCTGAAGTTGGCGCCCCAAATATGTTTTTTTTTAAATATCTCAGGAACTCTTTGAGCTACTGACATAAAATTTGGCATGCTATCTACCGTTAGTAAGGGTTATGAATCTGCATTATCAACAATAGAAAATATTAACCAGAGCCGTACTAAACTGGAGGGGGCTGTTCCGTAAATATTACATTGCATTATTAGATGTTCATTTGTTTTTTCTGTCAACGAATTCTAAAAATATAGAGTGATACATAAATCCTTTGTCTCTGCAATTTTTTAGTAACTCATCAAATAACTGCTGTAAGTGGGATGTCAATATATGAGGAATGATCCTGTTCATACGCTGTTGAATTGAACTGTTAACATCGAAAACAAATCTCTTGTGGTTTCCGAGCCCAAAAAAATGGTACAGCAGATATATTTATGTTGAAACGGGTTTGATAGTTTCTTTCCCACCACCCTTATTTTAATAATGTAGTCAATATGTTGACTAAATACTACTTTTTAGTGAGTATTATATTGATTATTGACGATTTTATCAAATAAGGTAAATTTATGACATACAGACTACAAAAAAAATTCAAATCGACGCAGCTTAGAAAAATAAGACCTCAAGAAACTTTAAATAGATAGTAGCTACTCTAACCGTTGATCTTGATGCAATGTCACTCTATTTACCTCAGCATTTCTCAGATCAAAGACTTGAAGACGTTTTCATGAAACAATTTCAAAATTATTCTTTCAATTCTCTATCGTAAGCTATTAAAAACCCTAAAAACAATTTTGTTTCCAAATGGATGAGAATTGTTTTTATAACCTTCGATAAGAAAACGTAAAATTGAAAACTGAATCAAGAAATGTTTAGTGTAAACAAACATATTAATGCAAAATCTTTCAGTGGAAGAAATAATTTACTTATCATTTTGCCACTTTTTCTCGATAATTTGAGGTTTTCATTTTCTACTTACCTATACTAAATATCTTACAATACCTAATTATTGTGGCACGTGAAAAATTAAATAAAAAAAATTAATCAAAAGCGTTAATCTATTTTTAAATATTTTTATAAAAAGTAAACCACACGTATTTGAGCATGTCATATCCATTTGAAAAACAAAACACTATACGGCCAGACGTCCTTTACGCATTTCCTTGAAATGTTAATTCTGTCTCTGCTTGCTAAGAAAGAACAAAATCTTTTACGTCTTGCAACTTTGATATGTATAAATAAATATTACCGTACTAGTATTGTGTCCTTCACATCTAAATTTTCAAAGGTTAACATAAAATTGCTTAAAAATATTGAGCCTAATTACCCAAAAAAAAAATAACAATTTATTATCAAAGTGAGAGATAAAGTCGAGCTCACGAATGTTTGCGGATGACTCAACCCTGACCGTCGTCCGATCTAATCTGTTGAAGGTCCCGCTTGATATGATTTCACTGGCGGCGCGCTGTTTCGATATGCTTATCAACAACGTAATGTTTTAGATTTACACGTAATTGATGTAAATAATTGAGAAATCCGTATGGCAAAATGTACTTTTGTGCTTTCATACTAAAAATGTACTTAATTTATTACAAATGTATTAATACAAATGTATTAAAGTGGCATCCCTGAGAGAGTCTAACATACGCCACTGGTGGAGTCTGATCCTAGTGACATTGTGCGATACGCACAATAGCAATGTCTTTGTCAAACGTGGTTACGATATAGAGTGAGAGCGAACCGCACAGATGGCGTAGATTGTGTTGCAGCGCGAACAGACCTGAGAGGTAAAAAAAAAAGAAAATAAAAAAACGAGATGATCGCAGTTGGGTCGTCGCTGTCAGAACGAAAAAAGTAAGGTTGTCAAAAAGAGAAAAACCAGTATTAAGTGTAAAGAACCCCAAGTTTATGGTATAAATCGTACTGTACGTGTTAAAAGGAACTAGCCTTGCCTAGGAGTTACCACTTACCAGCGGATGGTATATTTCCAATTTTAACGCTGCAATTCGACCCATCACTGTCAACGACATCAAAGGTAATCCTTGCATTTTCACTTATCAGGGCTCAAACGCTAATAAGTCATTTCAGTCACTATTGAAATAAAACCCAAAACGATTACTTTAACTTAGTTTGCTCAAGAAACTTGCAAGAGAAATTTAACTTATTAATAATCTCAACTTACGTAGTTAACTCTATTTCAAATTTTATTTTTAGTTATCTTACTGAATAATAATTAATATTAACGTTACTTACCTTATCTTGCATAATCTTCCCACTCGGACTTATGTAGATAACCTAAAAGAAAAGAAATAAAAATTATTATTAATTTAGTTCCTTATAACTAAATTTACCCTGATTACTTACCTGTGATCGAGGAAATATTCTAAAAAAGAATTTATTTTAGTTGAATATTAGTATCCTATTTATTCTTACCTGTTTGCATACAGGGAAACCATCACTTGGAACATAGTTTTCCTAAACAAAGATGTATGGTCAATTTTTATACTTGTTATCAGTTAATGTTGAATAAACTACTTTATTTTATAAAATATCTTAATCTTTTAATAAATTTCGGGCTAAAATTTTGAGCCCTGACCTTTTTGCTAAGGGTTGAACCTGTAAAAGAATCCAAAGAGATTAAAATAAATTAGGTGCCTCTCTAAAAAGTCTGCCAGGCGTATCAATTATCAATTGACGATCCAGGCATTCGAAACTCGCTTCCACCATTAACGTGCGACACGTCGCATCCTAAAATAATAAAAAATAATAAGAGAGACCCCTTATTATGGCGCCCAACGTGGGGCCGTGTGTTAAGAAAAGGAAAATTAGCACGGTCAAAAATAAGAGAATTTTGAGAACCTACGAAAGAGACCAGGTGAAAACAGTGAGAAAAAGAAACATACTAAACCAAGAAATTTCTAAGTGCACTCGGATCGAGCAGGGTGTACGAAGGGATGGACGGGTTTAGTAACCAAGGAGATCGGGAAGACCTGGTAAAAAGAATGAATAACATAACGACGTTGCTGAACTTAACTCGAAATCTACTACCGGAAAACGACCTAAACGGACCAAGTGAGTCGCTAGATTTTGACTGGACTTTCAAAACAAGACCAAACCAATCCTCAGAACACTTAATGACCACGGAAATGCTTCCGAACCCTCAGTCGACGCAGACCCAAGCAGGATCGAGGAACGTAGGTAATATGGATCAACTAGGAAAACAGTTGGCAGAATCTTTCGCCCAAGCCTTGACTACAGTAATGGGAGGAGAAAGCCGAGCATCAGTATATCGATCACTGCCAGTGTACCACGGGTACGATTATGAGGATCCACACGTATTCATTACCAGATTACGGGAATATTATCGTCGAAATCGTATTGACGAAGACAATGACAAAGTATCAATAGCAGCTGAACAACTTAAGGAAGACGCGGCAAGATGGTACGAGCCGTACAGACTACTGCCCTTGACTTTCCGTAATTTTCAGGACAGGCTCTTGAATAAATTTAATTCTACATCAACTCTAGCCATGGCTAGATCAAAATTATATGGTGACAAACAAAAAGAGAACGACCAAGTGACACTATTCATAACTAGAAAAAGAGGACTGTTTGCTAGGCTGGACCCCGACGCAAGCGAACAAATCATCACGGAAACTATCATAGAGCAGCTTAGACCTGAGATACGATCTCGCTTGCGAGTATACCCATGCAATGACACCGATGACCTTATCCGCATAAGTTCACAAATTGAGATGGACCTAGAAAAGATCGCCTCGGCGACCATGAGAAAACAAAAGAATTCGAACAACACAGAAGAGCGAGAACATGACCGACAAAATGACAGACAAAACAGATCTGATACTTTCAATAACCAAAATACCGTAAATATATGTCGACGATGCCCAGACATTCACCAATTTCGAGACTGTCCAAAGAATAGACGCCAGGGAAACGGATGGAGGGCCGGGAGCCAGAACGAAGCACCCGCTGCGACGCAACCGGCCCCGTAAACAATGTGGAGCCTAGCTTATATACACAAACAACGCATACCACAATATCCACACAAACAGATGAACCAGAAAGAGATCCATTTGCCGACATGGATGTGTCAGCCTTACTCCAGGATTCTTTTGGTCATACTAACACCGTTATCAGGGAAACCAAAAAGTCGTCAATACTACCACGGATACGAGTATCTATTAATGGGACAGAACGAGTTGCGCTTGTGGATTCGGGCGCAGCAATGAACGTGATCCGAACCACCCTCCTGCCGAAATCCACACGCCAAGCAGAGCAACAAAGTTTACAACTAGCCTGCGGGGCTCAAACCGTGAATACCCAAGGAGAGGAAAGTGTTGAAGTAAGTCTCGGAGGAGGTAAATTATCGATCATTTGCCAGATCATTCAAGAATTACACGAAGAAGTAATACTTGGCACACCCTTCTTACAGGCCCAAGAAGTGGTATTAGATTTTAAAAGAAAGTGTCTGCCCTATGGAGTAGAACAGAGGAGAACCATTTACTGGGAAAGTCCAAATCAGCCGAATGATAAATCCTTCCGAACATTACCGACGACCCTTAAACTACCCGAAATTTATCATGATGAATTACGACCGGTAGTACAAGATTATGGACATTTGTTCACGGATGCGCCAATGAAGCGGACTACCCTATCTACAAAACACACCATAAGACTCAAAGAAAAGAAAATCCTAAACCTTCGACCCTACCCGATGACACCCACGAAGAAAAGAATTCTATATGAACAGATTCAAGAGATGTTGAGTGCAGGAGTCATCGAAGCGTCGCAATCAGAGTACAGTTTTCCTCCTGTGATCATAGAGAGGGAAAATAAAAAGCCACGCTTTTGCGTCGATTTTCGAAAGCTAAATGAAATCACCGAGGAAGACCCTTCAGTGCTTCCAAAAATATCAGAAAATCTCAAAGACTTGGGGGGAGCCAAATTCTTTACCCTCCTCGATCTTAAAGCAGGATACTGGCAAATTCCGATGGAAGAAAATTCAAAGAGGTACACGGCTTTTTCAACCCCAGACGGATCACTTTACCAATTCACCGTGATGCCCTTTGGACTAAACGGGGCACCTGCAACATTTCAACGTCTAATGACATACGAAGTGTTGACGGGGTTCCTGCATAAGTTTTGTAAGGTATACTTAGATGACATCTTGATATATAGTCCTTCCATAGAAAACCACATCACTCACATTCGTTTAGTACTTGAAAGATTACAAACCCATAACCTTCACATCGCAGCTGACAAATGCGTATTCGCCTCCAATTCACTCGATTATCTTGGGTACCATATAGATGGAGAAATTAGTACACCCCAAGAAAAACACATCGGAACAATCAATAATTTCCCAATACCACGAAACAAAAAGCAATTGCAAAGTTTTTTGGGAACGATTAACTGGGTGAGAGAATATATCCCAAATATCTCCTACCTCACCCAGCCTCTAACCAGAATGTTGCAAAAGAACATCACTTTTAAATGGGACGAGAAATGTCAGGAAGCGTTTGACGCTTTAAAGAAAAAAGTTGCTCAACCATTAAAGCTGCACCGACCTGATTACAACAAAAAATTTATACTCCAAACAGATTCAAGTACAACAGGAATGGCCTGCGTTCTCTATCAGCAAACTGAAACTGGCGAGAAACATATCATATCCTATGCTAGTACCACCTTAAATAAAACTGAACGAAAATACCATATAAACGAATTGGAAGCGCTGTGTGTGATATGGGCGGTAAAGAAATACAGACATTTGCTCGAAGACGTACACTTTACGTTACGAACCGACAGTCGCGCCTTACTGTGGCTCCATAAACACCAAGACTCTAAGGCAAAGCTTACGAGATGGTCTCTTTTACTCCAGGAATTTCGATTCGATATTGAACACTGTCCAGGGAAGGCTAACCAGCTACCCGACTTTTTGAGCAGAAATCCGCTAGAAGACGATGACCAACATAATGAAATTGACGTAGCCCGATTATTACCACCTGAACTAGAAAAAATAGATTCGACTATACAAACTATTGATCGTCTATCAGTGTACCAAGAGATTACGCAGAATCAACAAAACTTTAGAAAACTGAGACGGGACAAACGACGATGGGAAGAAATACAACGAACAGGTCCAAACAATTCCAATGATGAAAACTTTTACCAGAATTATGAAGTCCAGGACGACCTTCTATGGAAAAAATCAAACGGAAAGAAATTGTTAATAGTTCCCCGAACCCTCACTGGAAAAATAATACATGTTCACCATGATGCAAATCATCAGTTACATCCTGGCCGTGATGAGACAATCAGACAAATCAAACAGACCTACTTCTGGCGATCCATTTATAAACAAGTAGGAAGATACGTGAAGAACTGCCTGACCTGTTCTTCTATAAAAACCAGACAAATTCAACAACCAGCCCCGCAGAAAGCTCATACCTCCACTGCTCCCTTCGAAAAGATAAGTATGGATGTACTTGGACCGTACGTTACGACCAAACAAGGGAATAAGTACATAATGATTGCGGAAGATCTGTTTACTAAATGGGTAGAGGCAAAACCTTGCCAGAAAGCCGATGGGATCACCTTAGTACGCTTTATAGAAGAAGAAATTGTAGCGCGATATGGCTGCCCTCAGACTATCATTTCAGACAATGGTTCCTGTTATATGAGTAACAGATATAAAAATTTTTGTGAGACGAACCATATTAAGACCTTTTTCTCCGCGGTTGAGCATCAACAAGCAAACCCGGTGGAACGCAAGAATCAAGAGGTAAAGAAGATGCTCAGAGCCGCCCTAGAACAGAAACCAGAACGAACATGGGATAAACACGTACATCAAGTGATGTTTACATTACGGCGAAGACAGAACGCAGCAACAAGAGAATCGCCTAGTAAAGCACTACTCGGGTACGAGATCTCCATACCAGGCAGTTGGGAAATTCCAACTTACGTGGAAGAAAGAGAAGTCACCAATCGTATACCTCGAGCGACGATAGAACAAAGACAAAGGAATTATCAACAAAAATATGCTCCACAATCCCATCCTCCAAAGATAAAACTTTATCGAGGCGATCTAGTAATGGCCAGAAGATTGAAACATGATAGTAAAAACCGAACTCATTTTGGGCCACAATGGACTGGTCCGCACGTTATTACAAAAAAGATTTCGGACGAAGTCTTTGAAATAGACAGGAACGGTAAACTTACCCATTTACATATAGACGACCTCAGACCAGCTCCTTCTGGTAATCAACTTGATGAGGCCAGCACAGGCCTCGAAAGCAGTGACGAGGAGGCATCTTCGGAAGAAGAAGACTCAGAGCCAGAGGACAAGCCCTCTGAGCCTACCCTAGCTGAGACAAGAGATATTCCCTAATCAGACCAAAAGAAGAGCACGAGTCATCATGTTGGACTAAGAACAGTGAGTTAGTGTGGTAAACCAACGCCGACGTAGTGCCAGTGTCGCGAAGTGAACATAAAAAAGAGAAGTGTTAGAGACGCTAAGTAGTAATTAAGCTAGTTTAATGTTAAAAATTTTTTTATTAGATATAGAGCAAACTAAGTTAAAAAGTAATCTTTCGAAAGGGAGGAGGTGTTGCAGCGCGAACAGACCTGAGAGGTAAAAAAAAAAGAAAATAAAAAAACGAGATGATCGCAGTTGGGTCGTCGCTGTCAGAACGAAAAAAGTAAGGTTGTCAAAAAGAGAAAAACCAGTATTAAGTGTAAAGAACCCCAAGTTTATGGTATAAATCGTACTGTACGTGTTAAAAGGAACTAGCCTTGCCTAGGAGTTACCACTTACCAGCGGATGGTATATTTCCAATTTTAACGCTGCAATTCGACCCATCACTGTCAACGACATCAAAGGTAATCCTTGCATTTTCACTTATCAGGGCTCAAACGCTAATAAGTCATTTCAGTCACTATTGAAATAAAACCCAAAACGATTACTTTAACTTAGTTTGCTCAAGAAACTTGCAAGAGAAATTTAACTTATTAATAATCTCAACTTACGTAGTTAACTCTATTTCAAATTTTATTTTTAGTTATCTTACTGAATAATAATTAATATTAACGTTACTTACCTTATCTTGCATAATCTTCCCACTCGGACTTATGTAGATAACCTAAAAGAAAAGAAATAAAAATTATTATTAATTTAGTTCCTTATAACTAAATTTACCCTGATTACTTACCTGTGATCGAGGAAATATTCTAAAAAAGAATTTATTTTAGTTGAATATTAGTATCCTATTTATTCTTACCTGTTTGCATACAGGGAAACCATCACTTGGAACATAGTTTTCCTAAACAAAGATGTATGGTCAATTTTTATACTTGTTATCAGTTAATGTTGAATAAACTACTTTATTTTATAAAATATCTTAATCTTTTAATAAATTTCGGGCTAAAATTTTGAGCCCTGACCTTTTTGCTAAGGGTTGAACCTGTAAAAGAATCCAAAGAGATTAAAATAAATTAGGTGCCTCTCTAAAAAGTCTGCCAGGCGTATCAATTATCAATTGACGATCCAGGCATTCGAAACTCGCTTCCACCATTAACGTGCGACACGTCGCATCCTAAAATAATAAAAAATAATAAGAGAGACCCCTTATTAATTGGACCGGACAACTGAAGACTAACGTTTCGGTAAGGTTTCATATTGCATTAAATGTGCAAAGGAGATAGTACTACAGCGTGCACGTCTGTGATATTTTCAGTATGTAATTAGTCATCCGCAAACATTCGTGAGCTCGACTTTACCTGTATCATTCCAATTTTTTTGCCACCGTGTGTTATTATTATATGAATTTTTTCTAGCCTAAAAGTTAAAACTATAATTAGCATAGAAAACGGTCGTTGTTATTTTAAGACATGTTCAATAGTAAAAGTAGAACCAAATTATTGTTTTCATAATTATATCTATAGTTATAGTATACAGAATTAAAATCATGAACGGTGATTACGCATTAGCATTTATAAACCATTAAATACGATTTAATGATATTTTAATATTGCCGTAGGCAGATAAATCCCCCAATAGAAGTACTAGCTATTAAAAATATACTTGCATACATGCATACATCTTTGGAAAGAAAAATATTTGTTTATTTTCTATATTTAAATTATTCTCATATTATGCTATTTTAATGCCAAGAAACAGGTTTAAATACTTTATATTTTACGCCCAAAAATATTTCAATAATTATTATCTTTGTTAATTTACACAATAACAAATTATTTAACACTGCAAATTAACAAAGCTTTTACAATATTTTGCCACAGAAAAGCCAAAAAAGATGTAAAAAAATATTTTAGTGCAATTTTAACATTTTTATTTATTTAATTTTTTTGTTTATGAATATTTGTTTTCTAACTTTCTTAGTTATAAGAGTTTGTGAATTAAAATTTCAGGATAGAAATAAGAAATGAGGATTCAATTCTGTATTATTTATACTGTATTTATTAAATTTAGTCATTTAGTCAAATCAGGTTTAAAAGAACACTATACATAGGTATATCCATAAAAAATTGTTACAAAAATTGGTAGAGGTTTTTCCTTATAAGTAGCCCCCTACAAAGTTTATTTCAAGAAATACTGAAAAATTTATTTACAAAATTTGTAGTATTTTTCTTGAATTTTAACATCTACCAATAAAACTCGCAATAAAACAAACAAATAACAATCGCAAAATGGCGAAATTCTATAAGTTTAGGGTTTTTTTATGGAACACCCTATATATTATTATATTTTCGAAAACCTTACAATTTTTTTATTTCAAAAATATATAAGTCTATATTTGGACTATCCGCTTTTCAGTTATTCAAAATCAAAAAAGGTGTAAAACATGATATTGTCTAGTCTTTAACCCTTGTGTTACTTACTAAGAATTTGCTGCTTATCCTACATCTTTATATAATATTATATTACGATATTTAAGAGAGTTTTCATGGGAAATGTAGATGTTTTGTTGTATCTCATTCATAATAATAGGTACTATCACAGGAACAATCTTTACTTTTACTATTTACCTTATTCATATAATTATCAACACTTTTGACGTAAGCATTATGTAATAATATGTATTTTTATTGAGAAATGGTTTTACGGTCCACGCTTTTTCTTTATGTGAATGAATGAGCTACTGGAATCGCCAGGACACCGGACACCCACTCTAAACAAATGCATGGGTGGCAATGTGATTAGTGTTGTTCGAAAAGCAATAATAGCTCGATTTTTATTTATGTTTATAAGTAATGGGCTTGTTACAACTAGATGAACTATTTGAGCCCGCACAGTAACAAATCAAGCCTAAAATATTCAGTAATCATCACAAGATCAAATAAAGTCACTTTTATTCATATTTTTAAGTGCTTTCTTATTTAGATTGAAATAACTCATGATTTAATATTTTCAGCCAGAAGAAATGGCATTTCGCAAGCAACTGTTGAGTTTAATGAAAATTGTTTATCTATTTCAGAGTTAAAATAATTCTTCTCTTTATAAACATTACTATTAAGAGATTGTGGGAGATATCATCCCTGAAAATAATTTTTTTCGTAATAAATAATAAAAACGTGTTTATTATTTTTGGGCCAGTATGGCCCTATACTTATACCTATATAACTTCATTTTAAAACTATATCATTTACTTCTATTGTGTTAAATTCAACGTCACCTTATATTGATCAATCAGATTTCCATCATTTTTTGTCGCTCGCTGAATCATTTAAAATGACATGCCCTGATATGGTTGTCAATTTACAAATGCAACAAAGTTAAGCATTAACATTGTTCGCTTGAATTGGCAGTTACCACGAAATCATACTATTTAATTTAAGTGCATGTTTTACACTTTTCATCTTGTTTGCTTCTTTCTCTCTCTCTGTTGCGTTATTTAATAATAAAAACGGAATTTCTAATTTTAAGCTTACTGTTGATTTTAATACAAATATATCTCTTAAATACCTGCCAATATTCGAATCAATCAAAGAAGAAATTTGAATAAATTTACAATTCCCATTAAATATGAGGCAGTAAGTAATATTAATAAATTGATCATAAAAATTATATAATATAAGTATTTTGCATTTTTAAACTGCAAGTCCTATTAAAATAAAATTTGTGAAAACAATAGGAATTTTATACCAAATGTTAATTTAAGGTTCACCCCTTTCTATTTATTCGTGTCTTAATTTAGAAAAATAAATTGATTTCGTCAAGGCACCGATAAAAAGACTTGATGACGATGAATAAATAACCGGTAAATTTTGTAAAATTGAAATAAAACGATAGAATTAACAAAATATTTACGATACTTTTGTTGGTATGTTCTATTAATGTTTACATATATTCTCCATTTTTAATTAAATAGTTTCCGTTATGATTTACATATTCTTCGCATGACTAAAAGTTCTCTTTTTTTCTATTATATTGCGTCGGTTCCTGAGGAGAAAGCGAGATGAAAACGAGGAAGCCCGTCAATATGGATTATTTCTCATTTATAAAATGGATTATTCGCCGATTATGTAAGGTAAGGAATTAATTTAAGTTGTCGGCCACTAAAACACAGGCACATAATTAGGAACATCGAAAAACTTTTGTATCTCAAGAGAATGGATGGCACGACAACTTTTTTTTTCAAATACATAATATCTAAATATAAACTTCCTGATGTATATTTATAACCAGTTATAATACCGCTATTTTGTAAAGGAATAGTCAAATTAACGAAGTGATTGGTTAAAGCAAACCGTTGGTTTTCATCGTACGGTACTGTTATAATTATACCAGTTTTATACTTTTTTGTTTGCCACACAAAAAGATATACTCCAAGATATATGAACTGTACCCTCTAGAGAAAAAGTCTGATTTGACTAGTATTTATTACTAAAGCATTTAGATATTTGTTTATTTTATGAGAGCCACAGTTCCGTGTTTTTAACAAGAGGCGTGGATTCATTCATAGGTCACGTGTGCTATTGAGATCCAACTCGTTGGTAGGCGTAGGCGTGGCTAGGTTCCACCAATGCCGTCGTCACAAAGAGGAGTGGTTTCGTTCCTGTGCTGACGCGCAGCCAGTCATGCGCCCTTAAAGTCGTTGTCATCAAGAGGTGTGGCTTCTTTCCGGAACTGCCGCGTATAAAACATGCGCACTGTGATTTCGGTAGTCGTACACTATACAGGGTGATTCACGAGGAAAGGGACAAAATGTTATGGTAGATAGAGTTCACTTAGGTGAATTAGAAATGACTATTGAAAAAAGCCTGAGCCTTTTCTTTATTGAACTACAAGGTGATTTATGAGTTTTGCCCAATACTTCTTAAGGCAATATCTTTTAAACTAATCACTAGAATCAGCTCGTATTGTGGGTGTATAGTATACTATTAATTGTCAATTTACATGCATAATCAAAGACAGAAAATTCCAGGGCCGGCTCAACTAATTTTTATTTTTAGGGCTCCTATGAAAAAATTCACACTGTGTACGTGATTTTTAATTCTAATACTGAATTATGAAACCACATACAAAAATGATCGAAAACATGTATTTTGTTGTTTTGCCACACTTTGGGCGAATTTTAAATAAACGATCAATTTTCGCCAAAATCGAAGGTCTGCACAAAATAAATTTATAAAATTACATTTTCCTCTCTTATTTAAACTAAAATATTTGTTATACAAAATTTTGTGATTTCATAGTTGATTAATATGAAATAAATAATCAAAAATAAATAATTTCAACATCAGATTAAGTAATTTTTATTTCTGAGGTTTCTGGTGAAAAAAATCAGTCTGTATACATTTTTCTCAAATTCTGATAATAAATTATGGAACTACATTAAAAGAAACCGCTGCCAATTATGAGATTAAGACTTCCTCACCGTGTGGTGGAGTTTATAACAAAAGTAATTTTTGACGTATTTTGTTTTTTGGCGCATTTTGTTTTTTTGTACGTATTTGGTTTTTTTGGCGTATTTTGTGTATTTCAACATTTGGACACTATATTATAATGAGTTGTACCTATATCAGATCCTATTTATAATCTTTCATCACGAATACATTTTTTTGTAAAATTAAAAGTAGTTTGTAAAATTAGAAGTAGAAATGTGGGGGTCCGGTAGACCCCATTCCAGTGGACCGATTTTGCTCATCAACGAACTTAATCTTGACCTCTAGAACGTGTGTACCAAATTTGAAAGCTTTATTTCAAAGCAAGAAAATTTTTGTGTATCGTCATAATTCGTCGAGAATCGTCCAGAAATGCAATAAAAATTTTCAAAAATTTTTTCACGAATACATATCCTCACTTTTGGTGAGGATTAGTGAGGAAGTAATTAACGAAATTGTTTATTTTTTTATCACAGTACATCAATAAACAGAACATTAATCCTGTCATTAGGAAAGCCGTAAGAAATTTAATTTTACGACAAAGAAAATGTAGGGAGGCAGAAGGTTTTTATTTTGAAAATAAGTTATAAGGTTTTATCGAGGGTTTTATGTTGTGTGAATTTGTTGTTTATAATGTTCTATTTATTGATGTATTATCGAGTGTATTATGATAAAAAAATAAATAATTTCGTTAATTTTCAAATGTAGTTCCACAATTTATTATTAGAATTTGAGAAAAATGTATACAGACTGATTTTTTACAGAAACCTCAGAAATAAAAATTACTTAATCTGATGTTGAAATTATTTATTTTTGATTATTTATTTCATATTAATCATACATGAAATCACAACATTTTGTATAACAAATGTTTTAGTTTGAATAAGAGAGAAAAATGTAATGTTATAAATTTATTTTGTGCATACCTTCGATTTTGGCGAATATTTATCGTTTATTTAAAATTCGCCCAAAGTGTGGCAAAACAACAAAATACATGTTTTCGATAATTTTTGTATGTAGTTTCATAATTCAGTATTAGAATTTAAAAATCACGTACACAGGGTGAATTTTTTCATAGGAGCCCTAAAAATAAAAATTAGTTGAGCCGGTCCTGGAATTTTCTGTCTTTGATTATGCATGTAAATTGACAATTAATAGTATACTATATACCCATAATACGAGCTGATTCTAGTTCGTTGGTTGGTTGGATATGGTTGGATTTGGATGGCTTTGGCGATATACCAATCAGCCAGACTTTGAGCTGATTCTAGTGATTAGTTTAAAAGATATTGCCTTAAGAAGTATTGGGCAAAACTCATAAATCACCCTGTAGATCAATAAAAAAAGGCTCAGGCTTTTTTTAATAGTCATTTCTATTCACCTAAGTGAACTCTATCTACCATAACATTTTGTCCCTTTCCTCGTGCATCACCCTGTATATCTGTTGTTGCTACTCAGGTTGGAACACTTTTATGGCCACGACTACACTAGTATACATGCTTAAATTGATATTATTATTTGCATACGTTTTGAACGTAATTATTTTTTTTTTCGTACGAGAATAATTTAAATACCTAATGTAAAATTTATAAAGCTAGCATTGACCTTTTACCGGTTTGTTTACTATATATTTGTGACGAACATATGCACTTTTCGAGCTGGAAATATGGAAAATTTAAAACATTAAATATTTAATTATTAATTTCCACAACACTCCCAAAAGGTTTTTTTAAATCTACAAGTGAGGGACGCAAATAGCATTGACGATATTAACTTTTGAAATTTCCACCTCAAGTTACCATAAATTTTATTCACGTGAAGAAATCCATTTTTTGCATATAGAGTTTAAAAACGTAAAAAATTATCTATTTTCAGTTATGGTTCATAAGATTTTTTTAAAACTACGTCGGACTGTCGAATTCCACCCTCGCTCTTCCGTTTTCACGCTTTACGCTTCTCTACTTGTGTAGTCAACGATTTAAAATTTCGTGTCTTGCAATTTTTGAACACGACTTACTGCTTGTTATTTGAGGAAACGTAGGTACAGATTAGACAAATCAAGACGACGAAAAAAAATCCGCACAATTAGTTAAAAAGAATAGTTGTAGGTTAGCCACGAAACTGAAATCTTTTTTCAGAGGGTCAAAAAAGTATCACAAATTTAGTGTAAAAAATGGTAGAGTAGCCTCGAAACTGTAAGTTGTGAAGATTCTTTCCAGAGGGATCGATAAAAACTCTTAAAATTAAACGGCAAGATTTTTCCAGAGAGAACGAAAAAATCACAAAATCGCACAGGTCGAAAAATTTATCCCAGAGGGATAGGAAACAAATTCTCGAACTGAGACGGCTTCAAAAATGAGAAAATTTTTTGAGATCAAAGAAAAATTACTCCAAAATATTTTTTAATTTTCATCGCCGTATACCACAAAGAAAAAAATTGTAATTTTTTACACTCGCTCAAAACTTTTCTTTCACAATTCTGTTTTCTATTTCTCATTTTCCCCAACCATAGTCTGGCCTGTCGGACTTGAAAGCCTCATTTCTTTGAACCTCTTCCTTCATCTAACCTTAACCAAAGACAATTGTCAAACTGTACGCCTCTCCTGAGATCTTCAGCCCCTATCCAACTAAATAACATTAATAAAATGTAATTTTATTCTATATTCCATATAACTTTTTAAGATACTTTAATACCACATTGATTTAAGCGTTCGGGCAGATCATTGTGAATACCTGTATCAAACATTTTAGGCAAATTTGAAAATCATCAACACATTTCTTATTACAATTTATGTTTTGAACTACTTCTTTAATTAAGCCAATAGGATCTGGTTTCCTTTTGAAAACTAAACTGTCTACGCAGAACTATTTATTAAGAATATGGGTTATAGTTACTTGTATTTCTTTGATTCCCAGCTTTAAAAACTGGAGTAACTACCAATGTTCTTCACAATGATGAAAATATTTGCCTTCAAATCAAGATATATTACATGTTTTAGAGTTTAATTAGTCAAACAAATATGTTTACAAAATAATTACCTTGTTTGATTTTAGACGTTTAATTAAATAAATGAATACAATTAATTATACCATTTTATATACTTATTATTAACATAATAATTATATTGTATTTTTAGTTTATGAATAATTGATATCATTTCGTTTTCTAATAACCCTGATAAAATTAGTACGCGAAATATATTAAATTATTTATATTATACTGATAAATAGTAGTAGGTAAATATTGTTTCTATTTTGAATAATTTAAACTAAAAAACTGATACCAACTGTAATTATATTGTCTTAACTGAGAATAATAATAGTTTAGAGATAACGAAATACAATATTTTTCTTCTCTTCCCTTTGGAATAATTTAGAAAATAATTTTTGTATTTTTGAAAAAAAAATATGCAAATATTTAAAAAAAAAATGTTCGGTTTATGTACACCACTTATTACAATATTTCATATTTCTAATGCCGGCGAGGCGTTTAAAAATTAACTCGCTCGAACATTCTAATGGTAATAAAAAATCAAACCTGTTGTGCATTATACAGATCCAATGCCAATCCCGTTAGCAATCCAAAGGTGAAAATCCAAAACATTGTAATTAGAAAAAGTACCGTTCTTCTTCGACACTAAAGTTTAGGTCTATCACAGGATACACTGCACCGAGATGTGCACTTGCGCGGCCAACTGGATGCTGTTAACTATTCGACGAAGACGCACCGTGTACAGGAGTAAGGCAGGTCACCAGGTCGCAAGGCTGTAATGGAGAAGGGAGGTAAGATCTCGTGCTGCTAACACTCCTACGACCCAAATATGAAGATGCGAATGTGTTGTATAGCGGCAGAACACCATCGTTATTTAACTGCACATTTTTAAAATGTGAGCAATTTCGTTCGTAGCGGATACTACTAAAAAAAGGGTACCTATTGTCCAGTTTATATAGACCACATTTTAGACAAGGTTATTGAAATAACACTAAAGGCGTATCTGCCTGTTTACTTGATAAATATTTTAATTGCTGTCAGTTCGGCTTTCGTACTAAATTAATGCTGAACAACTCTTGGTGTCCATAGAGTACTTGGTGGCGATGACCTTGAAGATGGTAAGCGCGTAGCTCTTACCTTATACGATCTTTCCAAGGCCTTCGACTTTGTCTTTCGCCATATCGCCCTATCCTGGTGGAGAAGTTAGGATCAGAGGCTTGCTTTTTGAATTATTCTATATCTGTTCCACATATAGGGTGCCTCAAGGCTTCGTGTTGGGTTCACTCTTGTTTACTTTGTATATTCCATTTGATGATGTTCAAGAAATGCGTTGCACATGCAGGCGATACACCTCTCCTGGTTTCAAATGCCATGACTGCAAATTTATTTCAGATGTTTGACCAAATCAAACAACTGGCCAAAAATTAGTTTAATTGCAATACTATGACTAAGTATGAACAATAATTCAAATTTTTGTTTTTCACCAATAGGAATACAGTACAGGGTATTTGTCTTGTGACACCCCATACCCCCCTCGTATGTTTATTAATCTTTTTCCAGAGAAAAGGAAACATACACCTTTGGCCTTTTTATGTGGTAGGACCCAAAATACGTCGTATTTGCAGCTTTTGCTTAGATTCTTTTTATAAAGTTTGATATTATTTAACTACTGTGAACTATTTTAATTTAGGTACCAGATTTATGCACTGTTAAATTTAAATCTGATATTTAAGTTTACGTTACTTGACCTTCTGAAAGAAAACGATTAATGAAAGAATACTCTCGAACTGGTTAAACTTGTTTATTTTATGTAAAGACAACTGTCACAATTAATGAATGTAGTGGCCTGGGCAGACGTGCAAGGGCAAAACTTTGCTACCTGCAGGGAGAAACTTCCCCTGGTATTCCGCTGTGTGCCCAGTGTCCACCAAACGATTGATAGGTAATACAAGTCTCGCTTCATAATTACCGGGCCATTGTCGCCGACAGTCTCACTATGAAATCGCTATGTTACATAAAATACGTTGAACAATGTGCTTACCTCAAAACCTTGCCGTAGCGAGGCAACTGCCCCTCTATTTGCTTCTATTATAAGTGTCTTTTTTTGTTCGATGTGTGCGTAAACAGAACCCTGAAATACGCTGAGACAACTGTCTCATAATCGTAGATTGAGATATTTGTATGTAAAACACAGCGACACATAATGAAAATGTACAGTTACTGTGGCCATAAATACATTACGGTATGCCACCGAATTATCACCAAAGGCCGCTCGTAGTTACCTCAAAGGGTCGGTCGGTAACAATCCAGATGGCATATTTAAAAAGCGTGCTTGAAGATTGTAAACCCATCCTTTCGCTCAGCGGTACCGAGCAAACAAAGGAGTATCCAAGGGATAAATATACTATTCTAAATGACGTTAATAATCGTTGCCATCGGCCCAGGCAGTTATAAAATTCCTTAAAACTGGGTTACTCGGTTATAGTCCAAATACAAAAGATATTTACAATTTGTTATGAAAAGCAATTACTAAAATATAGTACCACAAGGACGAGCGTTCTGCCCCGATTTATAAAGTCGTAATTTGTTATTTCTAGTTCGGAAAGTTAAATATTTGGTAACGAGTTATACTTGACATCCTCACACCTAGTCTTGGGACGACGGTGAGATTCAAAAGACTCTCTCTCCCGGTTTCCCTACTCGGCTTGTCGTCGGGACCCATGTAGCTGGACGCGAAGACGTCCACCTCTCCGCCACTTCGTAGTAACATACAATAAGCGTATGTGTGCCGGAGAAATGTATTTTACGCGGTTACGTAGACGTTGAACCGTATCGAGGGGAGTGTGACAGGCGTCGGTTAACGACAGCAGCTCGCCACACTGGAGGTTTAAGTCCGTCTCCTCGATATGGGTTTACGAAGGGTTGTGACAGGCGTCGGTACACGACAGCGGCTCGTCACGATGGAGTCTTAGGACAGTCTCCCTGATTGAGGTTTTGGGTCCGGTATTTATCTGATTTTGTCCTGTGACGTATTACATATCCTATATGCAAAAACAAAGATGCTAGGCGAACTCTCCGAGCGCTCCCGGTTCCAGATGTCGTATCCGGTACTTCGTCTAAGCGTTACGTAGTGACTATTTTCCTATGACCACCGGTCATAATCTGACCTGAGCTCGGCATTCCTAAACTATGCAAGACCCTATGATGGTCAACTTTTAACCTATTTCGACTCAACTAATGTAAAATATCACGTATTAGAAGTTAACGAAATCTCATAACTTGTACTGATTATGAAATAAAATAGGATAAATTTAGGAAAAATGCGCGTAATGAGGCAGCCCCGGGCTGGGGTGTCTCAGTCTTAATATATTAGGTGTTGTCTTGGATGATAGACTTATTGGTTCTGCCATTGACTCATTCATAAACTATCAAGTAGGTACTATGTTTTTCCATTAAAATATTTAGATGCGCAAACTTTAAAAACTTGTTTTTTTTTAATGACACAAGGATTAGAAACCGAAGGGACATTTCGCACGTTTAATGGTTCAGTAAATCTGTTTAAAATTCGTCAAGTATTGATCTCTATAAGGATCCTACACATATTTTTGAGGTAACAACTATGAATAAATCGGCAAATTTTATTAATAAAGGATTTTGGTTTTTTCTTATAAATCCAAAAAAAAAATTTTTAATTACTTTCGGTAAAGCAGTTGAGTGAGGAATTCCTTCATTTAACGGTAAAGCTAAGGCATTCCACTGCATAAATAACCTTCGACTAAATTAAGTTTTAATTTTAGCAGTTCAAATATTGATTCGCAATGAAAAAATTTATTCATTAGGAAACTGTTTGCTTCTTTATTTTTTATTATTTACTGTTAGTTGTAATCATACTATTTTTAAGTCCTTCCGTACTTCCATGGATATCTTGATGTCATGGAATGAATCATGACACGAAAATATATAACTTAATGCAAAATAAAATAAGAAAATTGGATTTAACAATATTTTTATATTTTACTTAATTAGAAAAAAATGCAGGTCCACTTCACCCTCTCAGAATATAGACGAAGAAATCGATAATAAATTTATAAATTATTAATATATGGACTTGTTTAAAAAATTATGTAAATGTAAAGTCTTCTTAAAATATGTTTTTATATCAAAAAGTCTATCGTATTAAATTAATGATTAATTAAATTAAAATACCATGGAATTGGAAATGATGATTTTCAGTGATAGTGATTTATTTAAGATTCTATGCAGTTATATTCCACTCTGTGAAACTCTTATACTCTATACGTTGCTTTAAAAATATTAATAAATTTAACCAATAAGCCTTCTAAACCTGTATTCTTCGAAGACAACCTTATGTATTTTGTGATTGGCTTAGCTTACTACTGACTTATCTATATATTTTTGCATAAACACATAGATAGCTTAGTCTTAGACGTAATAACAGTTTTATTGCATGTCGGAAAATACTTTAATTATAATGATTGAGTTTGGCATTCAAATGCTGAAATATTTATACAAGATGACGAACAAGTTACCAGTTATACAGGAATCTACAGATAATTAGTTTTATGTTCTAAATAATAATATTTTATACGTCGTCGGCACCATCATCTGGCACGCGGAAAATAATTAAATTGTACCTTGATGCATTCGAACACAATTTTTAATGCTACTAGTGACATTTTAACACCCACCATCTGTGAGCAAATTACTGAAATTCTTCAGATCTAAACTTTTGCAGAATTATTATTAGAACTATGCCTACTCAAAAATAAAATATTAGCTAAAAAGAGTGTGACACGTTGATTAATGTTTGAGATTTGTTATCGATTCTCTCGAAGTTATGGCCTTTTTTTTAGCATCCTACTTTATTTACAATTGGTATAATAATAATACACTAAGTAAGGATGGCGATCAGCGTTTTCGCGCGATACTTAAAAATTGAAATTAAAAATACCGTTTCAGACTATTTAGCGATTTCGTTAAAAAAAAACAAAAATTCAGGAGGATCATTACTACCATATAAACCATTTAAAACACTTTCCGAAAAACCGTAAAATACCCTATTATATTCAATTTAAATCGAATTGAAAACTAGTCATATTTGTTACTTATCGTACCTAATGCATTTGTAAAAAATATGCAAACGAATTTTATTGCTTTTTAGAGTTAGGGACGAAATGCCTAGTTGTGCACAAGCAAATTGCAGTAACTCTGCAAAAAAGGGCTTTTTAATGAAACGCTTCCCCAGTAAGGAGAAAAGAATGGTTTATCAAAATCAGATGATAATTGGAAACCGACAAATTATTCTTGTATTTACCTGAATTATTTGAAAATTTTGCCGCACATTTTTCATTTTTCGCAAAATCGACCAATTTGTTTATTTTTCAACATTCAAAGAGTAAAAATTGGGGCAGAAAATTCTCAAACAATTAATGGAGATAATGAAAACGAGGCGAGTCGACTGGAACAGACCCGTAGTTCGCTATATAATTTCGTTCGGGAGCCTTTCAAGTATGTATATAGATTTTAAATTCCGGTACATCGCTACACACTAAAATCCGTAATGATAAAAAGCGAGAGATAGTTTATTCTTCTAACAGAAGAATGAATTGGCTATATGACTGATGGTCGAGATGGTAGAGTACCTGCCTCTCACCCAAAAGTCCCGGGTTCGAATCCCGGTCGTGGCAATGGAAAATACTGTGAGAGGGATTTTTCCATTATACACGGATATTGGATGTTTGTCCCTTGTCTTTAAATGTGTAGCCCCCTCCCGCACAAGGCTCAGCCTTCTGGGATAAAGGGGGTCGTAATTACATGTGGTGTATTTATTTATTTATTATTTTATAATCTTCAGACCTTTTGAGCACGTTTGGAGTCGATTGAAATTCAGAATGGGAGGAGACTATAAGATCCAGTTGATAGCTAGAATTGGTGTCCTCTCTTATACTTTTCTAACGATATTTGTCGGTTTGCTAAATTTCTAAAACTCGCTTCGTGAAGAGAAAAACTTAAAAAAAACCATCAAGTAATTCGCCAAAATTATTTTCCAATTCCAATTTTTTTTTGTTTCAAAAAGTCGCAGCTGGAAATTTCCGACAATCGTTGACTTTATGGCACAATTCTTCATAATCAACAAAATTCTGTCTGGACTAATGAATTTGCAGAACGTTGAATGTTTACAATTAGTAAAATCTGTAAAACGAACAATTTGATATAACTTTCAAAAATGTTGCAAAAATGTGTTGCAAAAGTTATAAAATTCGAGCCTGTATTCCAGAAGATATGACCAAATGAACTGGACTTAAATTTTCAATTGAAACGTTTAATTTATTAATAATTTAAGTCGCACAAGTCTCTCAGGTTATTTTTTTATAAGTACTCCCTCCGCTTTTTATAATAGCTTCATAAGTAAAAGTAAACAAAAATGGGTTCTTTACATTGTCTGCATTTGAAACGTAGTTACCCAAATGTATTTTGATTATCTCATAATAAATAAATGCCGATGAGATTGTCTGGCAGATCCATGTTAATTGTTTAACGCTATGTATTGAGTATATTTTAGCACATTGCGAAGTAGAAAATAATCTTTCTCTGTTTATGATGGGTGATAAATACATAATATTTCTATATTTGGACACATTAATGTACTCTTTTTTACAAGCCTGAGAAAACAATTTTGTGTTTGTGTTAACTGTGCGGCAATGTTGAATGTTGATTAATAAAAAATCATTAATATCATGTATTGAACATTATCATGTTGAATTTATATTTTTTTGTCTTGGCATGATTTTATACAAGGCATTCCAAGAAACAATTGATTATATCGTTTAACTTGATGAAACTAAAGATTCGCTCCTGTAATGAAAATAATGTCTTGTTTTGAATCAATTTTGGTTAATAAAGATAAGTTAATAATTGCTAAATGCTAACCTAATCTAATCTAACCTTAACATTAAGTTGTAATGAATTTAAGTTTAAATTCCTTACAGCATTCGTATTTTCTATTTTTATTATTAATAAATCGCGCCACAATTCCGAGTAACCCTGTATGCGCATTGCGTTGGAACGGAACGCAAAAAGTGTCAACAAAAAAACAACAAGCGTTTAATTTATTGTTTCAGCTATAACGCTAAAGTAGGATAATAATATAATCTGATTAATAATTTTTTACCGTTTTATCGTAAATTTTGTTAGAATTCTTACCTAATAACCTGTGCTTTGCACGTGGTTTGAGTTATCGCCATTTTACCGTATTTTGTCTAGTTGTAGACGTATTTCTCGCTCAATTAATTAATAATTGAGGTATTATTCAGTAATTTAATTGGATAATTTATCGCTGTTATAAAAAAATTAGATTATCTTTTATTTCATAGAGAGAACGATTTCTGTGTGGATTTTTTTTTGTTATTAAATAACTCACGTCTCGGAGCGTTGCTGAATTCTTGATTCAACGGTTGGGAAAATCTACAATAGCTGTTGGATAGAGAAAGAATTTCCGGAACATTCAGGGTAAGTGATCTATTGTATTTTTTTATTAATTCATTAATTTGTTGTGCATTTACTTGTTCTGGGTGTGACAGAAATCCCTTTCGGGTTTTCCATCACCTTTGACATCAGAAGGCATTTATTTCGTTTTTCGTATCTAGAGATTATTATTTTTATATCGTTTATTTTTGGCATAATTTACAAAAGTATAAATTTTACTTGGTTTCGCGTTATTTTTTACCACATTGGCCTCATAGTTTTTATAATTGTTCGTAACGAAGGACCTTATCGCTTGTTTTGTTTAAATTTTCTTTACCGTTCCGCTGAAAATTTCAGATTTTTGCTGGAATATTGTTATTAAAATATTAATTTCAAAATATTTACTTTTCTCTCTTTTAGTCTGGCGATATCATTATATAATTTGTTAAATATTAAATACTTGAATATTTTAAGTTGATAATTGACGAAATTTTGTTTCTAAGTACATTATTGTTTTACCAATTATCTTGAATTTCATTGGGCATATTAAAAATTATAAGTTTTATGATTTACAGTTTTCTCGTGGTTTTCACCTCTAAGATATAAATTTCAACTATTTAGATTATCTGTTAAATTCACACAGCAGAATTTTTTACCTTCAATAAATTCTTGTGTTGAAATTTGAGTTATTTTTCGTATTATTTTGTCAGTACTTCATAAATTAGTAATTTGAGTCAGATATTATTTTAGTAAATATTATAATTTTACAAATTCTAATTTTTATGTCATTGTAACCATTATCTATTGTAACATTAGTGAACATTATTTTTTATTTGTTAAACTTCATTTAGTAAGTTAAATTGTTTGCAGTAATGTTTTTGTAATTTTTTATCTATCACCGGTTGAAATAAATTTCAACCTAGTTTCTCCCTCCTGGTTTCTTACTGCTGTATTTATTTCATGATAACATCTTGCTGGCTGGAAATCGACGCTAATTGGAAGAAGTCCGAGGTGAACATATATAATTCGGTGTTCCCGAAAATTCTTCATTGTGGTAGGAACCTGGGCACTCTGGATTGAGCAGGAGTGTGTAGACAGGCTTTCTCAACCATCCTCATCAACCTCGAGTACTCGCAGGATTCGTCTATCATTAGGAGAACCCCAACCATCGTCACTTCATCCCCGGCTATACGTAAGCTCAACTACTTTACCAGGATAATACAGTTACAGGGAGATTGGTCATAGAAACTTGTTTTATAATTTTTTTTTGTTTTTATTAAATTGTCACTATTTCTGTAAAGAATTTGTTTGATTAAAATTGTTAAATCTATATTTTTTTCTATCTCATCATTTTATGCTAATAAATACCTAACTGTGCATAGAGAATTTTTGTGTATTTTTATATAAAATACTCTGGCGCTCAACATTGTTAGTAATCAGATTTCAAGACTTAATAATAACGAAGTCACGATCCTCACTGTAGCTAGGTGGAGCTAATTGTTTAACTGCCACTCTAGAATTGGGGCCAATTCAACTCTGGAGTGTCGTTGCAAAGTTAAAGAAAATATAAGAAGCAAATAAACCTCCTCCTTTCTGAAATCTGTTGTATACTTGAACGCGATGTTGGTCGCCATATCTCAAGTCTAATGCAGCTTCTAAGACTCCACACAGTCCTGTTGTTGCGCCACTGGAATCGTCTGCAACATCTCTGCTGAGTAATTTTGTTTGTTCTTTGTTTTCTTCTTGACAACTCTTGTCCTGGTCTTCCAACATTTTTCTCTGATCTTCCAAAATTTTTCTCAGTTCATTCTTGTTGTTTTTACGTCGCCGTTCCTGCTCTGCTTTTTCTACTTGACATCGTTGGTTCCTGCTCTTTTTTTCTTTTTGACGTCTTCTTCCTTGTTCTTTTTTTTCTTCTTGGCGTTTCTTCTCCTGATCTTCCAAAATTTTTCTCCAGTCTTCCAAAATTTTTCTCCAATCTTCCAAAATTTTTCTCTAATCTTCCATAATTTTTCTCAGTTCAACCTTTGATTCTTTATGTGATCGTTCCTGTCTGCTTTTTGCTCTTCTCTGCAATGCTGAACTACCACTTAGGGTGCAACTTAGAAACTGTCATGATAAGGCATATTACAGACTTCTGTAAATTGGGTGTAAATTTATCGCAATATGGATAATTCATTACCAGGAGGGACTAAATAGGGACGCTGCATGCAACTTTACATTAGCTTACTATTGCCTTTGGTAGGGGTACTTCTGCAAATACCATATCTACATATTTTGCTGTATTTATTTTAAATATGCAAATAAGAAACAGATGTACTAATATTGCCGAAATTAAAACGTAGGTATTATATATTACGCTAAAAAATTACCTTACGAATCAATGTACGTACATACCTACCGTATTTTCCAATTTTTTTTTTTTTGGTATTCCCATAGCGTTTCAGATAACGTGTTAAAATTTTAGTGACTGGCGTTCAACTAATGATTAATGTAAATATGTATAACAAAATAAACAACTTACGTGGTAATAGCATCTGCCTATTTGAGTAGACGAAACTACGGAATTTAAATCCTTTTTGTAAATAATAATAAAAGACATTTTTAATAGATAGTACTGAAGACTGAAAGGAAGCAATGAAACATAAAATAAACTTTATCTGTCAATTTTCTCTCTATATTTCAGCACCTTTGATGAAAATTGTAATTTTTCCTGTTTATGTAGTGCAGGTAAATTATTATTTACAAAATATCAAATAGAATAACACTGTTTATGTTCAATTGGCTGATTGGCTGGCGAATGTTAATTGGTGGTAAGCAAATGTAGCATATCATTTACTTTTACAACCATCCTTAGAGACATTTTACGAGACGTGTTGTTTACATGTGTTAGTAATTTAATTTAAATATGCAAAACGTACAAGTTATATATTTTTTGCATTGCTTCTTCCTGTAGAATTAAATGATGCTCATCAATGCCGCAGATCTACTAAAGAATGCTATTTTATTTTGCATGATTATCATACTAGATAACGAATAGCATTTCGTTATTTCATATTCCCCTCATTTAAATAAATTAAAATTTAGCGGAGTGTACGCAAACGTAAATAAATAAATATTTTAATTAAATTAGTACGCTAATGCATACTGAAACAATTTTAATTAATCTTAAGTTACACACACACACAATTTAACATCTCTAATTTAATAGTTAATCTTATGTTTTCTAGAGGTGTATTTAATTTTCGAGGGTCTGCCTACATCTCATTTTATATTAGTCATTCTTATTCTTGCTAAATACTGCAAATATAGTTTCTAGATAATTGGTGACATAAATAAATTATATCCAGCGGTGTCATAAATAAATAGTGGAGGGAAATTAGGATTTTAAAGTGATGTAATCGGGAAGTTGAATTTTTTGTATTTTGTTTTATACATTCAAATGAGTCGAAAACCGAAAGAATTAGCAAAATCGGGCTGGGGCTTCGCGAGAAAAGCGCATAAAAGTGCATTTTTGATGCATTTCGAGTGCATCGCTACACTGTTTTTTAAATATCTCCTGCTCTACTGGTCGTAGAAAAATTTTAAAAAAACAAAATACTCGTAAATGTATAGCCTACATTAAAAGTACATCCTAACCTCAAAAAATCCAAGTTGCTCAGTTTATTTTTTTTTTACTAATAATGCAATAAGAGGGGTAAAAACCTTCTGATCTTTACGAAAATTGGAGAAAATATGTATTTTCATGCTGTAAATACGTGATTAAATTACAAAAATATATATGTATTTTTACGGTCACAATTGAACATTTTCGAAAAAAATTAAAACGCTTGCCATTTAATGCAAAATGGTCGTAGGGTAAACTTTTTTTTTAAAGAGTAGGTCTTTTTATGTACTTTTTTGTGAACATATATCTACCAGAATCTGTTTATCAAGTTAAAATGTCGTTTTTTTAATTAAAAAAAGAAAAATAATTTAATTCACTTTTTGACATTTTTTCATATATACCGGATCTTTTATGCCAGATTTTCATATAAGTTTTGTATAAAACGAAATTCAATTCATTAAAAGAGCTTGCGTAAGGTGTATTATTATATTTACCTACTTTTTTTTATTATACATATACATATAAAATACAAAGTATATGTATATTAGCTTTAGTATTTAGTCTTTCTTTTTTTATCATAATTTGAGTCATTTAAATCACTATTTTCACTTGCATCATACATTAGAATCATAAATATCTTGTTCTATTTCACAAAGTGGTTTGCACATGCTAGAATCCAAAATTTGCGTATACGATTCACTTGAATCAGTTTCTTGTAACGTTTGTGGTAAACTTCCGTTAATATTCGAGGTGAAATATTTTCAAACGCATGCATTATTCTCTCCCGCATATTTATCTCGGTTGTCGGCGGCTCGTTGTATACGATATCCTTGATATAATCCAATAAGAAAAAAAAAACAGTTTTAAAAAAATTTAAAATCGCACCAAAAAATTCATTAAAATCTGTCTTTATTTTCTCCATTTCCGAAGACACTTGAGGTGAGGTGAGGTATTTTGGCGTTAGGCATGGTCGCCCCTTCGCCACAAAAGAACCGAAGACACTTTGAACATTTAATGTAGTTGTAGTTTAATGTACAGGGTCATCACGTGAAAATGTTAGATTCTGCTGTAACTTTGTTGCTTTTGAATTTATCGGAAAAGTAAAAATTGCTTTACTGACTAACTTTTTGCCAGGAATACAAATTTTTATAGAAAAAAACAATTGAGCATCGCATTACAGAGATATAGCTATCGACATTATTTTTTCTTATGTATCACCCTGTATATGATTACAACTTTTGATTCTTCGTTTTTTTCCTAATTTCATCGATATAAACATGTAAGCTATTATCTTTTATTTTTTGCGAGATATAGATAATTACATAATTTAAATTACAACAATTATTATATAATTATTTTTTATAGATACTGTTCAAACTGCCTCCCTTGATTTTCTACACCTAACCTATATCTTTTTTCCAAATTATCTATATTTCGTAAAAAATAAAAGGTAATAGTTTACATGTTTATATTGATGAAATCAGGAAAAAATGAAGAATCGAACGATATAATAATATAGGGTGTTACATAAGAAAAAACAAAGTTGATAGCTGTATCTCTGTAATGCGATGCTCGATTGTTTTTCTCTATAAAAATTTGAATTCCTGGTAAAAAAATAATCACTAAAGCCGTTTTTACTTTTACGATAAATTAAAAAACAACAAAGTTACAGTAGAATCTAACAATTTCACGTGATGACCCTGTACTGTTGTTTTATTAAAATTTTCTTTAAATGAAAGTCGTTCTATCAGCCCATGTTTAATATTTGCCAATTATCTCAAAAACGGATAGAAATTCCTATACAAAAAATGTTTTCATCAAATTCTGCATATTACTACGTAAAAATATACAGGGTGTTCCATTTGAAAAAACTGAGATAAATCAATTTAAAATACTCGGAATTTGAATTTATTTTTCGAGTGCCCTGTACATGATGGAACACCAACAATTTTACATACGGTATCCTACGACCTTTATCAAATAGTTTTGAACCTTGTTTTGTTTTCAAATCTCCGTTCGGAAAAATGGAGAGCGTTTTTGTTTAGCGATGTAAATTGCTTTATATACTTCATTTTTAATTTTTTACTTCCAAGTGAAGCATGAATGTTCTCATATTTTAGGTGTGAATGAGGAACATTAAGTCCGTCTGAAATATGGTAAAATATATATAGGGTGTTTCATTTAAAAAAACTTGCCTGACAGGCGTCACAATTTTTTGTGACACCCTGGACGTTCGAAAATATTTTCCTGCGGTGCTCCTTCACATTTAGTTAAGAACTGTACTCGAATGAATTTCCTAACTTGTATGGTATAGGAGCTATGGAAGCCCGACGCACTGTTGCAGGACCCTGTATACTTTGTATTTTATATGTATAGTAAAACAAAAGTAAATATAATAATACACCTTACGAAAGCTCTTTTAATAACCATTCGATAGCGTCAAACAAAGTTGCCCTTAAACATTTATCCTTTTCAAATAATTTTAATAATAAATAATTTTAACTGTAGCATAATCTTCGTAATTTAATTGAATTTCGTTTTATACAAAATCTGGCATAAGAGATATGAGAAAATGTCCAAAAAGTTAAATTATCCTTTTTTTTCGATTAAAAAAAAACGACATTTCAACTTGATAAACAGATTCTGGTATATGTTAACAAAGAAGTACATAAAGAGGCCTACTTACTCTTTAAAGAAAAGTTTACCCTACGACCATTTTGCATTAAATGGCGAGCGTTTTAATTTTTCTTAAAAATGTTCAATTGTGACCGTAAAAATATTTTTTTTTAAATTTTAATTCAATCACAGCATGAAAATACATATTTTCTCCAATTTTCGTAAAGATCAGAAAATTTTTACCCCACTTATTGCATTATTAGTAAAAAAAAAATTGAGATGCTTGGATTTTTTTAGGTTAGGATGCATTTTTAATGCAACTATACCTCAACAGTTTGATAGGCTATTCATTTACGAGTATTTTGGTTTTTTTTTAATTTTTCTACGATCAATAGAGCCGGAGATATTTAAAAAATAGTGTAGCGATGTACTCGATATGCATCAAAAATGCACTTTTATGCGCTTTTCTCGCGAAGCCCCAGCCCGATTTTGCAAATTTTTCAGTTTTCGACTCATTTGCATGTATAAAACAAAAACAAAAGAAAATCAACTTCCCGATTACATCATTTTAAAATTCTAATTTCCCTCTACTAAAAACAAAATTAAAATCTATAGCAATAATCAGAAATGAAGTCCAGAGCAGTTTCAAGAAAATGTCGGTGTTTTCTCTATGAATTCCTCTATATATAACCAAGAAACAAGAGTGTAAGGTTCATGGTACTATACAATAATATAGACATTAAAAATATCTGATTAGAGAAACTGGAGAAACGACGAAATTGAAACGATCACGTCTAGTACGATCTAGTATTGTGTTCATAGCCCTTAAAACAGGCCCTTATTGACCAATGTCGTTGTAATTTAATTCTCACTGTTTTTACTATTTATTTTCACAAAGATTTTTAGACCCTTAGTTTTAAAAACAGAAATAAGACCCTTTTCCGAAATGACACCAAATTTATTTACTAATTTAATTTTTAAATTTATCAATCATATTAGCTAAGATATTTTAAGCAGACGAAACTATTATTTAGAAATGAGGAATAACGATACTATAAATTGCCACGAGGAAGCAATTATTATAGACAAAAACGAGTTTTCGGTAATTATTGACATTGTTTTATAATGAACTCACTGAAATATTTATATCCAAATTTTACTCCAATACGACTGGATGATATAAGCATTGATGATCACTAAATACTGAAACGTAGTTGCTTAATTGTTATGATCATAATATCATGAACTGCTTCGAAATGAACTTCCCGGAGAATCGCCTTGAAGTTTCACGTAATTTCGTCTTTTGATTTACTGAATTTTATTACGCTTTAGAGACTATTTGAGGCAGTTCGCAAAGTTTCATATGTTACAAAATTAATAATTATTTATAGTCTCAATTTTCTCATCCATTTTTGTAGACCGTGACTTCAGTGATCAGGAAATTAGCAGGAACGGTAAAAAAATTGAATCTGTACCTAATCAGGCACGCGCTATGGCTCATATATTTATTTTACTTTTTGTTTGTGTTATTAAATAATTTAATCGTTGGCAGCCTCTGCAATAAAAAATTTTAAGGGTTTTAGAACCATTTTTTAAATTCAAGATGGTGATGCTGTTAAATCAGTTGGACATTGGTTCTTAAGGCATGTTGCCTTACATGAAGTGTTAGAAAATAATGTCCTGGTACAACTTTGGTATGTAAAAGAGGAAAGGGAGCTACTCATGTTTTTTCAGTATTGCTGCTGATTCATGAAATTGTAACCTTCCAAGATCCAAAATCAACTGTTGGATTTTCAGTTGCACCTAGTATGAACAGAGAAAATTACCGTTCACTTTTAAATATTTTGAATCAATAAAATAAATATTTAACCGAGGCTTATGGGCTTTCCCTAAACGGCAATAAGAACTTGTTAGTTAAATGTTAAATACCAAGAATCCTTTATAAGAAAGTAGTGGGCAGGCAAGTATTGAAATTTTAAGTACACACTTAGATACATCTCTTCATTAGACATACTTTGTATTTCATTATGTAACTACATGCATTAAGCACTACCTAAATCGTATGTCACTTATTTGAACCTACTGCGATTCCAGTTTTGGTGACATAAATCATCTATTTTTTAATGAGCGTTGCAAAAGAAAAACAATAAATAACGATTAGAACTAGTATTGCAAAATGTAGCATTTAACCGTTCTTAATATATTTTTTGTAATACAATATTAACAATAAGGTATACAGGCACAGGGTGGTAATTTTAAGTAGGCCACTTCAAATATCTCGGTTGTTACGATCGTAGAAAAAAAATTTCGTATATAAAAAGGGCATTTTAATGGGCAATTTTATGATTGAAACAAAATTCATACACATGGCCTATTTGACATTATCGACTAAAACCTATTTGGTAGGTCGAGCTACAAAATTCTACTTTATTTAATAAAACTCCTTAGAAACATCGTTGAGAAAGAGTGCCAATGTTAATATGCCCTTCCCGATCCCAAATTACTTGTAAAAAATAGACTCTAAATAATTTATCATTAAACTTATAATTTTGTCGAGTATTTTGACTAAAACGGAGTGTCCAATAAGTTGATAAATTTAGGAAACACCTTTTTAGCTAATTAATTAAAATGCATGTAGACGTTCCAATATTAACTTATTTTATTTTATAGATTTTAACACCATCTACCCACCAGGTATTTTCGTAGACCCATCTTTCTGGCTTTAGACGTGCATTCTCATTTCTGCATAATGTGCGGGGTTAAAAGGTTAAATTTCTCGCAAGATATTTGGTAAACAACTAGTCATTTCCAACGGCCACTAACTTATTTTGTCACCAACATAATGCAGTATTTTTCAAGATAATAAATTACATTTTTTAATGTTAAGCAACGTCATTTGTGGGGACATAATTAGGTATTTTTTAATTAACAATTTGCACATTTCTGTAATGAACCGTCCATCCTTCTTAGTAATAATAATAATACTAAAGGTAAATTATATCTATTATATAGGTATAGCTGTTAAATTTTATAGGCTGTGAATTTCATTCGGTCATAGTCTAATAATAGAAATATTTTAAAAGTAGCTTATTAAAGTAATTGATAAAAATAATAATTTTAATTAATTACATGTTTATACCAGTTGAGAAGGAATAAATGAACTTTCGATTTGTTGATGCTAATGATGAAAATATCAATATTTAAAAAACAAAAGGAAACAAGTATAGCATAATCAATAGGTTTATACGCATCTAATAAATGTTACTCTACTTAATACCGAAATATAAAAAAACATAACCAACAGGACATTTTTAATCCTGTGGAAATATGACTGAATTTTGTGGTAAGTTAAATATTTTTCAATTTCAATATTCTTGCTTTACGTTATGAATTATTTAATTTAATTCAACTGAACCTCTGGCATGTGGTATGTAATAACTAATAACAGACTATATTGGAGATGGGTGAAAGAGATTGGTGGAAATTTACTTCTAGGCCTGTAGAATTAGACGATGTGAACGGGAATCTGTAACTAATTCGTTTCAGATAGCCGTAGGTAAAAAACAGGTGTATTTAGTTATAAGGAATATACCTCTGCGATTCCTCCCAAATCAAATAAACAGAACATTGTTTATAAGTCACTTTTATGTGAAAAAATCATGAAATTTGGAGTTTTTTAAAAATTGCAGTAAGACTGCAGTAGATTAATTTTTTGAATGTTTCTGTTTACTAGGTAATTCCAAGCCGGTTAATTTAAGCCCCGGTTGATTTCATTTCATTGATTATTTATTTAAATAATTGCCGAAAACCATCGAAATTTTCGAAAATTTCAAGCATTTTTTACTCTGAAAGGAAAAATGCTAGACTCTTGGAACTTTGGTGGAATATGTGTCTCACTACCCTCAACTTCCAAAAAAAAATTCGTTTTAAAATGTTTATTAGTTTTCGAGAAATTCTATTTGTTTATTAAAAACGTCCCAAATGTTTAATGAGAAATTGACCTATTAACGTTATCAAAAATAATTCAACCATAGCTCATTTTTTTCGTCAAGACGTCAATTTTACGAATCTGTTATGGGCGTATCGATTTTCAATAATTTTGACCGTCAACATGGCGTTAACAACATTGCTACTTTTCGGAGCAGCGTTTTTTGCAAATAACTTTACAACAAATGAACGTATCTGCACAAATCTTCCATATTTGAGTTGCTGGTATTTTTCTACAAATTTGTAAAAAAAAATTATTGCTCTGGGACATGTAGGAGCCGAGATAATTTTTTAAATTGTTTAATGCGCCAAACGTTTATTTATTAATATTTATGGCCAAAATTGAAACTGGTTGTTAATAAGATCTTGAATTTTGTGAATTCATCAAGTCCTATTGAAAACGGGCCCTTTTTGAGGTCAAAATATAATTTTTAATAAGTGATTTTAGAGCGTCTTCAATTTGTTTGGCTCAAAGGACAGGTGAATTTTTTATCAAACGATTTTCAAATTGGGGTACCGAGAAAAATTCGTCATATCTCCGTTATTTTCCGGCCAATTTCGACGTTTTTTTTTTTTAATTTGGGGTAGCTCACGAAAATAATACCAATGGGCACATTTGCAATATCCAAATAATAAACAAATAATTGTTATAAACAATTTTTTTTTTTTTTATTTTTCCTTTTTTGGGCTTATGCAACTTATAATGTGCTAATGTATTAAATGTAAATTTATAAAGATTATATAATGGTAACAATGCTGTAACATCGTGTATTGTTTGATGGAGAAATAGTTTGTGCATACATTGTTACCATTACATAATCTTTATAAATTTATATTTAATACATTAGCACATTATAAGTTGCATAAGCCCAAAAAAGGAAAAATAAAAAAAAAAAAATTGTTTATAACAATTATATGTTTATTATTTGGATATTGCAAATGTGCCCATTGTTATTATTTTCGTGAGCTACCCCAAATTAAAAAAAAAAACGTCGAAATTGGCCGGAAAATAACGGAGATATGACGAATTTTTCTCGCTACCCCAATTTGAAAATCGTTTGATAAAAAATTCACCTGTCCTTTGAGCCAAACAAATTGAGGACGCTCTAAAATCACTTATTAAAAATTATATTTTGACTTCAAAAAGGGCCCGCTTTCAATAGGACTTGATGAATTCATAAAATTCAAGATCTTATTAACAACCAGTTTCAATTTTGGCCATAAATATTAATAAATAAACGTTTGGCGCATTAAACAATTTAAAAAATTATCTCGGCTCCTACATGTCCAAGAGCAACAATTTTTTTTTTATAAATTTGTAGAAAAATACCAGCAACTCAAATATGAAAGATTTGTGCAGATACGTTCATTTGTTGTAAAGTTATTTGCAAAAAACGGTGCTCCGAAAAGTAGCAATGTTGTTAACGCCATTTTGGCGCTCAAAATTATTGAAAATCGATACGCCCATAACAGATTCGTAAAATTGACGTCTTGACGAAAAAAATGAGCTGTGGTTGAATTATTTTTGATAACGTTAATAGGTCAATTTTTCATTAAACATTTGGGACGTTTTTAATAAACAAATAGAATTTCTCGAAAACTAATAAACATTTTAAAACGAAATTATTTTTGTAAGTTGAGGGTAATGAGACACATATTCCACCAAAGTTTCAAGAGTCTAGCATTTTTCCTTTCAGAGTAAAAAATGCTTGAAATTTTCGAAAATTTCGATGGTATTCGGCAATTATTTAAATAAATAATCAATGAAATGAAATCAACCGGGGCTTAAATTAACCGGCTTGGAATTACCTAGTAAACAGAAACATTCAAAAAAATTGATCTACTGCAGTCTTACTGCAATTTTTAAAAAACTCCAAATTTCATGATTTTTTCACATACAAGTGACTTATAAACAATGTTCTGTTTATTTGATTTGGGAGGAATCGCAGAGGTATATTCCTTATAACTAAATACACCTGTTTTTACCTACGGCTATCTGAAACGAATTAGTTACACCGTTTTTTCTATTTCTGCAGGCCTATTTTTATTGTTTCTCTTTTTGATCACAATTTTAGGAAAGTATTGACGCTCTTCTATTTTTTGTACACCTTAATTAAATCAACTGAGTTGAATAAAATAAATAATTTTATTCAACTATTAAAACAATGTTTTTGTTCCGAAGATTAGTAAGTGATAAAAAATAATTAGTACTATCCAATAGTTACGGAAATTATGAATAAATAATTTTATAATTAAAGAATCAAATAAACATACTGAATTATGACATTTATCACATTCACTGAATGCGGTTGTGATTACTAATTGTCATTATGCACCAACATAACACATTTTCTAATTATAAGTGTTATCTTGTTAATTATCTGCAGATATATACATATATTAGCATCATTACTATTTATTTATATTCAATTGTTCGCGATATTATGTAGGTATTAATTGTACGCATAACAAAGATGTTTCCTATTAAAAAAACCAAGGTTGAACTAATTTAAGTATAATAGCTGCTGTAGTAGCAGAATATAGTAATGTCAGAAAAAAATATTTTTTGAGGTTCCTAAATGAACATAATTTAGAATAATAGTATAATAAGTGTCAGCAAATGTTCGTGGGAATAATTAAGAATAAGCAATATAACAATTTAGAACGGATATGATGTGACATATCAATATTCATGATGCCATTTGGGAAAAAAACAAAACATCAAAGAACAAAAATAAGTATAATAACAATTATTACCACTGAAGTTTATTGAGCGGATAATTTCAGAGCATTTGTTCATGTCCGAAAGCCTGAAAGCGAAGGTTGTTTAACGCCGTGCGAACTTAATTTGAATTTTCCAAGTTACTTAACACTTAATACGTAGAAAGATCCTTCAGAGATAATGGCAAAGGAATTAAGAGGAAATTAAAATATCGATTGTTTTATATTAATATTACAAAAATCTGGGAATTATCTCTATACATAAATTGAATAATAATAATAATTCTCGTACTAGTGATAAATAGGAATGTTCACTATTTTTTAATTGTAATAAAAAATGATAGTTCTAAGGCCACAAAAACACGTAGTAACCATTAAAACGCCTAAAAATCTTTTTCTCGTAAAAATAAACTAAAAATAAAATCGCCGAAACGAACGAGGCTAGCAAACGATCCCTGCAGCGAGACTAGCGCGTGTGATGTCATAATGCGTAAGGGACCACTGATGGCGAAACTCGTTTACCTGCTTGCTATCATATTCTTTGTTTTGGTATTCATTTATATGCGTTTTTGTTAAGATGGAAGACTCAAACAGTGTGAAAGTTAGTAGGAGAAAGTGGTGTTTTGTTCCTGGATGTACAAATACATCAATAAATAACCCGAAAAAGGTTTTTATATGTGTACCAAATAATTTGCAAAGAAAAAAGCGGTGGTTTAGTGCAGCTAGATGAGGGCTTAAAGAGGTTTCAATTCCAATGCCAAAGTAGCTTCAAATGAGCTAGAAAAAAAAAGATTTCTGAAATTTTTGATTCATATTAAAGTCGAGTTATAAAACGTGTTAGAGATTTTAAAATTTTAGGTCCCCATATACATATCTGTTAGTTTAGACTTGGTTCCAAAACTTGATTACATTATGTTTATAGCTTGTGCAAGAATAAATTTACAAAAACCAATTTTGTGAGGCACCCTGTATACTATTGAATATGGTAGCAAGAAAATTCATAGAATACCCTAAAACTTTTGTATATATTTTTTTTATTATCTTAAAAAATAACGAAGTTAAGAGGGGGTTCCATTTATAACCAATAACCATGTACACACACGTTTCTATTTGTTATTTCACATGTTGTTTCGTATGTTTTGCGACATCGGTCATCGGTCGGTCGAATGGTAAGCGTGTTCTGCCACAGTTCACAAAACAACACTTCATGCCTAAGCGATCGAAACGCGCGGTATCGTTCCCGATACTAAATAATTTTACTTATCTTTCGCTAGAATACTCCGATTGTAAAAATTCTTTCACCAAAATTAAATTTGAACTTTCTACTACAATGCCGCTCACATAACCGATATAGTATCTCTAGAAATAGAAAAAGTACCTCGATGCTACATTTTTCTCTACAATATTTCTGCACCCCCGCGTACTTTATTTTTTTCTTGGAAGATCAATAATTAAAATACTATTTTAACTCTGCTATCGTAGTCGCCATACATCATATAACCTCCGTCTAAAATTTGATCCCTGTAGGTTTGATAGTTTTGGAGATAGCACGAGTTATATCTGAAAAATTTTATATATCGCGTATCCCCGAAAAGGGGTGAAAAATTAATATAGGGGATGAACGCAAGCTCATATTGCAAATCGCCCTCCGGAAATGGATTCGGCAGAAAATTTTACATAACATGGATCGACCTAATTTTAAAAGTATGTCCAAAAGTTACATAGCAACAGAGAAATAAGCGGAATTTAGTTCACTGGATCCCTGACTATAACTACTCATTCTCGCGCGCTTACCTATTACGCATAGTGACGTCGGATAGCGTTTCGCGCATTTAAACGAATATTGATATTTCTTTTGGGTTTTTTCCATAGAATGGATTTATCGATTTTTGTAAAACTTTGAAGATGTAATTATGAGACTATTTTTAATTATTTTATGATGTTTAAACAAGATTTCACTTTTTTGTGAACATCCCTATTATAATAATAATAATATTTATACAGTAGCATGAGACATACAAATGGAAAAATCGAGTACGACGAAGACAAAATCGTTATGCACACGTATTAAAAGAAAACGATAAAATTGTGAATGAAATGCAAACAACACTTTTGCCCATTCAGTAATGCGTTACTACAATAACAAGTGTTACAAATCTATGAATGCACCTATTGAATTGCACAAAATCGGAAAACTAACGAAGTCTTAGAGGTTCCTCTGTTGGTGATTCTGAAGCATCGTTTGATTAATTATTTCACTCAAGGTATAAACCGTCCTCTAAAACACACGTTATTTTAAAATAAACCGAAACTACTACTTCTGACGGTTATAAAAATTATTTATTGTAGAATTATTGATTTATACTATTTTGAATCATATAACGGAATATGTTTAAAAATACTTTTCAATTTTCGAGAGTTTAAGTGACATCATACTCTTGTAAACTATTGATTCGCAGGTTATAAATAATTTTTTATTTTGTACAGTTAATTTGATGTTCCTTTGAGTTAAGTTTTTTTGGTTTATTTACTATTTAAATTAGTATATGTGTGTTTAAGTGTAAGCAATAAGATATTGGTAGATGTATAAATATATGTTCATACTTGAACCGAAGTGGATAACCAAGAATTTCTTACAAAAACAAACATTTTCGTTTGACATTTTTTTAAATTACATTTCTTGTTTTGGAATAAAAACAATCGTATAGATTTTTGTTTTCGTCATCACGCAATAAAAAATATTAAGTATACCAATATATATATTCAGAGTTCCGCATAACTGCTGTTTTAGGAGGACATCAATGTCATCAATGGAAAAGTATTTTAAATCTTAGATTCTCTACACGCAATTAATGCTAAATCATTATTTTCACATCCTCCCGCGTTATGAAATAATCAAATATTGGTAGCTACTTTTTTGCATGTATACCAAATTGAAATGTAAATCAAATTTTAATTAAAAATTGAATAATTTCCTCTGCTTTCATATTATGCACATTACACACCTAATAATTATTTATAAATGAATATTTAAGACAGGATAATGAATACAATCAACTCATTATTCATTTCGCACTGGATAGTGAATTAAAATAGCCAGTCATCACTGAGCCACTTTCAAGATGAAATGTTTTAACTATTATTTTTTGCTACAAACGACAAGTTTAACCTTTGATTTTTATTACATAATCTTATACGCAAAAAAATAATCGATGGGAGAAAACAACTAGTTCCGCAAATGAAAAAGACAAGAAGAAAAAGGCTTAATTCAATATACGTATCAGATATAATAAGTAATAAGTTAGTTGTAAACAATGAATTATATGGACCAACAGACTCAACAGAAACAGAAGGAGGGAAAGTAGGAAGAACAAACGAAAATAGTGAGACAAGGACTTACAACAAGAGAACTGCCAGCATTATATCCCAGAAGAGGATATAGGTATAGATCCGAAGAATAAATAAGAAACATAATCAGAATAAAAACTACAAACTAATGAAGCAAGATATACACTCCAAAAATTACGACGAGAGAAAGCTATATAAATAGAAAAGAAAACTATAATAATGGGAGAGGACTCTACGAAGAAGGGGCACAGAAGAATCTTGAAAAGGAAGCCAAAAGATACAAAATGGTTTGATAACCTTGCAGGAAACGCACGTAAATGAAACAGGAATAACAGAATTAGAAGACTATATTCTTCTCAAAAATGGTGTAGAAACAAGGAAATGCAGAAGGCACGTGGACATAACAGCGAGAAACATCAAATATGCGGGAGAAGCAATGAAAAATAGAATAAAGAACTAATAGTAAACATCTGGAAAAGAGAAGAAATTCCAACAGTGGAAAAATGTTACGATCGTCCTGATTTTGAAGAAAGGAGACGTTCACGATAAAGGAAATAGCAACGTGTTATGAGTACAAAAGTATTGTTCGTCGGACGTCGGTTTCAGGAAAGCTTATGACTTTGTAGACACATCAGGATGCTACAAAAGTTGAAGGAATTTAATATATTAGCCAAATTAATCAAATTGCTCAAAATGACATTGGAAGGAACATCAACATCAGGTAGGATTCAGATCAACAGAAGAATTTAAAATAGGAACAGGGCTCAGCCAGGGTTCCATTATCAGTCCTCATATTCAACGTACGTAGTTCTGGAAAAAATATTAAGAGATGGAAAGCTGAATAGAGAAGAAACAGTACTAAATAAAAGCCACCAACTCATGCTGACGATGTGACTACACTGGCAAGGAATTTGAAAGAACTAGGAAAAATCACAAATCACAAGCAAAATGGCAGAAGCAGCACAAAAAATTGAAAAACGAAGATAAGACCAAGTTAATGAGATAGGACAACAAAAAACAAAAGACTGGCTAGGGTACCTGCTTGTCTACCTGGGGTCACTACTCACGAACCGTAGCCAAATGCATATTATTTGGAAGTCTTAATACGAAAATCTTTTTTTATTAAGCTTGTTACTTTGCCATTGATTTCATTTAAAACCCGAAAATTTTAGTTTATTAAATTATAATTTTTATTATTTTTTTAATTAAAATATATTGTTTATAAAAAATATATTATTAAAAAAAATACTTGTGGTAAACTTTTGGACAAGTACGTGGGACACCTACATTTTATGAAAATGGATGACTGTGCAACCAATGTAACCATCTTTGACATATTGCTGATATGCTGAAAGATCAGGGTCGTTTAAAATGTATTCCGTTTCAAATTCCTCAAGTTCGACACGATGCACCACATGGCGACACAAGCAAGATTGTTATATAATGACCGACCTTACCCACCTTAAATTTGGAGGTGTGAATCGACCTTAAAATAGTTTTACCTAAATCTTCTCCTAGACCTTGGATCTTCATAATGCACTTTCGGACGTCTATTGTTATTTTACTTATTCTTATTATCTCATATAAGAACATTCAAAATTACGGACTCTCCCTAATGATGTTTTGATAAGTTGCTTAGTTAATATTAGTACATATTATATATCATGTCAAGGATTTAACGTCGGCTTCTGGTACAAATAGCGAGTTGTTGTTTCGTGATGAATTATTCCTAAGGAATGTGAAACCTCTTCCACAATAAGAAAATATGAAAATTCCGATAGGAGTTTCAAATTGAATTGAATAGCTAAAGTCAATAGGAAATCCTCAATTGTCGTTATTAATCAGATTAAGAAGAAGAGTTCCACCAAGTCCATATTCAAACTCCTCAGAAATTAAATGTTTAAGCCAGTATTTTTGGAGACCATACTGGTTGGACTCAATTTTCTTAATGTAATCTGATAGGTGAAACGTATTTAGAATTACCCGAAGATTATATTTGATGATTATTTATTGATATAATTGTAGAGAGACCATTTGATAGGGAGTTTTCCTGTACAGGGTGATCATTTTAAGTGCCTCACTCGATTTTCCTGCTTTGTTCTTCACCTAGGAAAAAAATTCAAAAACCATGCTTGTGTACTTTTTCCCGAGGAATCCGATTCCGAAAAGATAAAAACAATTGAATGTCAAGGAAAAAAGTTATGGCCGAAAAACTGAAAAAGAAAAAATATAGACCCTGTATATTGATGCGGAAATGGATATGTGACATTTCACTGATTGTAAATGTGTATCAGATACATATTTTTCACTTCCTTTATTTTAGGTGATATAACCCTGTATATTCAGCTCAGTTTAAATAACTTTTCTTTCTGAATTTAGCAATATATAACATATTGTCATTATCTATCATATTTAATAAAATATTGGGGTTTAAATTTAAAGTAGCACAAATATATGTTATGAAATAAAGTCATCCATGAAAACAAACAAAAGCATTTAAATTATTTATTTATTTCAAAAACAAAAGAAGATATAGCATAATAACTTATATTCTTTAGTTTTTGAAATAAATAAAAAATAATTTAAATGCTTTTGTTTGTTTTCATGGATGATTTTATTTCATAACATATATTTGTGCTACTTTAAATTTAAACCCCAATATTTTATTAAATATGATAGATAATGACAATATGTTATATATTGCTGAATTCAGAAAGAAATGTTCTTTAAACTGAGCTCAATATACAGGGTGTAGCAATTTCCGGTCAAACCGGAAGTGAAAAATATGTATCTGATAAGCATTTACAATCAGTGAAATGTCACATATTCATTTCCGCAGGGTTGTATATTTTTTCTTTTTCAGTTTTTCAGCCATAACTTTTTTCTTTAACATTCAATTGTTTTTATCTTTTCGGAATTGGATTCCTCGGAAAAAAGTACACAAGCATAGTTTTTGATTTTTTTTTTCTAGGTGAAGAATAAAGCAGGAAAATCGAGTGAGGCACTTAAAATGATCACCCTGTACAATGAACTGGACGAAGAGGTGCTATGAATGGGCCAAGAAGATTTCCAGATTTAACCCCTCTTGACTTTTTCCTATGAGACCATATGAAGAGAAAAATATATTCAACGGAATCGGAGTCTTTGAAGAATTGTATTGTTGAACAATACCGTCAAATAACATCACAAATGCTTCAAAATATCTGAATAAGGCCTCGTTTCGAACAGTGGCGGCCGGTCAGGGTGGGCAGGTTGGGGAAGCCCACCCAGAAAAAAATTAAGAACTGTTTCGCACTCTATGGAAATATATTTTTTGTTTTCTTTTTGTGATTTAAATTGGTGTACATTTGCTTTCTATTTATATATATAACAATGAAATGTTGAAAAATATTAAAAATGGAGTTTAGAAACTATTCGAGATAATGCCTAATATCCCCCGCTTTCCAAATTTAAAATTCCGCTTAATATTATACGTTCTATCCGCTATTATATGCATTGGGCCATGCTTCTTCATAAACGTCCGTAATAGCTAGGCAGTACGCTCACTTCATTGACGTTAGATTTGCCATCTAAGTACCCAAGCGTATGTCGCGTACCTATTCTGCCTCAGCGTGAATCGCCGGGCCGGCCCGTTGACGCGATCAAGCGGAAGCAAGTTTTCGTTCAAGAAACTAAAAATCTAGCCAACTCGCGTAATCACCAATGCAAAATGCTAAATTATGGATAATATACTTACTAACTTTAAATATGGAAATGTTAAATCTGTGTGAAACGATAAATAACATAACATGTATTATTAATTCTTAGACCATAGGTATTGTTATAATTTAAAACAGCGCGAGGGACGCGCCAGCTTTTACAATGTACGGGCCGGCCCTCGAGACTCTCCGGAAATTCTCGGCTTCTCTTATCGTTATGGTATAAGGCAGAGAAAGGGGTTTTAGTTTAGTTCCCTTTACAATCGCATGGTGCAATTTTCATGGTTTTCGACAATAAAACAAATTAGTGTAGTATGTAGATCCCTTTTTTGTACGTATGTTTTAAGAAACTAGGTATTACGACCACTACCCACTTATATAAAACTTTTTTTTGTTATCAAAAATCGTACCTAGTTCTAGTTCTATTTGAATGAAATTACCAAAGGACTGAAAGTGAATTTTTATTATACTGTTCAAATTTAAAAAAAACTAGGTAGGTAGGTATACAAATATATAAATAAAATGAATAACGTAACAGAATTTTTTCAAAGGATTTAAAAAATTTTAATAAAACAGTTGCATCAAACGAAAGTGGAAAAAACAAAGCAATCTTGAAAATATTTAAATATCAAGTTTAGTACATAAATTTTGAGGTACTTTTGTAAAACACAATGACCTTGAAAATCCTGGAAAATTTTCGCCAGCGGCGCTACGCAGGGGACACCGCCCCCCGCAACCCCTGCAGCTCTTGCCCCGTGTGCACAGCGTTTTGCCCTACCAGCCTTAAACACCACGAGCCGCCACTGGTTTCGAACAAAACTTGTATTATGGTGTGGAAGCTTGTGGTAAACATTTAGTTGACTGATAAAGTTACTTCGTTTGACATTCTATCTGAACTTTTCTAACTGAAAAAACAAAGAGCGCTTTTGCAAATGGATTCTTAAGAACTATTGAATAGAATTTTAACATTTTTGTTCTTTAGTATTCAGTGAAGGAAGATCTTTCAAATGACGTGCACTTACTCTATCATGCAATTCAAAATTTTAAGGGTTGTGTTCATAGGGCAAAATAAATTTGATTGCAAAAATACCCCCTCGAAAATGAAGTTGATGTGTGAATGTTTAAAAAATATCAATTTAAACTAACCAAAATCTGGTCTGTTTCCTTTTCAATGGCCCATCATGCATCTTTATATGCTGATACTACAGTATTGCTGCGAGATGCATTAAAAAATAGCCGTTAGTACAAGAACAATTAAATTAAGACTAGTCAGTAGATGGTTATAGAACAATAAAATAAATGAATATAAAAATCCAATATTTTAACATAAAAAGACCAACAACCAAGAAATACCCTATACTGGGATTATTGCCCGATATTTGAAAACTGAATTATATAAGCTACTATTTAAGAAATTCTATAAGTTTTTTACAAACTTCCTCTTTTTGGTAATAACTACATCATTGCATAAATTAATAAATTAAATTTTGACTATCTACTTTCTACTTATTGGTAGCGTGGTGAATTTACACCCACTTTACAGAGTATGCCCTCTCATAACAGGTTGCTGGTTCGACAATCGTCCCCGAGATGGCGTCAGTGGAAATGAATTAGGAAATTAAAGAATTGTGGAATGATTTAGAGAAGGATCATCTAGATTATTCTAGAAGACATATTTATAGGCCAAGATGATTCACTACAGGCAGTTAAATATTGGAAAGTGAACTGAACACAACAGAAAACAAGTTATGTAGTTTATATACCATCCCTAGGAAGGCATGTATAGTAGATAGTTCTTTGTCTGTTAGATGTTAGGCAAAGAAGAAAATCCTTACTCTTTGACAAAGAATAAATAGATTCGGCACCATTTCCAGGTGGAGTAACTCACTTGTCTTTTGGAATCAGTGATTGGCATCAGTAGCGGAAATGACTCGACGTTAAAAAGAGAGAAAAAAGTTCATCAAGATTCACTTATTTAAATGCCCTCGACTAAACGTGGCCTAAGAAATTTATTAAAATAGTAACTTAAAATTATATTTTCTAAATAAAGTAACGACGAAATAAATTATGCCCATAATTGACGTCTGCGAAAAAATTACCCAACTCATCAAATTCAAACACTTATGTCAATTATTATAAAAATAATTGTGCATAAATTGGCTGGTGACCTTCGAAGTAGATGGAAACATCTACTTTCATTGGTAGAAAATCAAATAATGATTTAACGTGGCATTGTGGTTAAGGATAATACCATATTATAGTACCTAGTATTTCCCTGGAAATAAATTATGGTACATTTATCTTTAAGGATACCGTTGGTGTTGGAATTTTGGAGTCGTACCAAGTTTAAAAAATTACAGAGCTACACAATACAGTTAAATTATATAATAATTAAATACAAGATAACACTTCCCATTTTATCTAATACTCAATACTCAAACTATTGCTCCCACGGATCTTACGAGGATTGGTTAGCTGAAATAGCTGGTACACGTTTGATAATCGAACTTTCTGCCTGCTTATTTGCACACATCATCGGTGGTTCTATAATTGGAATACCTCACGATGAAGAATCGAACCAAGTGCTGCATCTTGGTGTTCCTATTGCAATGGACTGTCCTCTACACATTGCCCCCCCCCCCCCTTGAAGAGTCTATAGATTGAGAAATTAAGAAATTATGAATTTACGATTATAAATAAATTTTGCATACTTAAGTACCAACGCATACTTAAGTACCAATGCCCCCCCCCCCCCTGAGGGGCCTTCTGGATCCGCTTATGCCTCTACAATGATTACATCTACACAGAAACCAATCTAAAGAGGTAATTGGTAATTGCCATAACAAAACCCTTAAATTTAAGTTTATTTATTAAATTTAAATTTAAAATATCAACGCCGTTACTGATGAGGCCGGATATGTACAGTACCAATAATGACCAGTTGTGAAACACAAATGTATCATATTATTTATAATATCTAATTTGTACCGCTTATGGTATCGTTCAACGTTTAGATTACGTGAATAATAGAGTAGCGTGTGAGAAAAGGTGACATGCATCTAATATAAGGCGAATTATTATTACATAACAAATAGGAAGTTTTATACACGGAGAAATATTGTTATTAATTTTTAGGAAAAGAGTATGATTATGATTAAACATTTTTTAGAGTAATTGACATAAAATACATTTTTAGCCACTTTTTATATAATAGTTATTTATGCAACAAGTGCGTAAGGTGATATTTTTTCACAAAAATGGGAATTTTGCCGCATGAGTCGTAGGCGAGTGCGACAATCCCATGAGTGAAAATTTTGTATATAACACGTGACTAAGGTATTTTTTTATAGCACTCGCCTTCGGCTCCTACTATAAACTCCACACTCGTAAAGAAACACCTTTTTAGCCACTTGTCATATAAAATAATATTTTTAAATTAGGTATATATTTTTGCTCAAAGGAGTAGGTAGATACTCATTTAGTTATTGTTTTAAAACAAATCTGCACATCACGATCCACCCACTAAAGAAGAAATTTACTTGGCACTCCTTAAAAAATTACCATTTATATAGGTCACATCGATGAAATAAAAGTTAAATTTTCGGGATAATCTACATTTCCGTTAAAGAATCAACATTTGTCAGAGAAATGTCAAGGTTTTTCTTTCATTTGAGTTTATCCTATAACGAATCACGAACTTACAAGAAAGGATCGTTCGATAGTTTAACAATATCCATTTACAAAAAAATATATAAGCAAATGACTTAACAGAATACAATTAAACTTGGTCGTCCCTTTATGGATTATTAAAAAGTTGCAATTTTATATTTTGATCTGTTGATTAATAAGTAATGATTTTCAAAAAAAAACTAACATTTATATTCAATTGTAATTTTGAAAAAAACGTTTTTGAAAGCTAGGCTATTTTTTGACATTTTAGAAATTCTACGGAGATACGATGTAGTCACAACGAAATGACCGATTAGTCCTAACTGATCCTGCAAACGACTTACCACACAAATCATGTTTTTAACAATTATTTCTTTTGTAAAGGGGACTCGAGTCTTTGGGCCACCACACGGTTGGCGCCTGTGGCAATAGTAACAAAAACTTCAGACACCCATTATCAAGTTTGTAAGCAACCAAAAAAAAAATTGATTTGAACTTTATATTATGTGAACGAGAATATTTATTGTTTATATTTCTAACCTACGTTATAAATTATGCGATTTTTTTAATTGCTATCAAGTTAATTTATGCCGATATCTTGAGTAATATTTTATTTTTGATTAACAAACAAACTTTTAATAGATTGTTAGTCTCAGGATTTTTTCTTCTATTCGTGTCTCATTCTTATTTTCGTTTTCATTCTTTCTCTTAGAGGAAAGCAAACAGAAGTTACAGTTAGCGGGGGTTGGCTCGAAGGGGGGGTGGGTATATAAAAATCATAATATATTTCCACAATAAAAATCACTACACGCATTCCAAACGTGTAACTTTGTTACAACAAAGATTTAACAGACAATTTGAGAAGGTTCTGTTGTTCTAAACATCACAAAGATTTATTTTTCAAATCCCAGTATAAAATTAATATAAACTGACCGTCAAAAAAAACCGGCCACCCTAAAATATTCCACAAAAGCACTTACATATTCATTAATGTAACTTGGAATTGATATTTGGTTGCAGAACCATTCATTTTTGAGGATGCAACGATTAACTAAGAAAAAAGATGAGTCAATCAAATTTCTTAAGCACTTTTGAGGAATTGATTCATTTTCTTGACAGGCCAGTCGTAGGTCTTGAAGAGTCTGTGGCATGGCTGGAGTTCATCCCAAAAAAAGTTAGTAAATTTGGCCAGAAAAAATATAAAAAGATGCAAAAAATTTTTTATTTTTTTTATAAGAAAACAATAACTTTCCGACATTTTATACATATTTTAGATTAATCTGATAAAAATTGCATTCAAATCGGATAAGTTTTAAACGAGATATTCGAGAACTACGATTTAAGTGGGTATATAAGACTCTTAAGGTAGGTATATTTAAGGATTTGTTTCTATTTATTTACTCAATAAAACTAGTTTCAATAAAATCAAAAAATCTATTTACGTATACAAGTTAATTGTACAAGTAGGAGAAAAAATCATATGTTTTACACGGGATGAAAGTGCCTCTTCCTCCCTTGGGTGATCAGATCACTGCCCTACCCACGGGAAGAAAAGTGGCACTTTCCTCCCTAGTGATACAAATAGCTATATATCTGCTTCGGGATGGAATCCAATCAAAGAAAAGAAAAACAAGGCATTTAAATATTTTGAGATATTTATTTTTACAAGACAATCTCTAAAGCAGGTAAATAATTTAATCTCGATCGAATAACGTTACAAAATGACAAAGTGGGATTTTTTTTTGAATAAATTTTAAAAAACTAAATTTGCAAAAACATATTAGAGCTGGCTATTTTTTAAGGCAGCTTAAGTTATTTATAGAAAAATAAAACTAAAATGTAGATTGTTTATGTGTATATTTACATTTAGTAAAATATATTATTGCAATACCTCTACACCCGTTTTATACCTGCAAATTAAACAAGGTGACGTAATTGGGTATATTGAGACTTTGACAGAAGTACAAAAAATGCATCAATTAATATTTCACTTTTTTTTTACTTTTATTTAAATGTTTATCTGTACGACTACTTACCTTGATAGACGCAAACACTCGGAGTCCTGGATCATTTTTATTTTTATTATTCCGATTTTAAAGAAAAAAGATGAGCAGATCTGTTAGGTACTAAGTAGTAATACTACACTTACAAATAATGGTTATTCGCGTACCTAATTACTAATTATTAATTTCAAATACAAATAGATCATCATATAATGTAAAAGAAATATCTTGATTTCCTGTATCCTTCTATTCTCACTCATGCGGCCGGGCCTCCAATAGGAAGAAAATTAACAAAAATCTCTTAATGCAAATCCTCGCACGTAAATAGAAGGTCTCCACAAATTATTGTAAATCACGTGGCTATAGAATTAGACAACCATATAATACATATTATGTGGCAAGAGCCAAATATATACAGGGTGTCCCGTAAATAATGGATAATCCTGAAAATGATAATAGGCCAAGTCAAAACCTATCAGAATATCACAACTTAACCCTATTGAAAACTATACGGTTTTCGAGAAAACAGAATGAAAAAATCCTTACCCTATCCCAGAGTGGAAATTTTCAAAATTTCAAATAAGTGCCCATATCTCGAAAACCGTAGGGCTTTCAATAAGGTCAAGTAGTGATATTCTGATAGGTTATGGCCAGGCCTATTACCATTTTCAGGATTATCCATTATTTACGGGACACCCTGTACATATATCTATAATAATAGTTGCCTATTTTTGGTCACGTGTGTACTTATGTATATGCACGATTTTTTTCCTTCTAATACGCACAGTAATGAACGTCCTAACTAGAGATCTAATTTGTTTAGTGTTTAGTGTCTGCAACTGTAACTATTACAAAAATCGGACTGGCTGTGGTGACAAAACTATCCATTGCGACCATTGCAGAAGATTTTACGATTTGCGACTTATATCCACCTTTCCTTACTTTTCCATAAGGTATAGCTCTAACTGAAATGAGTGCAAATTCGAATTCACTGACAATGTATAGCTGGTTGCATAAATATATTTATAAATCATTTTATATTATTTATAATCATTGCTAAATTATTTAGTCAATTCCTTAGTGATTATGTGACATCTTTTACCCTGTGTTCAATATGTCTATGTCTCTGATAGCGACTTGTGCCGAAATTAGTGTATATAGCAGTGTTCTCCAGCAAGCAAAAATAAGCAAAAAAAACAAAATTTTTTCTCTTATGTCAGTGTCAATGTCAACTTCAATTTAATTATTTTTTTACATTCTCAATTAATTCAATTTATATCTTTACATAAATGAAACGTTAATTCCAGTGGCGTAACAACACAATGTGAAGCCCTTAACAAATTTTTAGACTGGGGCACTCAAAGAATTACACCCGAAAAATCCTACCACGGGACGAGGCACTCGGGTCCATTTTGCCTGTCCTGCCATTCTATTGTTACGCCATTGGTTAATTTGTACTATCTTCCTGATGATATCCAATAAGAATAAAACAGCATGTACATCTTAGTGATATCGTTTTCTATCATATTAGTGGCCGTAATGAATGAACTTTGTGGTAAGTTAAATATTTTTTAATTTCAATATATTTTATTTTTTTTGCTTTGGACGCTAGTATTCTAACTGAACATTTTCGGCGATCTAGTGTACTGCTTGGCTTGGAGGTGATATTGTTCCTATTTTTTTCTTTACAGATCTGGATCTGGTCACCTTACCTCTTTCAAAAAATATCAACTCCTCAACTGCTTTGTTAGGCGTTGATCCAAGGGGGCGACAAAATTACAATAACGAACTTGCCACGCTTTTATGTGCACAGCTTATGATCTTTGATAATGTCTCGATTTTTTTCTTTGCAAACCTTAATCTAATGTAAAATGAAAAAAAATGCTAAACGATTTTTTATTGCAAAGAATGTATTCAATCGGCAAGTGCACTATTTTCTAAAATATTCTGTATGTTGTTATTTTATATCAACATGGTACCTATACAAATATGTTAATAATACTGTCGACACACAATTTAAACTGGTGTTTTATAAAAACTTGCTACATAAGGTATACCTATATTTGATATATTTGAGCACAATGTTTATTGTATACATATTTCAATAATATTTTTTTTTATTTCTTGAAACATACATACATGTGTAGGGAAGGTATATACATTTTATTTCAGTCACAGAAGCTATTCAGAAACATTGTCTTTTGTACATCATTTTCGTGTACCTACTAAATTTAATTCGTTGTGTGGTTGGATTGTTTCTGCTATTTTACTACCAGTTTTTATAAAATATTTATTAAAATTATTAGCAATTTGTTTTTTATCATTAATTTCTTCATTATCATTTACAATTTTTCTTATATTTTTTGTTGATTTTTTATTTGTATACCTATAGTATAATTTAAGGAAAAAATAAATTACACACATTGCGTCAAAATGCATATTATTGGGAAAATCAATCAAACAATAATTAATGATCACTTAAGTAAATCCACTGAAAACTTTAACGTCTAAAGAAAAATAACAATGAATAGGTACAAAGATTATTTCCAGGAATATTTTACGGACAAATATCTACTTGAACTGAGAGCAAATAAAAAATAAAAATTACAAAAAAATTATTATGTATTAATATGTATACGATTTACATGAAATGATATCAACCTACATACAATACACGAGGTAGATATAGTTGGTTGCATAAATGCCGCATCAATAATATAAAATCGTAAGAAACCCAAGAAACATATTAATTGAACTTTTGAATTAAATTATCTTTGTCGCAAAGAAACACATCTAGAGAACGAGCACAGAACACGCATCCACTAAAAGATTACCTAATGGAAATAAATTTATCTTTTAAAATAACTCCAACGTTACGTTACGACCAACAGTCAAGCCCGACACTCCAGTCCAAAGTCCAGAGTGGTGAGAGTGAAATGAGTTTTTCTCCCAACAACAGAACGTAAACGTTAAATATTCTCTTAACCAGTCGTATGAAATAAAATAGAAATTGCTATGACCTAACGAAACCATTCACAATAGGTATAACAGTATCAAATTATGAGCCGCGCCGTACAATAAAAATCTCCCTCCTGGTATTCCCCTATGCATTTCAATTTTTGTTCTATGGCGTGTATTTATTAATTGTGCTTCTCTTCTATGAAGTTTGCCATTTAGTTCCTAAATTTTAATAAGCATATTATACTTTATCTTAACTTATCTTCTGTAGTGTAATAAATCTACGGTTTTTCGTTTTTATAGTTTTGAAAACGTTGAAATTTTAAGTTGCTACTCGTTGGGTCATCAGAGGATGATTAAGGAAATCACATATCTGCAAAATGTTCTGATCTGGCGTTTAGGTCTATGTTTCAAACTGTCACAGGTCTGAGCTAGTAGAGTAGTAATGGCGGAGCTGGGTCTCCCCCCACCCTTTTTTTTTGTGGTGGGGGGTAACTAGGGTAATTCGAGTAATGTAGGTAATTAGACTGATGTAATTGCAATAGAGGTAATTAGAGTATTGCAGGTAATTAGCCTGATGTAGTTGCAATAGAGGTAAGTAGAGTAATGTGCAGTAATTAGACTGATGTAATTGCAATAGAGGTAATTGGAGTGGTGCAATGCAATTGTAGTTGTAATTAGTGTATGTACCAATATGTGTATGAGTACTCCAAGTAGTGGTGGTGGGGTAGCTCAGCTAGACTGCTATAAAGAAGATGTAGTCGCAACACAAAATCATTTCTATCGTGTTCTATCGTGAACCATCTACAGCTAACAAATCAGCCTAGTGCAGTCAGTGACTTCAGTTATTTCAAGTGAGCAATATCTTATATTACTCTTTATAATTCTTTCATTATATTCATTTTAAATATGGCAATTTCCGAAGTTGACTTATTAGCACTTAATGAGCTAATAAATCAAGATATGCAGGTTTTAGAGCAAAGATCCATTTCAGCGTTAATTTTAAATAAACCTTATATCATAAAAAAAATATCTTTGGTTAATACAAGATTTGGAAAATCAATCATAGTAACTTTGTTTGAGGAAAGTTCAATTACGACTTTTAAATCATTTTTACCGAAACGGTTTGTGGAAATTATATGTGAGAACACTATCGATAAAATAAATTCGTCAAATGGTAAAGTTACATTGACATATTTAGGACAAAGTTCTCCAGCTTATCCTGGAGCAAAATCTAGTCCATTAATAAGTTTCGGTGTTTAATTCTCAAACAAAAATAATCGTAAAGTATTTAAGTTAGCTAAGTTTAAGTATTAAGTAGAAATGGAATATTGTGGAAGAATGCTAGGAGTATTATAGAATAGTATCACTTGTTAGCCTATAAAGATTCTGATATATCTAAATTGACATTTGTACAACATATTTTTACTTCGTGTACACCAATAGCTCAAACGTAAGTCCATTTAGTGCTGTTTTTTATGTATTTTTTTACATTTCATTTTTTATTTGTAGGTACGCAGCAAAGATGTGGATGCAATATTCAACCCAAACATGGACCCCTGCAGAAGACATTAAATCTGCCATTGAGAGATTGTCTTGTAAACTAGATGACTTAATAAGGGATGCATTGGTTTCATTAAATTATGATATGAATATCTGCTTCGACGCTGAAGAAGTTCGACGGGTTAAAGAAGCTTCTAAAGCGTATAGCATTGGTGTAAATCTATGTGGTAGATATTCCCGTGGCTTCTTAAATTTGGATGAGTTTTGTGAGCATATGGACAGAGTGGAACTAAAACATTTTCTATACGAGATAATGGAGTACCTACCTAAGAATATTATTGAAAAATATCAACTCGACCAGTCTGATGTAGAAGATAACAATGTAGATACATAAATAATATTCATCTTCTATTGTCATATTTATTACACCAAATATTGTATGTATCTGTAGTAAACAATATTCTGTATTTTATATTATATTATAAAACTGAATAAATAAAATACACATTAAAAGATTACATTCATTTTATTTCATATTTCTTATTACACAACAAAAAATACAATCATAGTATAATTAGAACAGTTTTTATTTTAATTTTATATTTAATTCTACAATTACATTCTGAGAAAATAAACAGTTGCAAGTACATCATGATTATTGTTGATAAAATTATCCAGATATCTTGATAGAAATAGGTTGCACTACTTAATTCCACAATAATAAATATTTTCTTTTTTTACTTGACATCGAGAAAACCATTCTGAACCGAGCCATCTAATGCGTTATAACTTAAATATGTATCATGAAGTATAAGTGCATACACTCGAGTTTGTTCCGGAAATTTCGCTTTTCGTGTTTCAAATTCTATTTTTATGTCGACAGTAGATGATTTCACTGCAACAGGTTGGTGTGAACAATCAATGACAAACAAAGGATTCTTCCTGAATTCCCCAAGATCCATCATGGGTTCGCTCATATCTTTATCATAGTAACTACGTTGGAAGTTCTCATAAGCATAATATGCTGCAGAATCGAGCTTCTTATCGAAATCTAAATTCCAACGTTCATATGGATATACTTCAGAGTTTAGAAATAGTCGAATATTATTTATGTCTGCGTGTTTGAACTGTGTAACATCCTTTGTTCTATCATTGGCCTGATCAGTGCCTTGAAAGCCAAGAAGGATGAAAAGTGGGCTTTCAAGACGGGTGGAGAGTTTAAGAGCCCATATGTCATAGGTAGTATCGCGTAGACAGGGAAGCTCATAAAAATCCCACGCACGGTAGACCATCTTAACTTTGGTATTATTACCACTTTTATTAATTCGATTCAATAATTTTAACTTTTGTCGATCTTCAGGTACAATGTGCCTTATCTTCCACTCAATTTTGCTGATTTCCAACTCTGCATCAACCTCACCGATATAGGAGTCTTTAAATGAGCGTGCAATTATCATAATTAATTCTTGCTTCACATTCAGAATGCCTTTGGTATAATCTTCTGCAAAACCCATAAGGAACTTAAGGGGTAGTTTGCCACTGAACACGTGACTGGCGGTATCTAAAATATCTTGTCTCTTTTCAGTGAGACCCCAACCTGTTGTTATTAATGAGCGTGCATGCGTTTGCCCATACGACACCATAGTTTTCATTGTGGTAGTAATACCAGGTCTTCTGACTACTGCTACTTGTTCACCACCCATTTCCAGTCGTATCTCTTCAAAGAGAAATGCTAGTGCATTATTGGATAAATAACAACGCTTTGTGGTGTCGCTAGGAGTAAATTTTCCCTCTATGTATATATAACTTTCTGAAATGTCGAGTATAACATCTTGAAAATTGATGGGAATACGTATTTCATCAGAGTTTCTGTAATATGGGGATCCATATGGTTTATATGTATGCTCATGTAGGCTAACTAGGGAATGATCTAACACAGGTTCATCAAACACCTCAAGTTTGTCACTAGTTGCAGTAGCCACCATTATTATGACCAATTTTTCGCAGTTTTAATCCAATAGATTTTAAAAAGGCTTGATCCTCAGCTGACAATCTATGTCTTAACTGTTTAAGGTATAGACTTTGAATGAATTGCTTTCCACATCTCCCTTTCTTTTTATCCATACTGTTGTTCGCTACAGTATCATACTGATGGTGATGTACTTGCTGTCGCTGTTTATATCTAAAACCCATTTGGTTGGTGATATCCGACTTTCTTCAATTCTAGCCTTACAATAATTTTCTCACCTCGAAAATCGATCAAATCACCGTTGTCGTCCAGTATGCGTAGTGTGATGTTGTCTATTAACTGACACCCTTTAGGTCTAACAGGTAAATATATGATATTTTTGGGTTCTCTAGTAAGTTTGTAGCCAGGCTCAACGTCTATGTCAAATTCAAAGAGAGTGTGTGACTCTTCTGCATTCAGATAAGCTCCAGAAATAATATTGCAATCTACGCGTATCATCCTTACTTTCATAATATCAACAGGCTGTGTTGATTCGTAATTTTTATTTGGTTGTAAATATATTTGTCCAAATCCCAACAGACTTCCTATTGAATTTGGTTGTCTAAAATCTACTTCATACTTTGACAAAATCTCGCACTTTAAGGTATTGTTGTTTGCCCTTAAAGTGAATATTTGCGTGTAATCCTTTCCATCAATATTCATAGCTTTCAACATTGCAGCATAGATTTCATCAATTTCATAAGCCCCCAGAGGTATGTGAACAGTAGTGAATGTATCTTTAGCACTAACCCTATATTGGAAGATGTTATTTGTTTCATCCACATTGTATATGGAGTTGTAAGAGTAGAATCCAATTAAACCTAACCCATGACGACTGCTCCTATCCAGTTCAATGGGTGGATCAAAGTTGACACTTAGCTCACTTAAGCGGCTCGTTAGTGTGAACGTGTACGACATGACTGATATAATTAAATTGTGTTACCCAATTTATTGTGGATTACAGCAATAATGGTATAATTTCCTCTTCTTAGAAGTTGATGGTAATATATTTACATTGTTATTGGATGCCACATTTACATCGTTTACCTTACAATAGCAGCAAAACATTTTTCTAGGTGTTGGACCATCATTTACGTCAACATTGCTTTCATAATCATTAAGGTAATGTTCTGTACAATATTGATATTTTAATATATCGACATCGTTCTGAAGATGTGTAGGTAGCTTATCCCATACTAATGCAATTTCATGTGAAGCCAACCCAATCATCACCTCTTTGGGCATATCTGCTAGTTGTTGTTTGCTCATCTTCAACAGACTACGCAAACGGGAGAATGCAATTAGTGAGTGACCCATTCGCTTGATACCTTCTCGATCTATTGCTGGGGTCATAGATTTCAGTTCCATGGCGTTTTATATTTGTTTCGTAGAGAGAAACTTTAAACACAAATGTCCACACAACACTGTGTTAAAATTCTGTACACGTTTGTAGTTATAGAATATTTGGTTGGCCCTCCTTGAATCGTTATTGAAATATGTAACTAATTCTATAGGTGGGGGTAAGTCGCCAAAACTATCAAAATAATTTACTAAACTACCTCGTTTTTTATATGCCACCCAATGTGTCCCAGGACCATATATACTATCCAAATTGATTATTGCGGATTCATTGTAATGTGGCCCATGTCTTGGTAGTGAGTCACGCATAAATACACCTCGAAAGTATGCTACCTTCATTTTATTAGCATAATATTTAAGATCAATGTCGGTAAGAGGTCTCCGAGGTAGGGAGTCTATTAGTTTTTTGAATTCTGTTTTAGATAAAGACCCATCCCCTTTCGGTATGGCTTCATATACATCCCCTTACCACTTTTCATAGCTATTGCTTCCATACTTCTGTTGTGCCGATTTGCTTCAGCTAATTCTTCTCTACCCTTTTTCACATCATTTACAGCTTTAGCAATACCAGCAGCCGTACCAGCCAAACTACCCAATGCAGATAATCCAGCAAAAATGGGTATTAGAGGTAAAATACCACCAACTTTTGGAATTGGTATAATTCGAGGTGTTTGAATATTGCGTTTTCCACCGGCCTGTTTTATATATCGACGTGCAGCTTTTAGAGCAATTTCAACCACCTTCTTTTGGTCTTTTACTTTTTTGCCTCCAGCATTTCGCAGTGTGTCACGCACTTTTCGTACTATCCCAGATCCAAACGCTGTCTTTTTAACATTCTTCTTACCTTTCTTTGTTTTCTTGATGATTCGTTTCCTTATTGGATTGCGAGATATTGTTGAATTACATCCCATACCAAGACGTTGTTTTCCCTTCATTATAGTTGTGACTAACCAAGCAGCTGCCTTTTCTCCACGTCCTGCGTCTTTGGATTTCACCCGTTTCCACGCAGCCTGTTCAAGCTGATAGTCTGCTTTATGGCGGGCTGCTTGATTACTGCTATTTTTGTCGTATGCAATATCGTGTTGCTTACACGCTTTATCGAGCTGATTTATGCCAGAATCACCTCGTGCTAACCTTTTATTTAAATCTGTGCCTGGACCACAAAATTGATAACCTGGCAAATGCAACTCGACGGGGAGCTTATTAATCAGGGAATTAACTAATCCTCCACCGCGCTTCGTACGTTTTTCACGTGTGTATCGTATCGTAGAAACCATTTAAATAAGAGTTGTAAATCACACATCTACTTATATAACATTTAGCCGCGGTACAATGCACATTGTGAAACAGAAACAAACGCTTTCTATAGATAATTTGGATGAAAAAGTTGGGCGTGGGTTAAGTGCTGATAATCGCCATGGACCACTACTACCTTCAACTGTACGTGCCCTCATAATAGGACCCTCGAATTGTGGGAAAACAAATGTCTTAATATCTTTGATCACGCATCGTTTAGGTTTACGTTTTTTAAATATTTACCTATACTCAAAGTCTATAAATCAACCCAAGTATGAGTATCTACGTAATGTATTAGCGCCGATTGAGGGGTTAGGATTTTATACATTTAGTAATGGTACGCAAATAGTGGAACCATCCGAGGCAAAGCCAGAGTCTGTGTTTATATTTGACGATGTAATATGTGAGAAACAAGATGTTATAAGGGGATATTTCAGTATGGGCCGACATAGAAATGTGGATTGTTTTTATCTTGGCCAGACATACTCTCGAATCCCGAAGCAGCTAATAAGAGACAATAGTAATTTAATTGTTGTCTTTAAACAGGACGACATGAATCTGCATCACATCTTTTCCGATCATGTGTCACCTGATGTAACGTTTACAGTATTTCAAAATATGTGTGCAAAGTGCTGGAATGACAAATATGGATTTCTAGTGATTGATAAGGATAGAGAAGTACAAGGTGGGCGATATAGAAAAGGGTTTGATAGCTTCATATATCCATAATGCATTTTATTAAAAACTTCACTTGAATTACATACGTCGTTAGGATTACTTCGTTTACGTATGCGCTAAGATGAAGGTTACCAAAGATAATAAAAAATATAACAATCTTGCACATCCCAGTAGCGAAATAACACTCAAGCGACAGCTGATTGAGGCAACAGATGCTGTGCGGAAGAAGTTTAACTATATCAAGAACAAAGATATGGAGATGCACGTAACACTTGAAAAGATCTACCAACCGATAACTGAACCTTTAAATGTTATATCTTCAGCAGCAGAGAACAAATCTCATATCCAACAATTACATTCAAAACCATCATCATCAAGGGTGTCCACCCAGAGGGCTGTATCATGGGAGAGTGCTTCTGAAGAAGGATCCGATAAGTATGTAGGTGGTGATGATGTTCCACATTATATCCCCATTATGGAAACACCACCATCGTCAATAAGAACAACCCCTGTATCCGAAACTTCTCCAGCTAGTAAACTAGAAAAAAGACATGAGGTTGTAAAAAGACATATACAAAATTTAAAATCTGGTGATTCCAAGTATGATAGTTTATATGGAGTGCGTGTAGATCCCAAGACAGGCAAACTGCTGATGGGCAATGCCGAAATACGTTTTTCCCATGGAAATATTACGCTATGGTATGGCAATAAGAAACTTGGCGTGTATCTAGGTAGTCCTAAATTGTACGATCTAATATTTCTAAAACGCCCAACAATTTTAGATGATAATAGAGAGGGTGTTCTCGATGATGAATGGAGTAAGATATATGGAGAAATACTAAGAAAAACAAAGGCACCTTACAAAAAATTCGATGTAGCGAATGGCTATAACACTACTAAGCGTGGAAAATTTCACAAAATTATCAAACCATTAACATCTTCTACAATTGCGACACGATCGTCAACAAGTGGTCACGGCTTAAAACGTGTACCTACCCACAAATTGTACAGAAATAAAGATAAAGAATATATTTTTTGGAATAAACCCAGCGAACTCGTGGATCGTCTACGTCTACTATGGAGTTCGAAAATAGCGGGAAATAACAACCACGACAATGAAATAATAGAAATAATATCAGAACTTAGGGAAGAAAAAATAGTGTATTAAAGATGAAATAAAACATAGTATCATTATACTTAATAAGTATTATATAGTCTGCAATTTATAAACCGCATCAGATGCAGTCAGAAATGTCTACTGTAAACACTATCGACAAATTTGGACGCAGCAAAAGAATTAGTGCGAGTAAGTTAATAGCCCATCGTGGATTACCTGGCGTGGGTTTTAAACTTACCAGAGATAATCACTATGATATTGAAAATAAGCGTTTAAAAAATTTAGGGGAACCTGTCGATGATCAAGATGGTGCAACATGTAATTACGTTAACAAGCGTCTACAAACAAATGATGAAAATGCTGCCAAAGCTATTTTTGATACAACCGATGTAATTATTGGGGAAATGAAAAAATATGTTGATGTGGGACTTATAAGAAGTGGAGAAGAAAATCGCGCTATTTTCAATAAACAAAATAATGAGATGATGCAGAAAATGAAAATAGAAATGAGGAAATATGTTGATAAAGCAATTTCTGAAGTTAAACGTTCGGCCATAAACAATCGCAATACTTTAATCACTAGAATCTCTAAATTAGAGCATATTGCCACCGAACTCCAACCAAAGAAGGTGCAATCCGGAGGCCTAGCATTTCCACCAGAACTAATGCCTGAAGTTGATATATAGCTGAAGACAATTTTATAATGGAGGTTAGCAGCGAAAAATTACAAGTTGTTAACGAGTTACATAGAAATGCTCGACGAAATTTTCGTAGAAGGCGAACCATAATTAAGGGGTTTGGTGATTTGTGGCAAGCAGACCTAGCTGAAATGCAGCCATACGCTGATAAAAATAGAGGGTATCGTTATATTCTTGTAGTGATTGACTGCTATTCCAAGTACGTATGGACCAAACCTATTAAAAATAAAGCAGCTGTAGAAGTTACCAAGGCTATGCAGACTATTATTCAAGAAGCAAATTATTCACCGAGAAATTTACAGACCGATAATGGTACTGAATTCTATAACAGAAAGTTCTCCGCATTAATGAAGCGGCACGAAATTAATCATTATTCTACGTATAGCACAAAAAAAGCAGCAATTGTTGAGCGAGTAATCCGCACATTAAAAAATTGGTTGTATAAAGAATTCTCAGCTATGGGTAAATATAAATGGCTCGATATCCTACCAAACGTTACAAAAAGTTACAATGACAAAGTCCATCGTACAACTGGCAGAAAGCCCATTGATGTCAAACCAACTACACATTTAAACGTATATAATTATATTAAGATTGCTCTGAAACCGAAATTTCATCTCGGTGATATAGTTCGTATTAGCAAGTATAAAGGTGTATTTGATAAAGGGTTTACACCGAACTTTTCAACAGAACTTTTTAAAATTACCAAAATAAACATAACAAATCCCACAACTTACCTGATAGAAGACTTGTTTGGACACCCAATCAAGGGATGTTTTTATGAAATGGAGCTACTAAAAGCAAAATACCCCGATGTGTATCTAGTTGAAAATGTATTAAAGAAGAAAGGAAATAAAGTGCTGGTAAAGTGGTTGGGGCTATCTGTAGAACACAATTCGTGGGTTGATATAGCTTCTATTGTTTAAAATTGTCATTAACTAGAAAAATATATTAATGTATCATTATATAGTTATGTCGATTGAAATATTTTAATATGTGTCACAAATGAATAATAAAATGAATATACTTTATTAATATTTATTTAATTTATTTCCTTCATTTTAAATTGTAAAAAAATTAAAAATAATCATTTTTTTTTTTTTTTTTTTTAACACTTGAAAGATAATAAACATACACATAAATGTTTTAATTCCTTTTTATTTTCCTACAATCTATATTATAAGAATGATACAAATATACATATAACATAAAACATAAAATTAATTAAATATAATTAAAAATTATAATTAAACATTAAACAAACATAAAAAATAATATAAAAAGTACAAACTAGAAAATCTAATATTATTATATGGGTACTGTTCTTTTTCCAGTATTATTGCACACAAAACAACCTTCGATGGCACCGACTGTCACTGTGTCATCGCCACAAGCTTTGCACTTTATGGTAGGTACGTCCCACCACTCAACCGTGTTGTGCAGACTTGCGTGTTGGTGAACAGCCCCCTCTACGACCATGCGAGAATACGATACGTAGCACCTAGTGCACATAAAGTATTTTCCCTGGTCAATGCTGCATACCACAACGAAGGCCGCTGTAGCACACACCTTGTCCATTGTACCAGCCACCATATCTTTTATCTGGAAAGCCATCTCGTGCTGGTCTTCCTCGATGAGGTCCGCAACATCGACTTCTATACCATCGTCCACCATTTCGTCGACTCCATCGTCCACTATACCATTTTCGCCGCCTTCGATGACTTCCTGGATATCGATATGTTGGCACCATTGGCATCAACATCAGCAGGTGCTCCAATCTCCACAGCCTCAGCAGGTACCCCCATCTCCGCAGCCTCATGATTAAACAGCATCCAATTATTGGAATCTTCTTGCGCCAACCGTCTTAGAATAGATATAATAGATGGATTTGCCATTTCGATACGTGGTATATAGATAGAAATAGTAAATGCAACTAAGTTTGGTTTAATATTACTCCCATATATATAGTAGTGTGGGGAGGGAGTCACTCTAAAATAATAGAGGGGGTATTCATATCCAATCATAGGATACGTGTTATTATGAATTTTAATTAGTGAAGTTTGACACCTTAACCACTCGGCCAACCTGACTTATTCATTGATTCAGTAAAACACTATACATTAAATGTTTACCCCCTCTCCATCATCAATAATAGAGGTGCCTGTAAAGTAATGTTTGTAGGAGGCGCCACTGCTGGGGGTGGAGATTAGTTTGCTTTATATAACACACAGCAACGCTCTTGTTTGTCAGATTTAAAATTATTAACATCATGGACACTTCTCAAGTAAATTGCGTCTCCTCCAGCACCGACTCAAAATCAACGTCATCGACCTGGTCAATGCCTAGTGAATACGGCCCAGACAGCAGTGATTGGTGGGAACGGTCACCTCCATCGTATTCGATAGACGAAGAGGACCAGGAAGACGAAGAGGACCAGGATGACCAAGCTACCCCAGATAGCATTGACGACAGACCAATATCACCTTCATCTTATTGGATAGGTGAGAATCTAGGCGAGGACCAAGATAACCCCCCGGACAGCAGCACTGATAGGGCAACATCACCATCAGCATGGTCTATGGAAACGGTGTTCTACGATCCAGACGGCCAGCCATCACCTGACCAGAGCCACTGGTCAGATTATCAGCTCTTGATAGAGTGCGATAATGTCTGCGAGGGAACAGATTAGGCATCCATATAAATTAAACATTGTAAATAATTTAATAAATAGTTTTAGTAAATAAATTAATTGTAAGTCATTTAATACATTTATTTACTTAATAAACTCTTAAATATTTATTTAATTTATTTCCTTCATTTTAAATTGTAAAAAAATTAAAAATAATCATTTTTTTTTTGTATAATTTTAAAAGTTTCCTACAAAATAATATGTTATTACAATACTAAAAATATATTTACAGTTTATGGTTATAATATATATTACATACACACATACATATATACAAATAATATAATTTATTTATAATTAAGACACCAACAGTCCCTATTATGGTGAGTCCAACTACTATAAAACACACCAATGCGATCACACAAGATGAGTGCCCCTGACATACATTTTATGCAAATGTTGTTCCAACAATTGTCCTCGTACTTACTACAGTACACGCATCGTTGTCTTAATTGTGGTTGGTCTGCTTTGCAAGCTTCACATACGTCTCGATATATACCAAAATTCGTTCTTTTGAGTATGGTAAGACAATTGCGACATTGTGTTTCATTTGGACAATTGTCTCGAAATTCTTTTTTCTGCACTGGGTTCTGAATTACACACTTTTTGCACAGTCCAGTGCATGGGTTGATAATTTGCTTCCTCCATGCAGTATAGCAATTATGGCAAATTCTTGAATTATTGTAACTATACGGTTGTACTGCTATTATTGGTTTTAATTTCCACTCTCTTGGTAGGACCATTGTATGCACTTCTGTTTTAAGACACGATTGTGTTACGTAAGAAGTTTGAATGCGTTCCTCTTGTGGTCACTCTTGGTTTAAATAGCTAATAGTAAACTTGACGCAATAGGAAGGGCGTCACCGTCACGAATTATAGAATATAAAACGGAGGAGGTTTAACATCAAATCAGTTGAGTTCCAACATTTAAAGATGGCTTATAGACGATTCCTCACTGAACTGGCAGAAAATGATATGGGTGCAATGGTGTTACACCGAGATGGTGTAAATCAAGAGCTTCAGGACTTGAATCAAGATGCTGTCCACAGGGGGGATCCCATCATCGTGGAAAATATCAATGTCGACCAAGAGGGTGCCGACTGGGGAGATGGCAACCTGGTTCCCGTCAGTGTAGATGAAGGTCTTGGGGATGATGTGGAAGACGAAGCGGGAGAGTTAGCCTTCTCCGGAAAAATATTAAACAATTATGATGATCGGCGGAGACTATATTGCACGTCAGCGTCTTTTGTCATAATCAGAACCAGGCCGGATGCAACCAAACACTTCCTGTGTGGGCTATGTTATATATCCTATACACGGATAGTGTCCGGACGTCACCAGCATGTAAATATTCACAAAACGACGACGTTGGATGGTGCAATGATAACGAAATGTAAATGTTGCAGCACAAACTTGGTGCAATTGCATCGAATTGAAGTATGTCATACATGTAATAATGTAAATAAAACAATTGCGTGAACGATACAACGTGTTTTACTAAATTTGATTCGTTATAAGTAGTATTTATTAATGTAAATTTATATTTCATTTTATTTTTAAGTTTAATTGTATATATTTTTTAATTAATAAAAATATTTGTGCCACCCTGTATATTACAAGTTGTGAAAATTAGTAAATCATATAAATATTAAAACAAATGAACATATGAATGATTTTATTAAAAAGTATTTTGAAAAAAAAATGGTTATCTTTTATTTATTATTATTTAAATTAAATTAAAATATCTCAAGATATAAACTGATTCAAAATAATACAGTTGTAAATGTATAAAGCCGATAGCTTGGGTTGATTTTATAGCCTAAGGCCATGCGACCCTGCCTGGTAAATACGGATCGATGAGCAGGTAGTTTTTTGTTGAAATTAGGAAATAGACCTAACTCTTGTGGGGCGTTCGAGTAGCCGAGCGGGCAAATACGCGTCGATCTTGAGGTCACTCAGAAGACCACAGGATCGAATCCTCGGACGCCCCCCGGAGAAAGGAGGTGGTGGTTCTCCGGTTTTTTTTTTAAATTTGACCTTTGACCTTTCCTAATTAACCATTAATTTTGATTTTCATGTGTTTAAAATTCGATTTTTTTAATTTTTTTTTTTTTTTTTTTTTTTTTTTTTTTTTTTATGTTGTTATTAACCTATTAAACTCTTTATTTATTTAAATTAATTAACCTTTACATTATGTGTTTATTCATGTCAAACATGTACTCATAATATGCACAATTAATTAATTACATGTGGTGTATTTATTTTATTAACTAATTAATTTTTTTATCATTTTTTATTCACTTTTTAAAATTTGTTTTAAACTTTTTTATATTTATTTTTAACAATATATTCTTACATAATAATACACAGTAATTTATTTTTTATCATTTTTTGTCTTTTATTTGTATCATTTTTTTGTAATTATTTGTCATTTATTTTTTTGACAAACTTTTTAATTTTTTTTAATATTTTTTTATTAATAATATATTTTAAACCTAATTAACAATCTTATCTGACTAACAATATTCTTAAATAACTTAAAAATCTAACTTAATTAATTTGCCTTTATTTGTATGCTCTTTTAATTATTTTTGTCATTTATTTTTTTTGACAAATTTTTATTTTTTTTTGGGGCATTTATTTTTTTAATTATTTTTGTCATTTTTTTTTTTTTGACAAACATTTTAAATTTTTTTTGGCATTTATTTTTTTAATGTTTTTTTATTAATACTATATTTTAAACCTAATTAACAATAATCTTATCTAACTAACAATATTCTTAACTAACTTAAAATCTAACTTAAAATAACTTTCCGCCGCGTGTGCGCAAGTGCTCAGCCACCCATTTGATCCGAAATAAACCTCATCTGCTTTGCAGTTTTGTCGAGAGCCTCCCTTTGTCTCTTTACGTCGGCCTCTAATTTTGCGGCTCTTTCCCGCATATCAGCAGCACGACGCAAGATTTTCGGATGATCCCGACAAAGCCTCAAATTTAAATCATGTGTTCTCTTAAGTTGACCGTATATTTTAAAAAATTGTTTAACAGATGTTTTGGTGTCAACTTGCGAGAACACCTCCGATTCAGAATCAGAGTCCGCTTGTGCTGGGAGCGGATTCTCATTAACAATCGGAGCTACCTCTGGCGGCGGTGGCAACACCGCATTAGAGCAACCCGGTTGTTCTAATGCGTCATTGCGTGGTGGTGGCAACACCGCATTAGAACAGCTTGGCTGTTGTAATGCGCTATTGCCAGGTAGAGGTACAGCCACAAACGACGCAGACGGTTTTACCTGCCCTTTACCTGCCGAAACCTTATTTTTTTTTGGTGAAGCAGGTAGCGGACTTAGAGGGGCAGGTACAACTGTCTGCGCGAAATCCATTATCTCGTCCCATAAAGTCGCGTCACAGTCTATGGATTGTGTTTCTGTACGTCTACCTTTACCTTTTGATGGCGCCGACGACGACTTTGTGTTTTTATTGTTGTTTACATTACTAGGCAAAAAGTCGTCATCGGAGTCATGTGCCACCAGAGACATAGATGATTTGCGCGGATGAGATGCGCGTACATCCTGACACCCTGAAGTAGATGGTGTGACTTTAAATTTTTTGTTTAAAGCCAAACCATGTAATTTCGGGGTATGAACGGCTTTACCTGCATTACTCCTGGATACGGTGACATTGACGGTATTGCCGAGGTCACCATCTTCAAGGTGCAAAACAGGTAAATCTGCGCCAGGATGTATATTGCCGTGCATCTGCTGATGGTGCCCATGATACGCTAGCTGACTACCGCCTTCGTTAGAACACGAAGCGCCCCCAACGTCAGCAGCAATACCATCTTTAACAATAATGTTGTTTAAAACATTAACCCTGCCAGAGGATGGATTTTTTATTGCTGACTTCACAGCACCGCCATTAATGGCGGAACCTGACGCCGTAGATGCGTCAGGTGATGGTTTAAACGTAGCCAAATACGTCATTAAAGTCAAGGGCGGTAAAGTTGGTGGCGGTGTCGACGAGCGCCTTTTACGCCCACCAGCAGATGATACATTTTTAACGGTTCTTACCATTTTGTTCACAAAAACTGAGCAATGAAATTCACGAGAGCACACTTGCACACACTAGCACAGGCGAAGACGGAAAGAATCTTGTAAGCGTCCTCAAACCCAAGCCAAGCTAACTTCCCCCTCCAACGGTAGGGAGTGGGTGACCACTCTCGTCTCTCATTGGTTGGACGACATCACGTGATTTATGCAAGCCAAGCTTTCACCCCACTGTTGATTTTCTTTGTCTCAACAGAATCCCGCTACAAAGTGACGTCAAACTTTTCTAAATGTCATGCGCACATCGAATAACTGACGCAACAACTTTCTATTTGAAATGACATCACATTCCTGACTGCAGCATAAAACGACATTTTAGTTTTAGCAACGTCACCTACTCTTACATTGTAAAACTGTATCATTACACACACCTCTTCAAGTCACTACCTACATTATTTATAATTTACGATTTAACCTAATCGATATTTAACTTATTTTGGGAGAAAGGTTTACTAATAACAACACTGTGATTTTTATTTAGATATTTTTATTCTATTATTTGAAAGTACTTAAAATTATCACAATAATTTTGTATTATAATGTTACAATTAAATATTGGTGAAATTTTGTAGTTTGAATTTTCCAGTTTAGTAGTTCATGTATTCGAATTTTCGACCTTTACGTTAGAAGATGAAATAAAAATTTTAAATTAATTATTGGCTTAAATCAGCTATTGCTGCAAGTAAAGCGTCCAAGTTTTCATTTTTTTTCTCCATATTATTTATGGCAACTATCAGTCGTTCTATATTTTGTTCTTGTTCGCTCTGAAAAAATGATATGTCACGGTGCCCCCACGGTAATGTTTTAGTAGTATTAGGAATAACAAAACGTTTGTCATCGTGTTGGGACAAGGCCACTTTGTTCTTTATTTCTGTGTAAATGTCATGCAAGCAACTCCGAAACGTATTCATTTTTCTAAATATTAAACCTCCCCGCTCAACGATTTTCTTATAGTCATCTATTGACAGCTGCTTTCTAATAACAGATTTCTTCACACCTTTAGCTTTTTTGAGTTCATTATCCACCGATTGTATATAATAAGCTTTCGCACCCGTACCATAAAAACTAATAATGGGATCAGAGGGGAACTCGTCTTTCATTTTACCTAACACCGACAAGCCCTTATGAATATTAAATTTATTTATTTCTTCGTAGTTAGATGTATCGAATTTGTCTGGATTCTGTATTATGAAATTATAAAAGTTATCTGTAAATGTTTTTATAATCAACGAATCCGTATCTGTATACAGCAAAGAAGCATTATCGCCGAAATGTTTTTTGATAACGTCGTAGAAAAAGTTGTATAATACTGTCTTAGACAACTCCAAGATACAAAAACCAACGTAAATTGGTTTGTTGTAGACTACCTTTAGTTTACCCATATGGATGGCTACAAAATCATCAGTAAATATTGAGCATGATTTAAAGTTAGGGCGTGTTATTAATGCATTTGCACCCATACTCCGCCTAACGCTCTCCCAGTGGGTAACTAATTTTATATCCATTCTATTATCAACATTTTCCATTGTCTTACCGAATACTGCGTTATTTAATAATTTATACTGATCTTTTTCAAATTTATTCTTAGCCTTATTTCTCATATCGGTGTTTAGGTCAATATATTTTTTAAGCCAAGGTGATTGTTTGAATTTAAGTATTCTATGTGTTTTTATAACCATTAACCCGTTATCTAGCGCTTGTTTCAAATTTATATAATGCACAATATATCTCCTCTTATCGTTTAAATTTGGTATCAGTTTTGTCAATTTCGATTTTGATTTTGGTGGAATAATATTTTCTACTAAAAAGGGTAGGTCTGAGTGTAAGTCGTGTAAATCTTGTGGATAATGTATGTCTACTTCGAGAACATACCCATGGGTGCTTTCATCTGAAATGCTCGTAATATCTAAATTCATGATTTCTTCTTCGGACAGCCACACGAATCCACCTGTCGGCAATTGTTGCGACATACTATGCCCATATAGGTTCGTGGCATCTAGATATGTGATGAATGAAGAAGGTTCTTTGGGGTCGTAGTTAGGGAGAAATTTGTTATTCGCAATATGTTTCCTTTCCGTACACTGGCTTACTCCACCACGTATTCCCTTTTTAAAAAAATGGATCATATCAATGTCCGTTAATAATTCCAACTCCACTTTGGTTAGTTTTAACATAGCGTCCCACGAGAGACCCGGACAAGTGTAATACTGAGCAGGATCAAGTTTATATTTTTCCAAACAAATTTTACGAAAATTTTCAAATACGTCACACAAAAGGAGTACGTCTGATTTTAAATAAAGATCTGAGTAATCGCCCAAATTCTGACAATCAAACAAGTTCCACACATCGTTAGCCCTCTGATAATCTTTATCTGTTATATGTTCTTCATTTAGGTTATCGTAAAATTCATCTTTCGAGGGTAACTCTACATTATTTAGTTTCTCTAAACTATCCATAAAACTATATGGAAATACACCCTTTTGCCTCATTAAATTAAATTTTTCCTTATCTGTATAGAAACTTCCCGTAACAAACAATTGGTTATCAGTTAAGTTGCCCCCTAAATTTTGCAACGATGTTGATAAGAACTTAAAACTATCGATGAATCGTAGTTAAATTTCCGTTTTTTCTCCCCTTTCTTATTGACGTAATCATGCATATAAAGGTGTTTCGTGAAAGATATATATTTTTCTTTATTTTGTGCTATAACATCAACTCTGTCCTTATGTGCACAGAGCTGTTTTATAAATAGGTGACTGTCGTAGCCACTCATATTGTGAAATATGATAGGTACAAAATTTGGTAATTTGTAATTTAAGTTACATACAGAGTGTGCGGCACCAAATCTTACTTTACCAGTTATATGACAATGATCTCTAACTTTTACATCCTCTACTTTAAATGGTTTCTCACATATACCGCATACGGTCGCATTCAGGAAGTCTTGTCTTTCTTGTGCTGTGAGTTTAGCCATTGGGACTATATCTTTCATATATCTGTTATAGATTTCCCTTACATCGGCTTCAATACGCGATACAAAAACTTTGGCTACATCAGATCCTCGATAGAGTTCAAATTTTGATAAAGAATTGTCAAAAGAACATTTTATGAAATATGCGAAGGAGTAAGGTTCGTGTATAAAAGTTTTATTTGTATAAGAACGTTCGGGGTTCGGTTCACAAGTATGAATAGGTTTCAGAATTGATTCAAAGTCTGCATACACTACAAATGGTACTTGCATTTGTCTTTCAAAGTTTTCAAATTTTAATATATTTTCAGGTACTTGTTTACCATATTTATCAATCCGAAATTGTGTCGATGGTGTTGTTGTATAAACATGATTACAGTCATTTCTCTGATGCTGGAATAACTGACGCTCATTATTAAAATATAGTAAGCAACCATCACAAAAGTACTTTTTATGATCATGAGCTGAAATTTGAGCGGAAACTAGCTTAGACAAGTTTTTTATCCAACAATAGTGATTATTAGCGCAATCTTTCTTACAGTGATGATTTACACCACATTCACCGGAAAGTAGTAACAAATTTACATGCATAAATAGTTTTTTTTCAGAATAACGTAAAGGCCCAACAACTTCATACTTTATTCTATTATTCTCAAATTTTTCTTCTAACCCGTACACGTTAATTGAAATATTATTCATCTCCTCAAATTTTGAAATATCCCGCAATTTTACTGGAAAATTCATACCTGATAAATTTAAAACTCTTGAAAAATGTGGATATGATGAGGTCTCAGATGTGCAGCCATTTGCAGGATACAACGCTGAAGTTACAGCCCAAGCAAAACAATACTGATCCTGGTTTTTTACATTTACCACTGCCTTCTTGTTTTCTATGGATTTTGGCAACTTGACATATGATGAACCACCCAGAGGACTATATTTATTCACATTGATTTCAACAAAAGCAATTCGTTCGAGGGCCCATCCTAAAATTAAATTATAATTAGTCATTTTCTTTCCACCTTAATGTATGTTTAAATACCTGAATCACGTTCCAGGAACTCCGTAGTTTGTGTAATCATAGCATCCACAAAGGTGTCCAAAGTATTGTTCAAATCCATAGCTTGATCCAAGATTTTGTTGGAAGTGTTAAATGATTTCATTTCAGATAGTTCCTGTGTCTGTAATACGTACGTAGCAAACGTTTCCATATTTACTTTTACTGTATTATGAATACGTAACACTTCCTCGAAGAGATTTAATATTTTTGATCTAATTTCATTGAAGAACATTACATAGTCTTGGTGATTATTTTCGCTATATACTCGATAGGTTACAATCCTGTATTTGAAAGCGCTCTGCACAATTTCTACACCTTCTATAAACGGAACACATGAATTTGTCCTATGCTGCAATGTCCTTCTATGGGAATTCATTTGGGTTGTGCTTAGAGTCACATTACAGCAATTACAAGTTTCCATATTTGTAGATGTTGAAGGATTACATTCCAGTTTAGGATATTTTGCTTGCGGACCACTATCATGTATCTTCTTACAAGATTGCCTCTGATGTCTTCGCAAATTGTCACCACGTGTAAAACTTACACCACAAGAAGTACAAATATACATTTTATGTCTTTACTCTGGGAGACTAGCACCACAAATGGCTGTGTGCTCCTCATCCTCATTTATATACACGGAGTGAAGCTGCCCCACCACCTCTACTTGAAATACTCATACACATATCAGTACATACACTAATTACAACTACAATTGCATTGCACCACTCCAATTACCTCTATTGCAATTACATCAGTCTAATTACTGCACATTACTCTACTTACCTCTATTGCAACTACATCAGGCTAATTACCTGCAATACTCTAATTACCTCTATTGCAATTACATCAGTCTAATTACCTACATTACTCGAATTACCCTAGTTACCCCCCACCACAAAAAAAAAAGGGTGGGGGGAGACCCAGCTCCGCCATTACTACTCTACTTGAGCTAAAAATGAAAATTGCAAAATTGACCCTATTATTCCAACCGTTTTTAGGAGTGCTAACTTCAATTGAATAACTAGCTAAAAAGAAGCTGCCCCCTTTGGTGCTGTGAATAATTAACAATATTTGAAAATGTTTGAAAAAAATTATTAAGTGTACAATTGAAGCGAATATGAGCTCCAAGGACTGTACAAGATAAAAAGATAGATCCAATGTTCTCAATGATTCACTAGAAACTTATTATAGAAGGTCTATATAGGTATGGATTCCATTACGATATCTTCAGATGATAGATTTTCGGATGACAATAAATACGTTAGAAAATACAACCAGTCCCAGTTTGACGATAGTCAAAAAAATTAAAATCAAATGGTACCTACCACATGTTTTCTTAAAAATTTTGATGCTAATGCTATGGTATAAATTTCAAGCTAGTAGAGAAAGCAAAACAAGGCTGTACCTCTTAATTGATATATTAACTGAAACCTGAAACCAATTAAAAAATTTCATCCTTCAATTTTTTTGGCTCTATGTTTAATTATGAGTATCTTGGCTACTACCTCCACAGCTGACAATCTCAAGATCAAGTGTAGTCAGATGAAGAATAGATGCATTATATATAATGTCAATTCATCGATCTTTAATAAAGAAACTAGAGGAGAAATATTTTTATGACGAGATTATTACCAGGCTTAGAGGAGAATCAAGACTGTCTTATGAGAAAACACGCAGAGCTGTAGCGCAGGTGAAGAGGAGGTTGAAACTTTGCACCATATATTATTACCATATTACCATATTATGAGTTAAAAGTCACCGGCACTGGCACCTTGAAGAGCCATTTTCGAAACTTGCAAAAACACTCATGGACCGTATTTGAATTTCGTCAAGGATACCTACTCACCTGATGGCGTAGGAAGCCTGATAAGCATAACCTTATAGTGGGATGGATAGATAGATGGGACATTTAAAAGTGTTCATAATGGGATAAAAGAAAGATATTTTAATTTTTTCGAAATACTAAATGTTTATATACAGAGCCATTCCCTTTAAATTATCCACCCCTCAAGACTAGTTCTCATTTTTCCCTTATTTGGGCTCGCACCATCAATAAACCATTTTGTTTTGTTTACGACCTGGCTGGATAAATGCCAATTTTAAGCGAAATTTTTTAAAATGATCTTAATTTTGACGAATTATTTGGAAAAGAGCAATTCTGTCCATTTTGCTTTCAAAAATTTGTTTCAATTTTCAAAGAGTTTAGCTGTTGAAGTTACCGTTATTTTTTTAATTATATAACGACTGAACCTCAATGAGGATATTTGAAACAATTAAGGATTTAATTATTGGTCAGTTAGTACCTAGCATGGGCAGGAAATGAACCTTTCTAACAGGGCTAGCACTAATTCTACCGCCATGTATAAAAAATAAAACCTCTAAACACACTAATTGTAAAACAACGGAAATGGTTAAGCTTTGTTTGACAATGTAATTATTTTTCATTCATGCACTTGTTCTAAGCTGAGTATTAAGTACAGTGGGGGCGTCGCCGGATCGAGCGCAGCGCCCACTTGATGTTAAGCTACCGGACTCAGTCAATCCTTTACTACATGATCTAGTAAGCCGCATGCGAAGCGCGCGCGTTTTCGTTTTAAATTTTACGTCGTAAACTACCCCCAAACTAAGTGCTTAATAACGATATTGTAGGTGTTGTTGAATTAAAGTAATTTAAATTCCGCCTGCTGGAATTGTGTGAACAACTATGGCGAAATAAAATTTGAAAAAACAATGATTATTAATTTAGTGTTTTTGTTTTGTTTTGCGGCAGAGACACTGGCCAGCTTAGATTATTTGGATAGTGAAGTAGAATTTCAGTGTATACATCACTGCCCTATACAGGTATAAATTTCTATAAGTAATCATTCGTTTTAGTCGTGCTATACACAGTACACACTTTAACTCGTTGAATACCAGCGAATCAGGAACAAAAATATATTGTCCTTCGTTTTAATTAATAGACCACAATAAAATATTTAACTCAATGATTGCGTATAAGTTTGACGTATTTTACTTTAAACGGTTTTTTAAATATTTTTATAAATTATTTATAACGTTAAGTTATAATACAATGATTATGCAGCTTTAAAATGTTTACAATAAATATATTTTTTGCAAAGTGTTTCCCCATAATAACCATGATTTTAATTTAATTCGATGCTTCTTACCTAATTACCTAATATTATATTAAGTTTTTTTTTAATCGTAATACCTTAATAATAAAAATAATCCCGGTAATAAAGAATTAACAGACGAAACATACCAGTTCCACCAGAAGTTCTAAGCGGTAAAGATTAATTACAAGTAACAAACAGAATATCTAATTACCTACATAAAGGTCCCTCACTCAGTTGACAATGTCAAGTGCAACCTCTTGAGATGAATCAAATTAACCAGATGCCAAAATCAGTAGCATAGTGTTTCGTAAGTGGTGTTATGTTACATGTCTTTCTGTAGTACATACACCAATACAAGAAAAAAAAGCACAAAAATTACACTCATAGATCAGTTTACGTTTCAGTTTTTCTATTTCTAAGTTGAATTAAATTGTAGCCTATTACCGTAGCTTAAAACTGTCTTTTGGCAAATTTGGATATCTGCTGAATCAAAAATGATACAAGGAAAATAAACGCAAAATTTCTATTTTTTACAAAAAAGTGCCCGTTTTTTTGTTTCAGTAAATTCCAAATTGAAAAAAAATTTTTTTTTGTTAGTCATTAATATTATGTATACACTCGAATTTTTTTCACCGGGATGGATGCATTATCTAAAAGATTTTACACAATATATTTTGAAAATTTTTGAATGATTGCAATAAATTAAGGAAAATGCTACTGTTTTTATTATTTGATAAAGATAATAGCTTAGGAGATAGAAGTATTTGAAGTCAACCCTTAACGGTTTTTCCTTTAAATTGACGCATTTAAGATGAATATAGAAAAACTGACAACTTTTGTACTGTTTTGACCTAACTGACTTTAAAGAGGATTAAAAGAACTTCAAAATACTTTTCTTGGATGATTTTTTGGCACCAAGTGACTGTATTATTATTAAATTCCGTGATATTGATATCTGCTGCCAGGGCCGGCCTTAGGTATAGAATAAGAGCCTGCCTAAGGCGCCAAATTGACAACAGCGCGATTTTAAACTGAAAGTAAAAAAATCGCGCGCAAAATAAAGTATTTGCGCTCAAAGACAATAATTATATATTTATTTATGAATACTATATTACCTACTTTCTGTTTTTCTTCGTAAACAAAAATATGGTGCGCATTTTCAATATTTGCTTAGGTCGTCAAAAAGGCTAGCTAGTATATATATTATCCAACAACAATGCAATTTTTCCAATTTAGTCCCAGTTAAATTTTCTTTAGAAACTGTTAACAATATGATTACGCTGTTGATTAACCTAATTTAAATAAACACTTCTTTGAAACCCCCTTTGGTTAGACCATAGATTAAAAATACTTTCTTCCTCACACAATAATTAATATTTAAACACATTGCAAGCAACCTAGGACAAAATAAATTGATAATATCTATCCGTTGTGTGAAGCTGCGTGTGGCGGTAGCACCTCTAGGAGACAGCACCAATGAAACAACAGTGCAATTATTGAGTAGATAAAATATGCAAATCTACCAATAGCTTTAATAGCCTACGTCCTATGCAGAATTATATAAATATACTTATTATTTGCGCCATATTAATTCAAATACTTATATAATTTATTTATTTGAAATACAAAAAATAATACCAATGTACAACATAATTTCAAGGGTAAATTGATGAACGAAATAACCATTAGAATGAGTTTATCTAAGAGCGGTGACCTACACATATTATTAATAATAACATCTCGCTTTAAAATAATATTTTATCTAGAGATTGGCTTTTTTAATCTACATGACACTTTCTAATATATCACTAACTCACAAACACAAGAATAAAATATTGAAAATCACGATTCCCAATCGCTTTAAATATTTAAATCTGTATAGAGTTAAATTTTATTATTACAGCACTAATCAATCAATTACCTAATTGAGCTGTTATTTTGTGTTATTACATGTAAACAAACTAAATGCATAATTTGTAAAACATTTAATCTGAAATATTTAACAGCCGTGTGATAGCTACAATGGATTCAAACACAAACTCATTCATTTTTTGTGCATATTTGAAACATTTACAATAACGGTGGCAAATTTTAAAGAAATTGTAATGTAATCACGCATTTTTGAAATCCTTTCTACTCTAGTTCATCAATAATTAATTTGAAATTAAAGTATGGCGTCACAAAAATTCGTTGAACTTATTTTCTCAAAAATTTGGTACCGTTTATTTGGTTCACGATTCACGCTATCGGAAAACATGAATATTTATCAATCAAGTCAGTTATTATGTTGCCAAGGAATTCGATTTCTTCACTCAACGGTAGTACGTACAAGAACATGTTCTGGTTATTAACAACAGATTACTGCAGTGCAATCTATAATGCAACTGGAATTTTATTATGTATTATGAGTTCGATATCAAATTAATTATTGTTTACAATACATGGATTGTAGATTATTTGACGCAAATATTTTCTACAATATACATAGGTACCTATGCAATTTAACTGAAGGAAAATTTATCTCTCGTTATTTTTAAAGTATTCTGTTAAAATTATTTTAGAATTATATGTATATCCCGAATATTTATCATTAAGAAAATCGTTATAGTTACGGTTGAGATTTTTGTTAGCAGAAAGGGTGGATTAGAGGAAGTATACCTTAACCACCCGACTGTGAAGGAATGAGTGTCAGGTGGCTGGTCGGAACTGTCTCCACGGTATAACTTTGCTTTGTTAGCCTCAAGACAAGTGGAATTTCAACGTACTATTTAATACTTAACAGGTAATAATTGCAGAAACAATTGTGTTTAATATCCACTTTTTTTAGTAAACACAACTCTATGCAGGGCCTATTTTCAAGTGAGTTGGGCTTTCGAAAATTTTCGGGCCTCTTATTGGGAGGGCCAGAAAATTTTTGAGTGAAAAGAGTATGAGTATAGATATAGGTAAGAGGAGGGTGAAAAAATAGCGATGCAGGCAGCACATTCGCCTTTGCCCCTTATCAATAATTTACCTGGTGAGAATTTAATGAAAGCTTTTAGAATGATATAAAAAATTAAAATAAAACATATTGATAGAAAACCATATAGGTATTTATTAAATATATTTCAAAAACAAAATATTTAAAAACAAAACAAAATATATTTTGATTTTTTTTAAATTTAGAACTAAACATATTATTTTGCACTGGTATAGGAACCGAAACACATTCAAAATTCATACATAAATAAGTGAATCCAGAAGACCCCTCAGGGGGAGGGGCATTAAAATAAACAATAATATTAAATGGTTATTCAAAATTATTTAAAATATTTTTATTTAAAAAATACACTAAAAATATTAGGCGCTAAAAAATAAACTAAGGAGGTGTAGTAGGTACCAGACACCTATAAAATATAACAAAATTTAAACAACTATAAATAATTAACAAAAATATTTTCAATTTTAATAATTATTATAATATAATAAAACTAATTTCTCAATAATCTTTAACCTCATCAAGGGGTGGGGTAAAACATTCATTTGCAGGTTCAGCAAAAACACCCCAAAAACTTCATTTACACACTCATACGATTTCATCCTCATTTTTAATTCTGTAGTTAATTTATCACATATAGGGAAAAAACATTAATTTTGAAATTGTCGGAACAACTTAAAGTAGCATTTTGTGCAGGTCCTTCATCAATAAATCGTTTTCTCTTGCGAACTCTTGATATCTCATCCTTATACAGTAAAGACCGAGGAGGTTCGAACATGGGTATTAGTTTGCGCGATTTACTTGTGCCCATTGTAGGCAAGCGGAGACAGTGGTGGGAATCGTGGATCTCCGCGCTGTAGCCGATGGCTCTCGCGTCTACTGTTCCTTGTTTGTATTTTTTTATAATTTTTATTTTATTACACCTGCAACACTCGAGGTGCAGCGACATTTAATTATATGTTGTAGAATCACATTTTTGTTGCGAAAAAACAAACAATGGAAATATTTAAATGTGTTTTGAAATTTTTTTAAAATTACAATAATCGTAAATTAATCCTATCTAGGGTGAATTAGGTATTGAAGTTAGAAACATTTCGAAACGTTGGTCCAGAATACGTAAATTAAATTTCTTTCAGACATGAGTTTTACATCCCAACACGGTTAATGAGATACTACTAACAACAGTCTGCTGACTGCTGAGGCTGAGCAGTGAGGGACCACACTGGCCACAGCGCACTGCCGCGCGCTTTTTAACTACAAATTTTTGAACTGAGGCGAGTTGTCGGCCATTAGTATATTCGTCCCAATCCCTGTCGTGTTCGAAGCATCCTGAACTTATCTGTATATGGAATTTGGCTGCAATTTTTTGGCTTCTTCCTCTATTTCTTCAAACTGTTCTCTAAAGTGCTTTACAAATTCAATTAAACCATTATACAATCAGTGTTATTCTGTAAGCCATTGAAAAGTTCCCAATATTGAATAGATTCCAATTTATGTTTCAATCACATTTCCAAGGGTGTTTCCAATATTGAGAAATTTTGCAATTCTGTAAACCATATTGGGAACATTCAATCTTAGTCACTAAATTTAAAAGTTAGTACAATTATTGACAAATAGTGCGTAATAAATTTGAAAGAAGAAGAAGATTAACCTCACTTTTGTTGTTTTTGCGCCATTCTGCGGTGTATTTTGAATTGTGATTTGTGGTCGCGAAAATTTGGTGATATGGCCCCTGCTAAAAGAACAAGTCCACAGCAATTTGCCATATATGTTCGTTATTTAAAACAGTATCCTCTTCTACGAACGGGCAAATTCACGTCTTTGGTTGGCCCAGATGAATTAAAAATAATTTTGGGCGACAATTACAATTATCGTGCATTTGAAATATTTATTGTTTGATTAATTTAGAAATATTTTATTTTTAATTTATCACATTGTTTTGAATACTCACACTTCAATTATATTTTCGACTGCATTTATAATGAAAATAAATTGTCTAATCATTATGAATTACAAACGCCTTCTATCGTTGCACAAATCAATTATTCAAAATAAACGTTTGAGGTTATGTTCTATTGGAAACTTATAACAAGAGCAAAAATCGGTTGTTAAGATTTTCAAGATTGATTCAATAAATTGAATTCATTGTGGTTACAGAATACGAAAATGACAAGGTCATTGGAATCTTTCCAATTATTGGGAAATATCCAATATTGAATACTTTTCAATGGCTTACAGAATAACACTGAATGTGCAAGCTGCAGTTAGATTGGTTTCAATGTTTTGCAAAGCTTTACTGGTGGCATTTATCCTGTGCAAAATTCTCTTCCAAATGACTGTCATGAGGCTAAATTCGAATGTATCTGTTTAGCGAAGTAAATCTCCAGCTTCTGTTCTGGTTATGTTTTTTTGACCGCAATCTTCATTTAACTGTCTTAAAGCTAGTTTTATCTCATTAAAACCAAGAGAAATTGATTTTATAGCATCAGCTCTAGCTGACCATCTTGTGTCACTTATTTTTTTAACCATTGGTGGTTTAGGATTTAACATTTCTAGGAATTTTTGAAGTACGCTTCATCTATGAGTAGATGCCGAAAAAAAATTGTATAAACACTGTACGTTTTCAAAATATCTAGCTGCTTCTGAACAACTTTCGGCAGCACTATTATCAACCAGATTTAAGGAATGACTAGAACATGGTACGAAATATGCACTTTTCGACTTTTCTTTTAGTTTTGCCTGCAATCCGTTATACTTTCCTGACATATTTGAGGCGTTATCATAACTTTAACCCCTGCAGTAATTGATATTGATCTCGAGATCTATCAATTTAGTGTGTAAAACATTTAAAAGATTTTCTGCAGTATGACAAGAAATTGGCACAAAACCTACAAATCTTTCTACTATTAGGTAAAACATATCTTATAATAATCGTCAATTGATCGATATGAGAAATATCTGGGGTTGAGTCGACTATAATCGAAAAATATTTGGCCGTTTGTTATTCTGCCGTCATAAAATTTTTCCCTTAGTAAAAGTTCCGTCGCTGAACCATAAAATGCCAAACCATTTTTTGTTAAGAATTTTATGGCAGCGACCACCCTTAACAGAACATTTTTCCAGTAGTCCTTTTCTTTTTGATAAGTTTTCTCCTTTTCAGTATCTATTCTTCCCTCTATGCGACTTCTACTAACTAACGAACTGATGGAAGCTATGTGTTCAGAAGATCATTCGTGGCTTTTTAAACTCTGAGTGACGTTTTTCCAATCACTATAGCCCTCTGCACTAAGACTTATACTTTTTTTCGAAAAAAGTTGCACACATAACAGTAAACGATTCCAGATTTGATACCATACACTAGCCACTCACGGAGAACTTTTTCACCGTTTACTTTAACTTTGTAAAATGCTGAAATTTGTAACCATCTGGTTATTTTACCATCGAGCTGTTTTGAGCACCCACTTATTTTGTCCACGTTTTGTTGGTCTGTTTTTAATAAAATGTGATTGAAAATCTAAACTCATATTTTTCGGCCAATCTGCTAGGTACCGAGGAAAGGCTACTTCGCCTTCCTGAAAAAAGCCCTTATTTACATCGTCGATTTCACCAGCAGAACCAGACAGTATTAGTTTGTTCTTCATCATTTGTTGGTACTTCATTGTCATTAGTTCATTTTGTTGGTTCTTCGACTTCAATGAAGCTTATGTTACTGGTTGAAGGAGCAATATGGGAAGGATTAACTTCTTCATTGGAACTAAATATTGTTTTCTGCTGCAGTTTGAAGATAGATTAACATTACGTTTTTCTGTTTATCTCTTTCATTTTCTCTGACTTCTATCTTCTTTCGCTTTTCACTACCACTTTGATAAGTACTTGTAACTCATCTTTATTAACCTAAAATTATTTTGTCCAGCAATGTAAATAATTAAAGACAAGTTCACTTACTTCTACCCACCTTAAATTTAAATTTCTACTTTCAAGTTCAGGTCACTAAAAATGTACGACTTTTATTTAAAACTAACACAATAAAAAAATTTTGTAATAAAAAAATTTGCAAAACTGTTTTTTACACAATTTCCACTTCATTTCAACTAGTATCATCCTATTCGGACATTTTCAAGTAGGTAACTAAAATATATAGATTTTAAGATTTTTAACTTTCATTTAGGTATGATGGTTATGAAGGGTCGGTCATACACTTTAGATTGATGTATAACAGATGTCTTAAGATATAGGTAAAGGAGGTTTATTAGTCTATTGTATTGGATCGATTTCTTATTGATTTACTATATTTAAATCATTAAGTTGTCTAAACCAGTTCAAAAACACCAATTTTTATAAACATCTAACAGATTCTGGTCACAAAATAATCAATGATCAGCAACCCAAAATATTATACAAGGTGTTTCTAAATTGACTACCATAAATTTAAGAGCTTGTAGAGAACGTTAAAATAAAACTAAAACCTCTATACGGTTTCGTCGGAAAACGCTTCGTTTTCAAAATACAGGGTGTTATAGTGTCGACTGGCAGATCAGTTATTTAGCTATATCTCTAAACAGAGTAGGCAGAGGAATCTAAATTTTTGTGAGCGAGTGTTACTTAAGACTACCGATGACTGTATAATATTTTAAATGTAATACCACCATTCAGTGGCGTAGAAAAAGGGGTAGCCTAACACTTTTTTGTTAATAAAAAATTTGCTGTCAGATGTTTTGAAAATTACGTCTCATTTTCAAATTCCCCAATCAAAATGCTATAATAAAGATGCTCTTATTAAATATCTCGAGAGGCGTTCGTTCGTTGAAAAACAGCATATTTATTTTTATAAATATAAATTATTATTACACCATGTACAGCTTTATATCTTCATTACAAACGCAATAATATTTAAAAAAAAATTGATATAGTATAATCTTACTGAGGCTATTGCTCCAGTAACAAATACCTCAAATGTTTTTAATTTATTTACATCAATATAAGATAAACTCATTCCAATCTGAAATAAAAATAAACAATAAACTGACAACAGTGGCAAGGCAACAGTTTTCTTGATACGTGAATAACAAAAAACAAATTTAGAGCTTGTGAAATTCACTAAAATACAAATTATTTAACCCAAAAGTAATGGGCAAATTTCGCTGGCAATCATCAGGATAACTAAATCGTTAATAACTTAAGATTTAGGGGCACATATATACTTATCTCTTATCGATTCGGAAAATTAATTCGTTTTCATCCATACATGCTAATTACATATTCTTGAATAAACGTTATTTTTAAAACATTTGTTTATACACTTATAGAAGATAAATTTGAAATGTTACACAATTTAGATGACCAATTAATCCACTTTACTGAAGTTGTTGTCATATATCAGCATTTATCCCACATGAGATATTTTATATAAACTGACTTATACTTATATTCACATAGTCATTTCTCATGAGTGATAGTTTTGGCATTGAATGAAGGGTTTGTTTATAATTCATCTAAAAAAGCATTATTAGAAAAATTGTATTTGTACTATCAATTATTTATCGTAATAAAACGTCTTGTTTAATTGATTACAAACAACAATTAGCAAATAGCGAAGAGCATGTGTGGCACATGAACTGTTTATTTTCGATATTAAGAGGCCACGAAAATATAAAAAAGCCAGATACCAGTAAATATATTGTCACATTGATTAGAAATTAATTACCTTTTACTTTAACTATCTGTTGTTTTGCTTGACCCCATGCTTGTATCTTGACCCTCGGCTATAATTATATTTGATAACGCACAAATGTGTATAAATAATTATTATTTATTACTTTTATGTAATTTTTTAAAAGTCTACAAATATGCAAACCACACACTAATGAAACGTAACTGAACTAACCGGATCTTGTGCTAGTCAGAAATATACATAACTAACTTTTAGTCTACGGATTTTAAATATCAAAGTCTGACAAGCCCTGCAGAACAGAGTTGCATCTTTAATATGCTTACACTAAGCAAACTTGTGCACAGCACGCGAACGTATGTTTCATTATCAAAAATTGTATACCCTTTTTTCAGTAGTAAAATAATGTGCCACAAATAAATACAAGTAGAATGCAAAAAATCGAACATGATTATAATAGCTAAATTTAATTAATCGTTTTTATCTTGTTATTTTTAGCCGTGGAGAATTGATTTATTTTTATATTATTGATCTGATACGCACTTTGAAATTATTCGAACTCGAAGATATTAACCAAATTTTGTCACAATAAAAAAGAAATGTTGCTCTTAGCCTTGAATTTTTTACTAATTATTACATTAGTAATAATTTTAGATTATTACTAATGTAACATGTATTTAGGAAGATTCAATCAAAACGATCAAAATAGTCATAAAATTAAACAGAACTAAAGTTTGTTTGTTATTTCGAATGTTTCTTAAATTTAAAGGGTTATGACCCCATGAATTCCACAAAGTTATCAAGAAATAATGATATGTTATTATAATAAATAATAATAAAAATGTAATAAAATTGTAAATGTAGGTTAATATTAAAAGATATAAAATTTGGAGCCATAGCTGTTTCATGTAATTATATATTTTTAAATAAAAAAGAAAAACATATGAATAATGGATTTCAAATTAAATTTTAATACTGGTTTAAAAAATAGATAGGTATACAGGGTGATTCAGCAACAAGTTCCCCAGTCGATTACTGGAAACAGCCATACTTCTGTCATATTCTTCTCTAAATGCTACTGATAAAATTTCACCTTTTACAAACCTCAGACCACTCAAATATGCGCATAAGACGATCTTTATGTTATGTACAATAGACCATGTCAATCATGTCATTATTTTTCTTATTAGGGGATGAGCTGAAAATTTCAAAATTTTATGGTGAAATAAATACACATGATTCTTATATTTTGACATAAATCATGTGTTAAAACCACTTCCGGTTTAACCTTTCTAATGACACATAACACATTGACATTTGCTTTCAAGATGGCGGCGAAACGTTACTTTTATACTAAATTTAAGTTGGCCATTCATTTTTATTACTGTCTTATTAGAATTGTAATTATGATTTTTAGTTTCAATTCTAATAAGACAAAGATGAATTTGGCTGCTAATAAATAAATAAAAGGGAACATATCGTATATCGTATATCGTCATGAAGATAATTTGATGTAGAATCCACACATCACATTTTGTTTTCAAATACACGAAAAAAAGAATATGATCCTAGTAGACATTATGCATGTCAAATGTTTGCAAATAATGCTATCAGCAAAGCAACAATAAATCATTTTTTGTTTCCACAGTCCCAACCATGTTTTGTTTTCTGGCGGCGAATCAATGGCCAACTTAAATTTAGTATAAAAGTAATGTTTCGCAGCCATCTTGAAAACAAATGTCAATGTGTTATGCGTCATTAGAAAGGGAATTTTATGTAGATTTCAAATATTGAAAAAAAAATTGGGTGTTCTCATTTAAAATAAAAAAGTTGATACCACTTCCGGTTAAACCGGAAGTGGTTTTAACACATGATTTATGTCAAAATATGAGAATCTGTGCATTCACCATAAAATTTTGAAATTTTCATCTATGAAAATGATAACAAAAATGGGGGGTAACCACTTCTTGTGTCACTCCGGTATAAAAGATTTTATACTTAATGTATATCGAAAATTTTTGAAAAAATTAAAATTAAGGTCAAATAACTTAGCAGGGAAGAATTTTAGCTGAATGTTACTAGAGAGAAAAAAATATGGCAATAAACTAAAGAAAAATTATGCTTTTTATTTTTTTGATAAAGATAATCTAGATATCTTTTTTTTTCCAAATTGACGCATTTCAGGTGAATATAGAAAACTGACAACCTCTGTACTGTTTTGACCTACTTAACCTTAAAGAGTATTAAAAGACCTTCAAAATGCTTTTTCTGGATGATTTTTATCGTTAATTTCAAAGAAGATATGACCGAAATAAGAAGCGCACATCCTTTTAACAAATTACGATACTGCTCGTCTTGTGATAATTTATTCTCAGTACCTACTTCGTTAATTGTTGATTTTTTGACTTAAGGGTGATTTTCGCCCTCATAGGGGTAAAAGCAATTATTTTTCTTATTAGGGGATGAGCTTTATGTGTCCAAATATGCCAATTTGCTAAGAAACTCCTAATTTCTCAAAATAAACAAAAAATTATTAATTCATCCATTTTTACCCCTTTTATATCAGCCATATTGAGGGTGCAACATAAAATTTTTAATTTTCGACTTCACATTCGTGATCAGCGACTCCACAAACATAAATCATATAAGTTTCATTAATTTATTGTCGGTACTTCGTTAATAATAGATTTTTTTACTTTGGGGGTGGTTTTCACCTTCTTAGGGATACGAGCAATCATTTTTCTTATTAGGATATAAGCTTTATGTCCAAAAATATAAGAACTCGCAAGAAAAGTTCTACTGACTCAAAACAAACAAAAATATTTTTCCATTATACCCCTATTATATTGGCCATGTTTCATGTTAGGGTTGCAATCGCGAATTCTAAAATTCTGACTTCAGGTTCGTAATCAGCGACCTCGAAAAGAAATACATGAATTTTTTTCAATAACTAACTCTTAATACTTGAGTCAGTATTAAATTTCGAAATTCAGGGGTGGTTTTCACCCTCTTAGGCATATCTATTCCTTTTTAATATTTGAAGTTGATACTCCAAAAATTTAAGAATTCCCAAAAAAAAATAACTGTCATTGAGTGAAGATAACATACAATTTCTCATTCAACGTTTACATATTAGCCCCCCAAAAAAGTAGGAATTTAAATTTTCAACAAGACAATAATAAAATTCTATTGAGGTGCATAAAAATTTATTTTGAAAAAACAAAACAGCAACAATTTCTAGACTTCCAAGTTAGGACTAAAATGACGAGATTAAAGTCTGCTTTGCCTTAAGAATTAATGTAACCTCAATTGTCCCTAATTAACACAAATTAATAATAAGTGGTTTGTCTTAAGCCCTTGATTACTCTCTTCAAAAGCGCAGCATCTCTATTTACCAACAAATAATAAAAAACCAACCACATGCGCCTGCCCTAAGCGGCAGAAAACAAATTATCAAACATATGGAACAATTAAAAATATCATATTTCTGTATATGACCGAACCGAAGGCGCTTATAGACAATACATTTTTTTTTTCGACGAAATTAATTATAATTGTACGACATAATATGTTATTTATATCACCAAATTAATTCAGGAGATTCATGATTTACAAACGTGTAACACATTTATACACACACAAATATAAATGCAATAATATTAATTAAAAAATAACTAAAATGTATTAAAAAAACCTGTATAACAATTTGGCAAAGCCATGACTTTATAGCCATATAATAAAAGCAATTTTAACAAAGACAGTTAAAACTGGTTAGGTATTCGTACGTCAGATTCAAGTATCAGTCCAATCGAAAAAAAAACTTTCGGCATAACAATGCGGAAACATTTAATAAATTTTATGCCAAATATGGCAAAATAAGTAAAAAGAAAACATCGTTAGACATTTCCTTAAATTCCTCACTTTTGAGATAAATATACCTGTTCGAAAATATCACTAGGTAAAAATAACAATTTACGATTTGTCTTTATCTGTAATCAAGTAGAAGAAACAACTCAGGATACTACTTAAACATATTTGTTTTAAAAATTTGCATATTGTGTATGTTCTTTCTATTGATATATCTACGACATGGCATGATTTAAGAAGACCCTCTCAATAAAATAAACACGAACTTGGTCATTTTTCTGGGAAATTGATTGCCCACAGACAATTACAGTCTGTTGGAGAATTTGATTCACTAAAATCGTAATTAATTTTAAATTAAGTAATTAAGGTCCAGACTAATGATTCGTGTGTACAGAATGGTAATGGTAACTTCCGGATGCTTTGAAATTTCAATTTATACTGGTTGTTATTTTGTTTATTTTATTAAACATTTTACACGTGATTATTATATTAACACATAATTAGTAATAATAGTTAGCGCGACAATAATTATCGTTGAGGGGAGTAGATGCAGTAATTATTTTTTTTAATATATGCTAAATTATGTGGGAAAGGCATAAGTGTACATGCACACCCCAGTCAACTACTCAATTAAGTTCAAGGAAATTAAAAATAATAGCTATGGTTTAACCGCCCTTAATCAACAAGTGTTTCAAATTATTCAAGATTTTATGGATCGATAACTTTTTTTATACAACATGCTATATTTTGTCCTAATATAATTATTTTTTAAAAATGTGTAATAATTAAACTTTGATGAGTGAATATCTCAAAAGTTTCAGTAATATAATTATTCATTATTGATTTTACTTACAGTCTAATCGAAAGATTTTTTCAAGAAATATTATTTTTGGATTCAGTAACGTTAAAATAAATTCGCTATCTATACAACCTATACATGAAAAAGGGTTAAAGATTTTTAAGAAATTATAAATTTTAATAGTCTCTTTGACAATATTGGTCGTAAAGTAATGTCTTGTTTGACCTAACTACTGTAAACTGTAAAATATACTATTGTATCAAGTATCAAGCTATAAAATCATTGTGCAACATTGTTGAAATAAACACAAAGTACAAATGAAATGAATATATCCAACAAACAAAGCAAAAAATAAAATATTACTGTTTATTATTTCCCTGTATCGTTAAATGCATTATATTCTGGCTAATGAAACATTATACATACATTCTATTTTAAGCTTAGCAATTGTTTTGTTTGTTTTTCGGTGAAGTTCTGCAGGTAGTCGACCAATGATATATTAGTTTTAATCAACCTCAGACATTATCTTTACGTACAAAATTATGCTTTAAAAGGAATCATATCAGTCCTCAAATATTCTCCTTTAAACCAGATTGTTAATATCTTCAAATGAGATATATATGCATTTTCTGGCAATCTCTTATGGTAATTATCTCATTATATATCAGAAAAACAGTCACTAATACCAAATTGGACAAAGGAAATAAATTAACCAGTAAGCTAGGAATTATACATAGATAACATTTTCTATACAAGAAATAGCTATAACAACAAGAACTCAATTATACATAATGCCAAATTTATTGTTCCCCGAGGATCTGTTCCGGGACCTCTCATTCAAGACTAATGGATTAATGATCTATCAATACAAATACCTCTTGAGGTTTCAGCTCCAATCCAAGAACCCCCACCTGTACTCCCAAATCGTTGAAGGCTGTCGACATTTGACACCTTGTGATGTTTAAAAGAGGCTTCAAGGCAGTCCAATGAGACCATTAATACTTCTAAAAGTAAACAATTGAATAATCAAAATTTTCAGGATATTTATTTTATCGATTTAACTGTATTAATTTATCCATAATAATGTATTCCTTATATAATGAGACACAAATAAGTTACAATGCAGAAAATCGACACGTTTTATGTAAAAAGTCGTTAAAACTTTCAGTTTGGGGGGGAATTAGTACACTTGTAAAACAAAATTAATGTTCCGTATTACACACATGAATAAATTAGACAGCATTAACCTCTGTATTAAATATTAAACAAGTGTTCAGGTATTGGAATGAGTTCGATATATTAGATAATGAAAGGTGGATAATTTTATGGCTATAACCATAACAACAGGTGTAATAAATTATATACTTGCACAGAAATGCACGTAACACATAGTTAACTTTATTGGGTATTTAAACATACAGTAATTATGACTTAAGTATGTAATGTAGAAAAAACAAAAATAATATAGGTATTCCTTCTATACTCTGATTATTTTATGAAGAATATTTGGCCACAATGTAACAAAAGAAGGTGTTATTACGTTTTTAACATTTTATTAATAAAAACGATAATTTCGATAATAAAAGTCCCACTTAATATTTTGTGGTGTTTATCATTGAAAACTCGGATCAATTGGTCCAAAAACAGGTGCAGCAGTACTTATTCCTTCCTATATAGGTAGATCCATTTGGATTTCCAAAAATATCCCAATACTTCGACTTTCATTTGTTTGAAATACAAAACAACTTACAATTAGTATAAATTATAGCAACCACGTTAGACGTAACTATGAATATTCCTCAGGGGTCAATCTTGGGTCCTGTATTCCAAGCATCACAACTGAGAAATTAAGCCATGCAAGCCATGCCATGCGGTCATCCCCACTCCATCAACTAAACCACAGAATTAATACAGAAGCGACATTCTAGTTGGTGTTTTTGACACGTCGTTGACAAATCTGGATGACCTTCGCCATCCTTTTGTAGGTATAGTGCGCCGAAAATTTGAAAGTATTAATTCATTCTCGCTGCAGGTTTCGTATGGTTGAGAATTTTACTCGGAATTTTATCAATTTCAAACAATTCAGATAATACAAATTATGGCAAGAAAAGCGACTGACAGCCTATTATGAGTTGTAGAAATTGAAATACAGTGTGACCCATTTGAAATGGGAGCACCTCTGTAAAATCCATGTTTTTCAACCGATTCGCAATTTTTTTTTTTTAATATTTAGAGCATTAAAAGTCTACTTCAGCACAAATTTTCTTAAATTAATTTTCATATTCAAGGCATTCTCTGATTATTTTTCGATGTCGAAAATAGCAAAATTTTATTTTATTTTTTTATTAGAAATCTGACTACACCACTAGATTAGGAAGGTCTTGAAATGGTTTTCACTAAAATTTTATTGAAATATGTTTAATAATAAAAGAGAATGAATGAATTTTCAAAAATGCACCGTGAATTAGCCCGAAAAATGGCTTTCAATAACATGGTTACCATGACAACCAAAAATGTTCAAATAATTGATAATTCTAAAAGCCACTAAATAAGGGAGATGGCTTTTCTGTTCATAATGCCAGGATTATTAGACAATGATTAGATGAAAATTTTGCACACCACTGGATAGGTCGAGGTAGTGAGTTGATTGGTTGGCCACCCAGATCCCCCGATTTAACACCACTCGATTTTTTCCTGTGGGATCTCTTTGTACAAAAAACAAAGACGAAAAGTAGAACTTTTCTAGCTACTTCAAGTAAACGACCTGAAAAGACTTTTCAGGCCAAGGCCGGAAAAGTGACAGACTAAATAATTTTTGTCTTTTCTGGAATTAAATCCATCGAAGCCAAATTTGCTAGGTTTCTTACTCCTGGGGTTGTTCCCGCAACAAATTCTTCACTATTCATTTTATTGTATTTATTTTATGTAGTATATATTTTCGATGAAATTTGATATTATAAATAAATTGAATTCGATATTAATTTCAAGCAAACTGATATGACAGCAGTTGTGCAGTTGTTATTTATTATATCACAGCCGTCTGTTACAAAAAAAATTGTATCATTTGCGGGGTAGCAAGTAAATCTTAAGAACATATAATATTTTAATTTTCCCTATCATTTTAATATCCATAAGCACATAAAAAATATTGTATGCCACACGGATGAAATAGTTATTTACATTACTAGATGCGAAAGTTTACTTTTAGGTGCGAGGTGATTTTTGAAAGGTCGAGGCGAAGCCGAGAGCTTTCAAAAAAACACCGAGCACCTGAAAGAGCTTTCGCATCGTGTAATGTATTATATTTTTTCTACTACCGAAAGATATTATGGTATTTCATAATTTAAAACTGTTTATTTCATGAAATTATAATATGACGTTTTTAATAAATTTTATAGTTTAGGACTTAGGAGGCTGTCTATGAAAATTGTTTCCATGGCAACGTAGCAATTGCTATCTGTCATCGAGGTTTATGTCAAACATTTTAATTTGTGGTAGTGTCAAACTGAAATAAACAAATATGTTTGTGGCGATGAAAATGGGATATAAGAAGCTGCCAATATCGATTGTGTTTTTAAAATGGTGTGCCGACAAAAATGATGCGGAAATCGGCGAAAATGTAATGTTGGCGACGTTGGCGTACTTCCTTGAAAGATCGGAAGTTTTTTTTTACTTTTCTGTCCTGGCTGCGAAAGTTTAACTTTCGTAGCTAGCAACCAGGTAACTCGAATGTTTACTTTCGTTATCACGCGTGTTGCTAGGGGTACAAAGTTCACTTATATAGACGGTAGTAGAAAAAACTGTTTTTCGGACTCGAATTGCCAATATTTCGTAGTCGCTCGAAAAACTATATTTTTCGTCCTCATGACATAAACTACTATTATGGTAGGTACTTACTAAATAAATAAAATTGTTTTCTCTCTTATTTCTTTTTAGAATTTACAGCTATTTAAAAATTTTTGGTTTTCATAGTAACCATTTGTTATTGGAAGTCATTTTTCGGACTATTAATGCAAGTTATGTACTAGTTGTGTACAGAAATAGCTGTAATACAAAATAATCAATTAATTAATAAACACTAAACAGTGCAAGAGGCTATATATTTACCCTTTTAACTCATCATTCTTAATTTTTCGGGAAATGTTTGTGACAATTCGAATTTGTGTAATTGCAGGAAACGCTGTGAAATCTTCAGCCTTGTTTTGTTGTGGTCTACCAACTGATTCAGTCATCCTTCAAATTCTTTAAAAAATGTAAAATTAGCTAACAAAACAAACAATTTTGAACGATTTGTATACAGGGTATAAAAATTCCACCTTTTTGAACCGCTACAAACAAAACAACCCAATTAACTTCTCTTTAAAACGTCAGGGCAAAAAGCAAAACAACAAAAGAAGAAATTTTTCATGACAATAACAGTCGGTCAAAATCTGAGAACGCCAAAAAATTGATTGAAAGTTGAAAGAAATACCTATAAAAATATGGCGGTCTCCACCTGTGCATAAATAAATTAGAATTTAGTGGGAAGCAAGAGAAATGCTTTTGTATTTGTACTTCTGTAACTATACTGTGAAATAAATAAAAATTATTTTCTTTCACCTACGCTTTTTAGAATAATAAGATAAATATGTAGAATGAAATTAAAACCTTCTATCTAATTATTAATGCGGCATTTCAGTAACAACGGAAATAATATATAAATACACTAATTTTATGCATTGATATTAATTGTCTGTTGTGCACAAATATAGGTCAAATTTCATTGAAAAGTAAACACATTAAGCTTGTGGCACAAATACTTGTTAAAAAAATAATTATTTCCTATGGAAACTAATTCCGTCCAATAATATACATTAAACTTACAATACAGAACATTTATTTTATTTTATTTCTTTCAGAATCGAACGGACATAGGCCATTATGACTACGCCTGTGATTATAACTGCAACATTGAACAGGTAAGAATTGAAGTTTGGACCCCATACCGAAGATTCCTCAACCGTGGAACGTTTCCTCATAATTTCACCTCATGAAATGTTCTAAATTTACCTACACATCAACGCAAGCGGGAATCCTATATGTGTGTGACTAGCTTTTGATGTATTCATCTGATCCACTGACCAGAGATCCGTTTCCGCTTTACACGATTCTTGGATGTCACAATGATTTAGGCTCAATATTTAGATAATATGATGGTTATTTGTGTTCTGATACAAATCCTTACCTATTATGCAAGTAAACGCATAGAATTAAAAATATAAGAGTATAATATAAATATATTCCAATCTAAGATTTCAGCACTATTGTGGATTAAATTATTAGACCTCCACATGGAAGCTATCTTATCCCCTTTCATACATGGATAGATACGGATAAATCAGGAACAGCGTTGCAAATAAATTTTCTTTTTTGAATCCAGTATTGCAAAAGTATCAATAGATATAAAATGTTACAATCTTTTATTTCCAGTTATTTTACTGCGACTTAAAAATGTCAACAAAACAATTAAGAGGACGGGAGTTATTTGTTGTTGTACAATATGATCGTGTAATGAAGTATGTATTACATAAACATTTATTTATTTATAGCTTTGTAATTGTTTTCCTCATTTGAATTTTGTTTATTTTTTTACACGTGACAGTTGTTTATTTAATGCTGGCTAAAAAAAATCTTATATGAAAGCAGTAACCTGCATAATACAAGAAATTAAAAAGTAAAAAATCTCTCTTCCATTCGAAACGCTACTAATACTATGTACAGGGTGTCCCAAAGTTGATGTCTCGGGACTATATCTAGACTAGAGAATGAAAAAAGTTATCACAAAACCGTTTACTTGGTTTAATTTGGGGTGCACTGTGGGACATTGTCGCTAGAAATTTTTTTTTTTTCGAAATCCGCAAAAAGGGCGAAACTGACGTCATCAGAACTTTTTTCCCAGGAACATACACTTTTTTGTGCTACCTGGAAAGTGCTATTTTTTCTGAACATTTTCTATTAAAAAACTTTTTTCGTACCTTTTATATTTAAAAATATACAGGGTAAAAAGTTTGGAAAATACCCTCAATTGCATACCAGTTAGCCATGATGTAATCGAGTGGCCTATGAAAAACAATGAACTAGGGCTGTTGACATAAGTTTGTTTAGTGAATATCTTGTTTGTGCCAAATAGTTTGCGAGTGTGAATTAATTTAAATGCCGCCGAAAAAATTTCTAGCGTAAAATGTACTTTAGTGCACCCCAAATTAAACCACGTAAACGATTTTATGATAACTTTTTTCATTCTCTAGAGACAGCAACTTTGGGACACCCTGTACAGTGTTATCATTTTGTTTGGTACACATTTTAATCTGAATTTGTGACTTTTTTGTAGAAATTAGAAAAAAAATTATATAAAAGTTGTAGGGTATTTACTAAATTTTTATTTGACAGTAATAAAAAAACAAATGAATGTCGATTTTTCAGATATAAAAATAACCTATGTTTTTTTAAAATAAAACACCCTATATGTTTTTATCCAGTTAGATTTGGGTTTTTTTCTGATTACACTGCTATAGCATACTTGATAGTTTTATTCAGGATGTTTTGAATTATTAATCAAAAACAAAAATATTGTGGGTAATTATTCCTACTACTAGTTTAAACTGTTTGCGTTAGCAAAGAGGGCCGTGGATGAAAACAATAGAAACTGTTCTATAATTCACATTTTAATGTCAGTTTGACATGACATTAGTCAAAATAATAACAGTTTCTATTGTTTTCATCCACGGCCCTCTTCGCCTATACAATCTTTTCGTTTCTGATTATCAAAATATCCTAAATAAAACTATCAATTTTTTCTTTCTGTTCTTATTTAGGATTTACTGCCACACTTCTGAACATTACCCAGACAATCTAAAAAATATCTAGATTTTTTTTAAAAATAACCTTTACGCCTGTGACTTTACTATATTAGTGTAATCGAGAAAAAAACAAATCGAACTGGATAAAGACATATAGGATGTTCCATCTAAAAAACCATAGGTTATGTCCATATCTGAAAAAATTGACATTCAATTGTTCTTTTATTACTGCCAAATAAAAATTTAGTAAATACCCTGCAACTTTTGTATAAAATATTTTTTTTAAATTTCTACAATAAACTCACAAATTCAGATTAAAATGTGTACCATACAAAATGATACCACTGTATATAAATATGTAAAAAATATGAAAAAATTGAATATACCCAAATTTGTAGAATCCTGAAAATCCCAAAAGAGACATCTATTTAGAATCGTTTAGACGTGAGAAGCGTCCAAAAATGCGCGACTGAAAATGTTCTTTTGTTCGGCAATAAAATAAACAAAATTTTTAATAAATAATTTCAATTCCTATTGGTTTTTTTAACCACAGTCAGCCCCATAGATATTTATATCAATAATAGTTACACTTTGCTATTATTTTATGCAGTTTTTGTTAAAACATTTTAAAATGCACACAAAGATGGAAGGAAATTACAAAAAAGGTAGATCAGATGATTTACCTTTTAATAAACAAATGAAAAATGACATTACGATCAAATGTGAAATCACACAATATCATGCAACAACTGCAGATGATGAAATACCCTGCAAATGCAAATTTACGAAAGTTTATATGAAAAAATATATCTCGCAAATAAACATTAATATTACACAATTCAAGTCAAAATAAGCAATCAAGAATTATTAGAATTAGTATTTCGGGTATTATCAGCTATAGCTGTGAAAACCAATCATTCAATTTCTTCCATTGGTGGTCGACAGCGACGACAGCCATCGCCCACTTATCGGAATTATAATATACATAAATACAGATAATAAATATAAATTAGCACAGTAGCCGAGTCGATAAATGCTTGGTTGCGAAGATTGATAATTCGATTTCATCCTGAAACAAATTAAAATGTATTGGCGATTTGTTTCTGAATTAAAAAAAAAAAGCAAAATTATCGATTTTGTTTTATTGGCAATACATATCTATATAAAAATAAAAACATTGCCAACAAAGGGGAAAAACTGCATAAAATGTGGCTAAACTTTTTGATTTTATAATCCTTACAATGAACTTGAATTCATTTGATTTATACACATTTAACAAGAATGTGTTCATTCGGCATTGAAGTCATTGAATTATCGCCACTTTAAAACAGTTAATTGTCTTTAAAATAGATAATTGTGCGAATTATGATGTAAGAAATAATCGTTTAAAATTGTGGCACAAACAAGTTAATATCTGTATCAGTTACCATTCAATTAAATGTATGCAGGCATTTACATAGCGCCCATCTAGGTTGATGATACAAGGCACACTCATTTGCATTATTATTATGCGAAATAATAAATTTCTTTAAACATGTTTAATCAGTCAAGGATAAAAACTAATGCAAATATGTGTTTGGGAGTCGATTCACTAATTGTGACCCAAGGTGTATTAATTGCCTAAAATAGTTTGAGTAGTTTAGAAAAGACGTTGCAATAATCCACATCAAATTACTTATCCAATATTCATCGCGAGATCATAAACACTTAACACTGAAATAGTTCTTACCTTGTCTCGATAATGGAAGAAATTATTTCGAAATATCGACTCCTATAAAAACAGTTTGTTTTAATTATCGGCCTAAATCCCCACGTACCTAAGTTGAAAGAAAATATATTTTATTAATATTATTAGTTGTAACGATTACTGACAATTTGAACAAAATACTTGATTTCGAATAATTTTAAACCGACCTACGGTAAATAATTTTGCGCGTTCACTGGCTATTTTCTAACAATATTTCGCCTCAAAACTTGTTTTTAATTATTTTCGATAAAAGTAATGGCCAGCAACAATGCGCCTGTTAAATTTAATAAAGCCAATACACTAAGCAGAACTGCCTATTTACTTAATCAATTCACTTGATAGCCTTACACAATGACATCATCGTTTGTTGGAAATAAATTGCTAAAATGTGCACAAAAGTTGCCATGTGGGTAGGCGAAATCGTCAATCATGCTTGAAATAATTTATAATTTTATCATTTTAGGAGCACGTTAATATAGTTATCATTACGCATTACGTTTGGGGAAAACTCAATTGACCAAAATACATTAATAATTATTATTATTTATATGTTCGTTGTATTTTCCTTCTTGTTCTGAGCTGATACACTTAATTTGTTCCCATTTGAACCCTCGTTGGTCTGTTGCTTCCCATACTCCTGGATTCCATGTAGTCTTTGATCATCCTCTTTCTTTTTTGGCAAATTCTCTTGTTTCATATAGGTACCTGTCCATTCTTTATGTGTCCCATCATCGCAATTGTCCTTTTTGTATGGTGTTGTTTGTATCAATTGGTCTATTTAAGATTTCTCTGAAGGCTTGTTTTTTATCTTGCCTCTCCTTGTTTTGTTTCCTATCTTCCTCAATAATCTCATTTCAGTTGCGTTAATTTTCTTCCTTCGTTTTCCGTTGTGGTCCACGTTCCACATCCAAATATCAAGACTGTTTTATGACCTTCTTCAGAACTTCTACTTTTACTAACTTCGGTATTCCTTGTTTCCAAAAAAATTCGTTTTCATTATGTATAGCTTTCCCATTTTCGATATTCTTTGGTTGATTTCATCTTCCAGATTTTATCTATTTATTACACCTTCTAAGTGTGTGAATTGTCCTGATTGTTCTATATTGTGGTTTTCTATTGCTACATTATATGTTCTGTTTTCTTTGCCAATTATCATTTTCTTTGTTTTTTCTGTATTTATTTTCATATTCATCTGCATCAAGTATTCATTTAAAATGCTATTGTTGGTTTGTAAATTGTCGCAGGGAAAAATCTTAAATGTTACAAAGACAAAAAATGATGGCAATAAACTAATGAAAATGATACTGTTTTTATTTTTTGATAAAGATAATAGGTTAGGAAATAGAAGTGTTTCAAGTTAACTCTTAAAATGCAAAGAAAAAGTTCTATTTGCTCAAAACAAACAAAATATGTTTTTCCATTGAACCCCTATTATATCGGCCATATAAGGGGTGCAATCGCGAACTCAAAAATTTTGACTTGAATTTTTTTAATAAATAACTTTTAATACTGGAGTCGGTATTAAATTTTGAACTTCAGGGGTGATTTTCACGCTCTTAGGGGTAAAAGCACATCTATTCCTTTTTAGCATTTGAAGTTGATACCCTAAAGTTTAAGAATTCGCAAAAAAAAATTACAAGGGGCTATAGAATTAGTTCGAAGTTTGTGTACTTTTTGGCACCAAGTGACTATATTAATATGCAGCCTTGTTTTAGTCCTGTTTAGTCCTTTGTGAGTTTTTTGATTTTTCATTTCATTTCAGTCAGTTGGAGTTACTTTTTCTTTTGCGATCGGGTTTAGCAGCATTAGTAATTCTTGTGTTTCGTTTTCTCTCAAGTATTTTATCATTTTTCCAGTAATTTGATCTTCTGGTGATTTTCTTATTTTTGTATTCGATATTGTCTCTTCTAGATCTTCTCTTGTTACATACGGGGTTTCTATTTGTCCCTCATTATTTATATGTCTTCATCTTTTAAGAATTCCATTAATCTGATTTTTCCTTCCTTATCAAGTATGTTTACCTCTTTGTATGTGTTTTTAAGAAAATTGGCTTTAGGTTTTTCCATTTGCTTCTCTTCTTCTCCTTTTCAGCTTTTTGTATATCTTCTATCCACCAAGTTGTTCTTTTTGATTCTATGTTTCTAGTTTTCACCGTTCCCCAACTCTCCTTGGCTGCTTGTAGTTTTTTATTCTTAAGTTTTTTGCTAGTTCACTTCTACGTTTCTTTTGTTTGTCTATCGTAGTTCTTCTTTATTCTAATGTCGTATTTTAATTGTATTTCTTTCTCTCTTAGTTTATATGTTTATTTTTTCTTTTACTATTCTTCTTTTCATTTCTTTTATATGGTAATAATCACATTTGTATTCCAGTGACCATTGCTAGTTGAAAGTGATCGCTGCCTATTTCTGCGCTTCTTTATACTCTAACATTTTTACATTTTTACATATTTCTGCGTTTACAAGGAAGTAGTCGATTATGGATCTTTCTTCTCTCGTTGGTTTTTCCCGTGTATATTTATATATGCCTATCTTCTTAAATTCGTGTTTGTTATAACTAAAGCGTTTTCTATACATAATTCCAGTAATCTCCTTCTATTATCAAATCTAATATTTTCATCTTCTCTTCCTAACCACCTTTCCAATCCTATATTATCATTTTCAACCCTTTAGTTGAGATCTCCTAATATTATTGTGTTATTATGTCTATTATTACCAATTTCTATCTGTAACAATAATAATTAGTCTTCCACTTATTGGTTTTACTTCCATTGTATTATCTAAGATTATAGCTACTATTTTTTTGCTCTTTCCTCTTTGGTTCTCTTCTACTCCTGACCACCACATTGTACAACCTTCTTGTAGACAGTGCATATCACTTCCTTTTTTCTTTGTCACTTTAAGACTCTATTTACTTTGTTGTTTGTTAACTCCGATTTGACTTCAATCATATTGAACTAACTTTGGCAGCCACATATGATCCTTGGTACCGAAGCAGCTTAGATCATAATACTCCAACGTCAATTATTACATAAATTTATTAAACACCTTGTCACAAGTAGTAGTGCTTACATTTACTTTCTAAGCTTGTTTGAAAACCTGGTAAATAAATCAATAAACTTGAACCTATAGAAACTTTTAATTCTTCTCATTCTAATAGTACATCACAACATTAAATAGGATTTCCTGACCTATCTCATCTATTGTTTTATATAGTGTATCCTTTCAATGACTTATTTTATTGCTACATATGTAAGCACGCATAAACTGTAATATTGATAATTAATACAAAATGCTATATCTGTAACAACTTATTATTTCTTAGTAACATTATTAATATTAGTGATCATCTTTTATTTATACTTTCATAACATAACAATATTGTTGCACGTGGCTGACTGTGATTAAAATATTTTGGAGGGAAAAGTTATACGGCTCAGTTATCGCCGAGGTGCTTTACGATCTCTTATTTTTAGAGTTTATTTGGAAGAATCCAGTTTACAAATAATAAAACAAAATATTGATGGCGACTGTGAAGAGCCACCATTATCAACCAAGGCGCTGTAGGTCACTCGAGGTTGATCTTCGTCTGACCCGCAAGCTTAAAAACGTCAATCTCCAACTCAACTGTACAAACATTAAATTTAAATTGATTAAGTGGACGCGTGCTTGGAAAATTATGCCATTTTATTCGATATAATATCTTGATTATTGCTAATGGTGATTATATACCGTGTGTCCTCATTCGAAAGTGTAGTAAAGTATGTCATATAGTTTCAGAACATTTACGGCTGCTGAAAGTCAAGGATCAGTAAATCGTGCAAAATAAATAATAATAATAATACTATCTCTTTGATAATAGAAAAACAAATATAGATGAATTTCAGATTTGGTCGCATCAGACATTTACATTAGTTCCACCTACTAAACATTTACTGCCACTTTCAGTTTCAAAGGAGGCAACGTTAACTTTAGATTGTTAATTGTAATACCCCAGACCAAACTGAGATAATATTATCTGATACTACCAAAAACATTTTCAGCAAATTTATTTTTCATCACCATTGGTACTAGGCTAGGAAACGAAAGCTCAAGGTGGAAAACTATACAGATTTGATTTTTATTTTTTATTGATCCTGGGATACTCATTTAGGGTCTAGGTTTGTGGAACACAGTTCTTCCCGAAGCACCCACTTTCACCCCCGCAAAAGAGACTTTTATTGGTTATGGTTTTATGTCGATCTTTCGGTGCATGCTATCGCAAAAATACCTAAGTTGGAAGTTAAACAAGAATAAACAATCTACATGTGAGCCCCGTTTGCTACGCCAAACCGCTTCTTTGAACATGCACCCCAAAGTTGACCCTTTCTTTAAAGTAAACACTTCGTATTTTTTTAATTTTGGCTCACATACGATACTAATGAAAAATATCGTTTCCTGACGAATTATCACCTTTTCTAGGTTGTCGTACGCCCTGACGCTGAGCTGTTGCAAATTTATGTCTGTCACGATTAAAATTCTTGCCAAATTATATTTATTAAGACTTGATTAAATTAAATCAAGTGGCCAACGTATGAACAACGAAGGAAATACCTACGACCACAACTGATACATCTTAACCAGCTTGCACTTTAGCTCGTTAACATCAACTAACATTACAGCTGCAAGATGCGAAACACATTGTATTCATTGACGATTTGCACCAGAATGAAGAAAAATAAGGCAATTGGAAAAGGGGTGATGTTTTATTATTTATTCGACCTCTTTGGATTTACTTTTTCCCTTCGAACTAATTACATGGCGTGAGTTGCGCAGATGTCTCTCATTCCGAAGAATTTAATAAAAACGTTGTAGGCGTTAAAGCGTGTCTTGTTCACTTTACAACTCAGTAGTTAGATTGAATTATATGGACTTTAATGGCCGCGAAGTGTCCTCGGCGAATGTGTTTACGACCATTACTATTAGCTATTATTGACCTTTCCACTTTAATATCATCTAGCTAGTATCGCCATAGTATTTTTCGAATTAGCCAAACGGTCCACTTTGGCATGTCTACGGAAATGAGGTGTTTATTATTAAAATCCCATTTGGTACCAGGTCTTTCGCTCGAATATCAAAAGAAAATAACTGTCGGGTCGCGTAAATCAGATTAAAAACTTATATCCAGGCAATAATAGTACAAAAAAAATTGATACTAAATATGGAAATTGTTAGAGTCTTTTCTTGAAAATATTTTAAAGAGTCCCGGCCAATAAGGTAGGACGGGGGTAAAAAAAGCGTTTTCCCAATTATTTGACCTATTAAAGATTATCAAGTTTTCTTTAGTGTTATTTTTGTTTTTATGTTTTCTCTACAATAAAAAAAGTTTTGATCCTCAGCGTTTTCAAACCTTCGCCTAATATGATGATTTTTTAGGCTTATAGAAATATTTTTAAAGCCTTTTATGTCAATAAAACATACACCATTGGGAAAACCGGAAACATTTCCATCAAAATCGGATTTCTATTATCCTCACTTTGGCTAAAAGGAAGTATTGTAATCGAAAAAAATTGTGCTCAGATTTCTTCGGACTTTTATGCTTCAGATGAATAGACCACGAAATGGCCTTAGATTCTCGTTGGTAGGTAGGTCTGCTTGGTATGGTTATTTATAAGCATACAATATTTTATTTAACTTTTTTATTATAGTCCTTAATATTAATAATTTTTTTTTACAATTCTCTTTCTTTGCTTGATATGCATTGTTTATAAATGACTTTATTTAGGCTTTATAAGAATAAGAATAAGAATAAAAACCTATCCAATTTGATATACCTACTCACATTGATGTTTCATCTCAAAACATACAATTATTAAGTTTATTGAATCTTCTTTAATGCATGATAAAAATTGGATTAAAAATTACAACATTCAAAACGTCTAAAAATAAATTATTGAAAAAAAAATTTTTTTTTAACTCACCTCAAAATTCATTCATTATGGTCACCAACCAAAAACAATGTCCCCAAGAAGATGTACATGTTCTTTCGCCGTTATCTGAGAAGTCGGATAACGGCGAAAGAACATGTACGTGAAAAATGCAAAGATGAAATTTTCTATTTTTTTATTACCTTATAAAATAAGGAAATTATGGGGGGTAGCAAGTTACGTCTTCTTGGGGACATCGTTTTTGGTTGGTGACCATAATGAATGAATTTTGTGGTGAGTCAAAAAAATAATTTTTTTTCAATAATTTATTTTTAGACGTTTTGAATGTTGTAATTTTTAATCCAATTTTTATCATGCATTAAAGAAGATTCAATAAACTTAATAATTGTATGTTTAGAGATGAAACATCAATGAGTATATCAAATTGGATAGGTTTTTGTTATTATGCTTGCATAAAGCCTAAATAAAGTCATTTATAAATTAATAAATTGATAACCTAAAAACAACAGTCTATTTTTACCCGACTATACCAGCTATTTATTGGAACTATGTATTGTGGTTGACATGTTTATACTTAATATTTATGCCAAAAACTGGTTATATCAATAATTCTTGTTATTCGATTCTCATGTTACAAGCAAAACCATTTAATTAGAGTTGAAAATAATTTTGTTTTATTTTTCCTCGATATGCGCCACGCATACAACGTATTAGATTGAGATATCAAAATATTTTCTATAAAAATAATTATTATACACACAATTTTATCTCAAAAATAATTCCGATTAAAATACTTTTAATTTGCAAAAAAGGGATACAATTTGTTTAATATTTTGACTACACATAATTAATTAATATTTATATATAAGATAAATATCCACTATCTATGTACGTAATTATTATAAATTAAAATAGGTACTCATTTAATGTATACATAATAATTGTAATGTTTCGAGTTAATTGCGAAATTTATAATAAATAGAAACTGTTGCTTTTTGAGGTATTGTTAGTACTTTCTCTGACTTTTTGTTTATTTCAAACCAATGTAAATCATCAAAATTGTAGATTAGAACGAAATTCGAATATATCATTTTTAAGTTGCGTAAAAATGAACACTAACCAACTTATTACATTTTCAAAATATTTTAATGAAAATTTATTTTGATGTGAAATAACACAAAATAAAATAAATAGCTTAATTTTTTTTCAACATTCATTTCCGACGGGTGGATTTTTTCAAATTTGACGTTGCACACAACGATTAGAGGCTTATTTTCTCTTATTCAAAATATTTCGCGTTAAAAATTAATTGCCACAATTACTTGTCACCTATTTTTTTCCTCTAATTTGCTGACATAACTTTTGACCGGATTTAATTAATTATATAAAAATATGAAATAATTATTAGCAAATCATATTTCAGAATCTGTGGCCTGTAGCAAAACTTTTAACAGAAGACGTAAGGAGAGCAATAAAAACCATTATCAGACTAATAAAAATATAATTTACATAAATAAAGATTTTTACTTATGTGGTTGTTTAGTAAGCGTTTTAGTTTTATATCCTAATTAACATGTAATTATATAAATACGTTAGAAAAAATAAAGAAGAATAAAAACAAAAATTATTAAACGTACAAAAGGTCAGATAAATAGGCGCCAACTCTGTTTGGGTGCTGCCTCAAGTAAAGTCAAATAGAAGCATTTTATTACTAGTATGTAGTAATATTTAATAACATAAGCCATGGCCTCACATTAAATAACAGTAATATAATAATTGTTCTTCTTGTAGCTTTTGGAAGAAGAATAAAACTAGCATTCAAGGAAAACCAACATTTATGACGCATGGATTCGTTTATTTTAATTTCTTGTATTTATTTTTATGGTCTGTGAACAAAATAGTTCGACATAATTTCTTTTCGATATCTTTAAAAACCAATTTGAGCATAAAAATATTTTTCCCAAGCTGAAGAAAAAATGTGGTTAATAAAACATCACAGTACCTGTTTCAAAAGCATAAACAAATCTAGTCAGGTAATCTGTGGCTGTTGGGTTTTTGTTTTGGAAACAGTAAATAAATCTAGTCTAACATAAGCAACTAAAAACAGAAGGCTTACACCTCGGCATTTACAGAAGTCTTCTTTGGATGAAAGCCACCCTTATGATGTTAATATGTCATTAGCTCTCCTATGACTTAAAACAGATAGGGTATCTTAAACTGTCTATGAGAAGTATCGCTTAATCATTCACATGAAAATGAGCATACCTTTTGGAATTACTTATGTCTATATAATCTTTGCTTATGTGAACAACGCAATGGTTTAAAAATATTACTTATATCACAGAATATCTAGATCAGCTAAAAAATTATACTATTTATTTTAAAAAATTTAAATATCATACTGAAATTTTCTATCACATTTGTTAAATGGTCATATGGTCATGATTTAAATAGGTAACGTTCCGCTGAATTAGATTCAATGTTTAAAATGCAAGGATGCCATTGGTTCTAACAATAATTCTTGCCTTGTCGTTTAACGAATAGTATAGTTGTGTTTGAAAATTTAAATCAAGTTCAATTGAACCAGCTTCATACAACTGATCCTTAAAGGAACTATCAAGTTCGTATATTTTTTATTTAGAAACGGGTGTGTTCTACTTGAGCTATTAGTACCGCGTAGATTCCGTAGATCCTCATATCCAAATTTAGGATCATCCAATAGTTCTTATAAAACGTCGAAATATAACTTAAAGGCCCAGCATTAAAGAGACTAGAAGAGAGAGAAGTCCGATGAAGAATATATTGCCAAAAAAATTGTTGGCCTACCCAAGTATTTATTGAACTTGTGTCTGGGAATCACGCCAATTCTAAAAAATAAATAGAAATAAGAAAATGTCCAAAATATGTCAAGATAAAAGTGTAGTATTAAAGGCAAACCTCAACATTTTGCCCCAGAATTAATTATCCGCCACAAATAAACTACAAACAATACCCAAGTATAACTTATAACATTACAATTATCAATTCGTATAAAAAAATTGCAGTTGCAGTTGTTTGGGCAAAAGAATTGCCCCCTACAGAACCAAAATGGACCCTCATTTCTTGTGCTTCCAGAAGTTTCAGATTACCATTAAAACGGCCAGAAATGTTGATTTTAATGATTCTATACTCTATTACTGAAAAGACATAATTAGGCTCCTCCCCATTTGCTTAGACCAATGTATGCACTAACCAGTTTTACACGCTACAAATTTATATATTATTAATTAATATGAATCCATGGAATTTCTAACCTCAAAGGGAAAATGTAATCAAACTTAATTTGTTTCATTACGTATCTTAATATACACAAAAATGTACACCAAAATATTGAATACTATTTTATTAGATGATTGGGAATAACTATACAGTAATCCTTTACAAAACAGTCAAAACCACAGGATCAGCACAGAACCTCAAAACACCAAAACGCAATAGCCGACACAGATCGAATCTACTCCTGGAACACGATGTGGGTTGTATTATGGGCTTTAAAAATTCAACCAATAGAAACATTCCATTTAAATTTAACGCGCATTTGTGGGGAGGTGCTTAACTATTTCTGTTCAGTAAATAGAGAAGTCATACAAGAAGATGTCGAGATTGCCAGTCGAGATAAATCAATTGTTTTATACCGACCGGCATGTAAATTTGGGCTCTATATGTTTATACTATCAGCTATAAGCCCATATGTCTCAAGATCTCTTAATCCCGAATCCTTTCAACTTAAACCAAGCGCTAAACCCTTTATCAACCCAAAAATACTAAATCATGTACCCAAAACTTTAAACCCATAAACTCAAAACAGTAAAGCATTAAATGTTAACCTTGAAACCCAAGCTCTTAAACCATAAATCCCCAAACATATGAAACGTCAATATTAAAAGTACCTTAGCTTAGGGGCAGGGTAACCAAGTGGGCAAATGTGTTGTTGTGTACTTGCTTGGTTGCGAAGATCGATGGCTCGAGTCCATCCTGCAGCAAACTAAAAATTAATTTCCGATTTGCTTCGGACTTAGATGGAGAGAAAATTATCGAAGCCCGAGATGTAGTTCAGACTTCACAATAAGCTGGGCTGTGTGCTGTGATGTGCTCTCCTCTCTAATACAAATTCTAGGATTTTCTAGAGGTTATTTCGGTGACTCGAGAAGCGGTTAAGAAAACATTTTAAACCTATTATCCCCAAAACCTCTAAACCCAAAAACCCATAAACTCAAAACTCAAATATTTAACCATGAATTTCTAAATCCACGAAACTAAAACTCATGAGACAATTTAAAACATAAACCGTAAACCTTAAACCCAAAACCCTTAACCATTAACACAGGCACACGTACCCACATGCATAACACACACACACCATTATTAGTTTTGGCTTTGTGTGTCTAAATGTTTACGGGTTCTTCGTTTAATAGATTTTGAATTCTGGGGCTAGTGGTCTATGGGTTTAGTATTTTTTGGATTTATAGGTTTAGGGTGTATGGGTTTTGGCTTTAAGAATGGTAGGTTTTATGGATTATTAGATTGATAGAGGTTTAGAGGTTAGATTCGCGTTTAAGCTCAGTGTTTGGGATTTAAAGACTTTGGGTTTAAGGACTTGGAATTTAAGGGTTTAAATTTAAAGGCTTGAGTTTTGAGAACTTGTAGCTAAAGGACTTGGTTTCGGGTTTAAGCGATTTCTAACAAACTGCTTGGAATTTGGCGGCTGTATTCTACTGTGTAATTCACGTGTTTTTCGGAAACTTCCATGGTTTCTCAATTTTTCTAAAGTCTCCAAGGAAAATCATAATTAATTCATTTTATTTGAGGTACATACGACTACATACCAAATTTTACTTGCCGATCTAATTCGAAAAATCACCAATTTTTGACGTCTCCTCTTATAGTAAAAATCTGTAAAATCGGCAAATTATACGTTTTCCTCGCATTTCTAACCGTTTTCATAACAAACCAGAACACCCGAAAACATAAGGAATAATTTCTATTTATATTATTTATCTATTTTTTCGATATTTTTAACATTCTCCTTTACTCAAAGATATGTCTAATTATAGCCAAAAACTGCATTGGCCGTCTTCAAATGCAAATATCAAAATAAATGAAAAAAATAAAATCATATTTTTTTGTAAAATTTTCAGAAAAAATTAAATCCAAAATTCCAAAATAATTGAAATTTTGTTTATAGTCAGCCTCCTAATTTTTTTAAAAATTAAATAAAAAATAGTTAGTTCCAAAAAAAAATTCAAAAAGGCACTGTTATACGTAAAATGACCCGGCGCTGGTCTCAAAAATGTCAAAAGATATTCCACTTAAAAATCAAAAGTTCTGGTCAATTCCGGTCAAATCGGAAGTACTTTGAAATTGAAAATTATCCTAAAAAATGTATAATATTAGCTAATTCACGTCCTCCAAATTTCAAATTTTTATCTAATTGACCAGAACTTACGATTTTCAAATGGAACATCCTGTTTTTTTGACATTTTTTTAAACCAGCGGATCATTTTACGTATAATAATGACTTTTACGCATTTTTTTTGGAAATATGTAACTACTTTTTATTTAAATTTTTAAAAATGGAATTAGGTGGCTGTGATTCACATAACTGGTTTTGTTTTGGTTTGTAATTGTAGCTTTCACCCGGTATAAGAAATAAAATCCCAACAAAATAAATTAACCCTTTTCCGCCAGTTTGGATCCGCCATTTCTTATTTTATTTTAGTTTTAATGCCAATTTCGTCTTCAGCGACCCTAAAAACCCCCAGAAATCTGATAAATATAATAAGAAAAAGAAAATAAAAAATTCGACATTCGACGCCATTTTGTTTTAGACGGAATACATTTCTTAATTAAAAGCATTAAAAAAACACTTATTTGTTCATAAAAATTGAAAAAATAAAAAGCACACATTCTCACCAACGGGGAACTTTTCTATAAACTTAAAATTTCAAAAAAAAAATCACCAAAATTGATTTTGAGTCAACGAAGTTAGAACTTTGGCGAATTTTTAGCGTTTAGAAAATGGACTATTAAGAAACTTCCAAGTCCGACAATACGAAAACCATGCAACAAACAAAAAAAAATTACAAATTACTTGACAAATGCTTGACAGTTCGCCATTCTTTTATTTCAAACGAAATTGTCAAGGCATGCTTTTCAAATCGTAAATATTTTTAATTTGAATCAAACTTTGGCCATAAGTAGCCCTAATGTATTATCTTTGAGGAAAGTTTGGTTTAAATCAGACTTATATGACCAAAAATAGCAATTATTTTCATATCGAACCTCTTTCTCTTGAGACTCCCACATGATGGTCTTAATGCATCAAAAAGGTGTTAACGATTTTCAAAATAGGGATTGTCACCTAAAATCCTTTTTTGGAGCATGTTCCATGTATCCATCGAGTTATGCAACTAAGCAGGCCAAAAATCTGATTGGTTCCAGACACTATTTTTAGATACCGACATAAAAACGTGCAAAAAAATAAAATTTGCACAAACAGTAGCCGCTGGAAGTAACACCACAGGTCAGAGAATCTCATCCATATGAAGTGCTATCAAAAAATTCTCCACCAAAATGAGATTCGTTGTATAATTCAGGTTGTCTTTGAATCATGTCGTAGCCCAAACCTTGGTTAATCTATGAAGAAAATTGATTTACATTGTGCAGTAGCCCAATTTTAGTGCTCACTTGCCCAACGCAACGTTCATATTTAATTTAATAACTTGAAATATTGGACATTTTTATGGCAAAAGTACGCCGAATTCAATCTCTGTAACTTGGGTTACGTCAAGCAATTTAAACCATGGCTATCTTGGAATGAAACTTCTCTTATTTCCATATTCACTGCGTTGTGTTCATGAAATTAACACTGAGACCTGACCTATCGTAGGTCATTTTTCAACGTTCCCATGACCTTTAACAATTCAACCCGATTTTGTTTTTGTAGAGCACTTAAATTTTTGTACGCTATATAAAAACATTCAATACAAATATTTATCACGTTTTAAGAAGTTTTGAGGACCGAAGAAACCGCCAGCCACGAAAGACAATGTAAAAAATATGTTTTTCTCATTTTACGAAAGATCATTTTCATTTATCGGATAAAAAGACACAATAATTCTGTGATAATTTTAATAGCTCCCTCGTTAGACCCTTATTAAAATAGATTTTCATATATACACATTGCTATAAGAAAAAAAAACTTTTATGTGAAGCTGTGGAGCAATAACTAACACAATTTAAAGAGTGAGTAGACTGGTTGCCTAATTCCCCACTTCCTCATTAAGTCTCCTGGATAATCACCGTCATAACTGCAGGTTGCTGAATTTGCTCGAGGCCCTTTTAACTCTATATTAAAACCTAAAGTAATCATATGGGGTGTTTAAGTACCTATCACTTATCACATGGGCGTCCATGTAGGAAAAAATAAAATAATTAACATATTTTCTTTAGTAAAGTTTATGTGCCTATATACCATACCTATTATCTTAAAATGAAAATTAGGAGTGTGGAACAAATTCGATCCCCCCCCCCCCCTCAATATATTTTCCAACATTTGGTTAAACTATGTTTTTGCAAATCCATTTGGCATATTTATCGCTAAAGGTTACTGGGTTATTGGGTGTGCTGATAAGAGTAAAAAGATATGCTGCAACAAACTTAAAATCTCGGAAAATATACAATGTTCGAAAAACTTCATCAACACCTGCCTTGCTTTAAATTATTTCCCATCTTTTACCTTCAACGGCAAGTCAATAACGTCATTTTTATTATTCTCTATTTACTGTACACAAATAGTTAAGCCCCTCCTCACAAATGCGCGCTAAATTTGAATAGAATGTTTCTATTGGTTGCATTTTTTAAACAATACAACCAACCACACTGTGCTCTAAGAGCAGATTCGATCTGTGTCGGTCATTGCGTTTTAGTGTTTTGACGTTCTGCGCAGAGATTGCCCTAATCCCTGGTTCTGTGGTTTTGACTGTTTTGTAAAGATTACTTTTTAGTTATTGGTTGTATTCATTTGTTGTTATTCTCATTCATCTAATAAAATAGTATGTTTCAATACCTTTGTGTATATTAAGGAACGTAATAAAAATAATTAATATTTGATTAAATGTCAGAGCCACATTTTGTTTTTGAGGTTAGAAATTCCATAGGTTCATTAATTTGTAACGTGTAAAAATGCATACATTTATTAGTCTAAGAAAATAGGGAGGGGCTTAACTTTTGTGTCCAGTAAAAACGTATACTTCAAATCACGAGAGATGACCGTTACGTCACAAATTAATTTCTAATTTTCAACGTACGCTTCAAGCGTTCTTTGTTTACAAATTAGTAAAACGAGAGAGACAGGGAAAGGGAGTCCATTATATGTGACTGTTAATATCTCCGACTGACGTTGTTGATAACTAACGCAGTACTGATTTGATTCTTACGAATTATAATGATGACGTAACGGTCTTCTTTCGTGATTTGAACTATAGATAATTTGGTGACGTAACCTCCTAACCTTAAATTAAAACGAACATAACCTAAAATTTTCAAAGTGTCAAATAAGTGACAGGCAGTAATATCACCACCAATTTTCAAATTTAACTCGATTTGACTTCACTAAAAGTTGCGCCTATTTGGCTTAGATATAGCTATAAAATTTTCGTAGAACAAGTTGAAAGAAAATTAAATATAATTTAGGTACTATTCTTAGATCTTACCGTCGCGCCTGTTCAAAAATATAATTGTTTAGCGGAAATTATCACGAAGCTTAATTTCAATTAAATGACGCGAACCATGACAATAAATTGCGTATTTAACGTTATTATACGATTATTCTTTTATTTGTTTGGCACCACATCGTTAAAAAAATTGAAATTAATTGAAACAGTATACGTATACTGGGTGATCTAATTTAAGTATCACACAAACCATTCCATCATCCATCAGGATTCTAATCATTCTATTTTCCTTAGGATCAGGTACTTTCTTCAACATTTCTAATCTCAATATGCTCCAGGCGGTTCCCGCCAATCGAGAGATGCATTCAGAAAGCACATGGCATGGAATAACGCAGATAAACAAATTTGTTTTTGTTTTTAATTATCAATATTGCTCTTTTAACCGTCACTAATTCCGATACCGTTTAATCATGAATTGTCGCTACATAAAAATACCATAGACACAACTTTCTGTTCTTTTTGTACGTAAATACATATGAAACTAATGGCATTTGGTACGAATTCTGCCCTCTGAAACAAGAAGAACATCCTAAGTTTTAATAATAACGCATAATCTTTTTTATTGCTTAATTGAAAGATATAATTAAGTAAATTAATTTAATTAGGTGACAGTGTAATGCTTGAAAGTACATAAATTGAATATTATCAAAACTTGTGTTTGTTATTGCAGATTGTTTTTTTTTCATAAATAATGCAGTAAGATATGCGTTATTTACACAACAAGATTATAGGATAATTGCACATAGCTTCATTTATAGGATAAACCAGAGGCAGATTGATATTATTAATTGTGTATTTTTGTTTTATGCTAATAAGTTAACTTAACAGCATATGGGAAGATGAACATTTACATAAAAAAATTTCTTCATTTGTTTTAAGGATAGATAGCAGGATTCTTCTTTATCTTTGCAGGGATTTAAACTCGAGCACAATTCAATCAGCATTTTGGATCCATAAGGATCCATTGCATTTCTGACCTTAATTTTAAAAAATTGATATTCCAATATGGCGTCGGTCGTCATTTTAAATTTTAAATCCTCTAACGTCATCAATATTTTACTTTCAAAATTGTTTCTATTGAAATGTTTCTGACCTTGTTTTGATAAATGTTTTAAGGGTTTGAAGGTGGATCATTACTTCATTAAAAATAAAAATACTTTTTTACTGAATCATTATCAACATGTTCTACTTTATCGAACATCGTTGGAGACACATTTATCATTACTTATCAACAAAACAGTAGGTTTTGTAAAAATATTTCTTTCTTTTTGATTAAGTAATTTAAAAGCTTTCATGGTTATCTTCAAGTGTTGATAAGAGATTTAGTACCATAACCTCTGTGACTGTATTTGGCAAAATCAAGTTGAATAACCTCTTTTTTTGGTTGCTATGATATAACATATAAAAGACCTACATTTACAGCGCCCAAACAAAAATTACTACATACTTCATTGCATATTGTCATTGTGACTACTATTATGGGTATCCAATACAAGTATTGTAATGTCATCTATTTAATTATTTGCAATACCATTATTTCTCGTAATTTACGCTTTAAATTCAATGTTTTATAACATACATATATTTATGAAAAGTAGTTCTTTTAACGGATTCGACAATAATTGCATTCCAAAGTGATTTCAATGATTTTTACGTCCAACAGAACAGAATGTTCAGAAGTGAAACATCAATATCAAAGTGGGTAATTTTGTTTTTATTATGCTGGAGAGTAGAATTTGTAATAAAATTCGTGTGAATTGTTTCAAGTCTTTGACAACCTATGAATAAAAAATAAACTAAACTAAACTAAAAATAATAACACAAAGTTTTACGGCTGCGACCTCTTAAATTCGCAAGAATAATTGATATCTTGGCCAGCTGTCATCATGGGAACAATCCCAGTCGATAAAGAATAGCAATCCCATACCACAACGCCAACTCCACCAACTACAATATACAACAATGTTTACGTTCTCAAAGAGATAAAAAACTACTGACTGGTGTGTCTCAAAAGATTTATGTTTTTTTTATACCAAATAGCAATGTAGTAATGTAAACCTAATCGTTGTCATGTTATAAACACTCATTGAGTGGTCTGCTAAGTGTCTAATGTCTGACGCCACATCACTTGAATCTTACCCCTTACAGCATAGAGCCCCATAGCCGTGTACGGTAATTTTGACTCTGGGAATTGTTGAGCAATCAGTAAATAGTAAGTTGCAAAAACAATCTTAGCAATAACCGTACAGCATAATTATTTTTCTACGTCAAATTATATTAGTCCAATTTTTAACCACCAAAAATCAATTTCAGCTGGTTGGACAGGATGTTTACAATCTTCATATACCTATTCATTCAAAATAGGAAATTTTAGGTCCAAATCGTATATACAGGGTGTTTCACTTTTCATGAGTATCTCTCGTATTTCAGAAATTAAAAAACTGATTCATTTCAAATTTAGGTGGGAAATTACTCAAAATGTGATTGTTTTGACGCAATAAACTTTGATAGTGCTCATTGGCGTGCGACCCTGTGGGGGAAATTTGGGTCGATTTAAAAAAAACTATTAGCGATTTTTTTTATAGTAATTTTGATTTTAGAATCGTATTTAGCATCATCAAAAACCCCCTCATACCAAGTTTGAACAAAATATTTCATTGACATCGAATAGTATTTTTTTTATTGTTCTGCTGAAATATTTATTTGTTAAAAATTTCTTATTATTATAGTTATAATTTATTAATATGGCACATTTCAACGGGTTAAAGGAAATAAAAGAATAAGACAACAGATTCTGAATTTTTAAAATATTTTATTTAAAAAAAAATGCGAGCTCATGGCTCGTATCTCGGAAAGTCGTGAAATATTTTGTTTAAATTTGACATAAGGGGGTTTTTGATGATGCTGAATAGGAACCCAAAATCAAAATTTCTATAAAAAAATCGCTAATAGGTTTTTTTGAAAACTCGCCCTCAGTTTTCCCCACACGGTCGCACGTCAATGAGCAATATCAAAGTTGATCGCGTCAAAACAATTGCATTTTGAGTATTTACTTCCCACCGAAATTTGAAATTGATCCGAGAGGCAGTAATAAATTACTAAAAAATGTTAGGCAATTTTCTGAAAGTAAACTCAAAAAGTTTAATTTGAAAAATTGAACGTGAAGTTACAATAGATGGTTTATTTACAACTTTATTTAGGTTTTATACAAGCATAATAAATAACAAAACCCAATTTGATCAGTGACGTAGCTATGGTAGGGTAGTTCCCCTCAAAGAGATATTGCAAAAATGTATAAAATGTGGTGACTCTTTCAATAAGACGGAACACTGCTGTGCTGTGACTGTCCGTCAATTTTTTACATATTCCCTGGTCTTTGGATAGGTAAAAGAGGTTCGATGCTGAAGTGGCGACCTCGGTCACCGAATTTGCTTCTTTAAACTTTTTTTGTGGGGTTATTTAAAAACGAAAGTCTACGCAACTCAACCAGAATAACTAGATAATTTACGACAAAAATTGTTCAATTAACGCCATAAGTTTTAATGTCAGACAGGCGTTTGAAAGGAGATTATATAATTGCGTGAATGTCAATGAAAGTCAGTTTGATTACCTATTAAAGTAATTTTTGGTATTGAATCGTTTATTACTACAAACCTTTTTTTAATATAAAACAATGTGTAGCTCCCAGAACTATTCACTTTAGTATATTTTATACATTTTTGTAATAAGCTCTATGAGGGGAAACTAAGGAGATAAAAAAATATGTTTCATTAAAAAAAAATGTAAGGGTGGCTCTAGGACTCTAGGTGTGAGGGGGTAGAGCTAATCTGAGATCTATTCATAAGAAAGTGTGGTTCCTCTTATTTATTTTTGACGTGTTTTTGCGTTTTTTTTCAAAAATCGATATATCCAAACTTATTTAGGGTGGATAGATAGTAGTTGTTTAACCCGAGATCGGTCGCCTTATGGTCATGGTCATAAGGACCGACGATTCGTGTAAAGGGCGGGGGTTTTCTAACTGCGCGTTCTCGAAGTATTTCCTTTCAGCTAATCTCCTAAATATAATGTGGTTTGACGTGGATAAACCAGTAGAGGTAAAATTTGCGACGAGTCACGTAAAAATTGTGTTTGACCATATTGCGACTTATAACGTTATAAAAATTTTGGTGCTTTTGACCGTATTGCGACTGATAGCGTTGAATAGGTAAAAGTTTCATGTTTTACTTATATTTTCTGTTATTTACTTATTTTTATAGATATTTTAGACTACAAAATGGTGAACTATGAAAAAGAGCAACGGCGACTACAAAGGCTTTTAGAGGAGGTTGAATCAGATATAAAATAATCATAAAAGTAAAAAGAAAATGGTCTTTTTGACCATCTACGCGACTGATGCCGAAGTATTTTACTGTTTTAAGTTTTTTTTTGTAAATATTTTTTTTTGACGGACCAAAAATTCTCATAATAATTAGGTGCTTTTGTATGTGGTTAAATTAACTGACAGAAGTGTTAAAAATGTAAAAAGAAAATTCGGTAAAAATGACCACCGCGCGACCAATACCGTAAAAAAATATGCGCGACTGAACTCGGGTTAAACAGATTCGACAATAATTGCACTCTCAAGTGGTTTCAATGTTTTTGGCTTTGGATGCTATGAATTCTGTTACTTAATTCAATGTTTCAACATGTAGTTATGAAAAGTAGTTGTTCAAAGAGATTCGACAATAATTGCATTCTAAAGTGGTTTCAATGATTTTTACATACGATAGATTTTATATTTGTATGTTCGGAAGTAAAACAATTTAAATATATCATATTGGATATTTTTGTTATTAATATGGTTATTCAGGGTGTATTTTAAAATCGCCGACAAACGGAAACTGGAGATTCTTTAATTCAAAATAAGACGAAAATTTTTAGAAATGTTTTTCCGAAAATGCCTCCTAACCGAGCTACAGGGTTTTGAAAAAAAATTTTGTAGTTTTTTCAAAAACTAGATAAGATATGTTGAGATTTGGTACACTCGAATGTCTTACTGAACCCAATTAATCAGGTGAGTTTGAATCGACTGGCTTAATTCAGTGGTGTAAAATCGTTTACGTTACTCGCTTAAATCACAAAAAACTGTACGCCTCTGCATTTTTTTTTTGAAAATATTTTATTTTTAGATTCACTGTTCTATTCTGCAAGTGAAATCATACCATGGGTTTTTTTTAATTTGGTACTCCATTTTTGAGACCACACAACTTAATAAAAAATAAAATTTGGTTTTTTTTTTTAATAAAATTTATCAAAATAACGCAGTTACCTATTACATAATAAAAATATTTTAAAGAAATTGAAAAAGAGATTATTAATTTTATAGAGCCTATTTTAAAATGCCTTGTTGGACGTACGTTTTTTTTTTTATTTATTTAAGTGAGTAACTTAAACGATTTTACGTCACTTGTTAGAGCCAGTCGACTTACACTCATCTGAATAATTGTACTCAGTAAGTTATTCGAGTGCACCAAATCTCAAAATATCTTATCTAGTTATTGGAAAACCTTTAAAAACCTCAGAAATTTTTTTTTGAAAACCCTGTAGCTCGGTTAGGATGCATTTTCAGAAAAACATTTATATCAATTTTCGTCTTATTTTGGATCACAGAATCTCCAGTTTTCGGTTGTCGGTGATTTTAAAATACACCCTGTATAAAACCTAAACAAAGTTGTACACATCTAAAGCAAAGACAGTAGAATTATTAAAAAAAAAAATGGTTTAAGCCACTTGATTTAATCAAGTAGCTTTTAGATATTTTAAATATAGCTACTGTAATATCCAAGACAAATAATAATACATATTTATAACGTTATGAGAATCACATATTTTCCATTTCCACACCATAACAAAGTATTTGCAAGCAATTTGAATGTTGTTGTTTGATTATATTATAGTTGTTTGTATTACAGGCACGTCTTCGCTATCTTTAGATGACAAAAATTAATCCGTAATAATGGTCTCTACGGTCACAAATAAAATACAGAGAAATGTACCTATACTTAACTGAAGTTAGTTATGTTCATGGGCGTCGTTTGGGGGGGGGGGGGCAAAAGGGGCATTTGCTCCCCCTGGAAATGGACACAAATACATTTTTTTAAATAAATTATTTCGCTGGCGGTTATTTCTTTAGCGGCGAAAGAGAGTTTTGTTTAGTTGTTTAGGGCACACAGTTATAGTCGTTGCCTCTCGATTCTCATTTTTAACAAAATGATACATACTACTGTGGTGCTGTGATTGTAACAAGTTATTTTTTTGACAGCCGCGGTTAATTACAATACAGGGTGTTTCATGAGGAACTGTACATAGTCCAATGGTAGATAGGGCCCATCAAGGTTAGTAACAAACCACTATTTAAAATCATTTTAGCTAAGTATTTAGGGTTGTACAGGGTGATTTATGAATTTTTACCAAAATTTGCTTTCGTTGCCTTTTAGAAACCAATTGTCCGATTCAATTTATTTTCGGTACACATTAAGTACTATTAAACACCAACAGTTCGCCATAATTACAAAACCAAAATTCCAGGTCCGTATTAGGAAAAATTTCTTTTTATATGTGCCCCCTAAAAAGTTCAACCTGTATATATCTTTTTTAAATCTTATTACTGTAGTTTGAAAGTACATAAACTACCAAGAAAAGTGGAATACTTCGTTTTCTTGTCACACTTACAACAGATACAAAATAAACACAATAAATTTAAACATTATCTTGTTAAAATTCAAACTTTCAGTAATTCAATGCTCTATTTGTCAAAGTTCCTATCAGTTTAAGTTTCTAAGTACTTATAACTATTATTAGTTAAAAATAGTATGAAATACCAACAGTTAGTCGCAATCAGACAAGACTCCAGGACCGTATTAGGAAAAATCATCATCTCGTCGATTCCTCCTAAAATTTTCACCCTGTATATCTTATTCTTAACTTTACTTGCTATAATTTAAAAGTACATAAAGTATCAACAAGTAGTGTAGTGTGATCCGTTTTTTTATTACACTTTCAACAGGTTTTAAACCAACCAACAAAATTTATCTCGATAAAATTGACATTTTCAATAAATTGGTTTAAGTTAGAGCAGCTATTCTGTCTGTAAATAATACTCATTGAATTTTAAAACAATTTAATAGTAACAGAACAGAACAAGCAAAATAAAAAACGCAACATGAATACAAGACAACATAACAAAACAAAATAATGCATATTAAAATATTAACATAATAAAAAGTAAAAATCTATAACTTATTTTCAAAATGTAAACCCCCCCTCTTCACAGCATTTTATTTATCTAACTACTAAATGTCCCACAGATTTTCGTATAACGTCCGCGGTTAGTTTCTTATTACGTTACAATACTGTTTAATTCGGTCTATTAAATGCTGCTCTCAAGTTGGACTAATGGCATTAGTAACGTAGAAACAAAAGTTATACATCATCAACAATTATACTTGTCAAACTATTGCCAAAGCCGACTACTCCTTTTGTTAACAGTGTCAGTAGATAACAAGTCTATTATATTCCTACTGTAGAAAGAATTGACAAACTTTCGCAGAAATCCTGCACAAATGTCTTTAGCTGCACACTAAATAAAATAATTTCATTTCTTAAAACTAGAACTGAACATGAAAATATTCTACATTACAAATTAGAACAGAATGTAGTAGATTACCCTTTAATTACTACAAAACTTATGTGTCGGTAGTTGGGTAGTTGGACGTTCATAATTATTATTGAAAAGTGTGGATCACACTACACTACTTGTTGATACTTTATGTACTTTTAAATTATAGCAAGTAAAGTTAAGAATAAGATATACAGGGTGAAAATTTTGGGAGGAATCGCCGAGATGATGATTTTTCCTAATACGGTCCTGGAGTCTTGTTGATTGCGACTAACTGTTGGTATTTCATACTATTTTTAACTAATAATAGTTATAATTACTTAGAAACTTAAACTGATAGGAACTTTGACAACTAACATTGAATTACTGAAAGTTTGAATTTTAACAAGATAATGTTTAAATTTAATGTGTTTATTTTGTATCTGTTGTAAGTGTGACAAGAAAACGAAGTATTCCACTTTTGTTGGTAGTTTATGTACTTTCAAACTACAGTAATAGGATTTAAAAAAAATATATACAGGGTGAACTTTTTAGGGGGCACAGATAAAATGAAATTTTTCCTAATACGGACCTGGAATTTTGGTTTTGTAATTATGGCGAACTGTTGGTATTTGATAGTACTTAATGTGTACCGAAAATAAATTGAATCGGACAATTGGTTTCTAAAAGGCAACGAAAGAAAATTTTGGTAAAAATTCATAAATCACCCTGTACAATCCTAAATACTTGGCTAAAATGATTTTAAATAGTGGTTTGTTACTAACCTTGATGGGCCCTATCTACCATTGGACTATGTACAGTTCCTCATGAAACACCCTGTATATCTATTGGTTCTTTTTTATTTATATATTGCACAAGACACAAGATGACAGTTTGGTCATAAAATTCCAAGAATTATTGTTATGAAAATCAATGGACTTTAAAAGAAACTTTAAGAAAGTTATAAGTTAATATAATTAATTACGCCAGTAATTTTATGGTCATTATTTCGAAAATTAGGTGTTATTGTGAAAGTCTATATTTTTGTATAAAATAATTTTTAATTTAAATTCTGAAGTGCCAGAAGAACGTGTGACCTTGAAATTTTTAAAAAATCTATCAAATTCCAAAAATTTTTCTTGAGAGTCTATATTTTTGCATAAATGTTTTTTTTCATTAAAATTCTGAAGTGCCAGGAAAAAGTGTGACCTTGAAAGTTTGAAAAATTTTCGCCTGCGGCGCTAACTTCGCGCCTGCCGGCGCACCTTTATTTTTCCGCCATTGATCTTGGGTGATGGCAACCGACACTGCTGTGTTCTTGCCCCCCCCCCGAGAAACGTCGTAACGACGCCCATGGTTATGTTCTACAATATGATATAAATTATATGCAAAATAATTATGAAGTTTTCACTTTAATCTGATCAAAACAAGTGACAATAAGAAAAATCGGTGTTACTAGGCTCCCACAGTCACATCAATGAACTACCCTTATTGTAGCCATTTGAAGAAGATTGGACTTCTAATAAGTGTTTAATACTGATTAATGACTGATGGTTTCTTACCAGTAGCAATTAGGGTTTCAAAAAGTTTGTCTATCAACTCTATCGGCCAGTCAAAGCAAGAGTTATAAAAGGGTTGCAGATTAAGTATTTCTACAGGGTGTTCCTTGTTCTTTAAAAATAATTTATTGCGTTTTATGGATTAAGAAAATTTAACACCAGAAATTAATATGTTCATAATCAACATTTTTTCCAGTTGCTAAAATTCTAAAATTGCAAATTTTATGGCCATATATACAATGAACCACGATTAAAGTCGCGACAAAATAACCATTTATTTACGTTATATTCGCTTTGTTTTGTTAGTGCCACATTCTTTGGCCTATTAAACAAAAGCAGATGCATAATAACTTCGAAGAATTCAAGAATTATACTTGTGGTTCTGTAATATTACTACTTAAGGAGCGACAGTGCTCGACTTTATGGGTTTTTTGTAGTCACTAAACTAAACATACTCAATTTTACAAGGTGAAAAAAAAAATATGGAGCGAAATCGTTAAAAGCGTCATATCTAAGAGTGAGTGGTCAAATGGAAAATGTTTAATATTTTTAGGCGTCAACTGTTTTGTTAATCGATATATTAGCAAAAAAAGTGCCTACGTTAAACCATAAAAAGACTACAATTATAATTTTTCAAATAAAATATATTTAAAAGAGTACTTAAGGATTCAAAAAGTGCTTGCCAACATTAGGGTTGCCACCGCTCAATAGCACTATAACAATCTAAATTATCCAAAAATATTTACCTTCAATGCTTATTCCAAAATTTGAAATTTTTCACTTAACCGCATTTCTGAAAATGCGCTTTCTTAATTTTCACCTTGAAGGAACGAAAATTTTTCGGATCCATATTAATATGAACTTTTCGTCTTGTTATGATGATACTATTCCCTCCTCGAACGGATTCAAGTCTACTTTTGATTTTTGAATTATGTGTCATTTTAAAAAAATATGCGTTTGTAAACTCTTACAAATTGTGTAACTAAACTAACGATCAGCTATGAATGGATTTGTATTCAAATATGATGTTAATTCGTGGGAAACTGGTCAGTTAATTAGCGTGATGTTTTGTTTCGCGACAAGCACGCATTCTAATTGTCGCATCCGCTCTTAAAAAGTCGACAAGAGTCACACGCCTATCGACTCAATTCACTCGTGGACCCATTGATGTCACATATTATACAATACTTTTGAATAATAACACTACTAATCAACTAAGAAAATATTGCACTTGGTGTTGGTGTCATCTGGTATCCGTTTTATAGTGAGGATATCCGCCCTGCCGCGCCAGTGCGAAAGTGAGCAAAAAGAAAACAAAATGATTTGCGCTTGGGTTGATTAAAGTGTCTCCTTTTACACACTCAGCAAACGGTAAACATAAAGGAGCTTGGCTAGATCGGAACAAAATTCTTGTCTTGAAGAAGCAGTCAATACATTTTAGTAGACTGATTGAGATTTTTCAATTATTAAACTGATAGTTAAACCGAATTGTAGATAAATGGAAAAGCATAAACGTTTTCGTCTATTCTATTGAATCAAGCAATCCTATGTCCCTTTTCGATGTGCATGCTCCACTTAGTGTTATCAAAACAAAGCCATACATAACATACAATTTAAAAATGATGGTTAAACTAAAGAACAACTCTCACAATAAATATTTAAAACAAGAGCTGTAGCTGATAGGCAATATTATATTAATATAAGAAATTACGTGAAAGGGGCCGTAAAAAGAGAAAAGGAAGCATATATGAGACATCTTCTTAATAAATAAATACACCACATGTAATTACGACCCCCTATATATCCCAGAAGGCTCTAGAAGAGCCTTGTGCGGGAGGGGGCTACACATTTAAAGACAAGGGACACACATCCAATATCCGTGTATAATGGAAAAATCGCTCTCACGCTACCATCTCGACCATCAGTCAATTATTCTTGAACGTAATAAATAAAAATCCTAAAGCGCTTTGGAAAAATTTAAAGAACTTACAGTGTGTAAGATTCATTTTTCAAAATACTTGTGAATACTTAAATGTTATTTGTCATTATAGGTGGAATGGAAGAACGGCTATGCCGAATTCTTACCTTTTGTGTGATTCTCTTGTGGCACAATAAACATTTATTTATTTATATTTATTTATTTATTTACTTATTTGCTCGAATCAGCCTGACGGTCGAGCACGTGTAGTTCCAGTAAATTCAGCAATTCTCGTTTTAGACAATAAGGTGATGTAGATATATCAACGAATTTTCAGCACCTGCTGAGAAAAAATATCAAACAGATTTAACTTCAAAGAAAAAAATTTCTTTGTGAACGACCAATAATTGTCCTGCTGATTTTGACAAGAACAGAATGCAATTTTTTACACGCATGCATCAAAGAAACTTGGGTTTTTGAAAATCTTGTTCACAAATTTAAATCACATGTTTTTTTGTCTTAATAGTACTTAATGCGTAAAAATATAACTGGAATCCCATGATCCAATACTAAAATATGGCTGACTTTCAAAGACCACCAGAGTCCACAGGGCAATAGGACCAATAATATTATTATTACTATATTATGCCAATGATCTATTATTGGTTTTACCACTGTTTACGAGTCGAGTCTATGACAAACATGGTTTATTACACATTAAACTACTACTGATTTACCAACACGTTTGGTGACTATTCTAATCTTGAAACCGTTTAGTTAATTACAATAACTTTATGGCCGTTAATGGAAAGAATAACAAAATAACTACAAACATTTCCCCAGGTACATTTTTAACGACACTAATATTAGTTAATTAGAGGTTATCGACTGCTTTTGTTTAACAAAAAAAATAAATAAATAAATAATAAAAAATAATAATAATAAAAAGTACCTTTCCACATGGCGCTGAGCTAATGATTTTTTATGAAAATCAAAGTCAAAATGCAATTACTACTACTACTAATATTAGTAATTTTTGTTACAGTGTGCCAAAGGATGCAGATTATGGCGACAAGCTCTCAGTCTAACGTGCCAGGAAACCTGCGTAAGTATGCCAATCTACATAATCCAGCAATGGCGAGAAAATACGCATCTTTAACCTGTGTAGGTTTCTCTACTTTAATGTCGTCATAAAATAATTTTGTTAGTATTCGTCGAAAAATTCAGCTACATATTTACTGCTCTAGTCCAGTAGTGATATGTTATTAAATTTAACTTATAGGTAATCTTTTAATATTTTTTCTGAAGTAGTTCCCACTGCGCAACAAAACACCAAACGGCAACATAATCGGAAGATGATGCCAGGCATGATGATTGGTGAAACGCAAATCGAGCGTTAGGTATTTGGTTCTTAGGCTTTCGTCAAGCTAACTATTTGTAAAAGAATTTTTAGTTCTTTTCTGAATTAATTATTTTTAATTCTTGACACTTGGCCTTTTTTGTTGTGGAAGTCCATGACAAGATGGCCAAATCGTCAAGAATTTAAAATGATCAACGTGGAATGGAACCAGGAATCTCTTCTACAATTGGAAGCTACTGCAAAAGTTGTGCAATATCAAGGATTACAATCCCAAGAATAATTTCTCTAATCTCTATAACAGCGATCAATCTTTTTCAATATAGTAGATTATCTAAAGAAAAAATATATATCATACTTCATATAATTAGCTAACCAAAATATTGTTTTCAATTGTTTACAGTTCTCGGCTGAGAAAATTACCTTCTAGATTCTGCGTTGCAAAATTGAGATATAAATCAACGTTCCTCTTCCAACATTACGGATTCCAAGTGCCTATTTCGAGGTTAATGTGTTATTCTTCTCGTTTTCATTATTTTCATCTTCTAACTGGAATATTAGTCTAAATGGTTACCTACTTTCAAAGCTCTAAATTGAAGCAAATTACAGACGCTCTTTCTTAAGAATGTCAACTCTACATTCTAAACTAACGTATTATTTGACACATAAAAACGACTGCGAACATCCCAGAGAAAAATGTTTTAGCAATTAATCCACTTAGAATAGTTCTAGGCATTTAAGTTAATTTATCCCAGAAACCACAACACGTATTTTTACAGAATGGTACCACCGAGAGGATAACCCCAAAGGAACTGTATTGCGTGATGGGATGCAATGACGCCGTGACAAAATATTTCTTGCAGTTGAGGACTCACCTGGGAATCCCCCCAGCACCGGCTCTATTGGCGGATTCTTTAAACGCAACTTCTCTCAAACTGGAATGGAACTTCTCAGAGGCAAGCAGAGCGGGACTAAATTGTCATGTTCAGTGCAAACGCGAAGAACTCTCAGCGACCTGGCAGTACTGTCGAAATTTCACGTGGGATCAACAAAACAATATATTTTTCGTGGAAAATCTACAACCGTACACCAAATACAGGGTAAGTGTTTTATAATTCACTCGGTATCGCCAGAGTTAAAAGCACTAATTTTATTATGGTCATCAAATGGAGTAAATTTTTTTTTCAGTTTCGAATAGCCTTATTTCTTGGCCACCACGGAGATCCGATAGTGTCATCGCCGAGTGTCGTGATAAGCACCCTAGCCTCTGGGATTCCCGCCTCTCCGCCTGCGAATGTACGAGCTACTCCAGTCGACTCTACAAGTATTAGCATCAGCTGGGAACCTGGCCAATTCCCGCACGGCCCCCTCCTTTCCTATGTACTCCAAATTACCGATAACTACCCCGAAGTTCATTCAGAAGTCAAGGTGTGATAACAATCGGCTAAACGTTAATATGAATATTGTATGCTTTGCTTCTATCTATCGTCTGTATTTTCTGTCAACTGATATTGTCACGTAAAATATGCAATATGTCTTCGCTAAGCTAAAGTGTGTTAAATATTTGAATATATCTATATGTTTTGTCATGGAAATTTGGAGGTACACAATAGACTTAAAACCTTCATATTGAAAAACGTTGATTGGCATATTCCACAAATTATATACAAGCAAAACAGTAGTAACAGAACATTTGAAAAAAAACAATTGAATTTGAAATTCATATACAGAGTGTTCCGAATATTGTACCTTCGAAAATTTGAGAATCAATAGAAAATGTAAAATTAATATGAGTTTTCTTAGTAAACTTATATTGAAAACTTAACCGTTCCAGACAGGACGTGTTGGAGTTACGTTTTTTTTTTGTATTTTTTTTTACATCTCTTGAATTAAACGGAATATTTTATTGAAATTTTTTGTGTACATATTCCTGAATAAGTACCACGTTTAATCATAATTTTCATTTCTCCACTTCGACCAGAGGCGTAACCACCGGGGTGTGAATCCCCTTATTTTAAAAAAAAGGGCACGCCAATGATCGAAATTGAATTGTTTTCCATTTTTGAAAACTACAGTCAGTTTACGAATAAAAAGTCCTTTTTTTAGATTTTCGTAAAACGTATCGTTTTACAATAATTATAGTTTAATTAGAATTCATTGCATATTCATAAGAACAAGTATTTCAAACATTAATAAGGATTTTAAAAAAAACGTAAATAAACATAAATATTTCACGAAATAAACTCAAATCGTTAGAGGAGCTGTTCAAAATGCTCACCACCAACTTCAATACATTTTCAAATCTTCAAATTAAGGAACCAAAGCCAACGAAAAATAAAATCAGAGAGCACACGTAAAGATAACGAATATGCAATGAATGAAGTTAAAATTTTTTAGATAAATTTTTTGGATAGGAATTTCAAGAAGTGTATAAATCTAAAAAGGAAAAGGAAGAGAAAAAATTTATGAAATGCCACAATAACATTTAAACAATATATTTTTAAGTATATAAAATACATTTAAGAGTGGATAATACTTTATATCCGTTTAAATTGAAACTATCATCTGTAAACTAAAAGAAGACCTCAGAACAAATTCGATGGCACAACATTTATTATTTCAAATTTTTGTTTACGCCACTTAAACGATAGCTCAAATTAAAATGTAACTGCATAATTATTTTTAATTTTATAACCTTATTACTAATTCACAATTTATTTTTTATATTTCACCTTTGCGTAGATGTTCACTGCTGCTTTTCTACTTGTTTATTTTCTACACTTGTAAATAAAACAAAACACCTATTTCGATTAATCCAATTATAACTATAATTTAAATCAGCCAGAAAAAACATTAAGTTAATAAACTTATTTCAAGAGATCAAATGAATTAAGTCCTTCTCTGATTCCTGTTATTTGTTGACTTGCTAATCCTGAAAATTGTTTTACTAAAAATGCATGCAATTCTTGGGTTTCTCGCTTTTTAGCCTGTCTGTATTAACACTTTAATTAATTATATCTTAGATACTAATCATTTTTTTTTAGAAATCACATTATAATTTAAAAATTTCGAAAGAAAACTAATATATACTAAAGTTATCAAGCAGAGGAGTAAAATGACATTAATAAGTTATTTCTTTCGAAATTTTAAGTCAAAACTAAATCAAATAGTACCTAATTTACAGCATTATTAAATTAAAAATTAAAAAAGTTTCATATTTAATTTCATACTTATTCTATTCTATTTAGGATATACCACCAGAAAATTCATTTTACATGGTTCGTAATGTCAAACCATTAAGGAATTACACCATCGACATTCGTATGCGAAATAATTACGGTTCCGGCCCAGCCGCAACAACCATAGTTTTTACTCCAGCTGAACCGCAGGGTAAGTTTCATTAGCCAATAAAGTTCATCAAAGGCTTAATATACAAATAATCAGAAAATACATTAAATAAAACTTGCCTCACTCCAACAATTTTTTTAATAATTGTTCTTGTTGCTATTTATCTTTACCTAGCCCAGGAGTCCTCGATTTGCTTACTTTTCCAGAATAAGGATATTTTTCGGAAAAAAACTGATTCTAGTCTGATGAAATTCAAAATTTTGGTCCTATGTTTTCGATTTAGCTTTTTATTCACATGTATACTTATAGGAATAGAGTTATAATTAATTAATTTTATCTTCAGTCAAAGACACTCAACAGCCAGTGCTGATTTTGGGCACGGAATATAGTGTATTTGAACTGGTGCATATCCTTGGGGAACCAATCAATTTATATAGAAGCAAAGTCCAACTAAGAGGTAAAACGTATATGATACTTTTTTTTAAATAGTTAACACTTTCTTCTATAGGAATCGGAATTCATATAAGCAAAAAACTCCTCTTCATAGCTGACATGGATGGGTACGTTTCAAAGATTCCAATGCAGCAAGACTCAAACAATAAGACCCACATACTCAAACCACAAAATTTAGATTTCATACCCCTAGATATAACAGTGGACTGGCTTAACGATCAGCTCTACATATTAGGCGAAGTCAAATACCTTTCGAGATACATTATTAAAAGGTGTAACCTTGATGGTGGAAGTCTTACAGTGGCCTATGCCGAACTGAGTAAAAAACCATTTTCGATACAAATTGATCCTTTTAGTGGGTAAGTTATATTTTTGATAGATATTTAGAATGCTTCTTTATTGTATATTTCAGTTATCTATTCTGGACAATACAAGATTTTAACAGAGGTGGATTGTACCGCTTGGACATCTCCGATATTAGCAATGGGATTAAACATGAGGTAACAATCAGAAGAATATTAAATGAAACAGAATTGGGTGCATTCTGTGTTGATTATATTTATTTCACACTTCTAGTTTCATATCAAAGACAAAATACGATTATGTCCGTGTCACTGGATGGGTAAGATCGTTTACTGACACAAGGTATTCTCCTCCATAATTCGTAATTCTTTACAGTACATCAGTATCAGACCTACGACCGACAGTAACAAATTCTCAGTTACAAAAAGTAACTTCTTTGGCAACGGCTAATAAGAAATTTTATTGGACAGATGGAATTGATGTTTTCAATGAAGAATATCATAAGGCATATGACAGTTACTTTCACAATACTATTCCTCACTTAACCAACGGTTCTTACAAGAAAGTTTTTATAAATCTGCCTTCCTCTCAGCCATGGCCTATACCTATCAATCCCCCAAGAAACGTTCAGGCCATATTCGGAAGAAATATTGCAAAAACTAGGTGGCAACCACCACATTTACTGGGAGTTCAAGGTAACGTACAAAAATTTAACGCCATAACTTTGCTACGTTTTAGTGTGCATTTTTAGGAAAAGGTGCTTGGCAAAACTGGTCTTACGAAATTTCAATGACGGAAGTTAACTCAAAAAAAGCAATAATCCATAAAAACATTAACACTACATTTTTCACCATAAATAATTTGAACGAAAACTCTGAATACATTTTAAAAGTAGCCGCTTACACTAAATCGGGTAAAGGCCCTTGGTCCTCAGAATTCCGTGGAACTACTTTGAACCGATCTAAAAATCCAATGATTTTATGGTCGGCAGCAGAGGGACTATTGAAATCAGACGCTGCCGGAGAAAATGTTGAAACTGTAATCCATAAAAGCAGAATAAGGAATATACATTTTACTGACATTTCTTGGTTCAAAGACCAGATTTATTTAGTGACAAACGATTCTCACGTGTACAGGTACAACTTATCATCACATAAGCAAGAACGACTTACTGATATGGACTCAGTAGGGAGTATCGCGGTGGATTGGATAGGGATGAAACTATACTGGTCAAATCCTAAGCAGCAACTGGTTAGTTATATATTTTTTAGCATAAACAAATAATGAAACTGAAAGTAGTCTTCTAAATAAAATATTATCAATGACAAATAGGAACTACAAAAAATATTTGTAATTGAAGCTATAAAATTTAGGAAAAGTAGGTGGTCTTGCTTCACTGGTACGACTGAATAAAAATATATTATGCATTTATTGGAATAACCTTGGCATAAAGGATAATTTAGTGTTGCCCCTTGGTAGTAACCACCCCATTTTAAACAGTTTCTTGTTTCTGCTACAACAATTTTTTCGCGCATTTGTAGTTTATGATTGTCATTACTATTATTATTATTATTGTTATTACTCTTTTATATTCACATTTTGACTCTATGGCTTTCTCAGAGTTGACGAATTATAGAAGAGTTTTGGAATTCTCTTCTGTCCTGATTTGAATTCTTGAAGCGAAGTGAGCTTTCTTGATCTAAGCGTAAGTCCCTCTATTTATATGATTGGCGACAGATACAGAGACACAGTGTTCGATGTTTTGAAATTATTGATCTATTTCAGCTTAATTTAAAAGAGATACAAATAAAACTAAATAATAGGCGTAAATTGGAAAATGTACAGTCGATGCTTATCCTCATGAAAGCTACTTCAGTTTCTTCAATATTAGTAGCTATTAGGTACATAATTCTTCGAAAGATTGTTTATCAATTTGTTACACTAGTTAGCCCTTGACAAAGACAAAGTTTACTGCATTTTTTTTATGTTCAATGTGTCCTTGTAGATTATCCGTGGAAACTTAAATGGCAACCAGCAAGAACCTCTACTAACAGCGTTAGCAAAAGAATTAAACATAGACTCCATAAAGGCCTACCTATATTGGTCCACAGGGATTAAAGTTGAATGTGCCCATCTTAATGGCGTGGACAAGACTGAGTATCATGACGTTCAATTTTTTTCAGGAAAACAAGGTAAAAGACAGCAATATAATGTTGACATTAGATAGTTAGATTTGAATTAATACTACAAATCGTTTTTTTAGTCTAATGCACTTAAGATATAGTAGCTACCACTTCATAAAAAAAATATGGATTTATATTAAATAGATAAATTCTCAACTATAATTAAAATTCTGGTGTTAACTGTATTAACAATACATTTTTTAGTTATGGGGTTAACCCTGGATATGGATCAAAAATTTGTTTACTGGATAGTGAGAGGCTCGGAAGGATCCAACCTGTACAAAGCACCAATGCAAGGTTATTGGGATAATAAAGAGTTTTCCGTGGAAATAGTGTCTAGTTTACAAAAACCTAACATGCAAGGCCCTCTATGTTATTTTCATAAACGCCTAATCTGGTTGCAAGACGATAAAAATGCCGCCATTAGTGATTTACCTGGCAAAAATATCGCGACTATAACTGGAAAAAGTATATGGGGATTAAATATGGTATACGTGGTGGATTCATCGTTGCATGTGTTACCAGGTATATGCTACACGAGGCATGTTGAAAAAAATTACGTTGTAACTAATTTATTTCCAGATGACATAAGTCCATGGGCTGATATCATTGTAATACCAGAAATGACCGACAAAACTTCAGTAAAAGTTATTGGTTCATCAGAATCTTTCAACGTCACATGGAATCCGGTTAACAATGTCAACTACGGAACGGTATTTTATGAGGTCCAAATTGACAGTCCATCCAAAAATGATACAACTGTAAGTGTTAAAATTAAAAAAAAAATTAAATACTAAAATGTCTTCTTTCTGTAGATTATAAACACGACAACTCCTTCCATAAAATATTGGCGTGAAGTTACTCCGTTTACACCATTAAACGTAACTATAAGGGCTTTCACTTACTGGGGCACGTCACCCCAAATCAGAGCTGAAATATTTTCACCACCATCCACTCCATCAGCACCAACAAATCTGAGAGCCTACGTTATTAATGAACATAATCCTCCGCATGCACATAACTATGTATCTATCATATTTAGATGGGATTTTCCTTTAAACCCAAATGGTGTTCTGCAAGGTTTTAAATTAAGATGTTGGTATATGGAAAATGATGTGGAAATGGATATATGCGAAAATGTTATTACCATGGCCAACGAAACCGAATATAAATTGACAGATTTGGAAGGTTACGAGATATACTACTTCGAGGTACTTATTTTCTTCTATTACAAAATATACGATCTCAGAGATCATAGGCGTTGAATAAATTGTTTGCAGAAATTTCTCACTTTATTATTTATTATTACATAACATTGAATTTAACAGAGCTATACTGCACATCTATAAAATTTGTAGAAGCATTTTAACATAGGCACATAAATGGTTTTTAAAAACACATTTTTTGGATTTAATGGGTTATAAAATTTATAATTTCCTTGAGATTCTTTTTTAATCTATTTCTCTCCCTCTGATTTATTGACCGATATTAGTCCACTATGAACTAGACACCAAAGAAACTTTATCAAAGTATTTCGAAAGCTACCCACAGACAGACAGACCAAATTTTTTTTGAGAAACGCTTAGTTTCTACAAGATCAAGAAATATATAATCCCACTGTATTCACGATTGCAATACTTGCTTATACATAATTTCATTAAACAAAAAAAAATAAATAAAATCACTATTGTTTTCTAGGTTCAAGCTTTTACAGAAATTGGTTCAGGTACTATTTCAGACCCAATATCCGTGGACTCTAGTCATGAATGGCCACTTCCCACATTGCTGGTTGCATCATCAGATTCTATATTTATTGATGATATTGATGCAAATCAAAGTTATCCTCTGGTAGATAGCATAACTACTCCTGTCGAACTTAGTTACCTCATGAAAGAGGGTAACTTATTCTGGATAAACAAGAAACAAGAATTATTAATGTACAATTTATTAACATTGAATCAATCAAAAATTTTTGACATCACTGGAAATGCGAATGGATTAACTCTTGACTGGTTGGAAAGAAGTTTATACTATATTGAAGCCCCCAAAGATATGCCAGGATCGTTAGTGTACAAAATAGATTTAAATCATATTGATAGAAAAATTATCAAGAGCACCGAGATATTGTACACTACTTCTAATATAGCAAAAATTGAGGTTTCGCCATATTCCAAAAAGTTGTACTGGGTTGAGACAACTGACGGTATTAGATATAAATTAATGCAAAGCAATACTAATGGAAGCAATATAAAACCATTTTTTTCTGAACATAATCGCAACAAAAGAGATTCTGTAAATAATTGTAATTGCCCCTTTATACCAGAAGTGGGATCATCATTTACAATTGATCATTCAGACACTACAACCAAACCACTGCTCATTTTTATTGATCCGTACACCTTAAATGTTGTTTCCACAGATAAAGATGGCTGCTTTTGCAACATTGTTGCAAATAATACCATGGTCAGTAGCAGTTTTCCATTAGACCGTATAAAATCAGATTTCGGAACTTTATACTGGACAAACCCAACGCAAGGTTTGCTTTATGCCCTCAAAAGAAAAGAGGCCAATATACTGACAAAGGAAGTTAAAGTATCTGACATCATTATTTATGGACAACATATGCAACCATATCCACCAAGAGAATGTCTCGGGCCAAAGCAACATGACAATTTTACCGTCTCTCTAAATTTTAAATCGTCACATTCTTTAAATGTAAAAATGCCAGATATACTAATTCACGACAAATGTTTCAATATTTCAATGGCTACAGTGGCATATACAGTGTTTTACAGGATGTATAAAGACGATAATTCAGATTGTTCCAAAATCAACTGCGACCAAATTGTTACGTTTGACAAAAATGTTGAAATAAATGGATTGAAACCATTCACAAAATATATAGTATCAGTAGCTGTAAGTAATCATTTTACTGAAAGTGGCGAAATGCTGATTGGACCTCCTAGCATCTTTCAAACTGCTCCAGGTGGTAAGTATTCTCTTGTCATATACAGGGTGATATGACCCACATTCGAGAAAACCTTGTTATGCAATTTGAGTATATATCACTTTATCTTTAGCGCCCTCTAAGCCCCAGAATGTGTCAGCGCTGGTCTTGAATCCAACTTTGGCGATGGTCCACTGGATACCACCAGAAGAGTTGAATGGGTTAATAGTGTATTATGAAATTCACTGGCAAACAGAAGGAGCATTATCTGGTGTACGACAAAAAGGTGAACAGCCAGTTACAGGTCCACACTCATTTCAAAATGAAAGTAATCTTACAACGCTTTTACATAAACTTTCTCCAAACGAAACTTACACCGTTTGGGTTAGAGCCTACAGTGAGACCAACGAGTCATCTAATGACAGTGACAGAGTACAGATAACAACATATCCGGAACCAAACAGTTTTGTTTTAATTAACAAAACTGCTTACTCCTTGAAGCTGTCTTGGGAAATTACCAAGCATATTAGAAATCATAGCGCTGAATATACGCCTATTACCTCAAATGAGTGGATGCAGCTTGATACAGAAGAAATAAACAGAACTATCTTTATTAATGTGAACAATTTAAAACCCAAAACTCAGTACAAATTTAGATTGTCCCTTTTATATGAAAATGATACGGAATTGTACGTTTGGCCCCCAGATTCGAAGTTTATCTTCGAGACATTGGGTGAGTAGATTCATTCATGCATGCTTTGAAAATCTAAATTTGAATACAATTTATGTGTTACAATAAAACACATGGATCCTACTTTATATTTTTTTGTGATTAATAAATAGGTAAATCTGCAAACTGACTTTCAGTTCCAAATATCAGTCTACATTTAATCTTAAAATCGTTGGCATTTTGAAATGCCTTTATATATTTCCCATAATATGTTCTTTGCTCATTTATGTTTATTTTAGGTGATAAACCGAGTCCTCCTGGTATTCCAATAATCCAGTATGTGAAGCCAAATATATACAAAGTATGGTGGGAGGCCTCAAAAGACAATGGTGCTCTCATTGAACTATATAAATTGGAAGGCAAAATACTTATCAGCTACCGGAACAAACGAAGCACAAACAGGACACTTCCCTGGTTTAACACATCACCTTCCATTGAAATCGAAGACCCTGGATGGGAAACTTTTTACAATGGAACAGGTATTGTTATTGCTTGCATAATATACTTACGGCCTTACTGCTGAGAAAGTGGTTCTTAGGAAATTCTATCTATTGGTCTGTCACTCTATATAGTCACAGAGGAAATAACTACCAATCAGATTTAACAGAAATAGATTTAAAAAAACTATTCTAAACTCAGTCAATGGCCTCGATTATCTTAAATTTAGGGGTATAATATACCCAATCACGTTGGTTACAGATACTTCTTGGATAATAAGTGGTCTAGATGAAAAGCACAAATACGCTTTTCGCGTTTCTGCTCTTAATTCATATGGATGGAGTGATACTAGTGAAGAGAGCAATGAATTCGATTTAAAGGAGGCTGCGAATATAGCTGAAAAACAAAACCCTATGAACCTCATCTTAATAGCCACAGGAGTGCCAATTTCTATATGTTTTCTTGTTATAGCAGCTTCCTGTTATGGTAAGTAAACCAAATGAATATTTAAATAACAATGCTAATCTAAAAAGAAATAGTGATTTGTTCTGGCAAGGGGAAACAAAAAAAAATTCAAGAAGTGGTACCGATACCTAGAGCACCTGATGTGGAACTAGCAACTTTAAGAGAATTGCCAAGGAGAGGTATTCACAGCACAAATATTCTTTATGTTTCCGCGCAACAAACTCCAGAGGAAATAACCTTGTTGCCTCATATAAGAAGGTAAGGACTTATTATTCGCGTCAATAACACCATGGTTGAGACTTAAAAATGTTACTTGCAGAGATCAAATCACACTTACCAAATTTTTGGGAAGTGGCGCCTTTGGTGAGGTCTTTGAAGGAAAGGCCAAAGGAATCGGAAGCAACAATGTAGATACAAAAGTTGCAGTAAAGGTAAACTACTTATAATAAAAGAAATCATAATAAAGTACATATACGGATTTTTAATATTACAGACATTAAAGAAAGGTGCCTCTGATCAGGAGAAGAGTGAATTCCTACAAGAAGCTCAACTGATGAGTCACTTCAAACACGAACATATACTGCAATTGCTTGGCGTTTGCCTGGACAATGATCCACACTTCATAATAATGGAGCTGATGCAAGGAGGAGACCTTCTTACATATCTAAGAGATTCCCGGAACCCATCTGTAAGATTTTTCTAATATTATGCTTGTCACATAGTCTATTTTTCGCTCATAGAAAATCACAATATGAAACTACTCGCTTATAAAATTTTTAAAATAAACAACACTCTACACTACTACACTTAGACTAAAATAAGGCATAGACGTACCAAAATGTAAAACAAATAAAAAATTGAGGATAAACTTTAGAAACTCGACTTTTTTGAAAATTTCCATATTTTCGAATAAAATAAAGTAAAAAAATAATTGACTTATTGCTAACTTTTATTTTTGAAAAATAGTAACAATTGAAAATAAGTAGAATTAGTCATAAATGGGTAGTTTTCCAAGTAACATTTAGAAATCGCTAGTTTTGCACCTCCCTTGTGTTGTATACAAGGTGTTTCCAAATTGACTACCATAAATTTAAGAGCTTGTAGAGAACATTAAAATAAAACTAAAACCTTTATACAGTTTCGTCGGAAAACGCTTCGTTTTCAAAATACAGGGTGTTATAGCGTCGACTGGCAGATCAGTTATTTAGATATATCTCTAAACAGAGTAGGCAGATGAATCTAAATTTTTGTGAACGAGTGTTACTTAAGACTACCGATGACTGGGTAATATTTTTAATCTGATACCACCATTCAGTGGCGTAGAAAAAGGCGTAGCCTAACACTTTTTTGTTAAAAAAAAATTTGCTGTCAGATGTTTTGAAAATATCGTCTCATTTTCAAATTCCCCAATCAAAATGCTATAATAAATATCTCCAGAGGCGTTCGTTTTCGAGATATTCTCGGTTTTATGTGGCAATACTCCTGTGTTTAATAAAAAGTTTTTAATGTACTTGGTCAATAAAATAGCAAAGCAGAGGTAGAATATTTTAATAATGTACATGATAAATAAAAACTTCCGCACATGTGTAATTTACCATTTTACTGCTTTTTTATAAAATATTGCTACTGAACGATTAATCAAAAAAAGGAAATTTTCAATATGAATTTGTTAAGAAGTGCACCTTTGAGATTAAAATATAATTTCTTGACAGTTAAGCAGGTTTGAGTTGCATTTGTTTTTATTTTTATCTACCTTGTGATGATTGCCCCTTTTTAATGTTTTTCGCAAATTAGTAGGTACCACATAAAACCGAGAATATCTCGAAAACGAACGCCTCTGGAGATATTTAATAAGAGCATCTTTATTATAGCATTTTGATTGGGGAATTTTAAAATGAGACGATATTTTCAAAATATCTGACAGCAAATTTTTTATTAACAAAAAAGTGTTAGGCTACCCCTTTTTCTACGCCACTGAATGGTGGTATCAGATTTAAAATATTATACAGTCATCGGTAGTCTTATGTAACACTCGCTCACAAAAATTTAGATTCCTCTGCCTACTCTGTTTAGAGATATAGCTAAATAACTGATCTGCCAGTCGACACTACAACACCCCGTATTTTGAAAACGAAGCGGTTTCCGACGTAACTGTATAGAGGTTTTAGTTTTATTTTAACTTTCTCTACAAGCTCTTAAATTTATGGTAGTCAATTTAGAAACACCTTGTATAATAAGAGCTACTTCATTTTTTATTTAAAAACTACTTTTTTACAGATCGGCACCCCTCCTCTAACTCTAATTGAACTACTGAAAATGTGTGAAGATGTTTCAAAAGGATGTAAATACCTAGAAGAAATGCACTTCGTCCATAGAGATTTGGCCTGCCGGAACTGTCTTGTTTCTTCCATCGAAACGGAAACGAGAATCGTCAAAATTGGAGACTTCGGCCTAGCGAGAGATATTTACAAAAACGACTACTATAGAAAGGAAGGTGAAGGGCTTCTTCCAGTGAGGTGGATGGCCCCAGAATCATTAGTGGACGGCGTCTTTACTAGCCAATCTGATGTTTGGGCGTTTGGGGTATTATTATGGGAAATAATGACCCTAGGTCAACAGCCATATCCTGCTAGAGCCAATTTGGAAGTTCTGCATTATGTCAGGAGAGGTGGGAGACTAGGAAAACCTACAGATTGTCCCGAGGAATTGTAAGTAATTTTTATGCTATATGCCGAACTTTAAACAATTTCTCACTCGTTTTAATGTTAACAACATGGTGGGACATGGTGGATTATTTTTTTATTAAATAATGACGATCGTATTCAAAAAAAAAATTTCGTATCCCCAAAGCTGCATATCTTAGAAAATAATAAAAATCATCTAAATGTTTTCCTATTTTATTAACTACTATTACTATACTATACTATGTAATTTATCCATTTTTTTAGACATAAGCTTATGCTGAACTGTTGGGAATTCGAGCCAGAAAAACGGCCGACATTTAAATATTGCTTGGAAGTGCTGGAAAACTTGCACAGGCAAACACTAAGAAATCCAACAACAGGAGCCCATGAAGGGCAATACATAAGCACTGTTCCTGAACGTAAGTAGGAGAGAAACATAAACGTTTATATTGTTTGATACATTGGATTGTTTTTGAAAACCAGAGCTTGAAAATCAATAATTTTTCATGGTAAATTTCATGTCATAAAAGAAGGGAATGCTTCTATCTATTAACAATGTATTGACGAAGTAATGCTAATTTTGTTTAATTTTAAAATTATGTGTCTAACAAATCATGAGCATGTGCGACTGAAAATGCATGTACTAATTTTCATTATGTCATTGAATGCTTTACAGTTTTTGCGGGGATATCGAATGCTGCTTATTTTCGAGATGAAAACCATAACAGTTCAGGTAATCGCATCATCTTTTTTTTTACTAATTTAATTAAAGATTCATTAATACAAAAGTTTGAATTAAGGTCGTTCCATTTTTAGGAAACTCGTGGAAGAGTGAAACTGATGACGAAGCAACCAAAGAAAAAACTCCATTTTTAGCCCCTGAAAAAAATTACACAGTAAAGGAAATACCTAAATATTTAGAATTAGTCTACGAGCCTGAGTCACCGTTAGAAAATGATGGCTATGAAATTCCCAATCAAATGCTACAATCAAAGAATACATCCAAAACGTGTTCTAAACAAAGTTCCTTTAAGTCAACAAAAAGTGATAGTGTAGTTAAGAACAAAGACAATAGTCAGGTTGTGAAAGACTTAGCAACAGTTAAGAACAACGTGGGTAACAATGCGAATTCATTGAAAGGTTGATAACCAGTGATAATTGTTTTAAAATTGTTTATTCTTGTATATAAATTTTATTTATTGTTGTGCAATTAAGTACAAATTTGCATAAGGACCCAAATTATAATCTGCATTCCCTTTAAAAACATCCACAAATTATCTTGTGATTGTAAAACCAAAAAATGCATATCAAGTCACCAATGTACAAAGCAGAATATTGTTAATAAAAGGAATGTATACTGGACGTATTTTTTATTAACGATATCCAGCAAAATTTAGTTCGTTTAAATTATTGAATTTTCTAAACATGCCTCTCAACATCAGTTTACATGTTTTCCTCTATAGTAAATTCTGAAATGATATTGTATGTAAAATATGAACTTATCCATTATGTCAAGTAATTAAGATATCGTAAGAGTGTGTTTGTATATTATATAAATTTATTGAGTAAAATACTCAGTATTTTAGAAGAAAAATAAAGTGCCTTACTTTCAGTATTTTTTAGTTTTAAAATTCTGCATAGGGTACTTGCATGAAATATAAATTTGCTTCAAAAGCACTTAGATTGATTAAAAACATATATTCAGCAAAAGAATATTTTTTATGCAATTGAATTTGCCGAATAATTCCAAATATATCACGACTGCTTTAATTTAATAATTTTATAACTCCATAAAAGATTAATAGACGATAACCCAGGAAAGCTTTTAATAAGGCACAATCTGATAATATGCTAACTGTTGATGCATTGATAGTAGCGAGGTACTATCGCGGCCGAAAAAAAGTAATCGACTGATTTTCCCGTTGTAACTATGGTTCTATTCAGTGTCGCATCCGTTGGTCGCATCAATCCCAATATTTTTTTTATTAGTGTCAATGTCATTGTCATATTAAGCAAAAATAAAATTTTTATTACTTTATCATATGCCTTATCTTGTTTTGAGTGAAGAAGAAAAAGGCTACATCATCGCCAAACTTGGAGAAGGGTGGTCTCAACAACGCATAGCAAGTGAAATTAATTGCGGCAAAAGTACGATTCAAAACCTAAACAAAAAGTGGATAGAAACTCATGATCTGAGCAGGGCAGTGAGTTCTGGGCGGCCAAGAAAGAGTACTCTAGAAAACGACAATACCCTGGTTAACTATGTGAATTTAAACCCATTTTCTAATTCTATTGAAGCCAAAGAGCCAACCAACTTCCCAGCGTCTGTTAGGACAGCAAGAAAACGGTTGCGAGAGCAAGGTCTATTTAACTGGCCGGTGCTAAAAAGCCCCGACTAACAGATTTTAATAAAGAGGCAAAAATGCAGTTTGCAAATACTTTTATTAATGAAAACGATCGTTACTGGGGGCGAGTGGTCTTTTCCGACGAAAAGATATTTCAGTCCTGCTACAATGGTCAACTGCGAGTTTACCGTCCCAGAGGTCATAAGTTTGATGAAGAATATTTTTGCACAAAACAGATAATAGAGGAAGGTATTCTGTATTTTTGTTTAGTTTTCGAATTGTGCCTTTGCTGCAATTATTTCACTTGCTATGCGTTGTTAAGACCACCCTTCTCCTAGTTTTGCCATGATGTAGCTTTTCTGCTTCTCAAAACCATACCAATTTATTGTTTTCTTATAATCAAAAAATATTAACAGCTTATTTCTTATTAGTTTTTTTTAATAAATACGACCCCACCAATGATTTCTTGTCAAAATAATTTAATTGACATAACTAATGTAAAAACTCCCATTTACAAAGGAAAATTTTTCGAAAAAACATACTTGATAAAAAATCGATTAGTTTTTTTCGGCCGCGATAGTACATAGAGAACAATGACGTATAGTACAAATCAAAATTAAATTAATGTCATATGATTTAATCAATGATTAGACTTAACAGAAGTAATATAATAATTATTCAAAATAGTATTTACATTGTAACAAATATCTATTTATGTATCTAGTACAAAAAGTTAGTGTGTTTATGGAACGCAGCATGAAAATTATTCAACGAGGCGCAACCGAGTTGGATAACATACTAAGTACACATACTTTTTGCAAGTGTTACATACAATATTTATCCTACGATCATTGTTTATTTAAAAAAAAAATTTAGTTCCGTGATAATTTGCGTTAAAATTAATAAAATGATAAAAATCGAAGAAGCGTGTTTTTTATGTTTTTATTGCACTGTTACTAAGGTAATGTGCAAAAGAACGTTTTTATTGGACTGTTATCAAAGCAAAATGCAACAAAATAGAAAGGGGTATAAACGGTCACTTTTGGCACCGTAAATAGCGTTAAAAGTACTTGGCACGATCGTAGAAATATATAATTTTACTATGGGCGATGAGTTGAATAATACAATTATTTTAACTAATTCTAGATCTGAATCTCAATCTTACGAAGGTACTGTTGTTTGATGGGTGCAAGCGCACAAGGGGAAACTCAGAGCTGCATGCTAAAAAGGAAAATCACCCTCTGGGTTAAACAATACGTAGTTTATTACCCATACAGGGTGTGAAAAAAGCATGGAATACTGCAAGTAACTTTTTAAATACCATTTTTTTTTAATGACGAACAAAAGAGGTTGATGTAAATCAACGCATACATGGTAATCTTAAACGGTTTTTTCATAAGCACAACAGGTGCTGGTACGAGAACCATTTTTTTAATGACAATACTACTTTTTTGTGCCCATATGATTACGGAACATTCTTCACCTTCGTTTCGAATACTTATTATTCGTGCGAAACTTTATCTATTAATTTACAACTGTTTATAGAGTCCTGATATTTTGGCATTGTTTTTATAAATTATTTATATGTATATAATAAAAATTATGTAAGTACCCTATTGCATGTATAATTGACATTTATTTATAGTTTATTGTATATATTGTTGTAAATAACAAATTATGTGATGTAATTTGTAAGACTAAATAAAGAAGTACTAAATAAGAAGATGGTAGTCAGTGGCGTAACTTCAGATTTTGGTTCGAGGATAAGAAACAGAAAAGACTTCCTTTTTCCCACTGTGTCCGAATTGAATGGTTGTAAAACATGCTGCATGTGAAAAATAGTTTGAAGCTTACTTCCATTAAAGCTTTCCCCGAAACAATTTAACATCAAAATAGAACCAAAAAAATTTAGAACAATTTATTTATTTCTTGCTCTTCTTGAAATATTCAAAAAAACCGCTGCCAATTATGGGATCAGAACTTTCTCACCCTGTGGTGGAATTTATAATAAAAGTAATTTTAAAATTTTTTTTTTTTTTAGATTTTGCTCATCAACGAACTCAATCTTTTCATTGGCCTCTAGAACGTGTGTATCAAATTTGAAAGCTTTATATCAAAAACTGTAGCTGTTGTCGCGATACACACACACATAGACAGAACATTTTTTTGTCAGAAACTTTGTGTATCGTCATAATTCGTCGAGATTCATCCAGAAATGCAATAAAAATTGAAAAAAAATTTTTTACGAATACATACCTTCCTCACTTTTGGTGACGAAGAAATTAATTCTAAAATGCAAGTTATAAATTTTAAGTATTTCTATGTACAAGAAAAAAAAACTATTCGAAAAAACAGTTTGTTCCGAGGTTGAATCGTAATGTACACATCTAATAGGAAAACTATTTTATTATCCTATATTCAGAAAAATGTATTCTTGGTGCTTCGCCTGAAACTAAGAATGCACCAAGAAAAGTTGATTTCTGTGGAAGATGCAAAAGAATTAATTAAAAGTGGTTGTGATTTCATTTTTAAGTATAACCTTTAATTTGAAACAACCTTTCCAATTTTTATCAATATTTTTAAAAATAAGAATAATTATTCTTACACACAAATTCATAATTTTAAACCCCCACAATTTTCACAATTTTCGAGATATCAAAATGAAATTTGTACTAGTGGTTCTTTATACACTTCCACTTTTAATATGTACACAGTTTCAAAGTAGGTATACGCATGCTGGGAACAATACAAGGTGGACTTACTCATGTGACGACAGCAAATATCTCTTTACTGACGTCTTCATTTGTTGAACTTCAAATTAATACTGGCCTATACAAGAAATTATTAGATATAACTGAGCCACCCATTGGATTATAATTCAACTACTTAACTCGCGGTAGAACTATACACAGTTCATTATGCTATTATGCTCGTCAAATCAGTTTAAAAAACACTTTTGACTGACAGGCATCCAGGAATACAGCCACTAGTAGCTAGTGTCACAACATAGCGGTAAGAGAAGCAGCTAGAACTGTCTCATATTTCTAATTTTCATATTATATTGTGTTAACGTGTTTTTAATAATTTAATTCAGTAAAATTCCCTATACATCTGTTATTACTAATGATTTTTAAAAATAAAAAAATCTTATCGTTGGAGGTGTTTACATCCATAAATTGAAATAAAATGAATAAAACTGAAAATAGTAAATATTATATGTAAAATTTAGCATGAGAAAAATATATAATGTTTTTATCCCATTTGCATACTATAACATTTTTTATCTACGATTGTGAGTAATGAGTGGACCATCTTATTTTAGTTTAAAAAATTCACCGTGAACATATCATGTACCTAACTATTATTGTGTACAAGCAACACAGAAGTTCCAATTATTATACTTATTTAACAAATTTAAAACTAACAAAAAATCATTACTTACTAGCAGTGACCGAACATTGAATTATTGGATTAATGTGATACCTCCATTTCATCAATCTATCGATATGTGCCATAATATTTTTTGGTCTTCTTAATTTTCACGATATATGGAGATGTCCTCTCCGACTAAATTTGGATAATACTCTTGATGCAGTATAACAATTCACCTTAAATCGATGTGCAATTCTTGACTACTTCTCTTCACTATTGAACATATTTAATATTCTTGGTTTTAACTCAAGAAAAGATAATTTATCTTTGTTAGAACATTTAGTTTCAGCACCTTGAACAAGAATTATTCCTAAAAGGTGTTTAATAAAATACTGACTTAGAAGTGCGCATTACAAAAAAATTTTAACTGTCAGTCACACAATCTAAAAGAATTACATTGATATTGTATTTTTCTAGTACCAAATTAAAAGAATACAAAATTATAAATTTTTATCGTTTGCTGCTTCACTTTTGTGCAATAATATACCTTAGTTTTTAAAAATTAAAATACCTAATATAATTTTTTATCGTCATCGAAAACGAGACTCTTAGAAAACCCTGCTCAGATCAGCCTGTAATTTTTTTGAAGACGGTGATAGAACTGGAATCATTATTTTTACCATTGGCAAGCCGAGAAAGAAATTGCAATCGTTATTTGATTCCAATCTAGGTTCCTATTTATATCTTGTATGGCGCTTTATAAATCATAAGGAGAAACGCGATCCTCAAATTGTTAGTAACTAAATTATCTTTTGTGTATCTATTAGTTTTAGTATTAAAACAAATAATGAATAGATATGAAATATTGATTTTTTTTCACTTACATGTGCGAGTTGATATTTGATTTTTATTTAATTTAATTTATTTTGTTTGTTTTGTATACGAACATAATATGTTGGAAAAATCTCTAAAGATTTGCATATGGCTTATTAAACAACAATTTATATAAATAGATGAAATTATAATTAAATTTTTTCCTGATAATAATATTGATAATTACAGAAATTATCATATAATTTAATTTTACGTAATGGTTTATTTTAATACTAATTATTAATTATAAAGTACTTATATAATTTAATTACTTTTTATACCATAAAAACTAGTCAACAAAATTTCATTCCGGTTCATCCTTTATTGGAATTTCCTCCTCTTCCTGTTTTACATCATCATCCATTGCCTCATCCTTACTATTTTCGTGTAATAAAACATATTCTCTTGAGCTGAATCCAAATTTGATTACATCTTTTTCGAATAATTCTACATATTTCTTAGATTCAATTTTTTTATTGTTAATAAAAGTACCATTGGCTGACTCCAAATCGATTAGATAAGGACGTACCCTTTTCCCTAAAACATATATTCTCTTTATAAACACGAATTAACCTAAAAAAAAAATTAATATACCTGAACTGCCATCTTCTCTTGTAAATGGTACGAGTCTATATTGAAGGGCTGCATGCTGTTTGGAACAAGAGGGGTGATCTACTGGCAAATCTACCACCTTTCGTTCTCTCCCAATAAGATATGCACTTTCTCTATGTATGTACAAGGTTTGTAGAGCTTTTTCTCCCTTAAACGGATACAGTCTCCATCTTCTTCTTGGTTTCCTAGCTTCAGGAGGTTCACTGTATTTAATAACGACACCCTTGAAAGTATTGGTTTCTTCAGTAAGTTTCCCACTAAGACCAAAGTTAGGTTTCTCTTTTTCTTGTGGTTCTCTTTTTTCAGACTTGGTATTTTCATTGTTACTTTTTCCCCACTTTGCATTGGCATGGTCAAAAGAGCTACTCCTTCTCCCTCTAAAAATTAAAAAGCAAACTATAAAAACATTATTCTTAGTTAAAATAGTTTAAAAAATCGATGAAATATTTCATTTTAAGTTTTCCTTTCTGTGTCTGAAGGAAATATGACAACCCTAATACTCATCATGTAAAAGGCCAAATTGTAGGTGATTAATGATATTTCAGTTCAATATGCAGTTTAATAGTTGAAGCATAATACAATTATCTAATATTATAGTTCAAAGTACTACATCGAATACTTAGCCAGCATAATATAGACCAACGACATTATTGCAAATATTCCCAACAGGCCTAAGAAACTAAAGTGTAAATTGACGAAATTTTCATATTTTTGGAATCGAATGACTGTTCGACAAACTATATAATAGGTACCTATTTCCACGTCTATTGTTGCCCCTTCTGTTTCTGTTATCTCCTCTATCTCGATCTCTATAATCACCATCATTATCTCTATGTTCTCTTGAATTCCCTTGATATCTAAATGATCTTCTGTCATCTCTTCTATAGTCTTGTCTTTTATACCTTTCTCTATTATTGAAATCCCTTCTACCTCTAGAATCATCCGTTTCCCTATCTCTTGATTTCCCTCTATCTTTGAATCTATCTGTATCAGCTGATTTATACCTATCCTTAGAGCGTTCCTCGTATTTATCTTCTTTATGTCTTTCAAGGCGAGAGTCTCGCTCTTTATGTTTATAATCGGTATTCTTATCTACGGATTCTTGAGTTAATTTCACCTTCCTACAAAAAATCAAATCATCAAAAAAACGTTTAAAAATTTAATATGAACTTAACCACTTTTTATTTCTTTCTGAATCGGACTCGTCAGAGAATCTTCGTAACTTTGATTTAGAAGTCTTTTCATTATCACTTTCATCCGAACTGGGTTGTTTGGATTTTTTAGAATATTTTTTTCCTTTACTTCTGGAATCACTAGACGAAGATGAAGCATCACTCTCAGAAGAACTGGAGTCAGATTCATATTTTTTCTTATATTTATGGGAACCCATTTTTCTTGAATACAACGTTCAAAGATAACTTTGAGGTTATATTTTGAACACTAGAGAACCACAGAACTGTTCTGTGACAGAACCACAGAACATAGAACAACCATAATCGAGTGCCAGACGGGTACAGGTAAAAATACCTAGATGTCGTGGAAGAATGTCCTTAAAAAATGTATTAAATAAAAAATAAAAGTCCCTAGAATTCCGTAAATTTTTTTTATAAAAATGTGTTTACATACAAAAAATCAACGAAAACTTACACGGAGTAAAAAGACTATTCATTTTCTTGCATGCGACGCTGACGGCTGACGTTTTAGCAGAAACGCAGTCGCGCACACCAGGACCGTCCTAAGATATTTCGCGCCCAGGGATGACCAACAATAATGCGCCCCTCTTCATAAGAAATTACACGGGAGGGGAAACGGGAGAGAGGTGAAGTGAGTGCAAGCAAAATTGCCGACTCAAGTATTATCCCCTACCCTACCTGATTTTCAAAGATTAGTATCCTAAATTGTGCTCTTGACAGCGTATCTCACTCCTATGGTTAGCCTCTCGTAATCCTGTGCATCTTCATGCAATATAACCTCACGCCTCACAAATCTTCCCTCGCACGTGACGCCATACGAGGCATAAACGAAAGTTAAGTTCATGGAGCCCTAAATTTGAAAGCTTTGTATATTGCTAGTGGCGTAACAATAGGGTGGCACATAGTAGCTAAACTGGCAAAATGCCAGGGGCCCCCACCCCACGGTAGGATTTCTCGTGCCTTAAGACATTTTAATTAAGGACCCCAGTCCAAAAATTTGCCAAGGTTGTTACGCCACTATATTATAGAAAAAAATTGAAACACTAAGTTTACTAAAGGACCACTATAGCATTAAATTTAGGGGTTATAGAAAGTATACCATATTTGTTGACAATTTTAAGCCGTATTTCATTTATTTCAAAACACGGGAATAAAGGAAGATTTTAAAATCCTTTAATGAAAATGCTTTCAACTTCAATGCCTGTAGTTCATTTAAACGAGTATTATATAAAAAATTTATTACAGCTATTACACTACTAAACCTAACACAGGTAGTCAAAATATATACACTAGCCATGATAATCTAAGAAATGATAATGAATAAAAAAAAACAAACATTTTTACAATCACTATAAGTAAGCTTTATCGCAGTAAACATCTACTATTTTCTAATGGTTAATAATAAAAAGATAATCAATATTTCTCGATAATGCATATTAACAAGAAATTATTGATTTTTATGAAATTGCTATTATTAACTCGCACGTAATTATACAGACATTTACGAAAGTACTATTATAATTCAAACAAATTTTATTGTAAATAAAAGTAATACAGAACTAAACCCTAACATTAGAAAATAAATACAATCAGTCACTGACCTATTTAAAAATTAACGTCACAATTTTCTGAATTACAACCAAGTGTACTTTATCGAATACATTGCTTCAATGCACTTGGTTTTGACTTAATCTTTTCTGAATCTTTACTTTTCGTTGGATTTTTAGTAAAGCATTTCCATAGCCTTAAAGTTTCATCTGCACCTGCAGAGAGAATTGTTGTACCATCTGGTGACATTGCCAAATGCAATACTCTCGCGGTATGGCCAGTAAGTTCTGCTACTTTAGTCATACCTGGATATTTCCAGATAATTAGTTCATTATTGGCAAAACCATGGCCAGAGACTAATTCCTTGTACGTAGTGGACCAGAGTAAGGCGCAAACTTGAGATTTAGTATCAATAGCATTAATACAAGATCCCGTGTTGCAATTCCAGAATCTGATATGACGATCGGCAGTGCCTCCACCACTCGATAAAATATGAGGCTGCCATGGACACCAAGCCAAGGCTTTAACAGCAGCCTGATGAGCGGTGAATGTATATAATGGAGTGTTTTGAGAATAATGTGCGCCATTCACCTAAAAGAATATAATAGAAAAATGTATTAAATTGTCATACAAGATACATATACGAATCATATTTTATTAAAAAAAAACAAACAAGTTGTAAAAAACTATTTATATTATTTATAATAAATATTATTTCCACCAATAACTTTTTTTTTAAACATAATATATTAAATAACACTGAAATAATGAACTTATATATACTTACAGCTTGCCAAATATTTAGTACATTATCATTTCCACCACTAGCTAAATATTTACCATCTGTTGACCATTTAAGACCACATACTTCTTGGCTATGTCCAGATAATGTGGCAACAATATGTTCACGTTGACGGACATCATGGTGAATAATCTGACCACTGCGACAACCACTGGATAAGATGTACGAGTTCCAGGATAATGAACCAACTCTGGCTGAATGTCCTTCCATAATTCTCAATCTCTTTGATTTAGAGCAATCCCATAATTCGATGGTACCTTACAGATAATATGAAGCCACATAAATTAATAAATAAATGTTTATTTGACGTGTAGTACAGAAAGCAGTCAAGTCTTAATAAAAATAATACTACCATACCATATAAATTCTAAAAATGGTTGCCATTTTTTTTATTTGGGATTTATTACCACATTTTCGAATATTTTGTCCCCGCAGATATTATAGTGTGCATAAGGAAACTTGTAAAAGGAACAATAAATACAGAACTTTTGTAATGACTATACCGAGGACTATACATGTTTCAATATTTTAAATGCATAAATAGTCAATTTTGGTCAGTGTCTATCGAGGTGTTATTCAAGGTACTGGTGTCGGACTCATTTAGGATTTCCGGAAAAAAGAAAAATGGTTAAAACAGACAATGAATTTTATTTTGGCAAATTAAAAATTAAAATCGACCTATCCCAGCATTTTCTTATGGAAAGAGTGGTAGCTATTTTGTACATTTATATTTCATCTGAAATGAAGTATATATAAAAACACAAAATCATGATTTAAATAAAACGCAGGTATAGAGGCATGGGGCGATAACTCAGTAATTAGTGCATCTGAGTCGCAGGTCGCAGTTGACCTATGGCACGCGAGATCAAGCCTTACAGCAAATAATCCACTATTATTTCTGAGTACCTAGTTGTTCTTACGACTACGTCTACGACTACTACGGTAAGACTTAGGTAAGACAGTGACGTAGATGAATATTTTAACAATTTCAGACATAATATATAACATATACAAACCATTGGTAGTTCCTACTGCCAAACAATTTCCATCTTGAATCCAAGCCAGAGAACACACATAATCATTACCTTCTAATTCTAGGAGTTGATCGATGTTACCAGTACCTTAAGATAATAAACAATTGTATTAATGAAAACAAATTAAGAGATTAAACTAATACTCATATTATATAAGATACCTGCATTCCATAAATAAACATGTGCTCCAAGTGCCGCAGCCAAGATATTATTAGAACTCCAGTCCATCAAATTCAAATAATAATCGTCAACAATATCTGGAGCATCAAGAATTCTATCTGGTGCTTGAGGAATATAACGACTACTGCTTTTTACTGATGCAGGGGTTTTTGTTTGGGTGTAAATAACTCTCATTGGGTTTTGAAAACCTTCTGGAGCTGAAGGTGCCTTGTTCTTATATGCCAATATACGTTGATTATTAATATCTGCTCCATGTAAGTTTTCCGACATTACTCGTTGTAGTTCTTGATGGGTGGGGCTGTCACTTTTACTATTTTCATCTTGAGTCAGCTTATAATGGGCCAAATCAAAGTTACTAGCACTTCTTGATGGAATAAACCGGTCACCACCGGGCGTTTTTGATCCTTTATTTGGCGTTGGAGTTTTAGATTTCTTCAACGGTGTCTTTGATGGGGTTTTGTTCCTCTGGTAATCATTTTCATTCCCTTTTGTGGGTGTTTTCGTTGAATTCAATACAGACGATGACAAAGAACGCAATTTGGACGAATTATTTAAGCTGGAGTTTGAAGATGAACCATTCTCCTTTTTTCTTTGCCATCTTGGCACAGGTCCTTTTACAGGTCCATCCATAGTCAATAAACTGTTAACGTCATTCCAAAATTTAAACTGTGCCATGCTAAGTACAAATATGAATAATAAATAAAATATAACGGTTCACTTTTTGTAAAATATTCAGTACATCTATTCAACACAGACAACAGACAGGTAAACAGTAAATGACCGATGACCGTTGCTTTAAAATTTAAAATGGCCAATGCCGTTAACTCTCGCATGAGTGCCAATCACAGAACATAAAGGTTTAATAAACTTACCAGACGAAGCCATTTTTTAAGACACAATTATGTAACCTTCATAGACATACTCATATCTATGGTAACTGGTCTAGGTAACCTTCTACCATATAACCTTGGTAATGGAGAGGGCTTGTAAATAAAAACATGTATTAGCCATAGCCATAGCTAAGTATTAAAGTGTAAAATATACAGTAAATTTTAAATGATTACAACATGATCGAGGAACTATACTCAATAATTACTTAAGAAATTTAGTACGTAATGAAACAGATTACTAAGTGCCAGGTTACCATTGGTTGCCAGCATAAATAAATAACAATGTTTTTGGCGTCTCTATAAAATACCTAAAATTATGTCTCTTTTTAATTATTTTATTTCATTCCGTCCGGAAAGTACAACATTACTGCATTCATTAGCGGCCGGGAAGTGAGGTATTACGTAACTAGATACTGTAATGTACCGGAAGCCACCGGAAATTCATTACGAACCAATCACAAACTGTTACATACCTTTTGACAGTTATTATTTGACGTATAAAAATTAACAAATTAAAAAATAGTGTCAAAACTGTCAAATGCCAAATGATCTAAGAAAGTAAACAAGTTTCAAATTATACAAATAGACAATTAATGACGGGACGGGATGAAATAAAATATTATTCGATACACGTCCGTAAGGTGTTGTTCCAGTCTCGTTTAGATATTCTACTCGACTGTAACAATTCACCTTCCGGACTTGTAACGAAAATTACTATTAACCGATTCCAAAGCGGTCAACCGCCGGTATTTGGTCTTTACCGCTCATAAATAAATAAATAATTATTTACAGCCTGTGTTCAAGCGTGTGGTTATGAGTTTTATTGAGGACATATATTTATTAATTTAGAAACAATAATTCAAAGTCGTAGATAAGTTAGATTAGACAATTTTTGGGCAGAGCAACCGGTTAACTAGATTCAAGCGCACAGGGCAAGTTTATCTCCAGTTAAATTTAGCCAAGCGCCCCTCTCATCACCTCGCGCCCTGTGAAGGCTGTGGGTGCAATGGCTGTGCTGTGCCTTGGCTGTGGCTGGACTAATGACTAATCTGTTGCAGTCATCTAGTCCGTAAAACAGTTTATTTCATCCCGTCCAGAAAATACATTACAGTACCATTGTTTATACTTTACTTTATAAACAATGACAGTACCTAGTCTGCCTAGTCATAATATGTGGCCGGGAAGTGAATTATTACGGTACTAGATACTGTAATGTACCGGAAGCCACCGGAAATTCATTGAGAACCAATCACAAACTGTTTTAACAGTTATTTGACATAAAAATTAACCTTAAATTAAAAAATAGGGTCAAAACTGTCAAATGTCAAATGATCTAAGAAAATAAACAAGTTTCAAATTATACAAATAGACAATTAATGAGGGAATGACATAAATATTATTCGATACACGTGGTGTTGTTCCAGTCTCGTTTAGATATTCTGGACTTGGCTGTTGGCTGGCTCCCTTCGTCGCCTCGTCCATAATATCTACTCGACTGTAACAAGTCACCTACTGGACTTGTAACGAAAATTACTATTATTATAGGATGTCTCTATCTAGGATAAATATAAGTATCTTACCTGACAACCTTGTCCTCTAATGAAATGAATTGGTCTCTTTCGAATGGTGGAATTATAAAACACTAACCACTAATAGTGGCCATTTTACCATTAAGGATTAAAAGATAAATACATATACATATATCCCATAAGAGCGTTTATAAAGACTAATCTCTATTAACCATCAGTAGTATCCATTAACCCATTAACCTTACGTGAGCCAATTTTTACACAAGAGTCTAGGGATCAAACCACAAAAAATGTATACATTTAATTAAGAAACAGATTTTTTTTAGTGTAGGGACCAAACTCGGGACCTCTCGCATGGCAATACTGCATACTTCCATTCAGACAATAGACCATCGTGTCAACGAATAGGTACTATCGCGGCCGAAAAAAAGTAATCGACTGATTTTCCCGTTGTAACTATGGTTCTATTCAGTGTCGCATCAATCTCAATATTTTTTTTATTAGTGTCAACGTCATTGTCATATTAAGCAAAAATACATTTTTTATTACTTAATCATGCCTTATCATGTTTTGAGTGAAGAAGAAAAAGGCTATATCATCGCCAAACTTGGAGAAGGGTGGTCTCAACAACGCATAGCAAGTGAAATTAATTTCAGCAAAAGCATGATCAAAAACTAAACAAAAAGTGGATAGAAACTCATGATCTGAGCAGGGCAGTGGGTTCTGGAAAGAGTACTCTGGAAAACGACAATACCCTGGTTAACTATGTAAATTTAAACCCATTTTCTAATTCCATTGAAGCCAAAGAGCAAATCAACTTCCCAGCGTCTGTTAGGATAGCAAGAAAACGGTTGCGAGAGCAAGGTCTATTTATTAACAGTGCCAGTGCTAAAAAGCCCCGACTAAAGATGTTAATAAAGAGGCAAGAATGCAGTTTGCAAATACTTTTATTAATGAAAACGATCGTTACTGGGAGCGAGTGGTCTTTTCCGACGAAAAGATATTTCAGTCCTTCTACAATGGTCAACTGCGAGTTTACTGTCCCAGGGATCATAAGTTTGATGAAAAATATTTGCATAAAACAGATAATAGCGGAAGGTATTCTGTTTTTTAGTTTAGTTTTTGATTCGTGCTTTTGCTGCAATTAATTTCACTTGCTATGCGTTGTTAAGAGTAAGACCACCCTTCTCCAAGTTTGGCGATTATGTAGCCTTTTTCTGCTTCTGTCAAAACCATACTAATTAATTGTTTTCTTATAATTAAAAAATATTAACAACTTACTTCTTATTAGTTTTTTTAATAAATACGACCCCATCAATGATTTCTTGTCAAAATAATTTAATTGACGATGTAAAAACTCCCATTTACAAAGGAAAATTTTTCGAAAAAACATACTACTTGATAAAAAATCGATTACTTTTTTTCGGCCGCGATAGTACCTATGTACTGAAAGCCTTATTTTCACAGTCGCGAAATTGCAAAAAGCGAAATGCGGAACGTGTTGCTATTGGTTCATTTCACATTAAAATTTGGGATTGACCATCAATAGCAACACGTTTCACAATGGTGAACAACAAACCTCTGACAGTATTTTGACATTTACGATAAATTTAGAGGTTAATTCTAGTAACAATCTTTTTTTATTAAAGTATCGTTTTATTAATTGATTACATTGCTATATTGTTTATAAACTATTTAAATATAATAACAACACTTTAAACTCACTTTTAATTTTAAAAATCACAAAATAAATTTAAGAAACCCGCGAACTGACAGTGACAGTAGTGACAGCGGTTTGTTGTTCACTATGAATGACTCATTAGGCATTTACGATAATTGGAGCGCTACATACCGCAATGTATCAGAGCGTTCGATAATAAGAACATATCTACCGAACCGCGTTCGGTAAATGTATCGAATGTATTCGCTACATCTACCCGATCCAAAATTTATGGATCGACTACATCGGTTGGTAAATGCAGTATAACCTTAAAATATGATTAAAAAAACTTAATTTTTGACATTTTGTGAGTATTTGAGACAAATGAAACCCATCACTGACGAAAATAATGAAGTAATTTTAGATGAGGACGGAAACATTTATGTATATGTATAATGAATTAAGTAAGTAGGTATACCTAAATATGCAATACATAGGTATAAATGTTTTTTTACTTTCCATTTTGACATGGCGAGCAGTATGGACTTATGAATAAGCATAAAATAAAAAAGTAATTCAATTTTCAATTATTTATTAATTAGTCAAGTGATGCTTTAGGTTACATTTGAAATTTTGCGTTCGGTAATTCTTAGCTCGGTAGATGTATTGACATAAAACAGCTGATTACCGCAATGTACCAGGATACATTACCCGCTCCAATTATCGTAAATGCCTATTATTCATCAATATTGAGATTTGAGATTACGCCTAAAAATTTAGATGTCGCCCACCACGTGATTTTCGCGAATATAATACTGGGTAGTGGTAGTGATTAGATTAGTGAATGTGAATCAAATATGTTCTGTGATGTTGATGTTAGTTCACCAAGGTAAGTGATGTTACTTGGCTTCTTGGCTTTTATGGTTAATAGTTTATAAACCATAAACCCATCGTAACTACTCTTGGAACGTGGAAGAAGAAGACGCCACTTTCTGTGTCTGTTTATTGTTTTTGTCGTATGCACGTGGTTCTTTTTTCGGAATGGGGATTATTAAAATTCTTTAATTTCAACTACACATTACACAAGAAGTCTTTTAATTATCCGCTTACTGTAATTGTTAAGAAATTACCTTTTTACATTCATTTGGAAATAAAGGAATTGTCATCGGAAAATGGAATATAAACTTTAACATATTAAAATTTAGAAGAAACAATATACAAAATGAGCCCTTATTTAATAAGAATAGTTAATTTAGATTACTGTATGTGTGCCCCAATTCAGGGCTTAGATGTAATGTACTCTGAATTTCGAGGAGCATCAGTTAATCAAGTTCCAATATTAAGACTGTTTGGTTCAACAGCAACAGGTACATTTTTCTAAATAAAATTAAAACACAATTAGCTCTTCACATAAAATGTCAGATTGAAAACATCGTTGTTTTCCTTTATTATGTTTCATGCTTTTTTTTTTTTTTAACGGACACTATTCATAGACTATAAGATCTTAATAAATCATTAAAAATTTATATGTAATTTTCGAGGTAATTTTACTAGCGCATTAAGGCGGATTTAGCCAACATTTTCATAATTATAAGCATAGTCGTATTTTTAAGCGTATGGATAAGCACATGCATAACTTTAACATTGATTTATACAACTTCTTAACTATAAGCGTATTTATAAGAAAGACGCCTAAAATGATAGTCTGTTTGTCATTTTTGAGGTACCAAATAGACTCATTTTTAAGTTTACAGCAAACAAAAAATATATACGTATTATGAAAAGTACCAAAACAATCAAATTACGCTGAGAAAACTTGGGTTTTAGGTTAGAATGTTGAACCACAAAACACTATTGTTTACTGAGCATGCGCACTTTCATTTTGTTCTTAAGCATATTCATAAAGTTAAAAGTTAGGAACTTCAAGGTTAAACCTTATGTATAAAAATACGCTTATCGATAATGAATGTTGGGTAAATGGTCTCATACAAATACGGACTTTTAACTTTTGTGCTTATGCATTAAAAATATCCATATGCATAAATATACGTTTATGAAGTTGGCTAAATCCGCCTTTAGTGTATAATATGTCAAGTGTTCAGCACTGCCTGTAAGGGAAAAAAATATTACGATGAATATGTATAATTTAATTTAAAAATTTTAAATTTGTTATCTTTTAATAAAATCCTTTGTTACTAAGTTAATATAAGATCGAGTAATGTAATTGTAACGATAAAATAAATATTTTAAAACGAATCAAATTTTATCCTTATATTAAATTCGAGTCAAACATTACTAAATTACAAACGAAACTTTAATGTCACCCCTTTTACCTTTTAGGCAAAAAAATATGTGTCCATATACATGGGGTTTTTCCATATTTTTACATTCCTTATGATGGAACACAAGAAGTCAATAGTTTGATGTATCAAATAGCAGCAAATATCGATAAAGTGGTCAATATCTCTCTAAATCAAGCTTCTTCAAACACACAGCATGTTTATAAAATTTCCCTGGTGTCAGGAATGTAAGTATCCATGAATTAAATGTAAAAGCTTAATATTTGGCCTGTTGATAAAACCTAATAAATTTGTCAGTATAGAGTACAGGACGGTTTTATTAACAAACTATTCACTAAGTCACTACGAAAATTACCAAAACATTCTTAATGATTTTTGACGACACTTCGGTTATAAAACTATGGCTTGTGTAAATACAAATTGTATATTTGACACCATTAAACTATTTTGTATTTGGAACGTGTTGCCAGAAATTATAAACAGATAAGTATAGTAGGTATAATGAATTTATTTAATATTTTCACTTAAAGACAAGGATACGTTAGTTATATAAGCTAGGTTTTCTCATTAGGCTGAAACCTTATTGAAAAATATTAAAGATATGCGTTTCAGTCCAATGTATGGGTATCACACCAAAAAGCATCAATTTCTTAAAATACACCTGTACAATCCTATGTTAATAAGAAAAGTAAGCAATCTTTTAATGAACGAAGTGACTTTGGGTAAATTTTACCAGCCACATGAGACTCACCTTAATTTCACCTTACAGTTTATGATTGATTATAATTTACATGGTATGAGTAACTTAGTTCTGACGGAAATGAAGTTTAGGATGGACCCAAGTCAAGTGAGTATATCTGATATAAGTCCGGAATTAGTTTTACCCGCTACGGTACAAAAAATAACAGTTTGTGAATTGGAAGGAGACGCACTTGCTGAGCACATAGTAAACCAACAAGAAGTTGCTTCAGGAAATATAGCTGTTAATCCTGGAATTGCTGCGTTGTGGGCTGATGAAATGCAAAGAAGAAGGAACAAAGGTGAAACTTCACAAATACCACATTTATTAGAATTAAAAAATACCAACATAAAACCTACAATGTCACATTATATGTATAAAAAAGCATTATTAGAAAGATTAGCAATTCTGTCTACCGAAAAGTCGGAAGGAAATGTTTTGGAGAAATTAAATCTATCTGTCTATCCAGCTGAAACTCCTGATAATGTTAATATACAAAATGCATCTTTGGTAGATGTACATACAGCTTCAAATTCAGAATCAAGTCTAAGTGATCTAACTTTCTCGTCATCTACTATTGACTTAGATGATACTGTCATACCTACACAATCTAGTGATGGAAATATAACTCTGGATGCTGAGGCTCAAAATTTATTAGAAATCTTGCACAACTTGGGTAAGTACTTTTGATTGTTAGGAGTAACTGCTATAGAAATACTATGAAATATTTGTAAGTTTTTCTAAATAATATCATGATTTTAATGTATTTCAGTGTAATTTTTAGATTTCAGACAAATAGCTTCTTATACGGAAGGAGTGTAAATTATATTTATCCTTCTTCCATTTTACACATATTACAAAGATTCCAAACAAATTAGTTGACGTTATACTTTTAAAACGTCTTGGTGTAACTGCAGTATAGGAAACTTGTGTATATTTAGCATAGAATATGACAATAGTTAATTTATGCTGCAAGTCAACATTCATCAGATAATTTTCTTTTTGTAAGAAATATTAAAGCGTACATATATGAATATTTATAACAGTCACTAGAGTCAAAAAACAGTATCTAGGTATGATACCGACTCTACAAGTTTACTTAAAATAATTATTTGTTTAGGAGAAAATACTAAAGAAGATCGGGAAGATGATAGTATATTGTCACAGGTTGTTAAAGAGGTAGATGAGGACGAAAGAGAACTAGATCTTAGTATGCCTCTAGAAGCGGTAACAACCCCCAAAAAGATTATTCCAGATAAAGACGGCGACAGCACTGATGATGAGTTATGGGATGAATTAAACACAACTTTAATTCCCCAGTTAGATGGAGAATATGATACAGATTTGGAGGTTATTTTTAATTTAAATTATACATTTATGATTTATGTATATATAGTAGAACTTGGTTATAAGACCATCATTTGTTATGTTATATCCAAACCTTTTGTGTTTGTTTGACCTTTTTTGGCTCTCAAACTGATTTTAACACGTTACTTTACTGTTCAATATATTGACGAATATTTTGAAATACTTCTCGAATAATAAAACTAGTCCATTTGTTATACCTGGATTTGCTATACTCATTGCAGAAGAATTGTGACTAGAAGTTCATTTTTAGGTCACAAATATAAATATTTTTAAATTATAGCCAAGCTATTATCACAGAATTAATAACAATCAGAATACTAACTCCTTTTGGCGGGAAAAGTTCGCGCACCGTCTTCGCGCACGTTAGTCCGCCATGTTCTTAAGAAGTGAATGTGCCAGGCCAGTATTAGCGACAGTACCCCTCTAGTATAATTTTTATACAACTAGTGTTCGCAAGTCTCTAGACAATTTCGTCAATGTATAATCAGTTATTTAAGTGTTTGGTGTAATAAAAGTGGTGGTAGAATGAACCAATTCGACTATAAATTAATTTTAGGAAAATATTTTTCATCGGTAATAGTGTTTCCTAAATAGCAAAACCCTGATATCTATTGTGTATGAGTTGAATTGAAGTGCCTATGAAAAAAAAAAATGCTAAACGGAGGAAATGATACAATTATATAAGACTGGTTTATGAAAGAGCTACAAATTATTCGAGTACGGCCCTGAACGTTTTGACTAAGAATATGGCCGATGTATATTGAAGGTCACCGAATCTGGCTACAAATGATAAATGGTGAAAACTTTGAGTTTGGGTTCTGATTGTTATTAATTCTGTGCTATTATGGTGACCAGTTCAACTATATAGTATGAGGGTTATAAGAAGGTATTTAGAAAAATTGTGCACAACAGAGACGGGGCATTTGTTAGAAAAGAAAATTACAATAATCGGAGCCGTCTGTATAAAATAGAGCGAGGAGATAGCTTATTTAATAGATGCATTATTTTTCTGTAACAATACCGTTAAATAAGTTAAACTCCACTCAGTTGATTAGACATCACTGACAGAATCAACAATGTATCTAGAATTGTCCGCTGCTGTTCACCCATATCTCTTCACTTTTATACATTCTTATTACTAATAATTATTCTAAATCTCATTATTTACTGTAATTTTTCGTTTTTTGTTGCTGCCTGTATTTACTACATATTATGGGCCTCTTATTGTGTATATATTATTATGTATGTTTAGTAAAAGCAATTTTTTTCAGAATTCTTCTGAAAATGCTATGTGCATTTATATAAACCAGAAAAATGTTAAAAATAGTAATTATAAAGATGTAAAATATAACAATTTGGTTAAAACAGAGCAAAGATTTATTAAAAAGGCACTATATGTTAAAATTTTAAACATAGATAAGAACAGAATTGGAAGAAATATGCCCCTTTTGGATGAGGATCCAGAATATGAGGAAACTAATAATTTTTATATGCCAAACAATGGAAGCCAATATAGTGCAGGTGATGCTGTTATAGAAATTACAGAAGATCGTGATTATCTTAAAAGGAAAAAAATTTTCATATCGGAAGAAAAAAAGAACAAAAGTGCTTTAATCAAAACCTGTAAAACTAAACGTTTGGAGCCTGCAATAAAACGAAAATGGGTCAGAAAATCAGACTACGTAAGAACCCAGGAAGATATAAAGAAGTTAGAAAATCGAATTAAAAAAATGCACAGGCAGAATCACTTACTTAGAATAATGAGAAAATTACATGAAAAAGAACACAAAATGTCTGTATTATTGTCTAAGTGGAGCAAACCCAAATTTAAAGTTGTTTCTAAACATAAAGCACATCGTAAGTATTATGTACAGATTTTCTATATATCTGCAGTGTCTTCCTATGCTGCGTAGGATTGCATCGCAGTCATACATCGAATTTAATGCCTACATACTTCTCCGACTAATCGGGCAGTTTCAGTGGTATGACCGGATATGAGGTCATTTTTTTTATATATATATACTTTAAAATACTTTAAATAAAATAGATGTAGATAAGGAACTCCTTTCCTGACTCGAATTTTAGGAACAGCAGTCTGTATCGAAATTCAATACAAACATCTAGCTACAACTAAATTAGATACATTATCATATTGTTATGTTTATTTATATATTTGTAAAGATTTAAAAATAATTTTTGTTTTAAGAATTTTCAGTTAAACGAAACATCACAAAATGTTATTGCTACCTAAAGGTCTTGTAATTTTCGCCAGAATTATTTAATTCATAGACTATTAGAGTCGATTTATTTCTTCCGTCACTATCCAAATTTTATAACTTCCAGTAAATATAAGCATTTGCCAAGTTATTTCTGATTAGTGTACTTTCATATAGAGAGTTCAGTTATTTGTAATTCTGCTTTAAGTTATAACAAATTTGAGAGTAGTAAATATAAGTTTTATTTTTCTAGCTCAATACATTAAGAAATCGACAAAAGCAGATAGATTCACTAAAGTTGCCATCATTAGTGATATTATACTAAAAACGGCAAACTATGTTGATCCAGGTTTACACTTAACGCTTCAGTATCCCACTGGGCAATGTTTCCTTTTCAACTATAATAGAAAGATCTGTCCAGAAATCTTGGAAATACCGAAAGATGTCATGGAACATGAAAAGACACTAAAGAAATTTATAGACGACAGAAGTAAAACTGATCATTATGATGATACTTATTATTCTCGTAATGAAAACTCTTGTGCTATAGATGAAGAAACAGAGCTATTAAGAGACGAGCAGTCTTTAGTGAAATTTGAATTAGAAAATTTGGACAAAGAGGAAATATCAACCGTACTGTATGAGGATTTGCCAGAATTTTTGAAAAATTCTATTACAGCTTTTCCAGATAATCTTGATGATCTGTTTCAAGAATATTACAATAACGAATATCAAGACAATCTTAATAAAGATGATTTAGAAAACAATAATTACTTTAAAGAAATGTCTTTAGACAGTCATAATGAAATTCCAATAAATGTAGCTAGCAAAGCGCAGATTGAAACGAGTTTGATTGCAGAAGAATCTGAGACTCCGGTGCAAATAAAGAACAAAAATAAAATACTTGAAGATTTTATTGATGCCGATAATAGAAATAAGATATATATATATTCTGCCAAATATTTAACTAACGCTAATGATGATTATTTGGTAAACACCATTAAAAGTCAATCGCCCAAAAAATTCAAGGAAACTATAGAAACTGTTAGGCAACAATTGCAAAAACATATTGAATATCTTAAGACATTAGACCATCAAAAAAATAATAGATTAAGTTGTTCTAGTGAAGAATGTAAAATTTTTAATAGTATTAAATATCTTGGTGATACAACAAATAAAATTTGTTCAAAAGAAATTAATAATTCAATATTAGGATATAAGAATAAAACTACTAAATCCTTGCGTATAGATATGCAGAATAAATATAAGAAAAACAAAAGGTCTAAATCAAATACTGAAAATTATCCAACAAAAACTAAATTAAAAACTAAGAAGCATTTGAAAAATATTAATAAAAAAATTACAAAGCAAAATGACGAGGTTGCAACTCATGTTTTTAATGGAAAATACACTGCAGTCTTAACTGAAAATAATGAATGTGAAATGAAAGTTAAGGAAAATTCGCCTAACTGCAATTCTTACGATAGAATTGGCAGATACTATTTAAGGAGTTCCAATTGTTCAAAAGGCATAAAATTGAAAAATATTGAGCCAAATAAGAGTTCAGTATGTTCTGATCCAGTAGCTAATGAAATGCCAACTTCCCCCTATGTTAATTATCCACCAAATGATGAATCGATTATAGTTAATGAAAAGCGTAGATCGCCCCGTATTAGTTCTCCCGAGTACAAATCAAGGTTTACTGAATTTAATTCTAACAACCTTATAAATCTATTCAAGACAAAAGGAGCTAATAAAGAGAAACGAGTAGCCAAAAAATTAGATTTTGATTCACCGGTTTATGCGATAGAAACTGCTATACAGCCGAAGATCGAATCCACGAAATCGTCCGGAAAGTATATTAGGCAAAAAAGAAAATCCCCATCTTCGAGCAGTACCAACAATTCTAGTTCTACTTTAGTTGACAATAGCTTTACATTAAACTGTAAGAAACGCCTGGGGGCAGGTACAAGTGATAAATCTGTGCAATGTCCAGCCTGTCGTATTGAATCGAAGGTAACTAATGCATCACAAACGTCATCTCGTATTTATTCTCCCAAATCCAAATCCAAACAGTTACGTGAATTTGATCATAAATGTAATATAAGCCTTGTCGAACCAGTTGGAGTAAATATAAAAAACCAATTAACCAAGAAACTTAATGTGCTATCTTCGGTTAATACAACAAATCAACCAAAGGTAACTTCAAAGGAATTGTCCCAAAAATATACTAAAATGAATAATAAACCCAAACTGTGTATGTCGTTGGACGGTACTAACGATTCCAGTTCTTCCGATGATGATGATACCTATAGATTAAAACGTAAGCGATCTCTGAGGTCAAGTGTTGATTCCCTGCGATATTCAGCCTTACCTGTTTCAGTTGTCAGTTCACCCAGGAGTTGTAGAGATAATAAAGTTTCTGGTAAGATTTTTTTTTATTAATAGTGTTTTTTGTATTTTAGAGTAAGAAATAAATAAGTACATTGAAAATTATATGGAGCACACTTTTTATTGCCTTCTATTGAGATTTAAAGAGTATTGACAGATATTGGTTAAATTATGAAAAAATTACGTGATATGTCTGTAAATGTTTTTATTTACATAATTCAATCATTAAATACGTTGATGTCTAGAATTACTCGGGAAAATCAAATTGTTAGCAGTGACCAAATTTTCATAATGTCCGTTGGTTGCACATTTAGTATAACAAAAATATGTGCAAATTTAGTCTTTCGCTGCGGGCAAAACAAAAAAGTGGAAAAAAAAATATAAAACTGAAATTTATAAATTAATTTTCAAAATCTTCATAGTTATTTTTCAACTGTAAAAAATATGAATACCTATTTATACAGACCTAATGACACTTGTAATTATTAACTATTGATCGTAGTATTGAATGGTTGGCACTAAAAAAATGTGCTATCTATTTAAACAAATTTGTTTGTTTATTCAAATGTTTGGGTTTGACGCTTTGATTGGTCTTCGTATTATATTTATACAGAATTTTAAATTTTTCAGCTGACAACCATCTGGTATCACTAAACACAATTAAAAAGTGAGTTAAGTTGTGGCTTGGGTTAGCTTTATATTAATATTTCAATCATAATGCATTTAACAGTAGTTTAAAGTCCCTTGTTAAAAAATACAACGGTATTGTCAGGTCAACAAATTATTCTCATTTCTGATCGGTTCGTATACATGCCTGATGCATAAGTTATAAAGACCGTATTATTGGTGGCGATGGTGTTAAAAAATATGTATAACATTAAACTTGACATACGCTGGCGGTATATATCATTGGAATGTGAGCAACAAAATCTGTAGTGATATGCAATCTTCCGTATGCCGATGCAAATTTTTGTGTTGTGCGATATATGCTTGTTTTGCTGCTTTCTGCTTGCTTTATTATACCTGATTTGGAGATGCGTCATGCTTGCATATAATCAAACTTCTTTATTTATTTATACCAAATATGTACCTTTTGTATTTTCATTTAGATAGCTTAACATTCCAAAGATCCTGCCCCCCTTTAGCTCAAACAAATTTAAGTGATGTTTTATAAAAATTTTAATCAAAACTAGATATAGAAATGATTTAAAAACACCCGATATATATTTTTTTATTATTTTGTTCTTTGCCCTGAATATAGTGATATTTTAGTAGTTTCCAAAAAATTAAATAATACGATATAGTAAATAGTACAATATACCAATATAATATGGCATCTCACTATGTATTTGACTTTTGAGAGTAATATTTTCTTTGGAATGTAATATAGCAAGGGACAAAAAATAAAAATTATAGAATAATCATTCAAAAGAATAAATTGTTTTCATCGAGTAAAATAATAATGGAAACAATAATAATGTTTTATTGATTTATTGGGGTTAATACAATAAGAGTCCCTTTTAGAAATTAAATAGAAGTCTTGATTCACACATTAATTCTTTATTTTTATATTATAAACGTGATTGGTTGCCAGAATAAATAATGTTTCACATTCTGTGCCTGTTGATGTGTGATATGATAGGTACATTTTAAAGTTATCAAGTTTTAATTATTGTCCTTTGATTCTTCCTTTCCCTTCAAGTAAATGTTATTAGATCCCATTGTTTTCCTTATTGTTGCCATTTTATTTGAAAATGATTTGCGCCTAGTATTTTTTTAACAAAGGATTTAAAACAAAAGCCATTCTACCTCACTACACAATAGCCATTCAAAAAACACTAGTGTGATGTAGAAAAAGAAAAACAATCGTTTTATATTTTTGAAATTATTTCAGATTCTCTCAAAAATTAGATCATACCAATGGCGGTGTCTTAACAAGAGCTACAAGGCTTGTAGATATCGTTTTAGTATTTTTTTAAATTAACAGCCAATGCTGCAGCTCTTATTAATAAATCGACAGTGCATCATACTCTTGTTTTTCATACGTTTCTGAATTCTGTAGCTTTTGTAATTAAATTGGAATTGAGTGAAAATTAGATTAGATGTGTAACATAGATATGTTAAGGTATTGTTAGTTCTTGACACCAAATAAAGTTACTAAACGGTAATTAAAAAAGGTCATGTATGTAGAAGTTAAGTAGTGGCATGCAAATGACAGGTCGTAAGTAAGTTGTAAAAATCCACGTGAAAATTGTACAAACATTACGTAAATTATTTTTGTTTGCTATACAAGATGTTTTTTCTAAACTCCAAAATCAAGTAGTTTGGTTAAAATTTACTAAACCCTAGACATGCATAAATCCAATAAAAAGACAAAGTACTAACAAGAATCAATAGAACCTATAAACTACATCAAGATTTATAGGAATTCGATTAATTATATCCAACACGAATGTGCATATGGCTTTACTTTTTAACCGTTCCATTTACAACTTATTTGCTTAAGAAACTAGACCGTTAGGTGAGATAGTAGATAAAAGTACAAAGTATTATATTCTTTAGAGTTCTATGACTTCTATGAAAACTTTGAGGCGTAATCTCTTAGTAGTTAGTATACAGGGTGATTCGTTAGCCTTGGGACAAACTTCGGCAGTGAAAAGTAGATTTAATATCTTGAAGAAATGTTCATATTATAAACATTGGTTTTTTACCATTAGTATTAAAAGTGACTATTATTTTAAAAGCTCTTTAAATTCTGAACAATTTTCTGTAAAATTGCACAAATACGAATTTTAACAAAGAGTGACAGAAAGTATTGACATCAACAAACTATTTTTGACAGGAGATTATTTAAAATGATAGTTACTAAATTTTGTTTTACTAAATCATGGTTACTATGTTTCTTCGACTTAAACATAAAATCGTTATAACTCCTGAACAAAGAAAGATACGTTTACTACGTTTATATGAACATTTCTTTATGAAATTAAATCTACTTTTCACTGCCGAAATTTCTCCCTAGGCCAATTATAAAGAGAAAAAAGTCTATTATAAAACTTCACTGACATTCATTTTGCAAGCAAATTAATTTATATATTAAAGTATAAAGCGTTGTATTTCGCCCAGTCTGCGAGGCGAAATAATAGGAATCAACGAGAGAACTTCCAGACAGGGTTTTTTTCATATACTAACATTTTGGGGTATTGGCCAGTTTAAAAATGAATTACTTATGATGCTATTCTATAACTTTCTCTTATAACGCTATAAACATACACCTCTATAAAATTATAGCAGGATGTAAATGGCAACTTTACTTTTTATTATTACTTATCAAGACAGCCTATCATACTTTCTATAATATTCAGCAGTTTATTTAAATGCAAACTACAAATAAAAATTTCATTCACTAAATCTAGGGTTAGGTTTTTCTATAACACTTTACAAATTTACAGTTGCATTTTATGGTATAGAATAGACACTATTTTATATTGGATGTAATAAGTCAAGGTCAAAGGCTTACATCCCTTACAGCGCTGTAAAATGGGTTACAGAATAGCACCATTAATTCTGCTTGACACTTTTACGACAAATAAAGGCTGAGATATAGTCGATTAAAGATGAGGTAAAAACAGAACCCGTTGGAAACACGATTTTGTTTTCATGGTAATTTTGACAGTTGACACGTTGGAAAATTGCTTATTTATTAGTTTAAAGTAGACTTTATAACGAGGGAAATGAACTTTGGTTTAATAATCTGTGGTAATTTACTGTAAATAGGACGTAAAAGTTGAACCACCACAGCCACGGCCTAAAAATACGAGTTTCGACCAATACATCAATAATTCTATTGTTGATATTCGAATTTTATCAAAAGTATCTGTTTAATATATCCTATACCGGGTGACCACGGATCATGGTAAACCCCCGCCATTTCCACAATTTTTGAGCTATACAAATGAAATTTTGCAGTAGTAATGTACGTCCAAAAAAACTCATTCACCTGTCAAAGTAACGTCTTTTAATTGTATCTTCCATGGCTAGTGTGATATAGTTTAAAATGATGTGTTTTTTTCATTACTTGCACATTGCAGATTTTATGAAAAATGGGCACATCAATGGATTCCATACAAAATGTATTATTTTATGGTATCGGTTTACCATTATGATACCTTTTGGGAAAATGGTCAAAATGGACTAAAAGTGATTTGGACAAATTCGAATGCACGCCAAGACGCCATTTTTATATATTTTTTTGTCGATCTAATTTTTTGGGAGTTATACCAGTACATTTGAACCAAATTGGACCAATCATGGCACTCTAGATTAATAAATGAAATTGGCTCTAAATAAATCAAGTGGGCTTAAAGAGTCCCCAAAATAGTTCTATCGTACTCAGAATCTTCTCAGTATTCCAAAAATGCACTAATATACAGGGTGTTCCATTTAAAATTCCAAAGTTGAGGTCACTTCCGTCGAAACCGGACGTCGAAAATAAAATCGGATGGGCCAAAATTAGTTTTTTTGGACTTACATTACTGCTGCAAAATTTCATTTGGATAGCTCAAAAATTGTGGAAATGGCGGGGGTTTACCATGATCCGTGGTCCGTGGGATATATATATTTTTTCATATTGACATGAACTGTTCAAAAAAAATATAGAATCCTCGTGTTGAGATGAGGTCGAATATCCTGGTCGAGGGCGCTCCTACTATAAACTTCAATTTATTTTTTCTCCTTATAGTCTATGCTAAATAAACAATTTAATTTTCATGTCCGATGCATAAAAATCATGTTATAAATTCTAAAAAATATGTGCCGTCGCAACTCGTATTTTTGGCCCTTGCGGACTCAACTTTAGAGGTGTGTTTCGTGCAATTTTCATTTGTTTTTACTTTATCTTTGGCCGGTTACATCTTGACTCCTACTGGTCATAAAAAAGCGGTTAAAAGTTTCACACGGAATTGTAGCAAAAGCACTATTTTCAACTTAATCCTATTGTTGGGATATTAAAAAATCCAGCTATTTCATTTCATCCTTCTAAAACTACCACTATATGGAAGAAACCCTGCCTGAAAGTCTTTTTTTCTATTAAAAACTGTATTTTATGACATATTTTTGCGTTCTGTTTTTACAGCACCGAAAAAAAGAAAACTCCAGTAAATCTCGAAAGAGATCAACAAGCAGTCTGTGATATTAATGTTAAACGTCAGCTAAATTTTAATAACATTTCCTCCCTGCACAACACAATAATTGAGGAAAATAAAGCATGTAATTTCTCTCCTGTTACTCGAACAAGAAATATTATTCACATACATAATAATGAGATTGATGGGAATATCCAAGAAATTAAGTCACCAGAACATGTTGAAAATATTGTTTCAGATGAAAGTGCGAATTATAATATTAGTATGAATAGTATGGATCATACCGACAATGTAAATGAATCAGGAGCCGAAATATCTTTCTTGCAAACAGTTAATAGTTCAAAAATAGAAGTAGAGAAAACCTCAAACTGTCATTGTGATGTTTTTTCTAATTCTGACAGTGATAACGAAACAAACCGATCATTTTTTAAATCACCTCAAATTTTTGATAGATTAATGTTAACAACTGCAGAAAATTATGACAAAGAAACTAATTTTAAGGCAAAAGAAGGAACATCTAAAGTTTTAACTCCTCAAGAAAATCTGTTTCATATTGAAACTCAAATAAGTTCGGGGGAAATAATTAATTCGTCCAGTGGTTCAAGTCTTGATTTATTAACCCCATATCAGCGTGTTGTAGAACAAAAAGATTTACATTTAAAAACTATTACAGAGGAGACTGAAGTGATAATTATTAATAATTCTGGCGAAAATTCTGATGATATATTTTCTTCAGGGAATAGTTTAAAAATGGCAGATAAAGTATCAAAAGAGTCATTAAATTGTAAGGAAAAATGTGATATATCCAATTCAAAACATGCAATTATTGTTCCTGTTAAAAAAGCGCCTTCAAGAGAAGATGTGATAAAATCCATGGACAGGTATAAAATTCCACGTGTTAAGCAAGACAAGCCCTTTTACAGCAAAGTGGAAGATGTCACTGGAAGCGTGGAAGTAGGATATAATGTGTTAAAAATTAGCAGTAAAACAACGGCACACTTGCCTGAGTTTGAATCACAGTCTGATAGTATGAATAATTTTAGAAAATGTATGTTAGATAATCTGGCTTCCAATTTAGAATGGAAGAAATCAAATTTAAAAAAATTAAAATTAAGTTTTTGTAAAGATAGAGATTGTTTTATAGTACCAGTTAAGAAACCGCCAACTGTTGAGATGGTTAAAACTTGGATTAAAGACAAGTCAAGGAAAATTGCTACGCCCCTAAAGAAAATGGAGAAGATTAAAATTATTATTCCACTAAGTCCAGGTACTGATTGCAATGATGATGATATGAATATGTCCTTAACGATTTCACCTTGTACGCCTAATTCTCAGTCTATTACTAGTCAAAATACATTTCATGAAACCCCAAAATCCTCGAAACCATCAACAGGAACAATGAGCCCAGTCTTAGGAGATAAGTGTAGAGAACGTAAGAAAAAATTAAAACATGAATTATCTTCCCATTCTGATATGTCGTCCTTAAGAAAGTCCCTATTAGTTTCTCAGGATAGTTCATATAATCAGTCACACCAAATAACGGGTGTTACCGTGAATAATACTTATGGTTTTGATAAATCAACTGCAAATTTACAAGAAGCGAGGGCTGTAATCGAACATCAGCATTTAACTTTACTCGTCATGGAAATGCACATTCGAACTCGAGGTGACTTTAAGCCTAATCCAGAGTATGACTCAATTCGTGCAATTTTTTACTCAGTATTAAATGATGTACCTGAAAATCACCCAAAAGCAACAAAATGCAAAGGTATTATAGCTATAAATTCCTTACCTCTTAGTCCGGGGACCACTAAAGTGCCTATATTAGATGGTGCTGGTATAGATTGTAATATTATTTACGTAGATTCAGAAGAGAATTTGTTGAACGAATTCTTAAAACTTATGAACTATTGGGATCCTGATATAATTGCTGGTTACGAAATAGAAATGCTTTCATGGGGATACCTTATCGAAAGAGCTAACATATTAGGGATGAACATAAAACCACTTTTGGCCAGAACCAAAGAGAATTGTCATAGGAGGAAAGACGATGACGGAGAAAACGAATTGAAAATTGTTGGGAGAATAGTTTTAGATGTATGGCGATTAATGAGACATGAAATAGCTTTACAAAGTTATACGTTTGAGTCGATTGTTTATCACATATTGCATAGACGTGTGCCTTATTATTCATTTAGGGACTTATCATTTTGGTGGGATCATAGGTCCACTTTACACAGGTATCGCACGGTGCAGTATTATTTGTTTAGAGTTATAATGATTCTTGAATTATTTGATAAATTAGATTTAATTGGACGTACAAGTGAACTAGCAAGATTATTCGGAATACAGTTTTTTGAGGTTCTCTCCAGGGGCTCACAGTTCAGAGTGGAGTCTATGATGCTGCGTTTAGCCAAACCATTGAATTTCATTCCAGTATCACCCAGCGTTCAACAGAGAGCTAAAATGAAAGCACCTGAATATATCGCTTTAGTTTTAGAACCAGAATCAAAACTGTATAATGATCCTGTTATAGTGCTGGATTTTCAGAGTTTGTATCCTTCTATAATTATAGCCTATAACTACTGTTTTACAACCTGCATAGGCAGAGTGGAAAATTTAGGTAGAAACAGTCCGTTTGAATTTGGCGCATCGCAGCTAAAGGTATCAAAAAGAAAGTTGGAAAAACTTCTTAAAAGGGATCTCTTAAACTTCTCCCCCTGTGGCGTTGGTTTTGTTAAAAAAGCAGTACGCGACGGGATATTACCCAGGATGTTAAGAGAAATTCTTGACACTCGCTTAATGGTAAAAAACTCCATGAAGGAAAATAAAGATGAAAAAATTCTGCAAAAGGTTCTACATAATCGACAGCTGGGTCTTAAGTTAATAGCTAACGTTACTTATGGCTATACTGCAGCGAATTTCAGTGGTAGAATGCCATCGGTGGAAGTCGGAGATAGCGTTGTGAGCAAAGGTAAGTTGTTCCAGATTTTCTTCAGAGCTTAGTATTGCATCAAACCATATTTTTGCTTTGGTTGCTCAGAGTTTTATTTGAACCTACCAGTGCCTTGCCTAATCAGTGCAGCTCTAGATTGGTGTTATAAAATCCATAAAATTTGTGAAATTAGGACTTTTGCTTCTTCTAATTTTCCCAATTTATACCACTTAATTTTTTTAGTAACTTACTTTATTAAGTTAATAATCATTATTTTATATATTTTGAAATACCTACGTACCTTATTTTTTGATTACCTAATATCTGAAGTGACCAAAAACTTTGTATGTACACGTCTCACAGTGTAATCCAATGTAACCTTAAAAAATTCCTCAGACTGTATGAGGAAATGCATTGGCTTCATTTCCTTGATCATCATTTGTTTCAGAATGTTACAAATTCTTTATTAATTATAGGAATCTTATCTCTCTTTAAATATACTAATCTTAGTCTGCCTTCCTGTTAAGGTCGAGAAACTCTTCAGAGAGCTATAGAAATGGTGGATAGCACCCCTGAATGGGGTGCCAGAGTTGTCTATGGAGATACTGATTCTCTATTTGTATTAGTACCAGGAAAAAGTAGGGAGTATGCTTTTGAGGTTGGTAAAAAAATAGCAGACGCTATAACTGAAGATAATCCAGACCCGATTAAACTTAAAATGGAGAAGGTATACCAACCATGTATTTTACAAACTAAGAAACGTTATGTGGGTTATATGTACGAAAGTCCAGATCAAAAAGAGCCTGTGTATGATGCGAAAGGTATTGAAACAGTCAGAAGGGATGGGTGTCCAGCTGTTAGTAAGGTATGATTTTTCTGATGTAAATAAATTCCCGTAGTCAATTAACGAGAAATAGAAATTGTTTATGGGAATAATTAACCCTTTTTTTGCAGATGTTGGAAAAGTGCCTAAGATTACTATTTGAAACCAAAGACATTAGTCTGATTAAAAAGTATGTATTAAGGCAATTTAATAAAATACTAGCTGGTCGAGCTAGTATACAAGATTTAACATTTGCCAAGGAGTATAGAGGATCAGCTGGATATCGTCCTGGAGCTTGTGTGCCTTCTCTAGAACTTGCGAGGTAATATAAAAAACTAGTCGTAAAGTTTAGATTGCTGTTATTTGTTTATATGTTTTTGCTAATCATATTTTCCTTTGTAGAAGATGGACTGCCATTGATAAAAGAAATGAACCAAGAAGCGGAGAGCGTGTTCCTTACATAATTGTAAATGGCCCACCAGGTTTACCACTGATTCGTTTGGTGCGTAGTCCTAGAGAATTACTTAACGATTCGTCTCTGAGACCTAATGCCCTCTATTATATAACAAGAGTCATAATTCCACCAATTAATAGATGTTTTAACTTGATAGGTGCTGACCTGAATACATGGTATGTTCCTCCATAATTTTTAACAACTAAAAACCCGATCTGAAATTTACAAACAAGTTCTAAATGTTTTTCATATAAATATTTTGAAAAAAAAAAACTAAAAATAAACAAGTTAACGGGGAGGGGGATAAAATTTAGGGCCGCGATAAATATAATGTAGGAAAAACGACGTGTAATTTTAGAATAACAAATTTTGAGATAATTGGCATAATATTAGCCGGTTTACGTTTTGGTGTATTTTAAGGTTTAATCAAATGCCAAGAAAGCAAATCCATTACCTTCCAAGTTCTGTATCCCCTGGGAAAAAGAGTACCATTTCTCAGTATTTTTCAACGACCAACTGTGTAGCCTGTGGAGAACAAACGCAAACTGGAATCTGTGATAAATGTAGTAATAAGCCTCAACAAACCACCATTATTTTAACTGAAAAGCTAAAGAATTGGGAAATGAACTATGATCATTGCAACTTGGTAAGTGATTATTTCTTTAATATTCGTTCGATAGACTAGTCAATTTGAATTTCGTTTTGCTTAAAACTTAACCAAAACCTCATTTGAGTTAAATATTATTTTAACATTACCATTTAATCGAGATCATAATTTGATGGTATTTGCGTTTTATCAAGTATTTTTCAACTACATAATTTTATAGCAAGTTGCTCTTGACAAATGATATAGTACTCAACACATATGTGAACCTCTCAAGATCCCCATTTTTAGAATTAAATGCATAAAACAACTACTTTCCCAAGGATATCTAAAAGGATATTTGATCCTTTGATATTCACAAGTACCTATACCGGGTGTGTCCAGTTTCTATGTGTTGTAGCGTATGTATTATTTTATACTTGCCGCCAATTGCCGATTCGTTATTTTGTTAGCATAGGTGGGGTGCGAGGAGTTGAATTTGAGACGCTGAGTTGTAAAGCAGAATGCTAAGCGAGCGCACGCATGCCCTCATATTTTCATCAAAAATTTACAGTCCATTAAATGTGTTAGAAAATCGAGGTGTGTTTCAATTAATAGAATACCTAAGTATAACCATACATAAAGTTTGGTCCATCGACCCAGGATTGTTCAGTGCAATTAAATCAAGTGTTGAGGGCAAAAAATCGCAAAAAACAGGACATAAGAGTGCGTCGCGAGCTAGCTAAAATATCACAAACAAGACAAGACAAAAGTTAACATAACGTGCTAGGAAGTTATTCATAAACATTGTGGATAAACAAGTGTCTTTTCATCAAATAAGCATTCATTAACATATCAAGAAGAAAGTACGAACATTGCAATTTGGGCATCATTTTTACATTTTACATACAAGCAGCAGGAAATTATCAACAATCACAAGTGACAAAGGAAGCATTTTACATAATTAACATTTAGAAGTTAACGGAAATCAATCACAAGTTTATCGTGAACATTTTACATTGGATTCGAAAGCGAGCAAGAAACAAGCAGCGTTGGAGTCACATCGTGCAATAACAACAGGTGGCTGAAGGCGGGGCTGACGAGCTGACGGCACCAGGCGCAGAATAGCAGCACAGTGATAGCAGTGTAAGAGACAAGGATGGCTACAAGGCAATAAATTTTACATGCTTACATTTTCAAGCGGCAGGATTTGACAACGTGGGCTCTGTTCTGTGACATGGTATACACGAATTGCATCAGGCGAGTTAGTGGTAAACAATTGGATTTTTAGAGTGAGTAGCCAACATTTCCACATATCATTTATTACCTGTTTATTTCCACTTATTTATCCAATTTCAATTCATAATGTCCGAATTAGCTCCATTAGTAAAACAACGGGGTACTATTAAGGCAAAGCTCACGAGATTTAAGAATTTTTTAAATGACATTACGGATCAAAATATTGTAGAACGAACTGTAGAACTTCCAGAGCGCCTCCGCAAATGTGAGGAGCTATGGGACATGTTTGACAGTGTGCAAAATGACATAGAGGGTCTGGACGGTTCTGGGGCTCAGCTTTCTGAAAGACAAACATTTGAGGATTCATATTATAAGGTTACTTCCCAAGCAAGGGTAATTTATGACAAAACCAGCAGCAACTCGCAAACAAACGTAAAGTTGCCAACAATCGAGTTGCCGAATTTTAGTGGGGAATACGAAAATTGGCTTACATTTCATGACATTTTTAAATCATTAGTGCATACAAACAGAACATTAAGCGATATTCAAAAATTCTTTTATTTAAAGGCAGCCTTAAAAGGTGAAGCTGCAGATGTTTTACATTCATTAGAGGTTTCTTCGGAAAATTACGATATTGCATGGAATTTGTTAAAAGGCAGATTCGAAAACAAAAAACTCATAATACACAATCATGTAAGGGCATTATTCGAACTTCAGTCAATTTCAAAGGAATCATTTTATTCATTGCGCAAATTAGTAGACGAGATCAAAAAGAATTTAAGGGCACTTAAATCATTAAAACAACCGGTGGATCATTGGGACACGCTACTTATTTATTTAATATCTACAAAATTAGATGTAAGTACTAGGCGTGAATGGGAAGCAAATAATAATTCAGACGATTTACTGAACATCAAATCATTCTTAGATTTTCTTACAAAACGATGTAATTTACTAGAAACTTTAGATTCAAAGGTCACAACGAAGGTTTTAATCAGTGATACAACAAACAAATCTCGTTTTAACAAAATAGTGCCATCAAGGTCATTTTTTGAATCATCTTATGCATGTCCAATTTGTAAAGAATCACATTTTTTATACCAGTGCAATAAATTTCTTAATATGTTACCAAAGGAAAGAATAGTCGAAATCAAAAATCTTAGATTGTGTTGGAACTGTTTTAGAAGCGGTCATCTTGGTAAAAATTGTGTGGCTGGTGTTTGCAAACATTGCGGGAAAAGGCACAATTCACTTTTACATGATGATGATTTTAGACAGAACGTTTCAGGGGTTCAAAAGACAGACGAAGTACGATCAAATAAGGATGTTTCGGTGCAACAAAGGGCAAATAACACCCATCAAATTGCAAATTCAAATCATATAGCCATTACAGAATCAAACGACGTAAATTCACATTCAAGCGCATTAACATCACAAAATGAGGTTATATCAAACATTTCTGCGAATTGCACATATAAACAATTTTCTCAGGTATTGTTATCAACTGCTATGATTTTTATTAAGGACAGGGACGGACAAGTACATGAATGCAGGGCCCTACTGGACTCTGGTTCACAATCCAATTTTATGTCAAGGGACTTAAGTGAAATATTAAATTTAAAAACGTACAGGGTAAATTTACCAGTAGCGGGAATCAGTCAGTTATCCACAAACATAACAAATGCAACAAATGCATGTATTCAGTCGAAATTCAACAACTTCAGTGTTAGTACGTCATTTTTAATTTTAGATAAGATTACAGAAAGATTACCAACTACAACAATAGACGTGGTTAAGTTAGATATTCCAGATGGCATAACGCTAGCGGATAGACATTTTGGTACTCCTGGCAAGATAGACATTCTGTTAGGAGCTTCAATATTTTATGATCTTTTATGCGTAGGACAGATTAAGTTAGGTAAGGGACAGCCAATGATGCAAAAGACAAAGCTGGGATGGGTAATTTCAGGCTCTTTGCCAAGCAGCATTGAGCCCAAAAATGACAATGTTATTTGCGGTTTAACTACTCATAGTTTACAAGATCAACTCGAAAAATTTTGGCGGCTAGAAGAATGCGGTGCAAATTCGAATTATACAAAGGAGGAGCGTGAATGCGAGGATATTTTTGTAAACACGACGACACGTGACGAGTCAGGTAGATTTATAGTAAGTTTGCCGGTGCGGGAAAATTTACATGAGATCGGAAGTTCATACGAAGTAGCATTAACGCGATTAAGGTTATTAGAAAAACGATTTCAAAAAAAACCCTCTCTGAAGGGTGAGTACGTGGATTTCATGAATGAATATGCTGAATTAGAGCACATGTCAATAGTTAATGATTTATACGACGAGCGTCAAGGACAACCGATTTATTACTTACCTCATCACGCGGTGTACAAGGAAACAAGCACAACCACCAAGGTACGAGTCGTATTCGACGCGTCCGCTAAATCTGACACAGGGTTCTCACTTAATGATAAATTAAGGGTTGGTCCGACTTTGCAATTAGATATATTTTCGGTTTTAGTTCGTTTTAGAAGGCATTTATGCGTCATAGTCGCTGATGTTGCCAAAATGTATAGGCAGGTGTTAGTTAACAAGGAGCAACGCGATTTACAGAGAATACTATGGCGAACAGAACCCGATCAGGACATTAAGCATTATAGACTCAATACTTTGACTTATGGAACAGCTTTGGCTGGTTTTCTAGCTGTTAGGTGCTTACAACAAATAGGTATGGATTGTCAGTCGAAATTTCCTAGGGCTAGCGAATCAATCACGCGAGATTTTTATGTAGACGATGTTTTAAGCGGTGCAGACTCAATTCAAGATACGATTCAGCTCAAAAATGATTTAATACAAATTCTGAATTGTTACGGTTTTAATTTACGAAAGTGGATTTCCAACTACGATGAAATTTTAAAAGGAACTAGTGACAAGTTACAGGGTGTAGCGCATATAATTGCAGATGATAGAACGGCAAAAACGTTAGGATTGTTGTGGAATTCTCAATTAGATATTTTTAAGTATACAATAGACAAGGATAGAAATCATGATCACATAACAAAGCGTTTTATTCTCTCTACAATTGCCAAGATTTTCGATCCATTAGGTCTTTTAGGCCTGATCATAACAACGGCAAAATTAATTATGCAACGTTTATGGCAATTGAAGAGTTCTTGGGATGAAACAGTACCCATGGATATTCACACAAGCTGGTTACAATTTTACGATCAAATCGAGCAAATTAATGACATTAATATTCCTAGACATGTTTTGTGTCCAAATGCAACAAACATCGAATTGCATTGTTTTTCAGGCGCATCAGAATTAGCTTACGGTGCAGCATTATATTTGCGGTCAACCGATTCTTTTGGCGTTAATTCTGTTAGGTTACTGTGTTCAAAGTCACGGGTCGCTCCTCTTAAGAATATTTCCACACCAAGACTTGAACTTTGTGGAGCTTTACTCGCAGCACGGCTAGCACAAAGAGTAAAGGCAGCAGTCGATTTAAACTTAGATGATACATACTTTTGGTGCGATTCCAAAATCGTTCTTGCATGGATAGCGAGAGAGGCTAGGCATTGGAAAACATTTGTCGCCAATCGCGTTTCAGAAATACAAACGTCGACGTCCATAGATCAATGGAGACATGTAAATACTGCTAGTAATCCAGCAGATATAATTTCGCGAGGTACGAATCCCTCGCAATTAGTAAATAATACGTTATGGTGGCAAGGTCCTCCGTGGTTAATACAAGGGATCGAATTTTGGCCACAAGATAATTCTACGGAACCACTTAACATTCCTGAGGAACGAAATATTTCTCATACATTTGTTAATCTATTATCATTCGACATATACTTTGGTGTCGTATTTAATTTAGCGTCTTATCGTATATATTTTTTTTTTTTGCTGTTTTTATTTCAAGTTTATTTATATGTACCTATATAAATACTTTGCTTGCTATTAGAAATGAAATGTTTTACTATAGCACACTTAAACATAAGATCGTTGCCTGCAAATTTGATTCAGTTTAGGGAACATGTATAAGATGCAAATTATGATATAGTATGTCTGTCTGAAACATGGCTTAATAGTGCAATAACAGATCAATCGATTGCTTTAGAAAATTATAATGTTTATAGACAGGACCGGCTAGGAAGAGGTGGGGGTGTGGCTATTTATTTTAAGAATACCCTTGATGTAAACTTAATTACGAATGTTTATGCGGAAGATACTGAGCAACTGTGGATAAGTTTCAGACAAAACTATAGGAATATTGCGCTTGGTGTCTTCTACAGACCTCCTAAGCAATCTTTAACTGTGTTTTTAAATGAATTTGAGAGTTGCATTCACAATATGGCTGTAAAATTTGATGAAGTAGTTTGCTGTGGAGATTTTAATATAGATATGTTTCAGTTTACTACATCCGCTAATGTGAATTTTCAAAATATTTTAGATGCATTTGGTTTACAGCAGTTAGTTAATAAACCAACAAGAGTCTGTAGTAAGTCATCTTCTTTACTGGATCTATTTCTATGTTCTGAGTCACTTCCTGTTGAGTCCTGTGATGTACTGGACAACATCAACATAGCAACAGATCATAGTTTAATAGTTCTGTCATTAACTAACAGCGTTGAATATACGGACAACTATATAACAACTAGAAGTTTCAAAAATATTAATATGACTGATTTTAATATGGACTTATATGCAGCTCCCTTCTGGAATATTTTGTATATAAATGACATTAATAATAAACTGAAATATTTTAACAGCATTATCATAGATTTATTTAATAAATATGCACCTTTAAAATCAATAAAACTTAACTACAAAAAACAAAAACCCTGGATAACTGATAACCTAAAGTTACTAATGAAACTTCGTGATAGAGCACAACAAAAATTTAAAAGAACTCACAATAACGTTCACTGGGAATACTATAAAGAACTACGAAATTTCACTAACATAGCTATAAAAAATGAAAAAAGAGCATATCTTAATTATACTTTAAATAAAGACAAAACAAGTAAAAGTTTATATAAAGAATTAAAAAAATTAAACATATATTCCAAAAACAGCTCAAACAGAGAGGAGGTATTACCAAATAACATAGCTGATGTAAATAAAATTAATACATATTTTATAGAGTCCTCTCAGTCGAATAGTGAGCCAGATGCTGATCTGTTAAACCTTTTATTGAGCAATGTTAAACAAGGTGTACCTCACTTTAATTTTTCTACGGTAGATGAAGATGAAGTATATAAACAACTATTATCAGTCAAGTCAACTGCAGTGGGTACTGACGATATTGGCATAAAAATGCTACTATACTGTTGTCCTTATATAATAACTTATATTACACATTTAATTAATTATTCGATAGAAACCGGTATTTTTCCCACACAGTGGAAAACAGCATACGTTAACCCGCTCCCTAAATTAAAAAAACCAATGGAATTTAAAGATTTGCGGCCAATAAGTATACTACCTACTCTATCAAAAGTTTTTGAAAAAATTTTATATAGCCAAATAAAAGCTCACTTAGACAAAAACAACTTATTACCCGGAAATCAATCTGGGTTCAGATCCCTACATAGTTGTACCACTGCACTTTTAACAGTAACTGATGATATCCTGTCATCGGCTGATAATAATATGTTAACTACATTAGTACTCTTAGATTTCTCCAAAGCATTTGACAGGATTAATCATAAGCTACTGTACGCTATATTGCACAACATAGGCTTTAGTAAAAATGCAGTGGCTCTGATGGAAAATTACTTGTCAGAAAGAAGCCAAATTGTTAGGTATAAAGAAAACATATCCCAGCCACTATACACAATAAGTGGGGTGCCACAAGGGTCAATCCTTGGACCTATCCTATTTTTAATATATACGTTCAATCCAACTATGTCTAAAATATTGTAAATGTCATTTATATGCGGATGATACGCAGCTATACCTGGCTTATAACGAGACTCAAATTGAAGAATCAAACGCACATATCAATGAAGATTTAAATTCGCTATTAAATTTATCACAACAATATTGCCTAACATTAAATCCATCGAAATCTCAAGTTATGCTTTTTGGGCCCAAGGCATGTCGAGAAAGGTGTACGGAAAAAGTCAAAATTATATTAAACAATGAACCACTTCCTTTAACTAATGTATCAAAAAACTTAGGACTTTATATAGATTGTGAGCTAAGGTTTGACAAACACATCAACCATATTATAAAAAACGCTTTCTGTAACATAAAACTAATATATAATAGTCGACATTTACTTAATTGGAAAACAAAAATGAATCTATGTGAAGCGCTAGTTCTATCTCATTTAAACTATAGTGACGTAATATACGGTCCATGCCTTACAAAATTTAATCATAATCGTCTTCAACGAATTCAAAATTCCTGTGTGAGACTCATCTACGGACTTAATAGACATGAGTCAGTATCTCAGAAACTACTAGCTCTTAGATGGTTGTCTATATCTAAAAGAAGATATTTGCATAGTAGTTGTCTGTACCACAAAATACTGATTCATAAGACTCCCTCTTATTTGTATAATAAAATAAAGTTTCGAACGGACATACACAATTTAAATATCCGCAGAAAAGATGCTCTTACCATACCTAAACACAAAACTGCTCTATTCCAAAGGTCATATTCTTACACCGTCTGCAAAGTTTTAAATGGTATACCGATTAGTGTAAAAAATATGAAGGAACTAAAATTTAAAACAACAGTTAAACAATTATTATTTGAAAATAAGATTATTATAAACTTTAATATATAACAATATTCTTAAACCTAATTAATTATTTTAATTTTTCTTTTCTTTTTACTTTTATTTTGCAAATAAATTTACTTCTGTCTCTTTATGAGTGATTTATTACGTTATTGCATTGTTAAGTGCAGTATCCTATTTTATTTTGTCAGCAACAATAATTTAATCACAGCATCTCTTGTAATTCCAATAGGGAACAATTACTGTTTTAGTATTTAGTACAATAATTAGTTTATTAGTTATTAAGTTCAACTGCCTTAAATTAGTTTTGATAAAAAAAATTTATTTTTTTTCTTGTTTCATTTTCTTGATAAACAATTTAAGGCAGTGTCATGGGCCATATGGAAGACACAATTTACATACTCCAGTATGTAAAGCGTAATATGGTCCTTTTTAATAGGCGTATGTAATGTAGTAATAATTAAGGTGTATAATTTTGTTGTTATATTATATGGTGTACAGTAGTTGTATCTAATCTTTACACTTTGTACTTTATATGCTTATTAAATAAATAGTATTATTATTATTATTATTATTATTATTATTATATTTGAAAGGTATTCTTCATTATTCCGTTTACAAAGAATAGTAGCGTATTGCATTCGTTTCGTTAAAAATAGTTCTGCACATTTTCCAAAACAACGTGGTTTATTATCAGTTAAAGAACTTGACGACGCAATGATGCGACTTTTAAGGTTAGCACAACAACAAGCATTTCCTCAGGATATCAACTTATTGAGACAGGCAGGTGCGGTTTCAAATTCCAGCAAATTGCTTCCATTAAAGCCATTTATGGATAGTAACGGTATTCTTAGAGTTGGGGGACGTTTATCAAAGGCTGATATTCACTATGATGCTAAACATCCCATAATACTGCCTAATAAACATCCATTGACAACGCTAATCGTATTTGCGGTTCATCATAAACAACTACACGCAGGTCCTCAAGCTTTGTTGGCGACCATTCGTTTACGCTATTGGTTATTGTCAGGTAGGAAAACCATACGAAGCATTTTGAGAAAATGCGTGACATGTTTTAGAGCAAAGCCCAGTAATATTAAATATTTAATGGGCGATCTTCCCAAAAATAGAATAACTCCATCACGTCCATTTCTCAATGCAGGTGTGGATTACGCAGGGCCATTTAATGTAAAGGCTAGTAAACTCAGAGGTAATAAGGTTTTCAAGGCGTATTTGTGTATCTTCATTTGTTTTGTGACGAAAGCTGTGCACCTGGAATTGGTGTCAGACCTTAGCACTGAATCTTTTATAAACTGTTTAAAACGCTTTATTTCCCGAAGAGGTAAATGCAAGAACTTGTACTCGGACAATGCAACAAATTTCGTCGGAGCAAATAACAAATTGCATGAACTAGGTCAATTTCTTGCACAAGCTGAAAATCAGTCAAAATTAGTCAATTATTGTGCGCAGGACGCAATCTCATGGCATTTCATTCCTCCGAGATCCCCGCATTTTGGAGGGCTCTGGGAGTCAGCAGTAAAGTCGGCTAAACATCACATTAAAAGGGTAGTAGGCGATACGATACTTACGTTTGAAGAGCTTTATACTGTCATGACACAGATAGAAGCTTGCCTTAATTCGCGTCCCATTACCCCCCTTACCGAAGATCCTGAAGATCTCAATCCCCTCACGCCAGGACATTTCCTTATTGGCGATTCACTCTCGGCTTTACCACAAGAAAATCTCACGGAATATAATGCATCAAGATTAACTCGATACAATCATTTAGTACAAATGGTGCAACATTTTTGGATGAGGTGGTCACGAGAGTATCTATCTCAGCTTCAGCAGAGATCAAAATGGAGAACTAGGCAAAATTCTCTGAAGATAGGTGACATAGTAGTCATAAGGGAAGATAGTCTCCCTCCATTGAAGTGGTCTATGGGCAGAGTGGTAGATATACATTTCAGTGATGACAAAATTGTTCGGGTTGCCAGTGTTAAAACGGCAAGTGGTGTGAAAAAACGAGCAGTGTCAAGGTTGTGTCAACTACCAATAGAGACATAACTTACTTATTATGGCATTTGTTATTGGCTTATTGTTTAATAATTGTAGCATTTTTTATATTATTTAAAGTATTACATACTTTCAAGGCGGGCGGCATGTCCAGTTTCTATGTGTTGTAGCGTATGTATTATTTTATACTTGCCGCCAATTGCCGATTCGTTATTTTGTTAGCATAGGTGGGGTGCGAGGAGTTTGAGACGCTGAGTTGTAAAGCAGAATGCTAAGCGAGCACACGCATGCCCTCATATTTTCATCAAAAATTTACAGTCCATTAAATGTGTTAGAAAATCGAGGTGTGTTTCAATTAATAGAATACCTATGTATAACCATACAGGGTGACACAAGAAGTAGTTACACCCCCCCCCCCCCCATTTTTATTAGCATTTTCATAGATGAAAATTTCAAAATTTTATGGTGAAATAAATACACAGATTCTCATATTTTGACATAAATCATGTGTTAGAACCACATCTTGTGTCACCCGGTATATAAAATAAAAATATGAAAATTTTATAATTTAGTTTGCTCAAGAAATCTTATTCCGACTAGATTAATATTAATTACATACTTTTTTAGATATGCCAAACTTGTACCTTATCACAACATGAAGTAAAATGTGTATCTTTAGACTGCCCGGTACTATATCGAAGAATACAAACAAGCCGTGATGTACAACAAGCCACATATGTACGTGAATTATTGTTATCTAGTGAATTCTTGTTTTAATTTTGTTGTGTTGTATTTCTCAGTTATTTCGATTTTTGTTTTCATATATTATTTTTGAAATTTTTATTTAAAGGAGCAAAATATATTTTAAGATATAAGATTTTTTTTTATTGTCGAATTTTAAACTTGTGTTAACTAATTTTTAAGCCTTTTATCTTAGATATCGTGATTTCGAAATGATCTTTTCTATTTTATTATTTTTAAATCTGTTAACATTAATATTGTTGTAAACTTTTTTAATTAGTTTTGTTAATTTTTAGTAAATCGGTTTCTATATATACCAAATTGGTAAAAAAAGTATATAAAAAAACAGCAATGAAAGTAATCCTTTTTTAAAATTTTTAAACAGTTATTTATTTATTTTATTTTCCTACTCGATATGTGTATTTTTAATTTATTTCATGGTTATCAAAATACAATACTGATTGAGCAAACCTTAATATGATACAAATAAAATGTTAGTTATTTTTTTTTAATAAAAGTTTATCATGTTCTTCTATAGCAATATTTTTTAATGGGAAAATTAAATGTTTTAGAATTTTTTTTGTTTTATAAATTTTAAATTGCTTATATATTAAAAAAATATATATGTACTAATAAACGAGCATGTTATTATTCGAGGATATTATGTAATATTTACAATTATATGAGTGTTTTTTAATTTTTGCATATACCTGTTGAAAATGTAATTTTTTAAAACTTTAAATAAAATTGTTTCAGTTATATAATGTGCGTTATTATAAAATGAAATATATTCTAAGATATATTAGGTATCCACGTAGAAGTCATTTTATGGGTAAGTAAATAAGACTAAGTCATTCGGGAATAACAGACAATAGAATAAAAGGCAAGTATACCTGCTAGTTAACCCATTGTCAGTTGCTCTGTAATACTGTTTGTACTGTTTTTGTCTAGAAGGGGAAAATCTCATTATTCCTAACTTTGTGCGCAATGACTATTGCAATCCCAGAACTTATAAAACAATAAATTTATAAAATTAGTTTCATCTAGAATGATTAAAACTTCATATGTAAATTTCATTTGTCACTGTGACGTTTTCATTACATTATCATTTTTCATATTTCATTTCAAAATGCAAAGAAGAAGAACCAAGCTCTTGAACACCCCTGCTGTTAGTTCCTTGCCAGTAGATACCACTGATAAAGCTACTAAACGTGTAATAGCTCCGTACGTAAAAATTGTGAGAAAAAGTGATAAGGCTCATCTGGAAAAAGAACATGAACATGAGAAGTTTAATTTTTATATCCAAAATAAACCAAGCGTTTTACTGCACGATTTAAGTTCGTTTTTGTCAGACAGTGTAGATTTAGTAACGCTGCTACATGAGACAGCCGATGTTCTGAAAACAACAACAAAAGCATATGGTAAGTACCTAGGCGAAGTTTGACGAACATAAAATTGGAGTGTGCAAATTGAAGAAAAATCTTAAATAAGTATATATAACTACATTATTGCTTGTAGAGAAATTACGTGTCAAAAGACCTTTTGAATTATATTAGGTTGGCAAAAATAAAAAAGTTATATTTGTTAAACTGCGCAAAGGAAACTTTTTAAGCGTTTAGATCATTATCTCTTATAAACAGATTTTGATTTTTTTTTTGTTTCCACCTTCCGATATGTAATATGCTAGTTATAAATAAAATAAATAAACAAATACCTTCTGGAGAAATAATTTTACGGTGCAAATAAACTCTAGTGGCCAACCTATGATTCATTTGGACCAATTTTATAGTTTATTTATTATGACCCCTCAAAAAAAAAAATTTACGACGCAAATGAACTTTAGTGGCTAGCCTACGACTCACTTGAACTAATTTTACACATTTGTTTTTTCAGCTCTATGAAAAAATTTTCATATCACAAAATAAATGAACTCTAGTGGCTAGCCTACGATTCATTAAAACCAATTTTAATTTTTTTTAACCACCCTAAAATTTTTTGTGACTCCTGAAGTTTCAAGATTAACTTACGGGTTATTAGGATTAATTTTGAAATTTTTTTCAACCTATTTATGTTAAATATGAAATTTTATTATTTTTCTATAACAGTTTTTTGACTTATCACTCTTATGAACAATACACATCTTAAGGAAACTATCGAGTCCAGTAGGCATAATTAAAACTAGAGAAAAATCGTAATTACCATTTACCTTAAATGTAAGTAATTAATAATGGAAATAATTTTCTTTCTTACATTATCATTTCTTTAGGTTTCACCTTGTATATGGTTGATTTTGCTTCTGAAGAAATTTATCAGAGTCAAAGAAATTTTCCGACCGAACGACACAAAGTAAACTGGAAAATACAGAAGGGTAGTATAGTTGCAGCCTACGTAGCATTTAAAAAGGAATATATAATGGTGGATGATATATTGGGCGACGAAAGATTTCCAGCGGGTTTAGGTTATCAAGGTACACGAAACTTACGTAACATGTAAAGTTTTGGTCTAATATTTTGATATCCAGATAATCGTTTTGATCACACCGCCATGCCGTTACCTAACATTTCTATAATATAATAAGAAATGTATTTTTTAAATATTTGTATATAATTTTGATTGATTATAGTATTTTCTGTTCTACCTTATTTTTACTTTTATAGGCGATATGGTTAAAGCTGTGTTATGTGTCCCAGTGATAACACCAGAAGGCGAATGTTATGCAGTTATAGAATTATATCGAGATGTAACACAGCCTCCGTTTAATAAAGACGATTTAAGAATATGCATAGTAATTACTGGATGGATGGGAGCCGCTATTCATCAAAATGTTCAGAGATTAACATTGCAGAAGCAGCAGGAATTAAATGATTATCTTTTAGATCTAACTAAATGTTACTTTGCTGAAACTGTTGCTATAGAAAAAATGATTACTGAAATTGTTGTAAGTAACAAAAACGACAAGTTTATCATATCTGATGAGGTGACACGGTATGGTATGAGCACGATAGCTGAGTGGGTAAATGCGTTGACACCTTATTTGGTTCGAATCCATCCTGAAGAAAATTAAAAATTTATTTGTGATTGAATTCGGACTTAAATAAGAGATGAAACTGTCGATGTCCTAGATGTGGTTCGGATTTTACATTAAACCGTAGGGCCTCGTCTCTCTTTACACCTAACACAAAATAATTTTGGATTTTTTCGGGGGTTACTCCGATGCCTTTAGAAGCAATTAAGTTCAAATAATGAATATCGATCGTCAAATTTGACAGGCATCTTTAAAAGAGGTATCTTATTGTATGGCCATAGAAAATTTTGTTTAAAAGAGTTAAAAATTTACACTTGGAGTAGTTTTTCCACACACACCAAAACACTTTTGCACACACTCGACGTGCGTTTCGCCAACCAAGTTGGCATCATCGGGAGATGATTAAAAGTTGGCATCATGATGCCAACTTGGTTGGCGAAACGCGCGTCGAGTGTGTGCAAAAGTGTTTTGGTGTGTGTGGAAAAACTACTCCAAGTGTAAGTTCTACACCAAAGGTTCCAACCCCTCTTCAGGAAGTTAAAAATTTGTTGTTTTATAAAAGTTATCGGTCTTTACAAAGCAAAGTTTACTAAATTGCCAAAAATGTTCTCTTTAATTTTAAATTATTTTTAAAATGATCCCTCTCTAACATACATAATATATTATACAGTAAATTCACTTTTCAACCAAAGCACTTTGTGAGTGAATAGGAGAGAATAAAGCGAGAGCGCTAACATTCTGAGATCGACATGCAGTCACGCATGTGTAGTGCTCTCGCTTTACTGCTATCTCCTATTCACTCACAAACTGCTTTGGTTCAAAAGTGAATATACTGTATACATACATATAATGTATTTTGTTCATGTTAATATTGGACCATTTTTTATTTTAGAAGTTTGCTAAAGCAACTTTAGGTGCAGAGAGAGGAACGTTCTTTATTATTGATGGAGAAAGTGATGACTTAATTGCAGAAGTTTTTGACGAAGGCTTGGACGGTGACGATAATACTACAATGCATAAAAAGAATGTAAAAGTCAGACTATCCACAGATCGTACTATAGCAGGGTTGGTGGCTCGTACAGGAGCCACTGTTAATATTAGAGATGCTTATAACGATCCCAGATTCTTTACAGATATAGATGAAATAACCGGTTTTATTACTAGATCAATTCTTTGTATGCCTATCCTCAGCGTTGATAATATATTGGGTAAGGATATATAATATATTTTGTATTTCAGTATTAAGTGCAACTGGAATAACCTCCAGTGGTGTAGTGAAGCCGGACCGCGCCGGAACGGCGTTCCGGCACTGCTTTTTAGTAAAAAAATAATTTTAAAAATAAAGACAAATATTGGACTTGACAATAATTATTTTATTATTGCGTTCCGGCCCAGCAAATTTTGGGACTACACCACTGATAACCTCGATAAAAAGTAGTTTAATCATAAAAAGTAGTTCATGGTATATTATACTGACATGTGGGTTTGTTATTTAGAAAAATTATTTGATATACAGTATATTCACTTTTGAACCAAAGCAGTTTGTGAGTGAATAGGAGATAGCAGTAAAGCGAGAGCACTACACATGCGTGACTGCATGTCGATCTCAGAATGTTAGCGCTCTCGCTTTATTTTCTCCTATTCACTCACAAAGTGCTTTGGTTGAAAAGTGAATTTACTGTATTTCTATTTATATTATTATTATTATTATTACTAGAAACCGGATCAAGCTATGAAGTTGAAACTTGGATCAACTACTGTACTTGCTATAAGCAAAGATCATGTATACACTAGATAGTCAGACCTATTGTTTAATTTTATCGCCCATAAATGGACCTCAACTTAAGCTTCATCTCACTTTAACTCATGATAGCAATACTTCTCTGTTATTTGGCATCCAATTTTGCATGTGTTAAAGAGAGAAGATGGGGCGATGAAATAAACAGTGGCTTTGACTATCTAGTATATGAAATGATCTTTGCTATAAGTAATATGACTATATTAATGTGCAATATTACGCAATATTTATAATTAAATTCCAACGTTCAAGGTGAACTCTGCTAAAGATTCTATACAAACCTCTTTTTTTTTTCTTTTAACGCTTACGTCAAATGTACCATATCAGCATACATTAATGTATATTAACTTATTTCGTTATAGCAGTAAACATTTGTATGCAAATTTATTAATGCTAAGGCTAAGAAAGTTTTAGGTTGAAAAAGGTCTTAAATATTGTGAATGATATTATAATAATTATTAGGCATAAATTAGTCAATTGAACTTAAATCATAACTGACCTGCTTGGAATTAATTATCCAAAATTTAAAGAATTAAACTATTTATTTTGTCTTTTATTTACGACAAACTTTTTTATTTATTTTTTTTATTACAAATACTTTAATTAACAAAATATAAATAAATTATTAATCTAGCGGTATTGTAAATTCATTTAAAAATTTTTCTCGCTCTTCTCTTCAGATTGTCAGTGTGGTGAAAATAGTCACTCATATGGATAACGGTGTGGTGTGAAACGCAATGGCGGCTGGGACCTCTACCAAATTATAAGAGGTTTTATTTGGAATCAAAATGAAAACATGGGCGGGAAAAACAGTTTGCGAAAAAAATTTCTGAAAATTCCCTCACTCACCTGGAAAGTCCAGAAATTTTATATATTTGAATTTTTTTTAATATGTAGTAGAATTTAATCTTCGATACAATCTAAGACAAAGTTTTTTTGCTTTAAAAAAATATTTATTTTTGGAAAGTTACCAGCACTTGAAATTTTTAATTGCTTGGATCATAGTTTCAAAAAATTAAAAATGCTTGTAACTTCCCAAAAATCAATATTTCTTCAAAAGCAAAAAAACTTTGTCTTAGATTATAACGAAGATTATTCTAGTATTTAAAAGAAAAATCAAATATATAAAATTTTTGGACTTTCCAGGTGAGGCCCGGGATTTTCGGACATTTTTCTTCAATTTTTTTCCTCGCCAATGTTCTCATTTTGATCCCAAATGAAACCCCTTATAATTTGGTAGAAGTCCCATATCTTTAAATAGAAAAAATCAAACATCGAAAATTCACCAGCCGCCACTGGTAAATCGTTGTGGAGGTAACATATTGTCCATAAAAGTATGACAATTTTAATCACACAACAATCTGAATCAATGCTGCGGTAGTGCCACCTATATCTCGCAGCTAGCATTATTACGACGTTGCACCTCTTTATAATCTACCAAATAAAATCGTTAAAAATATATATAGATATACAGGGTGAACCTTAGAGTGGGGGCCATATTTATAGGAGGCGACACCGTTCACTATGGGAACACAAAAATACAATTTTTTTTTTTAACGCGCTATGAAAAATGATTATTGTTTAAACCCTTTTTATTTGAATTTGGGTACCCCGCCAGTGGAATGCGCGCTAGTGAGAGTTTTATATCATCTACACTTGGCAACACTGTCGACCGGTAACACGTAATGCAGTAAGTGCTTGCCCAGCTGCGCCGGAATTAGAGGAAACTTGAATCGCGAATTTTTTTTAAAAATTCATCTCAGCCATTTTACAACCTACAAAAAAAAATTCGGTTTCATGTTCATGACGACTAGTACTATTAACCCCAAAAATATGGCCGCCACTCTAAGATTCACCCTGTATAGGGTGGTCCAGGTTAAATGTCATTAATTTTGATAGGTGATAGAACAACTAGAAAAAAGTAGACTTTCATAAGAAAACTTTGTTCAAAAATGTTTCCTAACAAAGATACAAGGTGTCAAAGTGGATTCCATTTTGAGAACTTATTAGTGTAATTATTTATTTAATTTGCTTTTTTTGGAATCTTTGATGTACATTATGTCTAGTAAGCAATAAAATGTTTAAAAAATTTTGGCCTCTCATATCATATTATTTTCTTGGTAGTTCAGTCCGAAGTTTTGGCCTGCTTGCAACACTTTAAATTAAAATAAGTATCTCAAAAACGAAGCCATAAATCAAAAATTTGCAAGGTTAATTTTTTTTTCTAAATTAAACAGGGAATCTAAAAATTGCATCTTCTTTATAAAATATCCAGTGGCGCCGAAGATTGGGAGGGGAGAAGGGGGTGCCGACCACCGGTATCTACGCCACTGGAGCATTTCTTTAAATGATTTTACACATTACTTAAAGATTACTACATTAGTCTGTGTGAGAAATTTGAGGAAAATCGATCGAGTGGTTTGGAAGTTATGATGAGAAAGCCAGATTTTTTTTACAACTTTGTTAGGAAACATTTTTGAACAAAGTTTTCTTATGAAAGTCTACTTTTTTCTAGTTGTTCTATCACCTATCAAAATTAATGACGTTTAACCTGGACCACCCTGTATACATATTTCGGAGACCACCAGACAATAGGCCCAAGGAATAGGCTGCTGACTGATTGTTAGTGTGTCATCCAGGTTTTTTGGTCAAGTGATTGGCTATGATCATTTTAAACATTCATGAATTCTTATATAATTATACAAACCAAAAATAAAAGGTGTAATACAGCGAGTTATTAGTGTCCTTATTATAACAATTATCTAGCGGTCTAGTAGTAATTATAGTTTTTGTTTAATGTAATTCTGTAAAATAATGTAAAATTTATTAATAAAATTCTAAAAATTTAAAGGTAGATTTTTCCCATTTTAGGTGTAGTGCAAGTGACCAACAAAATAAATGGAGTATGCTTTACACCTGCGGACGAAAATTTATTCAAAACATTTTCTGTTTATTGTGCTCTAGCCTTACATTACACTAGGCTAAACAATAAAATGTTTAAGACGGTAATAATGTCAGAATGAATTTAAAGTTTGAACAATATCTTTGAAAATTACTACATTTTGCACAACTTATAATCAAGTGGCTCATTTTCAGGATAAACATAATGAATGTAATTTGAAATTACTTAAATTACAACTGAAGCCATGTGTTCATGATGTGGAATACTTTACCCAGAAAATAGATAATATCGCCGTTCCCTATAATTTCACCGAGTAAGCAGTTTAATTAAATTAAAGTTTTAACTACTACCATTAGCAATATATTTACCATTTAATTAGTTCGCCTATATCGCGTAAACAGTAATCAGCATGTGAATTTTCAATTTTGATGTTTTGGCACTTAAAATTGTCACGCTGTGGTAAACGATAACAAAAAAAAAAACTGTTGAGTTGCCCATACAAATGAAAACGTAGACACCCAGAGATAACATTGATGTAACTTTTTTTATATTTGCTATGGAAATTTTTGTATTAATGTGGTAATATAATTTTCCACCTAATCCCACGATGTTTATTCACTGGACTTACATAATAATTACGTGCTACAAAACAAAAATAACAATTTTAATGTCGCCAGTCATTATTCATTTTTGGATAAAAATTTTTTTTAAGATTCCGTTGGTATATATCTCCTGAAGAGTATCAAGATATGCCCCAGTTGTGTTTTCATATGATAACAGAGGTGGTAGGTGCAAAAGAAATAGACCAACAGAAAATGATCGATTGTATACTTGTAATAAAAAAATGTTATCGAAATAACCCGTACCACAATTTTGAGCATGCTTTCAACGTAGCTCATTGCATGTTTAATATTTTATGGAGAAATATAGACAAATTTACAGATATAGAGGTTGGTGCAATTCTTTTTTTTTTTTTTTGAATTGAGAACATTTGATTAGTCTAGAGTAATTATACTTTTCTTTTTAGATTAAAGCTCTACTAATTGCTGCTCTTTGTCATGACTTAGATCATGGTGGATTTACTAACAATTTTTTACAATTAACTGATGATACCTTGTCACAATTATATGATGAGTCTCCCCTTGAACATCACCATTACAGAGTTGCGATGACAATTCTAAGTGTAAATATATTCGCTTTGTTCTTGTATATACCATGTATTTATTTATAGATACGTTATCGTGGGTCAACAGTAAATCACAGGTCAACCTGTTAAGGAAAAGTACAATAAATGCATGCTGTATGATTTTGAATGAGTCGTCAATTTAAAATTTTCTACTTTGCAATAATTTTACATTACACTTTGACTTTTAATTCGTTTGTAAGATTCACATTTTATTGCAGGGTTATCAAATATATCCTCATATAGATGCACAAATATTTAAAGCAATCTCAAAACAAATGAAAGAAGCCATTTTGGCCACTGATTTGGCCTCATATTTCAAATTTCGGGGGAAATTAGTACAATTAAACAAAGAAAATCTCCTGGACTGGTCAAATACTCGACACCGCATGTTGTGCAAAGCTATTATGATGACGAGTTGTGATCTGTCGGGCTCTTGTAAACCTTTTCTTGTAGCCAAAAATCTTTGCGACAATGTTTATAGTAAGTATTTATTTCATAAGAATCGATGCTTTAAATTTTTTTATGAGAAATTTCATCCAACAATTTAAAGATTAGTTTGTTGCATTTTAACTATTCTTAGATTTCTTTACGCATCAAATTTCAAATGTTCTATTTTGTCCACACTAAGTAATTTGTAAAAAATAAGAAATCTCTGCGACTCCAGAGGCGACTCTAACTTTATATTTATATTTGATAATTTTTATAAAGTGCTTCATCTAGAAATGAAAAAAATTATGTAAATTTTGCTCCATTACTGAATTTCTATTACAGAAGAGTTTTATAATCAAGGTGATTTAGAAAAGCAAATGGGTCTTGTACCATTATCTTTAATGGATAGAGAAAAATCCCAAATAGTTCCGGAGGATCAGGTTCAATTTTTGACGGTTGTTGTGCTGCCGTGTGTTGAACTCTTAAAATCAATTCTGCCAAACACCGAAGATCTTCAACTTGAAGCTACGTAAGAAATTTCACATATTTGCTTTATAAAAAATAAAAATCACTTAAAATAATGTGCGAGATTTACATTTTCATATTTTTATTTCCATCTAACCAATTCAGTTTGATCTTTGCGCTCGACTGCTCCACAGAAACTTAAGTACTGTTGCCTTTTTTTATCAAATTATAACTATACAGGGTTTTAAAAATTTGTTTTGTTATTGTCATTTTATGAATAATTTTTTTAAGTTCCTGAATTTTTTTTGTTTTTGTGAAAATTAAGGTTAATACATAATACCAAAGATCATTTCATATACTAGATAGTCAAAGCCACTGTTTATTTCATCGCCCCATCTTCTCTCTCTAACACATGCAAAATTGGATGCCAAATAACAGAGAAGTATTGCAGTATCATGAGTTAAAGTGAGATGAAGCTTAAGTTGAAGTCCATTTATGAGCGATAAAATTAAACAATAGGACTGACTATCTAGTGTATACATGATCTTTGATAATATCTTTCCCTAATCACCTCGAAAAAGTTTGCCGCTCAAGACACACTTACACAATTAATATCAGCCCTGATCTTTGGCGAAATTGTAGAAAAAAACATTTTAATATAAACGATTTTGTTTCTAGGATATTAAGGGAGACATGGCAAGAAATTATCCAACTAAAGGGTCAGAAAAGCTGGAGACAGGACGATTCTATAGTAGACCAGAACGAATGCATATAAATAAATTTATTTTGATTAAATACATAACTGACAATAACTATACAATACATAGCCTAATTATTATTTATCATACAAATATATTTTAAAGCATGGAATAAAATATCCCAAGAGTGTAAATTATTTTTATACATGTTAAAAAAAACTCAGTTCATAATATTGATTATAATGGTTTGTAGAAATTTATTTAAAATTATGTAATATTTTGGAAAAATACAGAATAATAATCAATAACAACATATACAAATATATTAAATTTTTCACTAAAACTAGGAAAAGAGGAGCACTTAATATTTAAAATCCGTGTACAAATTTAGGAATAAAATAGATTTAAAACAAATTAAAAAGATGGAATTAACGACCTATCTGAATATTTAATACCCCTTTATGTATTGCGGATTTTTCCTGGGACGTAATTTTTATCAATTTGTGGCTCTTGTAGAAACATATGCAGACACCTTTCATTTTGGGCCAACGGATGACCAGCAATTCTGTAACAATTTGTTGAATTACATATACAATACATTCTTTAGTATGAGAATGGCAGATTTTTCGGAAATTTAAAAGTTTTTTTTGTGAATGGAGGAACTTTAAGATTATTCAAAAATCAACTTTTATTTATTTTAATGGAACAAAATTTTTTACTCCACAATTTTATCCAGCAACTAATTCTGTCCATAAATCATTCAGACATTAAAGCTCTAAATTACAGAGGTTATCGGTTATATACATAATCCGTTGATTTTCTTAAATGTACTGCTTCATCAAAACCTGAAATGAAAAATGTCTTTATTTAGAATAGGATCCAGTCAGAGAAGAACGATCACAGAGAAGCGACAGTGCCGGCGGAACGTTTGAAGTTCTATGGCCCAGCCGATTTGAAGTAAACACACACGTTTACACTGAGAGAAGTTATCCTTTTGGTACATATACACCGAGATGTACACTGAGCGAACTGCATGACAGTGTATTATATAATATTGTTCATCGCAATTAGAGCGCATGGGTAAATGTTATAAAATGTAGACCAATTAATATTTATAATCTCTATTGCAAAACTTTGGCATTATTTATAATAAAATATAAATTAGTTTGATTCACATATAAACTAATATTAGAGATGTTTAATGCATTTCTTAAAATACATTTTAGAAGGATTTTGTGCCACATTCACACATTTATATTTATTATTAATAATATGTGTTAATAGTACTTATGTATATAAAAATAAAACAAGATGTTTCACAACAAATATTTTTATTTATATATGGGTTAAAATTTTCAATTTTCTATCTACTTTATTGATTTTGAAATCCCTATTAGTATATTTAACAGAATAAAATATTTTAATACTTTTTCCTGATGTAATGTGTTCGCATATACCTAATTTCAATTTACTTCATAGCCTAAATAAGTACATCAAAATTGGCAAGTTGATTAGGTATTTCGTTTACTTTGTCTTTAATCGTTAAATGAAATAGATTTAATAGTCGTTATTTTACTGCTTGAACAAATATTTTCAATATAGGTATAACCTAAAAAAATATTGAAATATACGCAAAAATAATAATAATTACCTTTCGTAATCCTTGGGGAACCTAAAAAGGCTTAGTCCTTCCCCAGTTTTTGTTGAACACCCACGATATGCACAATAATATCCAGACATCTTAAAAACCCGAACTAGATAGCACGCGAAACGTGTGGCAACTGACAAGTGACAAGTGACAACAACACACCAATCACACCATAGTTGGCGCATGCGCGTACGAAAACTGTTCACGCTGAAAGCCTTTATGTCGCTTCTCTGTGATCATTCTTCTCTGATCCAGTGGCAGTAGAGACCTCTGTGATAATACTTGTTCTGTTGTAAATTGCAATAATAACTGGAATACGCACGCTAGTAGACTCTAAGAGCTGTGCGAAGGAAAAATTTTAAACCCAGCGCTTTTACTGTAATATGCAGTGAACATTTTACTGAGGAAAGCTATCGGGAATCTTCTTTGAATCGGAAGTTACTAAAAAAGGATGCTGTTCCTTCGATTTTTAACTTTCCCGACCACCTAAAACCAAAATATTGTACAAAAAGACGACAAATTATAAGGCCGTTTTTATTCCAAAATTAAGGAGCCTCTTCCAACCAGCACACCCCGTTGTAGAAATGTGTGAAGATTTGCATGAAGTTCAAATAATAAAATACGTAGCTAGTACTTATGCAAATATTCGAATTCAAACTCACGCAAAGAAAAAATCTCTGCAGTTATTGGGAGACAAAGCTACACTCCGTCATAAGTTAAACAAGATGATTTTATTTTATCATATTTAGTTTTTAATTTCTGAATAAAATATAGCATGTAAATATGAAAAATATTTTTTATGTTAATAAAGGTACATGCTTATTCTATCATTGTGTTATTCCAAATTTCCCTCAACCTCTATATTTATTTTTTTAATTGCACTTAGAGAAGTCTTTGTATGATTTCTTGAATAAACGATAATGAGAGAAACAAGGACAGAATACCCCTTTCAGCAGCGGCACTCGTCACACAGCCGATCCTCACTTTCACATCATAGCGCCCGCATTCCAGTTGTTATATATTTCAATGATTTAGATCCAGTGGCAGTAGAGACCTCTGTGATAATACTTGTTCTGTTGTAAATTGCCTGAATGGTTTTTCAACATGATTGGCAAATAAACATGCTTTTTTTTCATTGGTCTCATAAATTTGTCCATTTTCTTTTACAGTTACATCACTGTTTTTAATTATATTTATATTTTGAGTTTTTCTACCGAATCGGTCATTGATTGACGAATTATGAATAATAATAATAATAATTGGCTTTATTGCATTGAACAGTTAGATATTCTGGGTGATTTATTAACTCATCAACAAACTTTGAGGGATGAAAGCTCATGTAATTTACATCTCACAAACGAATTCTAAAATTCATTTTTCACTTATAAAAAAAATTTGGTACATTGCAGCACAACACTAGCACAATTCAGCACAACTTTGTTTTTTAATATTTCCAAAATGACGGGGTTAAGTTAACGAACACTTTAATGGGACAGTTCTTGTGTATAGTGATATAAAGGGTGTCTCAATAAGAGCGCCGGATTTAATGTTAAAAAAACACTTTTTTTTTTTTATTAAGGCGAATATTTACATTTCAACGTGAAGGGGAATAGTTGCGATTAAACATGAAACACGACATCCGGCAAATGGCCACCACGAGACCTCTGGCACACGGTCATTCTCTTCATAAAATTCTGGACTTTTTCGCATCCTATGGCGTTATTTCCGCGATAACGCGCTGTATCTCTTCTTTAAGGCGTTCAATTGTTTGTGGCCTATTCTTATACACCTTGTCCTTCAGATAACCCCAAAGAAAGTAGTCCATCGGTGTTAAATCACAAGATCTTGGTGACCAATCAGTTGATCGCCAAACCGAGAAATGACACGGTGTGGAAACCTGGCCCGCAGTAACTCCATTGTTTGAAAAGCTGTGTGGCAGGTCGCACTGTCTTGTTGGAAAAACATAATCGCGTGGTTTGTACATGACAACTGTCAACAAATGAACACGGAACTAATCGCACAAACCAAATGGCGGCAAATTCAAATCCGGCGCTCTTGTTGAGACACCCGTTATTTCTTTTTTGAGACAACTTAAATTAAAATTGGAGATTCAACTTTCAACAGGCTATTTTCTATGTTTGTTAAATACCTATAGAAGTATATCTGGCGTTGTCACTTATTTAGTGGCAATAAATATTATATTTTGCTAAAATTTATATTCTTAATGAAGTCGTTAAGTTGTATCCAATAAGAAAAAACAAAAAACACATTATATTCTTTTAAAGGGAAAAACTAATTAATTAATACCTTTTTAGGCTGTTTAACATGGTAAAGATATTCATATGCAGTGCACGTTATCAAAATTTATAATATTATATTACAGGTATGATATGCACTATTTGATAGCACACGTTTAAAGATTACCGACGACCGGCAAGTTCTATAACCACATCAGTGCCATATGCATATAGCATATGGTGATATACAAGCTAAGCGGATCCTAAAATTTATATTTCTTCTTTAAACCACAAACGCCACTAATTGTCAAAATTAAATATAAGTTCACGTCAAGATTTTTTATTTAAATAATCATAGTAACTACAGGGATTTGTAACTATGGTATCTAGGGTAACATTTAAACAATTGACGAGTCTACAGTTTATTCGACAGATGACGGTAATTCAGTTAAAAGTTGTGTTTAAAAGTTTCTTGGTTAATATGGTTTATTCAGTTCAGATGGAGATTTACCCTCCGATATTGAAGAAGCGTCCAAAGTAATTTTAAGTCTTGTTCCACAGGTAATAAATATTTATAACAAGAAAATTTAACTAGTTATTCTTTTTTTGCATGCAATAAAAAATGTCATTGCAACATAGTTATGAAAAGAACATAGATAAAAGTAAAAACTTTTTTCTAATACCACTTTCATTCATGTTTGACACTACGCTTCAGCCAATAGGCTTTTTTGTTCTAATACCTTTGCCAGCATTAAATGAATTTGTCGATGGCAACTTATGAGGACGAAGGCGGAACTTCTTTCATTTAACTCGTCACACAGCTGCGATAGGCGCTTCAAGTAAATATTGGAAGCAAATATACTATAGATGGAGCAAGTATATTAAAATGGTCAAGTTTATTTAAAATTGATACCTCGATCGATACTTATTAAAAAAAAATAACTGAAAGTAGACCGTTGCATGACTCACTTATTAATAAATACTTCTAATCCCTTTCGTCTGTCTTCTATGAAGTCTTCCTCAAAAATTCCATCATCGCCTCTAAATGGTAACTGCCTTTTCCAAGCCTTGCCGGGTAGTGGAGGAACCACAATTTTACTATCTCTTTCCAGTTCGTTTCTAAGCCACTCAAAATCACTGTACCTTCTTCTAACACTGGATTCCTTTACTTTAAAGACCGGCAAATTTGTCTAAAATGATAGAATATGCAGGATTAATAAAAAAAAACAATGGAATTTGGGGGGTGTATACTCACTCTCATTTTAACTTCATAATCTGTAAACCTCTTTTTTCCTACACCTATAGTTGTAACCGGATTTACAACGTCAATTTCTAGAAAATTTGCAGGAGCTGCATATGCATCATCCAAGGTTTGTTTTTTAACGTTCAACCTTCTTGTAGCTTCGACCGTTGTATCCGATTCAGCCATCATTATGAACTATTTACGCTCCTTAGATATAATATAATTTGTATAAAACAAGGTAATGTACACGATTAAATGTTCACTTACCAATGTTTATACAGTTTGTTAAGAGAGCAACAATGAGAATTATTTGTTAATTTGCAAGTATCCCTGACAGCTACGTCAACCAATATTTAAGATCGGCGATCGGCGATCGGCGAGACAAATGTACTGTAGACAGTGAATTTAGCAGCAGAATCGAGATTAGAGAATCGAGAGAGAACGGCAGAACGCGAATCACAAATAGACCGACCACAGAACATCTAAAAGAAAATAAATCATAAATACATCCTAATCTACAGTGTAGACAAAAAGAATAGAAAGAGCCATAGAATACCGATGTAAAGAACAGACTCACTTTTAATTTTAAAAATCACAAGATAAATTTTAAGAAACCCGCGAACTGACAGTGACAGTACAGCGGTTTGCTCACTCATATTCATTACATCATGCATCATATTCGCCGTGATTTTCGCGAATTCGCCTCGGTCACCGCGGCGGATTTAGTCAGAACCCTCGCCGTGTACCGCAGTTTACTGGTTTTTAAGTTTTCATAAAGAAAATAGGTAGCAAAGACGTTGAACTTAATACTGGAATTAGATATTTTAAAAACTACTCACGTTATTTATACGTTGAAATGACGATTGCGCATAAAAAATTGCATTTTTGTAATAACAAACTTTGAAAACCAGGAAACTGCGGTACACGGCGAGGGTTCTGACTAAATCCGCCAGGCGGTGACCGAGGCGAACGGCCCGGCCCGTTCGGGGCAAGAATTGTAAACTTTTTACAATCCTTGCGTTCGGGTTACTCACTCCTTTAACTTTTTTCACTCCAAGTCTACTTTTGACGTCTTTTGATTGGATAATATCTTTGGATCCGTCTTTTATAAATATTTTCCCAAAGTCATGCAGAGTATGATTGCGAACATATAATTACGCACTAATAAGGTAAACCAAACCACAAGGGAAGGGAAGAGAACGATAATATTGTAAGTTTTCTATTTGTTTTATCAGGTTTTTTGATGTTTTTAGATCTCTATTTGTATACTCGTATGACACTATTTTGACATTTAAAATCCGAACGCTCGGACTAACAATATATCGCCGTAAACTCTGCTACACGCTGTCACGATAATGCTCTCGTACTAAACCCTCCGCATATATGAGGATGGAAGTAGTGGGGACCGTTGGACAGGCCGCTACGCTTACATTCGCATCTGATATAGTTAATCTGTGGTTTAAGTTTATAACAAATTAATCAGTGGACCCAAGTTACTAGGTATTCTTTGTTAAATGTTTTTATTTAGTTTCGCTAATTTAAGATATACAGTTAATTTTTTGTTTGTTTATTTTTCAAAACTGGATACTCTTCTTAGTGCACAGAATGTAGCCGAAGCATTTAATTAAAACAATAGAATCGAACAGAATTAGTATATTATGCAGCGAGCATTTAATGATGGCTATTAAGACACAGAGATAACACGAGTATGAGAATTATGATACGAGCCGTAGGCGATGTATCGTAATGAATATGAATAGTCATCATTAAATGCTCCCGATCGTTGCATAATATACTAATTCCATTTGATTCCATACTGTCTATAACTATAACAGACGACGTGCCCCACTCTGGGTCGTCTGTGAGGCTGTCGAACGCTGAGCATATCAAAAAGCATTAACCAATGAATATACGCAAAGATTATATACGTTTTATTTCATCCCGTCCGGAAAGTACAACAGTACAGTATTCATATGCGGCCGGAAAATGAGACATTACGGTAGCCGGTAAAGTACCGGAAACCACCGGAAACTTATTACGAACCAATCACAAACTGTTATTATACCTTTTGACAGTTGTTTGACATATAAAAATCAACCGCAAATTAAAAAATAGTGTCAAATGTCAAATAATATAAGTGGTCGAGATTATATAGGTCGACAGTGACGTTTTAAGGTTAAATAATAAATCTGTCTGTGTAAATAATAAATATTTTAATGGTTTTTATACTTATTTATATTTTAAAAGATAAATCTTTTCTTCTGGTGAAAATTTTGTCGAGCGAATTCTCTTTTTTGAAGTGGAAGAATCCATCAGATTTTCTATAACCTTAAAAGCCAATTTATATTAGTACCAATAAATATTAAATTAAAAATTCATCGAACAAAACGGACATGCACAATATTAAATTAAATTACAATAAACAAATTGTTTTTTTACATGTAAACTCATATATTGGATAAAGAATTAAAAGAGAAAATAAGTTTACCAAAATTACGCGAATGTTTAATTACGGTTATAGAAACAAACTTTTTTTATATTAATTGGAGCCTCCGCGAAAAATGTATCGCTATTTTTCTGAAATGAACTCGAATGTCGAATACATAATAGAAATAAAATTGCACATCTAATGTATTATATATATATAGTAGAGTCAATATATAGAGGCTGAAAATATGCATATTTCGGAATAATTACGGGAAGGTTCGATTTTTCTAAAACGTTTTGATATAACTTTAACGACATACCTAGCTTAAAATAAAAGTTATAAACATGTAATCGTAGGGAAATTGTTTATTAATTGTTTAAACAAAAAAAACTCTTCAAATTGACATATTTAGGGGTTTCGAGGTCGCTGAAACAGATTATGATGTCAAAGAAAAAAAGGTTTATTCAAAATGACTGATATCCAACTTTTCGATAAAAATTTCATTAAAAATAACGTAACTCGATAAGTTTTAAACAAATTGCGCTCGGTCAACATATTCGCAATATGGTATTGGTCAAGAATAAAATATACTATACTATTCTTGGGTATTCGCTATGTGCAAAGGGTTCTAGTAGCGCCGCTCGTGGTCAAATTTTTAATATTTGTACCCCTAAACCAGTAGGCTGTGCCTAAACTGTCAATGTCAGTACATGATTGTCAATGTCACGACATGACAGAATAATATAAAATAATGACGAATATAATTTTGTGTACGAAATTTAAACAAATTACGAGTTCCAATAAATTTACCAAAGGTGAGAGATGTATTAGAAAAAAGAAAGAAATTGACATTTTGTCATGTGAAACATGTAGAAGAATATGTTGTTTCAGCTGCAATAATAAAACTACAGCAAAGTGCGTTCAACAAAGGGCTGCAACAGATACGCTTTATAAACTTAATTTAGAGGTAAATATACATTCTTTTCCTTGACTCTTTTCAAAGCTTTGATCCACTTCGCGCATTATTTAAGGTTGTGTTTCCGCACAGGAAATCTGTCATATTCTATAAAACTTTATTTTATAGAAAATGTCACTAACACGACAGCCTAGAACACAACATTTATTTGCAGGTCGCTTAATTTTTCCCATGCATGTTTCGTTTATAACCGAAAAACACTATTAAATTACGACTCTTCTCGTTCAAACAACAATTATTATTGTTTGACACTTTTGACCACAAAACATATGATCTTGACAAATGGGAAATGGGAAAATTGGTGGTTCAAAATTTACAATTATGGCCACCGCAAACGCTCGCGTCGGATTTAGTAATAGCTCCGCCCCCTTGCACATAGTCAATTGGTGAGGTCTCAAAAAAATAATATAATAATAAAAATAATAATAATCTTTATTAATTTCATAAAAAGTACAAATGTACAATTACAGAAATTTAGTAAGGGAAAGGGGAAACAACCACTTTCTTAATACAAAATAATCTTAAGAATAATTTAGCACGGGACTCTCAATGGGCTCATTTCGGAAATTTTTTTTAATTCATATTCCGAAAGTACACCTTGTAATTAGTAAATGTGCAAAATATTAAATTTTTTTTTCAACTGCTTCTCCCTCAAAATAAATAATGAAAATAGAGCGCTGTGACGTCACACCACTCGCAGCGGTCGGCCGCTAGCTTGTTTCCTATTCGCGAAAATCACGGAGTGGGCGACATCTATATTTTTAGGCGTAATCTCAGTTTGAACTTTGAAGAGCCATTCAATTCATATGTGAACAACAAACCGCTGTCACTGTCAGTTCGCGGGTTTCTTAAATTTATCTTGTGATTTTTTAAATTAAAAGTGCGTTTAAAGTGTTGTTATTATATTTAACTAGTTTATAAACAACATAGCAATGCAATCAATTAATAAAACCGTTGACACGATACTTTAATAAAAAAAGATTGTAACTGGAATTAACCTCTAAATTTATCGTAAATGCCAAAACACTGTCAAAGGTTTGTTGTTCACCACTTGGTTCATACACACACTAAATTTTCAGCGCCATCTCGCGGTATGTGATTTTCGCGAATAGTTTCATATTTCATACCGGCGGCAGTTACTACACACACGGCGGAAGTGGTAATTTCGTTCATCTTTTAAGTGCTTCGTCCTTGGTACAGCGAAATCTAAATACCATATATCCGCATAACTCATAGAACCAGTGGAGTCGGGTGGTGTGACGTCATAGCCGTTTCAAATATGTTACGAATTTGAAATTAAATATTAGGGTTAATATTAACGCTAGCGATCTAATTTTTTCACTATATACTTAGAGGATGAAATACTTACGGAAAATGCTAAAATAAATTAAAAAGCAAATATCACGAAATGAGCCCATTGGTTTTGTTCTGCCCGCCAGCGGTGGTGAGAGATTCCCCGCTGCGCTCCAGCTTTGTTCTGTTTGTTACCATGTTTTGAATATGCCACAATCTCAGACGGTGCGTCCGCGTCCGCACATAGTAATGCCAAAATATACGGTGCATCCCCGCAGTTTGGGTTGACGAATCAGATTACCACGGGCGTGCCCCGGGGAATTACCTCCGATATGTATCTCGATATAAAAAGTAAAAATGATTTACGCAAAATAAAAGATTTTTATTAAACAAAATAAAATACATATTCAAATTAATTAATTAATTAATTGTACGATATAAATTCATTTTTAAGTCAGACCCAGAGCGTGCGGGGCAGGTGATGCGTAGTACTTGCCGCGCAGGTGCTCCTTTGCATTTCTATCTCATTCTGTTATTCAGGTATAATTTGACTCATGAGCTACGTGAATATTTTGAATATGTTTTCGATATTTTAAATAACAGGAAAAAAATTTTAGAAACATCTATATCGAGTCGATTTACCGAAAAATCTTGATATCTTTAATATTTCGTGAAGTGAAAAGTGTAGATTGTACTGGGTGGGGCATTTAAATTGAGGATGAAGTTTCATCATTTCAAAAGCTGGGATCTATGGCTATATATATAATTTATTTAAATATGGTCATTTGATGGTCAATTTCATTGTTTTTAATATAAATCTCTATTTTTCATTGTTTAATTACTCACAAACAATGAGTTCAACCAGAAAAATGGTAAAAAAAATTGTTTATTTTTTAGCGCAAAATATGAACCTGTAAAAAATAGGGATTTATACTAAAAAAAAAAACAAGTTGACCATAAAATGGCTTTGAAGTACTTCACACCGAATGAAAAAAAAATATTTATAATTGTACTTACATATTATTAGACCTTGGTTTCGACTAAATATTTGCTGAATCGAATCGTTTATGAATTTAGAAAAAAATACATATTTTATGTTTTTGCCATTTTTCTTATTATTCGTATTTATCATTTGTAAGTCTCAACGGCACGCCACTGCGTAACTCGGGTATTTTTCTGATGGACGGTGGTTCCCATTCACCTCTTTGAATCCCTACTCTACAACAACTCTACGAAATTAACCTCTGTGATTAACCTAACCTAAAAGAGTGATTCATTCGATGTTTCGTGCATGAGCTGAAATTATGTAATATAAACAAAATATGATGTGCTAATCGCTGATTGTAATAAACCAAGATAAGGATTAACTTAATTTACTAATTGGACAGGAAGTTTAATGTAGAAAACCAAACGTTGTGTGAAATCCGTGCTCATGTTCCCTTCGTTCCCATTTTTATGATAACGAGACTTCTCAGAAGTCACGTAATAGTGTATGCCGGTAGTATGTTTTAGTGAATGTTATTAGAATTTAATCTCATTTAAAATGAAGTTGCACCTTGCCCTTATTTTATATTTTGCTAAATTCTATAACGCACATCCGTTTATTTTAAATGAGTTAAAAAGTTGTTATTATAATTCTTCAGCTAATGAAATTGGTCCCTTCACAAGGTAATTATTTATTTTCTAAATGTACTATTACCATATATTTATTCATCTAAATAATGTGTGAGTTCAATAATTAACGGCTATAAACTTAATATTTACAATATTGTGTAAGATAAGGCCTCCTATGCTAGCAAAAAATTAAAAATACTCACATTTCACATGAAACGTCCGTAACAATTTGCCACCTATTATATGGTTATGTAAATGTTGTATAACCCCACAAAAATTTCATAAAGTTTCACCCTTCACTGTTCACATTGTACACCGTGTTCAATCTAAGGCGCACCCTTTTTGAACGTCATTTGCACAGTTATTAAAGGAAAATGTTTGTAACGTTATATGCGGACCTAGGTAACTTTTTCCAGAGAATTCGAATTTGTTATCAGAAAAACAATTGAAAGTCAAATAAAAAAGTTGCAGATATAAGTTGGAGTTTTTTAAATGGAACACCCTGTATATTTTTACGTGGTTGGATAGAGAATTAAATTTCCTTTAAGAAAACATAATATATAAAATATCTGGCATCAACCGTTTATGAGTTAGAAGTGTTTATAATGTGCATTGTAGATATTTCGTTATGTGCAAAGATTGCCATGATTTGAGATTGAAACAATGGATTTCACATTGTTGTGGGTTATAGTTTGACATTTCTCATCGTAATTGATTATTGCTAAGTTAGCTGCGTAGTATTTTCGTATAAAATAATGTTTCAATCTCAAATCATGGCAATCTTTGCACATAACGAAATATCTACAATGCACATTATAAACACTTCTAACTCATAAACGGTTGATGCCAGATATTTTATATATTATGTTTTCTTAAAGGAAATTCAATTCTCTATCCAACCACGTAAAAATATACAGGGTGTTCCATTTAAAAAACTCCAACTTATATCTGCAACTTTTTTATTTGACTTTCAATTGTTTTTCTGATAACAAATTCGAATTCTCTGGAAAAAGTTACGTAGGTCCGCATATAACGTTACAAACATTTTCCTTTAATAACTGTGCAAATGACGTTCAAAAAGGGTGCGCCTTAGATTGAACACGGTGTACACCTGCCATCTTCAAATCGACATCGCTGGGACACTATATCCACCATTACCACATTAGCATTATCTCGGCATTATCACAACCAATGTAAGTACCTTTTCACGTAGCTGCATGTTGTACATTTAACACCCCCCACTTTCCAACCCAAACAAAAATATATACCAAATCGCATTGGGCAACAACAGAAAATGTTCCCTTGCCCTTCTCGCATAAGAACAAACCACACCATACAAATCTACTACAAAACAGTTCCACTCCTACACCATTTCAACCCATCCTGCACCCCGTTGGGCACCATGACCTTGAACAATAATTGGATTTGCGAATAATTTTTCAGTTCTACATGTATAAGTGAAAATAAAAAACCCAAATTTGCTTTTGTCAGCCGTCTCACGTTGTTTACCCCACCCAGCACCCCTTTTCGCTCCACGGTCTCGTAAGTTTGTGGGGTTAATTACTATTTATTTGCACAACATTTTGATATACACAAATTACTTCTAATAATGACTACTACATGGACCAATAAAAAAACGTAAAAAAATCAAAAGGCCGTATCCTACACATTTACCCTAAAATCTTTTAAAAATATAAAGTTCAACGTGCCCGTTACAATATATTTTTTGGAAGTGATTGGATTAATTAGCTGGACTAATATCCTCCCACTTATTTATTATTTTTGTTTTTAGTAAATTGTGGAGAGTGGAGCATAATAATATCTTAATTTACTATACATTATGTGGTTACATACCACAAAATACAATCTGTGGTACTAGTACGAATGCAGCTGCGTGCGTGAAAAACAAACAATATAACTCAACTCACATATTGGGTACAAAGTTTATTTTAGGTGAGCATATTATTATTAATCTTGAAGCAAGAAAGAATTATAAAAAATAAAAATATTTGTAGGAAACACTGAGAAATTATCATTAGAAAGTGAACATGGAAGCCTCTGTAAAAGTGGTCCGAACAAGAGATATAAGCTTAAAATAGAATTTGAGTGTATTCAAGAAATGAAGGTAAGTAATGGGGATTTATAAAAGTAAAATCAATAATTATACAACAGACCAGTAAAGTCAGAACTCGAGTCAGAAGAATGTAAATACACTTTGTAAAGTGCAGTCTAAGAGTTAATAAAAGAAACATTTCAAATCCACTTTACACATACGTGTATGTAAGTTAATGGTAATATAAATTTATTATATTATAATCTTTTACCAGAAAAGCTCTTGTTCAATTCTGAATCGACATAGTTACAAAAATATAATACCGGAAGCATATGCGGTTCTTATAAATAAAACCATACATTAAAATAACGACTCTAATATTATGATATTTGATTTGTTTGGTAATGCCGGGCTCGAAAACGCTGAATCTCACATGTATTTCAGTGGCGTAGCGGACGGGCCCGCAGGGCCCGCGGTGCGGGGGGGCCTCCAGCTCTTGGGGGCCCTCGAGTCTAGGAATTTGTTACGCGAAAATATCGTCGAAATTAAAAGTGACGAAATCTTACATACATCTTAACATCAATAGTTAAGATGCATGGATTTTATAAAATCATAAATTTATTATATTTCTTTGATATTTCTTAGATTTTTTAAGAATATAATAAAATAAATTGATAAAGAAGTTATTTCGTACATAATTAATTTTAATAAAAATCCAATGAATGACGATCAGCTTTATTTGGAAGCTAGCAATCTTGCTGTAAATTATTCTGAAGATTTATCGGCAGATTTTCCCAGCGAACTTCTGTTACTAAGAAATGTTTTGAGGACACAAATAATAGAAATTAATTGCGGATTCTTCAATCTTAAATTTTACTACTTTTCTCATACAAAATCACAAAACTTTACTGTCAAGTGTTCCAAATATTTTTATTGCTATAAAATTGTTCTTAACACTACCAGTTACTGTTGCTACAGCTGAAAGGTCATTTTCAAAATTAAAACTTAAAAATTAAGACATTTGTAAGAAATTCAATGACACAAGAAAGACTATCAGCAATAATCAGCATTAAGTGTATTAAGCATTGAGCAAGAGAGAGCAAGGAAGTTAAATACTGATCGCATCATCGAAGACTTTGGAGCATGTACGCCGCTGCCGAAAATTTTATGATACATTTGAGATGTAAGAATTGGAGTAGGTATACTGTGGTAAAATATTCATGTAGCTAATAATTTTTGTTCAACAAAATTGGAGGTGATTTATTATTTTGTGGGGGCCCTCATCATATATTTTGCGGGGGGGCCCGAGATTTTCAGCTACGCCACTGATGTATTTAGTATAATAGCATAGCCGAAGAAACTCTGAATGTAACACCTCTTATTGGAGTTTTTAAGGCGGTGAGGTTGCTCAACAAGTGCACAGAGAGCTGTAGTACTAGTTCTTAATTTAAAACGAAATTATGATTGCGATGTCTATAAGACTTATAGACATCATTGTACTGATTGAAAACTGTGGCAAATTATAAAATTCATTATTTTTTTAAATTAAGAGCCAGTGCTGCACTTCCTGCGGCTTTGGTTGAAAAACCGCTACTGCTTTGAGGATTTTATTTTTAGTATTGTTAGAAAATAATCAGCCCCACAAGAAGTGGGTAAAACCCATCAGGTGGCTTTGCATTTAAAGCGGGTGAATGGTTTTTTAGCCATACGTAGATCATAATATGTTCTGTTCTATCTTATAATATAGGGATAATTAAAACTGTTGAAGCACATGTCTCTATCAGACGACTGAAGTAGTTTTTAGTAAAACTGAAATTTGATTGACTTATTATATGCGACAAAAAGTTTTTGCACATTATTCTATAAAATCTGAATAATTTCTTTTTAAAGTCTTTGAGAAATAGGAACTCACTTTAATAAATACCCCAAGACCACTGACGTTTGTATATTTTTCAATGACGAGGGGTTCTTATGACTTTCAATTCTCCAAATCTTGCACCTAATCTACTTTTCAATATTTTATCATTTTAAAAACAAACAAATTAAGAAAATCTTATTATTCCTATTTGAAAACAAATAATCTTTATAAAAATAATATGCTCTCTTTCCATTACTTCTGTGCAAAGAATGTAGCATATTTTTGTAATTTTTTAAAAAAATAATGACCGCTCTTCTGTCTTTTTTTTAAGGAGACACGTTTGGAAATTAATAATTGTGAGTATGTTATATATATGGTGCATCCCACATGTCAACTAAAATGTACTACACGAATAAACGGACAGTTTATTGATTTGAGACCACTAACAAAACATTTTTTTGTTCAATCTGAGGGAAGAAATTTTAGCATTATGTTGTGTGGTTCAAATAAAAATTGTAATAATTCTGGTTCAATTTGCGAAATAAATGGTGACAGGATGATCCCGTTATCAGATTTTAATAATGAAATAATGCTTTTTAATCAACAGAAAAATGATATTATAATACGTGGGTCATACAAAGGTCTGAAAAAGAAGGGTATGTATGAAAAACTTGTTTATTTGTATTCTATTTCTATTATGTAAAACTTTTAATATATCATTCAGAACCTATATTAGAAAATTAATAAACTCATTAGAAAGTGTTTCTATATACAGTACCGCAAGACAAAAATATAGCCAAATTGGAAACAAAAACGAGTTGTTCATACGTAAAGCACGAAAACGAACTGTGAATGTAACGCCCACGCGTAGGACCGACCACTACCGTTAACTGCTCTCTAGTGTTGTGTTATCTGTCTTTATTTTCTGCTCATTACTGATATTCTCTATTCTTGTTTGCAAATTGGTTACAAATTTTATTGGGATTCTGTAGAATTTTCTTTCATAAAAATGGTAAAAATAAAGTAGGTACGTAAATGTAAAAAGAAAATGAGGAAATAGTGATACGGATTTGTGGTTTCGTTATTTCATAAGTCTTGTCTATTTAGTTCTTACTCATTGCAAACACCATTGAAAATCAATATTGAAACAACATTATCTTTTGTTTGGTTATAATAAAAATATTTGGATGTTAAAGTGTCAAATAACATGTAATTTTTAAACTACGTAACATAATTGCGATTTGATTTAAAATTTTTAGACAAAAAAATTGAGCTTATTATAAAATGTAACTGGGATGTTGAAACAAGCGACATAGTGTATAAAACACCTCAACAACAAGGCAGGAATTATAGATTTGAAATGGAATCTAGTTTTGGATGTATTAAGTTACCTCCAAATTGTGTGGTAAGTGAATTATATCTTATTTTAATTTGTGATTTAGTAATTAAATATGTTATAAAAAAATTTCATTTTAAATCTCTTCAACTGTTCAACAGGGTAATTCATTAACCCGGGGACAAACTTCGGCAGTGAAAAGTAGATTTAATTTCAAGAAGAAATGTTCATATGGTCCTTTCTTTCTTTGTTTCTGTAACTGTCATTTTAAATAACCACCTGTCAGAAATAATTTTGTTGATGTCGATACTTTCTGTCACGATTTGTTGAAATTCGTATTTGTTCAACTTAATAGAAAATTGTTCAGAATTTATAGGGCTTTTAAAATAATTGTCTCTTTTAACACTAATAAGTAATCATAATTTAAGTATCACATGGTATGGACCGGCCGCTATTAGAATAAGTCACCAATGTCATCAAATAATATCTGTGCGGTCATCCGTCGAAGCCGCGCCCCTTAGCAACCATGATAATTCCTTTACATCGGCACGTACCTAAAGCGTATCATCAGAATATTTTTAAAATCTGTTAGCAGCGTTGAGTTTGATAAATGTACACGCTACTGATTACTTTGTAGAAAAATGGTGTCGCCAGACGTCAAAGCTAGCACAGCCGTTGGCAATGCCCCTGGCTTATTCTTATAGCGGCTGGACTCTATTGACCTCAATAAACTATTTTTGACAGGTGAATGTTTAAAATGATGGTTATTAAACTTAGTTTCACTAAATCATGGCTACTAGGTATGTTTTTTCAACTTAGAAATTTTAAAATTGCTATAATTTCTGAACAAAGAAAGATACTTCTACTACGTTTATATGAACATTTCTTTATGAAATTAAATCTACTTTTCACTGCCGAAGTTTATCCTCAGGCTAATGAATCACCCTGTATAACTCAAATGAGCTGATATTTGCAGCTTTCTGAAGAGGTTATGGAGATTACCGACATTTGAAGATTTTTATTTAATACCTACTCAATAGATAATTCAGAAATATTTTTTTTCCAGATATTCAAGGATTTTTTTATATATAACTTAACAAATTTATACAACAGCAATGGATATGTGCCAGTATCAAATGTACCAAATGGAAATATTTATTTAAATCTTTGTGGACCATTAAACCGAAGACTAAATGATCCTAAAAATAATTGTTCTCGTAAGTATTTAAAATCCCACTAATTCAGTGAATAACATACTTTATTTTCTAACAGGTTCTTTTTCACAAGTATGTGAAGTAAACAATGGTACTTTTTTAAATAAAGGAAGTTTACTTTCACATTTTGATATCGAGGGAGATATTATTAAAGTAACATTTACCAGTAAGTCCATACTAATGGTTGTTATATTTAAAATGCAAGTATTTTTATTTTAAGATGGTGCAATATGTAATGACCCTCATGATCTTTCACGGCAGCATAGTACCCATATAGATTTATTTTGTTCAAACACTGATGAGGGTCCAAAATTTGTTAAATCTGAAATATGTGATACATTTATAAATTGGTACACCCCTCTAGCTTGTCCTTTATACGTAAGCCTATTATATATCGATAAAACTTAGCTGAAACTCTTATTGTGCTGATGTTGAACATACACTAATCGTGTTCTTATAGGACGAATCCCGTTGCACATATATGAGACAAGAATTTCAGAATTGTTCAAAGCATTTTCAAGGACGGCATTATGATATAACGCCTTTAACATTAAACAACAGCAATTATGAGATAGAGGATAAAAATAACAATAGTATTGTATATCTTTTAAATGTTTGTGGTCCTGTAACCGACCCAGATGCTCCATGTATGAAAAATTCCATGGTAGTAATGAAGGACTTGTATCAAAATAATATAAAACACCGGTAAGAGCGAAATAAGACATATTACAGTGAATAATGAAGTTATTGTCACAAATATAGTATATTATATACCAAAGTTGAACAAACTGCTATTAGTAGTTGAGTAGTCTCATAGTGTATACATATTTTTTTCACTACTGCTAGCACCTTACGTCATATTGTTAACGATTTTTATCTTGATAATAAATGAAACAGTTGAATATGAATACTTAATTAATTAGTATCCCTGAAATTTTGTATAAACATTTTTATTTATTAGATAACCAAAACAAATACTACTCTTGTACTCGGCATTATCAGAATATACAATATACCAATTGTTTTAAAACACCACTGGTCCTGCTGACTTTTGGCATTTCTAAATAATCATACTGGGCATCCCATTAGTAATAGTAATATTGATTGCTTCCAACTTTGTTTTCAAATAGAAAATTTATTCAGGATTTGTTTCTTGATATTTTTTGTTACAAACATATATGATTTAGAAATTTCTAGCTAAAGTTGTGACTAGTTATTTGAATAATTTTTTGAAAATTCATAAACTAACCTAAATGTGCGCTCGAATTTTCGAAGCTTAAATAAACATTAAATATCGAGTTCAAATCTAGAAAAAGATAAATTTAACTTGAATCATTTAATTTAATTACATATGGTATTTGTGACATCTATAAACAAACAACTGTAAAATATGTCCTTGTTTGGTTGTTTTTTATCATTTTGTTAAAATTAAAATTTATCATATATTTCCGTTTTAGAATTAAATCTCTTGGGAAAATGGATACAAGAATTAACATTGTAAATGAAGGTGTTGTTATTAGAACTTTGTCAGGTGCTTATTGCGGAAAAGAAGGAGATTATAGCAGTGTTATCAATTTCATTTGTAGTAATATTGAGGTAATGTTTCTTGGGGACATTTGCTTTTAGATTTTAAATAAATGCCCAGCGTCGTAGCTAGGGGCCGACCCCAGGGGCACAACAGACCCCCAAAAACAATGACCTTGAAATTCCTGAAAAATTTCCCAGGTACAATTTCCTCCTGCAGGTCATGCCTCGTGTACATATATAGCTTTTTTCCTCTGAGCCTAATTTTACATTACAAGCCGCCACTAACGGACACATTAAAAAAATTGGCGCTTACACAAGATAAAACACGAGAATTTTTTTGGGGGTGCAGAATTCGAATCTTGCCCTTGGCGCTCATGATCTTAGCTACGACACTGCAAATGCCTTTCGTACTTCTATCATTAAATAAGAAATTAAATACACATCAGGATAAGTAAATATACATATTTTTGATTGATTGATTGATTGATAAACTTTATTAGCAAATTTCTGCTATACACTACACTAAATAAAATTTAATACAAATAATCAACATAAATAAATATATACATACATAATAAACATTATATGCACTTAATACAGTAACTTCAATAACTATTTTTCACATATTGAGAAATATTTGTCTTAAATATATTTAAACTATTAATGGTTTTAACATGTTGAGGCAATGAATTATAAATAACTAAACCTTTATGAAATAAAGAGTTTTGCGTACTAACTTTTTTCACAGTAGGAACATACAAATCACAAGCATTCCTTGTATTGTAATTATGAATATCGCTTACAAAAGTAATTTTCTCAGTCATATATTTCGGTAGTAAATTGTGAATCATTTTAAAAATAAATAACAAATTCATGTATACAGTGTGACACACTTAAGATGAAGACACCCCTGTATTTAATTTATTTTTAGAAGTAGAGATTTGAATTTCGGTACAGAAGTAGAACTTCAGGAGCTGCATTTCTTACATTACTCAACTCAAATGTCAGGTGTAACCCCAGCCTACTGCGACCTCGTGAATAGGACACATTCTCATTATTTTGCGTCGCGTTGGAGATATGGAAAAAAGTTACTAAAAAAAGTTGTTCAGAATCTTATTTTAACCGTAACTACCGAGTTTCAAGACAAAATTCGAATTTTGAAATTTGTTGTAATTTTCACAAAAGTTCGAAATTTTTGTCAGTTTTCACTAGTAAGCCATGATTTAAGTTTTATTTCATGATTTTATTTTTGATTTTAACAATTTTAATTGTTTCCATGGCTTGCTCAAAGAGCTACTACCCTAGATGAAGTGAACTGAAGATTATTGATACTTTTAATAACATTACCCTAGAAATGTTAATGTTAAAATCACATTTTATAATGGATCAAACTATACTTCAAATCACGAGAGATGACCGTTACGTCACAAATTAATTTCTAATATTCAACGTACGCTGTTCAAGCGTTCTTTGTTTACAATAGTAAAACGAGAGAGATAGGGAAAGGAAGTCCATTATATGTGACTGTTAATATCTCCGACTGACGTTGTTGATGCGTTATACCAAAACCTAACCTCCTTGACGAAAAAGAAAGAGAGGGCCCGATTTCGTATGTCTCAGTAACAAGCGAGAATTCGGTCAACTGATCGAACGCTTTTGACTAGCGCCGTTGTCACATGTTTCATAGTTTCCTGTTTCTGAATGTCAGCCAGTTGTCAAATTTGAATTTGTTTATCTTTGAGTTTGATTGTTACCGTTTTCCTTATTCCATTGATTTTTGCACTTTAAAAACAGTTCATTATGGAACTATAACGATAGTTAATCTTCAAAACATCTGCATTTTGCCAAATTATATATATTAAAAACCTTGATAAGAATATAAAATTAGTTCAAATTTAGACAGGCGAGATCGTTAAATGATTCTGACATATAACAGACAAATTGAAGGTTATGTTTTGTTTTGACGTTTAAGTTTGTTTACATCCGGATGTCATTTCAACAAGCATGAATTTGACTAACTCAGTACTGATTTGATTCATACGAATTATAATGATGACGTAACGGTCTTCTTTCGTGATTTAGACTATATTATAGTCTTAAAATTTGAATGCCTAATGGTTTTCTCATTTAAAACATTAAAAATTTGTGTATAATTTGTTAGTAAATTTTTTATTTTATTTCTTAGGACTTTAATAACCAATTTAATCATTAAAAATTAATTTAATGAATAGAGCATTTCAAAACGTTAAAACACGTAACACTTAAACGTTAAAAGACTAAAAAATACAAAAAGGACTGATCGGAGTGGGGCAGGGCAATATTCATTTCCCTCCCAAATATCTCGATTATGATCGAGGGGGACGTCTCGCAGCCATGTATGCAATACAATTTGATTTTCATGCAATATGTTTAGTTCATGATAAAATAAATTATACAGAATCCCTTACAACCTACAATCTACATTATTGAAGAATTTTAAAATAGACGCTATCTTTCGCTATATTTAATTATTATATTTTGCGTACTATAAGTATTTGTGATTCTGATGATCTCCTAGTATGTGCATGTGCTTTTTAAAAACAGCATGTTATGCCTTTGAGATGATAGAAGAAATAACTTCTTAAATAGTATTATTACTAAATATTTAATTTATTTACCTCTGTATTTCGCGATAATAATTTTTCATTTTTATCCTTCTCTGTTAAAATTCTAAGAATCCATTTATATAGTTTAATGGAGTCGGAAACAGTAATTTTGAATGATTTCTGAGATTTCTCCATTAATTTGCCTTTTAAGGGGCAAATTGTGTGTGATATTTCTATTACCATAAATTATATATTTGCAAATTCTGATGTGTAGGACGGCAATATGTAAAAGGCTTAATGTTTGGTTTCATGTCAAATAAGAGAAGTATTTAAGGAATCTGCTTAAAACCAGAAAGGAAAAGGTCTCTACAATTGATAGCAAATAATGAAAAATCCAGTGCAAAACAACGTTATTGTAATAAATATTTATTTTAAAAATAGCAAAACTCAAACAAATTATAGTATCTCCAAAACAACTTATTTTAAAGAAATGCATTAGCAAAATATTTTGGTTTTTCTTGTGATTTTGTTATAGCTTATTTAAATGAATTTAAAAATTTAAGAAAATTTACATGTATTAAGTTTCATCAAAATATATATCCCGAATTGTTGTCTTTTATAACAGACAGACTGAGGGACAAGTATTTTTTAAAAACTTGTTTTTGAGAGTAATTAGAGTAAGTGACTTCGCTTCAGAAAAATTTACGTCAAGTTGATCAAAACGTCAAGCAGTAAAAAAAGAACTTGAGGTAACCTGGAATCTATTCTACAAATATTATTACACTGTTACACATGTTTTCGTTATATGTATAGGTGAAGCCACAACTGGTAAATAGGACCGAATGCACATTTCACTTTGAATGGAAAACTCCCTATGCATGTCCAAAAATAGATGAAAAATGCTTAATTCAAGATGCTACAAATACTATTTCGTAAGTGACATTACAATTTTCATTTTGTGAGTTTGTTTATGTTTGTGTTAATTGTATTAAATATTTGTTTAGATTGAATTTTGGTGAAATGAAACAAACGTCTTTGAAGATTAATCATAATAAAACATATGAGTTTGATTTGTGTAAAGAAGATTACAAGGAATGCCTAAAAGGTATATGAAATATATATATTAATATGTTTTTTTACAAATGTCCTTTTTAGAAGATTGTGTCTATTTGCCAGTGGAAAAGAAATTGCTAAAACATAAAGATAAAACTTACATTAAACTTATTTTGTCAAATATATGTGAATATGAGACTGATATAAGCGTGGTTCTGTTTGAAATAGTCTGTGATAATATTATTAATAATGAACACTTTAAATTCGTCGGAATAGAAAATTGTACTGTCACCGTCATATTATATACAAGTTTGGTTTGTCCTAAACAGGTGAGATAAATAAAGTAACATGAAAATAAAATAAGTAAAATAATTTCCTTTGTAATCAAGTGAATATATCTGGAAATATATATTATATACTTTTTAGGATGTTCAAATTGATGTACCTATGAACATGGAAAATTCTAAATACATAATAAATGAACAAATATTAAGCGGGGATTTGCAAAATTGTTCTGTGACCAATCATCTTACTGGCTACAAGTTTAATATTGGTAAATTAAAACTCAATGTAAGTATGAAAGGCGAGACATGTACATTTTTGCGGACAAACATGATGGGGTCTTTTGTATTCTATTTTAATGCAAAATTAAGTAAGTGGATGTCCCTTTTAAGTAGGGCGCATAATTTCCGGCCTTTATTGCTGATCTCGGGGAAAAAAATTGAAATCCAATCTTGCAGCATTTTTCGAACGATATGATTTTGTACAAATATTAGAAATCAAATGTCAAATATACGAGGTACAGTAAAAGAACGACTTTTTGAAAATTTTTCACTCTGTATATTATTACAAAAATTGATATGGTTCATTATTGTGGGTATGTGGGTTTTTTATTTATGTAAGGTTGTAAACTTATATTAATTCCACAGATAGTATGAATAGATAAATTATAAAATTTGTGTAATAGCAATGACTAAACTAGAACAGAAAATAAGTATTCTTCGTTTATAATTGAAGTTTACCTGTTTTCATAAATACATAACTGTTATTGTTATTCTATTTTGGTTTTATTCTTTATATTTTACTTCGATAAATAAACGATAATATACATTGTTGGCATATGTACAAGTACTACATGTGAAGTCATAGATACCTACTTACAATAATAGTTCCGGTACATTCATTTTAACACAAAATCGCTAAATACTGTCTACTAGATATTTCTTGAAGTTCTTTTATTGTATTGATTTGTATTGCTTAAATTTTATGTGCAAAATATCGTCTTAATATCTGGTACAGATGCAATCACATTACAATTTTTAAAACCAAAAATTATTTTGACTATCTAACTAACTATGGTTCTGTTACTGGTTTCAGACAATTATTCCAGTGAGTGATTTCACATGATGCTTTAGTTTAACACCAATTAATAAAAATTTGTCTCATTTCATTGTGTAAAATGCTCGCATAAAATAAAATAACTAAAAATTTTAGTAGTAAAATTTTCTGTGGGAAAATAATTTAAAAAATTCAAATATACTCTGGTGTTTTTCTGACGATGAAAGTATTATAAGGCGATAGGTCATTAAGTATGGGTTATTTAGAACCACAGTTAACATATGTCCCTCTCCCAATGACCTGTATAACACGTGACTAAAAGGTGTTTTTTTTACTAGTGTGTAAAGCACTCGCCTTCGGCACATACTATAAACTCCACACTCTTAAAAAAGAAAACACCTTTTTAGCCTGAGATCTAACTTCTGATGGACTCATATTTTTTTAGATTCCTACGTCTCGTTGCCCTGAGATTACTTTTTATTATGAAAAAAACCCATCAATAATTTTGACATATTCAGATGATAAAATATGTCCGGCATCACAAATAAATGGTGTGTAGTAATCTTACTATATAGAGAATAAGTATATTTTTTTATTTATGCAGGGTGTTAAGAAAAAGTAGGTCAAACCGTTAACCACAGATTCTTTGGATGAAAATAATGCGACTTTTATGGGTGTTAAAGTTTAAATATTAAAAATTATTTTTATTTATAACTCAGTTATTTTTTAAGTTTTTTACCTGAAATTTTGCACAGATTTTTACCTTACGCAGATGCACTTTTTGTGTAATTTTGGTAAAAATAGTCAAAGCGCAAACTTGGAAAAGGGGGGTTGTGGTACCCATTAACCTCCCCAACTTTTTCATGCGTACGCCTATGGTCTCTAAATATTTACTTTTGGATTAAATACTTAATTCTCTATGGCGGAAGGACCTCGGTCGATAGCCATTTGGTTTCTACCAATAAAATACTTTTATTATTATTATTACTTAATTCTCTAACTTTTGTTACTCTTATAAAATTTTAATTTAGGACTTGGTTAACAAGATATTCCAATAAATTAAGATGTGTGATAGTAATCCGAGGTGTTATCACAGCTGGTAGTCAGGATACAAATTTTTGCTAGCGATACGAATTTCACAAAAACGTGTTTGGAATGATTTCAGTTGTAGTAATTATGTTTCTGCATAACGTCACATCTCTCATCACTAAATTACCCTCGAAATTACCACTTAAATTCAGGTTATAAAAATATTTTATATTTTTAGTTTTTGGGGAGTTATGAAATATTTTGTTTATTCGGTTCCAATTTTAATGATCAACCAATTACGAGAACGACTTATAGAATAGAAGATTCAACCAGGCAATTTAAGCAAAAATATTTTCTGTAAATTAGTATTTTTATTTGCTTCTTTTACCTATGCCAGTGGCATAGTTAAATGAGAATTAAATTAGGTTTCACAAAAATGTGTCTTATTATAATTTTTATATTATCGAAGCAGTATTCTAACTATGCACAATAAAAAAGTCTAGCATTTTTTGCCTAAAAGAAGTTGATTTAAGAAAAAACAATGGTTACTACAAACAACAATAATAAAAATAATAAATTCCGAAACTAAGATATTGAAAATGAATCTGAATTTATTGAAATATCTCATTAATGAACTCCTAAATTAAAATTTTATAAGAGTAAGAAAAGTTAGAGAAATAAGTATTTAATAAAATAAATATTTAGAGACCATAGGCATACGCATGAAAGAGTTTTTTTACGTTTGCGCTTTGACTCTTTTTACCAAAATTACACATAAAGCGCGTCGGTATAAGATAAAAGTCTGTGCAAAATTTCAGGTAAAAATTTAAAAAAATAACTGAGTTATTAATAAAAATAATTTTCAAAATTTAAACTTTAGCACCCTGACATAAGGAAAACTACGCTTTAAAATAAAAAATCACACTATAAAAGTCGCATTATTTTCGTCCAAAGAATCTGTGGATAACGGCTTGACCTACTTTTTCTTAAAACCCTGTATATATGCATTAATTTTAAATTATGAATAAAACGTATATTTAGATTGTATATAAGATATTCCACAACACCTGTTGAATAAGTTGTAGGGTAGTTCTGCATCGTTAAACAGGTTAGTAAATCCACTGCACTATGCTCCTGTGTAAGAAAATGAAAGTAGAAATTAAGCATTGATTAAGGGATGAACAAGATATGTGATACAAATGGTAAAGTGCGAGGCCAATTCTGACGGCGAGATTCTCAGTAAGGTTTCATTTGGAATCGAAATAAAAATACTGTTGACAAAAGAAATTGAAAAACAATATAATTGCGAAAAGAAATTCGTAAACCTCCCTGCCGGTCCTGAAAAATTCTGAAATAGATATTTGAATTTTTTTTTAAATTATGAAAATAATCTTTGATACAATCCAAGCTGCTGCTTTTGAAAAAATATTAATTTTTGGAAAAGTTACTAGCATTTGAAATGTTTAATGTTGAATCTTAGCTTTAAAAAAATATTACAAATCATTCAAAATTAATCAATGACGCAAACTGGGTATTTTGAGGTTACATTACGTGACACGATAAACAAAATTCAGAGGGAATATTAATAATAATAATAATAGTCGACTTTATTGAATACAAATAGGCGAAGTTGTGTGGAATAATTTTGCCCCGCGGCGCAATGTCTACATAATAATAATAATAATAATAATAAAAGTACCGTAAACCGGGGTGACTTGACTAACGGCTTTGTATATTTGGCATTTTAACTCCCGAATGGTTTTGTTTTGATCAGAATTAAAAATTGTATACATAACTTTGGATCCTAGGGAACACATTTACACTGCCAAAGAAATTACGTGACCCGACACTTTTCCAAAAAAAAAGGTCATTTTTCAATTCACCCCACTATGGGGCGACTTGAAAAACGCCTTTAAATTGCCTAATTTATCAAGTAGAAACGTTAAAAGGGCGACTTGAAAACAAAATATGGTTTTTAAAAATATTTCAGACCATTTGTTTTGCAAGAAAAAGGCCTATTTGTAGGTTTTTATTTAATTGTATATATAACGAAAATAAATCTTTTAAACTGCCATTTCCATTCCTAAATCGTTCTAATGCAATTTCCAACATTTCATCATTGTAGTCTTTATATTTTCGACTCCCTGGCCGCCGAATGTACTTCCTGACCATTTTTTCAAGTAACCCCTGAAATGACATCGAAAAATAAAATGATACGCCACTGGCGGAAATCAATCTCATTGGAAATTTTTAGGTTACGATTTTCTTTACATATAAATGGGCCATAAGAAAAAAAATATAACGTGACTATCACTTTCACTAGAATTGCTACGCAACAGGAAGTATACAGGGTGAAAAAAATGCAAAATTCTTACCAAAAATTCCGATTAATTAGATCAATAGTAAAGACATTCTTGCCGGTCTACAAATGGTTAAGAGAACTAACTAGGCATCTGTTTATTACATCTACCGAGTCTGGTAGTTCGGCATCCAACAGGTAGATCTCAGGAAATTTTAAAAGTTTTACTTGTCAATTTAGTTCATGACGCCCCGCCTTTTCAAGTCACCCCGGTTTACGGTACTTTATTGGTAGAAACCAAATGGCTATCGACCGAGGTCCTTCCGCCAGTGTCTACATAATATATTAACAGTTTATCACAAAAATCATAATTTTTAAATTGGTCAAAAAGGATAAACTAGGTTAAAAATTCATAACAACTAACCAACTCCCTTAATGTTTGTGACCAAGTTTTATAACATGCCTAATATGGCTATTTTGCCCAACACTTTGTGTATAATCCGTTCTTCTGCTGACTTTAAAGAGGCAAATTATTTACTTAACTTAACCATAGCAAATGAAGATGTATTGTTAAACTGTATAATGGTAATATTTTTAGGCACATTTGAATATAAGGTTGTATTAAAATGTTCAAAAGATGAGTTAACAACCATGCCCGAGGTGAGTAGTATTTCACTTATTATAATTTTTAAATAAATAGTGTATAAACAAATGTTATTTATGCATGTACTTATACATACAGGTAACGAAAAGCCACATCTTTGCGGTCTGCAATGTCGAACCTCAAAATATATGCTTTGTGGTTTGTGAAGGGCCGCTGCATAGAAACATTACAACCTTATTATATAAACATTATCATCTTTATGCGGTGTTTTTTGTGTTATAGGTCCTATGTAAAGAAAACACTTATTTTTAATTTGCCGACGTTTCGGTTATGTATTATCATCTTTCATCGCAGTGAGCTCGTATCGAACAGTCTATCAGAGCCACGATATTTTATTTCTCATCCCAACTCCAAACTGTGATAGCAAAGCATGTATAGGTTACGATCATTAAATATTTAAATAAATTACACGGTAGTTTTTGTCAAAAAGAAATGGCGGATTATTCAAATTTTAAGTGATGGCCTATGCATAGGTACGAGCATTTTTTATGCACGCAGTCTAACTAAATTAAATATTCAGGTAGATGTCAAGGACCGCACTTTCGTTATCTGTATATACATATACATACAGGGTCCGCCACTTAAATCTTCCCAGGCTTGTGTATTTGCAAACCCTGTATGTGCGAACTCATTTTAAAGTTAAGGAGTTTAAACACAAGCAGAGTTTTTTAAAAGAATGACTTTTTTTCATAAAACGACATAAATAAGTCATTCCTCTTTTCAAGTCCGTCCCTGGACACACTGTAAATATAAAAAAGGTAAACTACTTCAATCGTAAATAAGTCAGTAGTACCTACCTAATATGTTACTTTTTTGTCAATAAAAATAGCTTTTATTCTCGTGTTCTACATTATAAATACTTTACTATATTTTTTTATTTGAATAATTCTTAACTTCATTTATTTCAGAAAACAGAATGTTCTGAAATTTACAAATTTGAAAAACCTGAATTTTGTAAACTATTTGACACCTCACCGCTAGGCAGTTTTTCAACCAGCAAGACCAATATTTCTAGTACAGGTAATATGATAGTTATAGCTATTAACATATCTAGGAATGTTATGAATCACAACAGCCTTAGATGTCTTAAAATCGTCGCTCTAAAACCGACATCTGTGGCAGTTATGATACTCATAACATTCCTAGATATAGAAATGAAATCCAAAGAAGTCAAATATGTTAATAGCTGTTATATAGTGTTAAATAAGCGATAACCTTCTTCTGGTTGATATTACGAGTAAACTTTAACCTGGCAATATCCAATCCCTGATTAAAATGTTTACTATCGTTTATTTTTATTTTTAACATGTGATTTGTATAATTCTAATGGCAGACTCATTTTTAAGTTTGGGGAATGTCTATATAGTAAAAGTTAATTTATTTAGGTTGTAATAATATAATTGTAAGGGTGAAATTTGGTCTATTAAACTTTCTATGACAGGGTTAACAGGGTATACGTGAAACTAAGATTAACAAATTTACCAGTAATAATAATAAATTTATTGATGTTGGTCTACTATTTATTTCAAGTAGATAAAGACCATTACAGATACACGATACACATTTAGTGTGTTAACAAGTAACTGAGATAATGCAATAAATAAATAGTTAAAATACTAGTAACAGATGGATGCATATCTCGCTGCTAGTAATAAATTATCGGTTATAATAGCTAAATTTTTTTCGCAAATTATGCTGCTACCATAATTTGTAAAGCGTAGAACTGTAATAAATAAATTTTCAAATAACCAGAAAGGCATAATGTTAAACGTTTTGATATCTGTTTAACTCTTTTTTAGTTTATTATACAGGGTGTCCCGAATTGTAAGGACCAGACTTTACGGAATTATAGAACCTCATAAAATATGAAATAAGTTCCTATAAACATAAGACGGGAAGCGCTTAATTTCCGAGATACAGGGTGTTGAAGTTACAATTCTGAAAATGTTTTTTTTGCATAATTTTGAAACGACCAAAGATAAACAAATTAAATTTTGCGTAATTATTCAGATGTTTATGCTACATAAATTGAAGAAACTCCTTCTACCCAAATAATTCAGGGGCGGGTCAAATTAGGAGGGGGGGGCAAGGTAAAACATTACCCCAACTTTTTTGCACGTTAATTTATGACAAAAATTTAAAACGAGCCTTTTTACACAAAAAAGATCTCTTGTGTTTTTGCACAAAAACTGTCCATTTTTTAGTTTACCCGAATTAAACTTTTTTAATCATTAATTATTTTTTCACTATTATAGTTTGGTCCGTACAATTCGGGACACCCTGTATTGTCTGATACATAATAAAGGTAAATTTAATCTAGTTTTTTCTGATAAGGTAAAATTATTGGATTGATTGTTGGAATATTGGGTCTTGTTGGAATGGGTACATTAGTTTTTCTCATGTATCGAAGGTACCGAAGAAACACTTACAACACCATTAGGGATGCTATTTATGAGAAGGTAATATATTTTTATATTAAATATAGTATTTTTATCACATATTTATTTCTAATGATAATTTTTGTTATAACACTCACAAAGATGTATAAAAGCATATTGGAATATTGGGAAAAAAATAAAATTAATTGTAATAAGGAATGGCAAGTATAACTGTAAATATTTAATTAATCTGATTAGTAGACTAGCTATGTAAGGATTAGAATTCGTCCAATTCGATTGACCAATTTGCTAAAAAACACTATAGTAATAATCGTAAATGTTCAATTTAGTCTACTGGTGTTTAAGAAAACTTACATTCGATCAAACAGACCGACTATTTACGCCTTCTTAGCATTTCAAAAAGAAAACCTATTAATAAGCTTACTTTTTACCTGCAAATAACATAAATTTGATAAATTATGATGACAGACAAAAACTTACGGTAGGCGCGGGATTGAAAAAAAAATTTATCTTTTCAATCTCCGTTTCCCGTGCACCTACCGGAAGTTTTTGTCTGCCAGTGTAATTGGGGTATGTGAAGGACATATACTAACTACTTATGTGGAAAAATATCGGTAATAATTTGATTTAAAAAAAATGCTGCCCACCATACCAAAAAGTTCTAGAGAAAAAAACTCTTATATTTACGTGGTCTCTTCGATTTACCGGCCGTCAGACGGGAACCTTTCATCGTCGATTTTGCACACCATTTGCCTTACTATTACATAGTTTTATTTTTTTTAGGATGCTGATCTATAATGACAACGTTGTTTAGTAGTGAGTGCCAATTTGATAGGTAAAGATTACTTGTTAGTGTGGAGTCTTAAAAAAAATCCTTAAAAATTTCAGGTTACAAATTGTATTTGGCGAGATTGTTTTATGAATTAAGACAACGGGAATCAAAATGAATTATTTAAATAAATTCACATGCAGGATATTTGACGCTACAGGCAGGTATACTTTATTTCACCTTAGCTGATCGATTTTCGACAGATGACATCGTGACCTGTTGAAACACTTTTAAAAAAATTGTTTCAGCTTAATTATTTCACTTTTGAAGACCTACTATAATTTTTTTTCAATGTTAAAAATTGACAAATTTGATTAGCGATTTTTTTATTCTATCTAATTATACCACTGGATTCAGAAATATCTCCAAAATGTTGTTTATTTAAATACCTAAAATAAGAAATTAAAAAATATATTTTTACAGAAAAATGAGGTAGTGCCATGGCACACTGGCACTACCTCACAAGCCGCCACTGTGTACCACCACTAATGAGGGTGACCGGCTAATACTTTGCACAAAGACGGCCAATATGCTGAAAATTACCCCGATTTATCTTAATATAGTAATAAAATCAATTAAATGTATAAAAACACCGCATTCTTAAACTGAGTTTTCTTACACATGCAACCATGACATCAAAGTATTGTATCATTAATTTAATTTGGAGGAACTATTTTATTAGGAGGATGCGACCCCAGATGGGTTGAAGTCAGTGATCATTGTAACCAACAATATGGAATAGAAAAGTTACTACTTTTTACTGTCTTATCCAAAGAGCAAATATCTAGTCTCATCTGTTAAAATCGGGTCAGCTAAGGTGGAATTTCCAGGTGGAATATTAGTGCCACTTTTCAATGGTTAGTTTGACAATGAATAAAATAATCAGTATTATTATTTATAAGGTTTTGTCATTTTATTTTAAACAAATCAGGGTTTATTAGTTGCTACTTTTTCACATATTCCTACATACCTACAAAATATTTGCAGTTCTCGAATAGCTAGCTAATTGGTGGTAATATAATAAAAATATGATATAAAAAAAAACTTTTTAGAAATACGCATATTAAAAACGTACTAAAAGCTAGAAACTGATTATTTCAGTTGTCACAGTATTTTCAGACTTATATGATTAAGTGAGATGTTCATAAAGGCAGATGTACCTATAAAACTGTTTGGTGTCTATCTCCAGGAATGTTAATTTTTGTGTAAGGAAATGGAAAAGGAAATAATTTGCTAATATTTCAGAAAGAAAATTGAATAATTTTCATGTGTATATTATTTGATGAATCATTAAATATATTTATATATATTTTAATGTTTAGGATTTAATGTCATAAGTAGAACCATACAGGGAAAACACAAACAGATTTAAAATAAAAAATTATAAATAAAGAGAACCGGAAAATGTGGAAAAGTCCTCCTGTCAGAAAATAGTCCTTACTTCTAGGGATTATTTGTCCACCAAAATTTGTATTAGTTCTCTAGAAAATTCTGACATACCAGTCAGAGATGAGAAAAGGAATCAACATCTGAAACTGAAAACTTCAGTGACCTGTACATAAGAAACATTACTGTACCTAAGTATATATATATATATATATATATATATATATATATATATATATATATATATATATATATATATATATATATATATATATATATATATATATATATATATATATATATATATATATATATATATATATATATATATATATATATATATATATATATATATATATATATATATATATATATATATATATATATATATATATATATATATATATATATATATATATATATATATATATATATATATATATATATATATCACAATCTACATTTAAGGTATTGTATCTGTTACACTTGTATGTTGTAATTCAAATATTTCTAAATTTCTGAAAAAGTTTCTTAAATAACAATTTAATAAAAAATTACCCAAAATCCTATACAGCACCGAAGAGACTAGTAGCATTAACAACCGCCTTTTGAATTCATTATTGTGACTGACGGGCTTTAAAACTACATCACCTATTTTTGTGGCTTTAAAAGCATGAAAAGTTTATTATTGTTTTAATTTCTAATTATTATTGTGATATTTTTACTACCACTAAGATATGTTTCTTTATATGTTATAATATGTTTTTTTATATAATACAGTAAAGAAATCATCTTTATTATACTTTGTTAACGTAATTTAATAAACTATAAAGTGAAGTGAGATATTAAGAAGTTTAAAAATATAAGGAAAGGTTATTTGATAAACAAATCAATTTAAATCATCACGACTTTATGTAATTAACACCTTGAATATGCAAATTTGAATATTTAAATATGTAAAATGCTACATTTGTAGTATTATATTGCAGTTTTATGTTTTCTGTATTTATATGCATTTTCTTAATATTAGGATTTGATATGTACTATTTTACTGTTTTAAGACCTATATAAGAAATTGTATTTTTTTAACATCAATAAAAGCCATCTTTCTTATTCTTATTTTAAAAATAGTTTTTAAAAATCAACCTTGCAATTTTTTCATACCATTTCCGATGTGTTGCCTATTTGTCCCATGACGATGAATTACTTACAATCCATTTCAGTCATTCCGGTACTGGTTCTTGTGTTGCATAATATTAAACTTTTCAAGATTGATTGCAATGCCATCACAAGCCTTTAAGAGATAGACATAAATTGCCCTTGTTCAAAAGGCTTTATAAACATTTTGCATACATTTTGAAATTCCATTCGGTAGATAAACATTTATTGCATTCCATACTTTGACACAAATTTACAAAAATACATGCTTATCAGGTTAAGGGAGTCTTTATTTTCTTTTAATTTATAAAAGTAGTTATTACAAAAATCTTAATTGTAAATCAAATTAAATAAAAAGCTAAAAAGCCACTGATACATTATGAATTATGAAGGCCTATAAGACATGATAAATGAACATGTACTGTACAACATGTATCACAAGGATAAAACCTACACATTCGCTTATTCCCGTTTACCATGTTATAGCCCTCATATTTATATTATATTCCACACCTGAACAGGTGATTGATAGGCCACATAATGTGTTGAGTTTTTGAAGTATAATTTTATATTTTAAAATAATCCCATCATAAGTAAATGCAATTTATTATTATTATTTTTACTACTACTACCTACATAATAAAGTTTTATTTGCATAATTATTAAAAAATACATGTTACATATTTTATTGATATCCAGCCTAAGTGCTTTTAATGTGAAATTGTACAGCGAATTCCAAAATAGTTTTTAATATTGAATAAAAAAGGGAGGAAGCATGGACGTACGTCTGCATCTGTAGCCTGTGGCCATCGTACATCGGTTCGGTAGTTGATGACCGTGGTTGCATCACATGAACTTGACCGAACTCTTCCCTATGTAGTGTTTTGAAATGAAAGCAAGGTATGTAAATACGTTGCAACAGCTGAACCAATTTTGATAAAACTTTGTACCTAAGTAGTTTCAGCATCAAGCATGAGCTAAAAAGAATAGATCATATCGGATAACCTTTAATACTCTTGATTGAAATTTATAAAAATCCTTTTTCTGTTTTTTTTTTAATGCCACACTTCGTTTATAATTTTATTTTTAAGAAGTGGCGATAATGCTTAGCTAAAAGCACTAAGGTCTTATTCCAAGTGATTTAAAATAGATATTTTTACCTTAAATACTATATTTACCTATCGCTAACCTTTGGACGGAATCGATAAGGTTCTTTATTGATAATTAATTTAAGTTTCTTGTGCATTAATTTAATAATAATAACTGTGTGGTCATACCGTAATGTACATTCCCATTATTTTTTTGTATAGGACATCAAATATTTTTTGGTGCATCCATTTAGTTTAGGTTTATCCGGAAATGACACTAAATTTCAAATTTTAATAATTAGTAAGCTGACTATGGAAATCACATTTACATGGAAGCAAATTCAAAATAGATTATTGTTGCCAAAGTAAAGTGTAAGTATTGTTGCTGTAAGGTAAAATTTGCAACCTTTTAATTCTTCCTTAATATTGGTTAAGAAGTATAGGGTTCTGCTAATAGTTACCCTTAAATACAATTAAAAATAATTTTCTTACCTTCGTTCTTTAATTGTCTTGAATTTTAACTTACAGTATTACTTAAACCTTACTTTTACGAACATTAAATTCATCCCAAATAGTTGGCAATATCTGCATAATTTGAACGTTGACTTTTAAATTGCTAAAGTTAATATCATTTGCAAAAAATATTCTACATTGTGTGTGATTATTCTAAACAAATGCAATAAATAGAAGAATATAAGGGTATAACACTCGTTTGATTATATATATATCTTATCTGTTAACGATTTTGTCGCAAAAGCAATAAGAATAATATACAGGGTGTTCGCGAAAGTAGGAATTTTCTTTACCTTTATAGCACTTATCAGTTATCATATTAAAATTAGGTATCTAACTCTAACATTAAATATACATATTTATTTATATAAATCCAGTTTTAATAGTATGCTTGTGGTATACCCCGGACAGAGAAAGGCAACTCTCCTAACAAAAGATTGAAGCAAAGATCAGCTAGACCGCTAGACAATCTCATTAATTATCGGTAGGTCCTTTACCAGACTGAGAACATCGCCACTCTCTAAATTGGACATACTGCAGACCTTCGAGCAACACTCATGATAATAAAATAAGTTAATCTGATTTTACTCGAAAAATACCTTCTTATAATGTAAAAATATTTAATAATAATTTTCTTATAAATAATTTTTTTACAGTCTGCGATTTTGAAAGGTGTAATAGTAAATAAAATTAGATTATATAATAATATGTAAGAAATTACCATTTATTTAAAAAGTCCCACTTTTGAGAATACCCTGTATATATATTAAACAACGTCACATATTTTTTAAACCAAAAATATATAAATACTAACTATACATTTTTAAAAGTAGCATATCTTACTTTACATTAAATTCTGCGTCTCTGGGACATTACTACTTTGCTTCTAGTTCATAGTTGCAAAATAGTCAATAATTATTGTGTTATAATAAGGTAAATCTCCAATTCGTTTACTTTGGATTCCATTGTGTTATTAATTTTGTTATGAATTTATTTTTAACTGTAGATAATGGATTTCTGGACGACGGTCATAATCTCATTAGACCTTGTCAATTAACAATAAACATTTCAGGGAATTATGCTGCAGCTTTTGGGCATTGAGAAGAGCACAAGGTTTATTCTTAGGAATATAGGCATCACATCACCTTCACCAAATCGTCACCTGACACATTAAAATAGAAATGATTTGCCCGATTCTTTAATACTTAATTCAAAATTTTACAATATTTGTATACCATAAATATTTTCTATCAGTGACTAGTAAAATGAACAATATTTGATGTTAGCATTATACCAAGGATGTGAAAGTACAATACTATTCCTCTCCATTCGTTAGGATAAAAGATAAACCGTCTGGTGCATGACAATAAAATTAAAAGAACAATAGCCAGGAGTGCACATTATTGTGAATTTCCTGAAAAAAAAAGATTTTTTATTTCATGAATATTTTTCTAAAATAGTGATGAATATGTACAGAAATTTACCACGGTTTTTTTTTTGTAAGTTGTGCTTGTAGTTACAAATCAACCCCTATTGCTGGATAAGTTTTTTTACCTACTTAAATCTATTTAATCAAATTATTTTTAAGAACGCCATATTGAGGAAGAAGGGAAAATCTATAGTATTTATTATTTTTAGTCATATTTTTTTCTCAACGGATACCTATATTGCCAATACAGCAATATCTAAATTAAACTATATTATAATAGTTGTAACGTATTATAGAATTTTATTGAACAGTTGACATTATATTGTTTGGAAAATTGATTCACATAAAAATATGACACTACTTTTCATGATCCTTAAATTTAAATGAGATAAAGGAACAATAAATAAATTAAAAAATATATATAATTGTAGTCTTCTTATAGTTTAATTTGAGTATAAGCCCATAAATTTTGTTTACAATACAAGGATGAAGAGAAAATTAATGGCAAAACTGCAAAAACAGTAAATATATTTCCCCTCCTCAGAGTTCTCTCTGTTTGAATCTTTTTTTGGATAGCCACACCCTTAAGGAATTTATATTTTAATTTAAAAAAAAAATACGAACATCTGTAGCATTGTTTCTACATTTAAGTTTATTTTATGGTTCTTTAGCACAATTTATAATGAATCACTAGTATTTCCCTATACATTCTTAATAGGTATAAATTTAAAGCTTATATAAACATTTTATAACTAAATAAATTTTTATTCGCTCTGTAAAACTAAGATCTCTAATAGAACTAACCTTTTATTTTTATTATTGTCAGGCCTTTTTATCGAATGACAAAAAATATTTTTTGTCGTTTTGTGAAGTTCTTTTAACGAATGCTGTAAGTTGTCCAAGATCTACTCATCAAAACTTATTTACGGGCATTAAAATTATTTACTTATAAAACAAAAATGTTGTGAATGTTAGTCTAAGAAAGAATCTAGATAAAATATATATTTTTTTAATACTAATTAACGATTAGTAATTACTTACCGTAATTTAAACACTTTACGGATCGATATATTATTATACTTTAAATATTCTCCATTAATAGAAGTTTTAAATTACATGTTACTATATGTTTTCAACATATTAATGTCATCTATAAAACTGGCTTGTAAGCATTCCTTTATGACCTAGATTTCATTTTGCATTTACCATGGTGACAACCATCAATACCAACAAATAATATTGTGAAAAAGTATTTCCATAATTAATTATTGTGGCAGTGAAAAAAAATAATTTCATTTGTTGATAAATAATAATAATAATAAATTGACTTTTTTTATTTTAGAAAAAATATATATAATTTTTCAAAAAAATTGTTCAACAAATACTACTCTCACAAATTGGAATGATTGTTTCCATTTTTATATATTAAGGAGTATTGATAATACAAGTTATATAAGTACATTATTAAATATATTAATCTTAATTTTTCTACTATTAAAGAACAAGGTTTTAATATGTTTCCTAAACTTGATAAATACTCGTCTAAGAATTTATATTGGGAGACACATTATTATATATCTACAGGGTGTTCCGTAAGTAATGGTCCATGGAGCAAAAGTGAATTTATGGCGTTAAAATATTGTGATTTGGCTAAACTTGCCTTAGTCGAAAAGTTGACACTAGAATTATAGGGTGTTAACGCCAATATTACATTTTTAATTTTCTCACATAACTTTTGAGGTTTTTTAAATAATGGTATAAAAATTGTTTTTTTGAGATGAGGAATTCAAATTGCTCCCATTTTTGGTGTAGACCAGTGTAAACCAGTTGTAAAAATTATACCTGTGATTTGTTTTGGCAAAAAACTAAAAAATACTCTGATAAAGTAAATAACCGAAAACTATTCGTATTTTTAATATTAAAATAAACACGATTATGTTTAAACTTTAGTGAGGTATAGGTTTTGGAGATTTCCAAAAACTTTTTCTGATTTTTTAGGTGGTATTTTTAATCATATCTGTGTGTACGACATCGAATTATATGCCATAATATACAAAACTAGCATTTAAAAAACATGGTTTTTATGCGTAATTAAATTAAAAGAGATAGTTATACAAAAAATAAGTAATAATAATAGTACATTAAACAACAAGTTTAGAAAAGCAAAGTTTTGCTTTTACTAAACGAATATAATGTTTGAGTACGAGCGAGCGCAGCGAGCTAGTAACTCAAAACTATATGAGTTTAGTAAAACTGCTTTTCTTACGAGATTTGTTTATACTATTTTTTCGCATTTTTTGTTAGTTAATTAATTATAAGCAAATAGTGATAGACATAAAAGCATTACGAAGTTTGAAATTTAAAAAATATAGTAGGTACTTGTGTAGGATTTCCGTACGTACATAGTACGGCTTTTGTTTATTTATGTAATAACAGTTATGTAGTATAATTTTTGTGAGTCGAATTGATTTTAAGTTATATATTAATATTAATTATAAAAATGAATCTTGCTACTGAAAACAATTTAGAAAATTGTTTTGAAGACATTTTAAATGCCGCTCGAGAAACAACTTCGAGCTTACTTCCTTCAAAATCCAAAAAAAAAATACGAGAAGGTATATGAAATACTGTTACTGACATTACTATAATAGTAAAGTGACATTTCTATGTGGTAAAGTGCCACGTTATTAAACGATTTTGAATTTAGTAAAGCGCGGTATATTGTCAGTCAAAATGCGAAAAATAGTACATTAAACAACAAGTTTGGAAAAGCAAAGTTCTACTAAACGAATATAGTGTTTGAGTACGAGCGAGCGCAGCGAGCGAGTGTTATTATAACTTTTGACAGTGGTTTGACATATAAAAATCAACCGTAAATTAAAAAATAGTGTCAAATGTCAAATGACATAAGAAAATAACCAAGTGTCAAATTATGCAAATATACTAATATACAAGAAATGACGGGATGAAATAAAATATCATTCGACACACGTCCGTAAGGTGTTGTTCCAGCCTCGTTTAGATATTCTAGACTCGGCTTCTGACGTCGCCTCGTCCATAATATCTACTCGACTGTAACAAGTCACCTTCCGGACTTGTAACGAAAATTACTAATTACTATATTGTATTAAAAAAAGTAATATGTATAATTTTGAGAAAATCGAATCCGATGAAAATGTATGTCTCGGTGGCTAGACCGGTCCTGGGCTGAATGACGTATAAACAGAGAAACTGATATATACATAAACATGACCGACTGAAACAAAGCATATTTAGATGTTTTACGCGGTGTTTTAACCTAACATGTTATTCTCGTGATCATGTTTTAGTTTTTAGTTGCGCATAGAGTGCGTTGTGGTGTTGTGAGTTGCGATAAAAAAACTTGTTTTTTTTCTTATCAAGAGGTTTAGCCAAATTTGATGCATTTGTTTACGAAATTTGTTATTATATTCTCGTGTGGTGGAAAACTCGTCCCGCAACAAGTAGTTTGGTCCAGTATTAAATAGACATTATTGATAAATTCGTGCAACTGTGTTAATAACAATATGGACGATTTGTTTAATTCCAAGAAATAATATTGGAAGGTGTGGCAAATTATATGTAAGTAGGTACCTAAATATTATATTTTTGACTTGTTAAATTGGACCATCAAGTGTTATCAAAATGATATTAAGAATTTAGGTAGGTGTAGGTGTTCCTGATAAAACATCGTACAGGTATTAAACACGATTTATAATTACAGTTAGGTAAAACATTTAGAAAGCTGGTTGTTTTCATTTTTATTTATAAAAGAAAGTGGCAAATAATTAAACCATAGATTATTAAACTGTTTGGGTAGTATTACTACTCCATTCAGCAAGAAACTTGGAAATAATACTAATTTTCAAAATGTACCAATGTACTGTACACCCCTAATTTTAGGTACCTACCTACTTATATATTTTTTATATTAATTATCTCCCGATGATACCAACTTGGTTGGAGAATGCATGTTATAAGTAGATGTACTATACACTTTTTTCTGATATACATAAATAAATCACCTGTCCCGAGGGCCGAGACCTGTCCTATGGTCCAGTTATATCGAGAGTTATACATAGCTAAAGCGCTGTAATAACTTGAAATAAGACAACGAAAGATAAAACATGTATAAAAGATAAAAGAGAGGCCAATTTTAATAAATGTAAAGGTGTTTTAAAAAAATTAGTTCATGCATATTGTATGCCTCGGTGTATCTATACGTCATATGAACAAGGCGAATAGATCTCGGAATAGGTAGCCAACAAGAAGCCTTTTCCCTTACTCGGAGAGAAAATCTAAAAATCTGTAAAACACAAATTAATTCTGTTTGTAATTCCCTAGGTGATTCATATAATATATACTTTGTTTATTTTAAACTGCAATGTATAATTAATAAATTGTAATTAAGAAAAGCTAGGTTTATAATTATCTCCGATGCAGTGGCAAACTTAATAAAAAAGTGAGAAAATATCAGTAAATCTGACACATGAAATTTCCCAAATTTTAACTGCCCACCGAATTGCATTAAAGTAAAAAAATCCCTTTTTGGCCCTCACAACAATTCTGTAGTTCAAATTAGTTTTACCTAGATGAGTGAGACAAGGATGAGTTGGCTTATTAGGGTCAAGTGGGGCAAATATGAAACACTTTAAAATTAGGGTAAAAGTGTAAGTAATTAATTAACGATTCAATTAACAAGAAACTGCAAAAGCCATTTATTTATTTATTTATAGTTTAATTTAATAGATATAAAAATATTAAACATCAATTGTCAAACTTGCACTCTCCACGAGGTTTTTTTCACACAGTGTAAAAGTTGCAAAATAAATTTCATTGTTTGTTGTATAACTTTCCCTGTAACTACAAAATAAATTGAGGTTTTAGTTTTATATTGATTTTGTACAGAGCAAATACATCACAGATGCTAATGCACTTCTTGCTTATATTTTTGGCAAATTAGTTTGTTTTTTTTATTTGTTGAAACTTTTGGAAAAAAGTGAAACAAATTTGGGAAAATGTGATGCAGCGCTGGGGACAATATGAAACAACTGAATTGAGAGTTTCTGCAGTTCTGTACAAGTTAAACGTGGGTAGGTGTTTTAGTCAGTAGGTATACAGGCTGTCTCCTAAAAAACACCGCAAGCCATAACTCTGTTATTTATAATCTGATTTAAAAAAACAAAAAATTAAATTGCATTAAATACACTATATAGAGGGAGCCTACCGCAGTATTCTTAAAGTAATTTTTTTTTTGAAAAGCGATAGGCAACTTTTTTTTTTCAAATGGCAATTTTTTTATGTACTATTGCGCAAATTTCATTTCTCAATCCAACGATGTATAACAAATTGACTTTTGTGAAGCATTTATCAGAAAAATAGAGTCAAAACATTTATCGATGTCACAATCGCCTACTGTGTTATCGATAAACATTCTTTTTCCGCGATAAATGTTTTACACAAGTTCATTTGTTTTACATTGTTAGATTCAGAAAAGAAACCTGCGCAATAGTAAATAAATAAACCTATATTGCCATTTAAAAAAAATTGACTATCGCTTTTCGAGTTCAAGAATACTGCGACTCCCTCTATATAATAATAATAATAATTATTATTATTATTAATTTATAGTTAACAGTGCCTAGAAAATCTAGAAATTATATTAAGAAAGGTGCCAAATATTCCGAACTAAGGCTTAACGCAACAGTAAAAGAGATTATAGACAAAACACTAACATTGCGCGAAGCTAGTGCTCGAATTTATATTGAAAGAAAAATACGTTTCTCTGATAGATCACGAAGCTGTTTTAGGAATTCTTCTAATCCCTCAAATTGTGCAAATAAGTGCGATAGAGTGAAATATGTATTTCCAAAACCAGTACCAGTAGTTGAAAAGTAGCTTTTAACGTGCTGCATTTTTCCCCACTCTATTTTATTTTTTATTTTCTTTTAAAATAATGTCTTTTATTTGTTTTTATGTTTGTATCTAGTTTCTTAAGTATTTTTTTACTTTAGTTAAACTGTTTTATTATAGAACGAGTTTTTTTTCAATAAATTTCAATTTTCAATTATTTTTTCAATAAATAATAATTGGCTCGATAATTGGCCATATCTCTCGAAATAATTGGTATCAAATTTTATATGAGGGGTGCTATTTTCAAGATCTATTAACTGCCAAAATTTTAGGTCAACCCCTTGAGTCAGTGGCTTAACGGTGGGTTACAACTCCATTTTATAAAAAAAGTACGTCACTGATTCTTTTTTGAAAATGTGACAGCGGTTCTTTAAATAACACATAAATAGACCAGTCAAACCATGAACAAATTAGAGACAAGCTGAAATTTGGTATTTTAAGGACCCCAATACAAACTTATATGCCATGAACAAATTAGAGACAAGCTGAAATTTGGTATTTTAAGGACCCCAATACAAACTTATATAACCAAATTTCAGCTTGTCTCTAATTTGTTCATGGTTTCCTATATAAAGTTTCAGATCGACCCCGGGCTATGCGGTATTATGTCCTAAATATTATTAATATAAAAATAATTCCTCTCAATTTCTAACAGAAATTCCACGGATATTTAAAATAATTATTTTGTTAGGTACATTTAGGAACGTAAAATGTTAAAGTTCTATTAGCTAATACAAAATAATGTATGAAATTAGAAATATAGTACCTACTCCACTGGTATGCTTTTTATTTCTAATTTATTGACGTAAGGATGTATTAAATGTATTTACCAAAATACCCATATATATTGTTATGTATATTTAATGTCAAAATTCAATAAGTAATGGCTAGGGAGTATTTTAACAAAATACCCAGTTATTAAAAATATCATAACTCCGCCACTGGTAAAGCAAAGGATATCTGCTAAACGTAATTTTATAGGAATTTTATACTCTTTAATTTTTCTGTCTTCATATTTTTTCGTATATAGCTTTGTTTTTAAGATATCGCCAAAAAACTAAAAGAAGTCCGATTTTCACCCCTTTCGGGGGTTGTTTAGGGGTGACAGGCACGGCAGTTTACCAGTGGGGTTTGGTGGTATTCTAAGGACCCCAATACAAACTTATATACCAAATTTCAGCTTGTCTCTAATTTGTTCAAGGTTGCCTATATAAATCTTCAGATCGACCCTGGGCTAAAAAGAGCTATCTTGTACATTTTTGATAAAATGCGCCGCGCCGTTCTAAACCTATTTAACTTCAAGAATTTAACATTTATTGAGCTGTTAGTAAGCAAATCAGTGAAATAATTATAGTAGTAGACTGAAAACCAAAAACGCTGCCACAAAACCAGTTATAAGCGTTTGCTGCATTGCTGCCAACCATATTTTTTTCACATGAAAATTAAACGCCCTGTAACTCTGAAACGAAGCATTTTAGGACACATATTTATTAAACAAAATAACCCTATTTTAATGCAAAATACATCTGCAAATTACGACCTAGCCTTTCTGAGACCCTGTATAAGCAAATGCAATATTCCTCAATTATTATACGTACAGGGTTATTCAAGAGGTTATTCATTATAAATTACCCACCCTTTATTATCGTTATTATTGCAGATAGAAAAAAAAATGCCTCAAGTAAAAGTTGTAGGGTTATAACTGAATTGTTTTAATATTCCATCAAAAACAAAACACAGTGTCGTACGGAAGTTAGAGGATACAAAAAAATTATTATTTTTTTAACCCTGTTTATTATTAAATTTTTATGAAGATCGTTTTATTCTGATTTCAAAAATATACCATATGATAACTCTAACTTGAACCATTTTCGAGTTATTATACGTTGAATATCGTAGTTCAGGTAGTTACTTTAACTATGCCAAAGCTAACATTATCTATCAAAGTTTCCTTTTTCCTTTTCTCGTCAAAACAAAATTTAAACATTTTGAGCAGTTGTTAAAATAAATACTTAATAAAATCTTGGTTTTCTGGTTCTTAAATTCTGTTTCGATGAGAAACGGAAAAATTAGTCCACTTACCTAATCATTTTAGAGCATACATTTGAATAGGTGGTATTAAAATGAATTTATCTCGAAAACGGTGCCTCCGATCAAAGTTACACAAGAGGACATTTCATTTGTAAAAAACTCTGACAATTCATAATTTGATGTCAAAACTCAAAAAACTTACAAATAAAAAAATTGTGGTAATTTTTACCCCCACCCCTACAGCTTGACCCACCCTTGGTAAAAATTTTGAGATGATGTTTACCTCATTTTGTTAGGCTTAGAAAGTTTAGTGGATGTGAAAAATTTCATCACTTTAACTTGAACAGTTCCGGAGATGATAAATGAAAAACATCCTCAGGGGCCTGCAGCTCTCTTAGGAAGCATTTTGGTATAGAGATAAGTTTGGTCCAATCGATTTATTTTGACGTCGGGAATATGTGGTTTCTTTTTGTGCACTTGTTTCTGGGACACCCTGTATCAGGTATACCTGCTCTTTAAAAACTAGTGGCTAATTCCTACATTCATATTAGTTAAATAACCTGCATGTTTGGTTTTTATCATGTTTACTTTTCTCATACTGCAACATGCTGCGTGCTGCGTGATCTCAGCCTCAAAAAACCGAAAAATAATTTATAGTCGTATAAATCTACTGAAAATGATATATGAACCACATTGTACCGTTTTGACTCGGATGACATTGCATATATTCTGTTGAATTATATAAAAAGTTTAACGGGAGAAAAATTCCATAATAAAAAGCAGCGAAACAATTCAATTCTGATGTTAGCGCACTACGAATGTAAAACGGTTGTTGTATGAGGTTCCATGCGTATTAAATATTTACCGTAGAAATATCAAACACATAAAATTCTGGTTTGTAAACTTTTTGTAGGAACTGTTTGACGAGTGGAAGAAACCAAGAAAATGTTTATCGCAGGGTTTTTGAAATTTATTGGTTTTGACCTCGGATCCTGTTTCTCACAATTCTGTATCATTTCCATTGCGGCATCTAAAGTTCCATTATAAAGTTCTTATTTATTTTCCGAATCGAAATATTTTGCACAAGTTGGTTTTTATGTTAATAAGAACAAACCTGCCAGTACTTTTCACGCATTTGTTACTTACTTTTTTTACATTTTTTTCCTCGTTCTGCGCTTGGTTTTGCGGCTGACAAGAGTCATTAACTTACGTATTAGCAAAGTTTACTAAATTAAATAGTATTCTGTAAACTTTGGTATTAGCAAAGACATTGGTATTAGATACAAAAGTGGTTCTTTAAATTCAAGGACGACTTAATTTCCTTTATTATGTTGTATTTATACGTGTACCTAATTAGTTATTAATTATTTTTAAATGTGGTAAACGATTTGATTACATATATTAGTAAGCTACTTTTCGACAATGGTTATAATTTAATAAAAGTGAAAATCCAGTCGCATGCACATTGTACAATGTACACAGACAGTGGCTGCTGGCTGCTGTAAGTGTATTTTACATGTTTGATATTACTCACCGAAATACTCGAGTAGATGTACTAAAAATAAATGTTAGCAAAGATATTTGACTATGTTATTAATTCTTTTTAAACACCACTAGTTCTTAAAAGCGGTTAAAGGTGAATTACCATGAAATTGTAAGCGGATACGTTCCCCCTTGTAACTCCTGATTGCACGATTGATTTATTCTCTGTTAGTTAAAGCCTTTTTTAATACATTTTATTACGTTATTATATGAATAAATTGACCGCCTGCGGTTAGTAACCACACAACATAATTATTTGCTAAGGTTGAATATTCCATCTATCTGTGAATTTCGATTATACCTTTCGGAATGTCTTGCTTAATATAAGTAGAGAGATTTCCGCTCCTCTGGATAATTAAAAATGAGATCTCACTCCTACCCTTTGCGATTTATTGAGTAGGTTACAAGGATTATAAATATTTAAAATGAATAAAAACTGGAAAGCTTAAAATTATGCAAATGACAACGCGCATATTTTAATTGGTTGTAACCGTTGTGTGAGGAAATTCTCTCACTTGCAACGGTTAAACACTGAAAAATTTATCTTGATGAGCTGCCGAAATGTGGGCAGTATCTGATATGGCAATCTTACTTTTGGTAATGTCTGTAAGCACGCTATCGTTCAGTTTGAGATATTTTTAATTAGCGCTATACAGAGTGTTCCAGAAATAAGTGCACAAAAGGGAACCACATATTCCCGACGTCAAAATTAATCGATTGGACCAAACTTACCTAAAAAGGAAAAAATTAGTCCACTTACCTAATCATTTTAGAGCGTGCATTTGATTATTAAAATGAATTTATCTCGAAAACGGTGCTTCCGATCGAAGTTACACAAGAGAACGTTTCCTTTGTGAAAAACTCTGGCAATTCATAGTTTGAAGTCAACACTCAAAAAAACTTACAATTCTTACAAATAAAAAAGTTGTGGTAATTTTTACCCCCTACCCCCTACAGCTCGACCCACCCTTGGTAAAAACTTTGAGATGAAGTTTACCTCATTTTGATAGGCTTAGAAATGTTAGTGAATGTGCAAAATTTCATCACATTAACGTGAACAGTTTCGGAGATAATAAATAAAAACCGCCTACATGGGCCCACATTTAGGAGCCTGCAGCTCTCATTTTGGTAAGAGGTAAGTTTGGTCCAATCGATTTATTTTGACGTCGGGAATATGTGGTTTATTTTTGTGCACTCACTTATTTCTGGGACACCCTGTATAAAAAAATATAAGTTTTTGGGCTACCCGGAAATAGTCACAAATTATCTGTGTAATAGGAGAGAATTTGTTTTCTCTTTCTCGGTGTAAACTCGATAGAATTACCAACAGAAACTGGAGTTCCTCAAGGTAGCGTCCTGGGGCCTCTTCTTTTTTTAATTTTACTGTAATGATGTAGATCACTTTTAAACATTTTTCATTGTGAATTTGCTGATGGCATGTAGATAACCTTATCGAGAACCTTATAGACAATTTTTCTGTAAATCTAAACTCGCTATACTATTAGAGTATTTTGCTTTATCAAACCTAAATATGAAACAGGGCAAAACTTTTTCTCTGCAATTTTATCGTCAAGCTTCAGATTACCAGTCCATTGATCAAAGTAAATGGCAAATCTACTATGCAACTCGCTATGCAACAGGTTAAAAATTCCTGAGTTTATATTTAGATTTATCCTTAAATTGGAAAAACCACGTGACAGATATATCTGTAAGGAAGCTGCTTAAAAATGTTTTGCTTTTAAAATATTTTATCCGTTTCAGGATATTAATCCTTTGTTTACATATGCAAAAGTAGGCTGGTAAATAAGTCATAACTAAAGTTGTAGTTATATTTATTGCTTGTATCGAGGCTTGTACGGTAATATTACAATACAGATCTGCCAATAACTGTCAACACATGAAATAATAAATAATGAAACTATAGGGCTATTTATTAATACAAACAGACAGAAAACTCCAAACAATAATAATTAAATACTGAAATCCAACTGAAATGTATTTTCAGGCAATCCAAGGTCCATTTTTATGTAGCCATTTATGTAATATGAAAAAAGGTAACAAATAAAAACAAACAAAATATAACTGTAACCATGGCGACAAATCAACCCATACAGACTTGACCAACTAATGAAATGAAAACGTTATTAATAAGAGAATATCAAAAGGTAATATCTATTAATAATGTCTTTATTTTCTGAAACCGATAAACTATTGAACAAATCACGGATGTTATGAATCATAACAGCCTTAGATGTCTTAAAATCCTCGCTCTGCGAGCTCGGATTTCAAACCGACATCTGCGGCAGTTATGATAGTCATAACATTCCTTGATATGTTAATAGCTATAACCATATCATAAGTAAACAGTAAAGCGTTGTATCATTCACGTTTTAAGTCAACAATACGTTATGGTAACATTTGCTCAGGAAACCTAGGAGGAAACGAAACTGAAGCAGAAAAAGTTTTTATTCTACAAAAAAGGGCCAATAAAATGTGTGTTTGGGCCTTGGATTGGGCTAAAGCTTAGGAAAACTTGAAATATATAAGTACCGAAAGCATTTTTACATTTCCATGTTTATTTATTTTAGAAACTTGTGAAGAATAACATTAGCAGTTTTAATTTTTAAAATACCTATCGTGAATAACACCGCATATAATTACGACCCCCTTTATCCCAGAAGGCTCTAGAAGAGTCTTGTGCGGGAGAGGGCTACACATTTAAAGACAAGGGACACACATCCAATATCCGTGTATAATGGAAAAATCCCTCTCACAGTATTTTCCATTGCCACGACCGGGAATCGAACCCTGGGCTTTTGGGTGAGAGGCAGGTTACGCTACCATCTCGACCATCAGTTACATTTACATTAATACTTTGATGTATTTACACCACTTTACAGGGTCTGTGTAGTGTGTATTCCTAAAGCAGAGTTCTAAATGGATGGTGGTTCAGCAGTCTTCCAATAGATGGCGTCAGAGGCGTGAAAACGAATTAGAAAAACAAAAGAATTTAGGAGTCTTCTAGAGGATTACCTAGATTGTTTTAGAAGGTATATCTCTAGGTATATAAATAATAATAATGTTTCACTGCCGAGTTCAATGCAGTCAGTTGAATATTGGGAACTGAACATAACAGAAAAGGAACAATGACTAGTACTCGGACTAGTATGTACAGTGACAAGTAGTGAATAATAGTGTTTAAAAGTTGTAATTAGTGTTATAGTTTAAGTGATTAATTATTATTGTAATTAATTAGTGAGTAAATAAATTTGTGGTTTAGTGTTAATCTTGTTGCAATTATTGAATCCACGCTTGGGGTGTTTACTTATGGGTGTAAACACGTAACAATACAATACAAGACATGGTCATAACATAACCTACAATATTACCTACATGTATACTATGTATAGAATGGAACTGTACAAATCAAACCCATTATATTGGTGCTGTATATTATACAGGGTGTCCATCTATACAGTATCACATTTTGACAGTTTATAGCTCGAGAACGAACAGAGCTATCGAGATGCGGTCTCCACTAAACTTCTTAGATTTTCGTTTAAATATAACCCATAAACGACGGGAAGAAGTAATAATTTTTTACGTCCAATCGGGAAAAAAAGTATGGGGACGGACTAAATCGACCCCCCGAGTCCGAAAAAAATACTAAAAAAATTCAGTGGCGTCGGGATTTTTCTTCAGAACAAAATACACAATTTTTATTTTATGCCGTGTTATTCTACACGTTACATAAAAATCTAAAGCCTAAACTTTAAAAAAGGATATAGCTTCCGAAACGTCAGCGCAGTATTTTTGTATTAATTTAATTCTTATTAGTTGTCAAAAAACACCCTCTAACTAATCCTCTGACATTACGTCAAAGGCGTAGAGGTTATTTCCCAGTTTTAAACTGGTTAATTTGATTATTTTTTAGGTAAATCGAATTTTTTGGATAGGAATCTCAAGGAATGTGGTAATAAATCCTAAAAAAGAAAAGGAAGAAAAATAATTCTTAGATTTTCTTCCTTGTCATTATTGTCAATTCTTAAACGTTGTCAGAAATTATCTGGGAAAAAAAAATGCCTACTTCAATCTAAAATTATGAGCTTCCTTTAAATGGAACACCACCTCTCTGTTACGCTCATCTTAAAGGCCGATTCTTTTCCTTTAAGAAAGTGTATACATTGTTATCATTCAGACAAGGATTTAAGAAGATATTAATTTTTTTTGCGAAGAAACCATGTCAAAACAACTTTCTAAAAAAATTACACGTTTTAAATTTGGCAGGGAGGGCGGCGCCCCAGAGCCCCCCGCACCGGCCGCCACTACTTAGGTACTTTATTCATAGGCGATTTAAGAGTGGAAGATCGTTTGAGAAATTTAATGAAGACATGTTACTCCGAGTGGTACTCATTACTCTTTTAGTCCATTAGTTCACTAGTTATACAGTGTGACGCACTTAAGATCGCAACACCCCTGTATACCCGTTAATTGATGCTTGATTAGCTTCAATTTTGGTGGTAACTAAAGATCGATAAGGTGATTCTTTGAACTTAGTAATATGTGATACATGTCAGTAGCGTGCGATTTTAAGGGGGTTTGGAAAGTAGATTTTTTCAAAAAAGAGTATTGGCGATTTTTTTTCAAATTTCGCTTTCCCCATCGTAAAGAACGCCATTTAAAACCCCAGGATATCAATTTTAAGTGAGATCACTTATCCACAAAAATTCAATTTTTTTATACCTACTTAAGAGATCAATTTTTTTGAGTTAAATTTTCCCAAAACTCATTATGTAATAAACAAAAAAAAAAGAAGTGAAGACCGCATCTCGATAACTCTTTTCGTTCTCGAGAAATAAACTGTCAAAATGTGATACTTTGTAGATGGACAGTGGACACCCTGTATAATAGTTACCAGATAAAATTAAACAGTGTACCTAATTACAACATTTTTTGAAAAATGGTCAAAAACATTAATTGTTAACAAATGCATTTTATTCTATTGATGAATTTATGATGCACACCTTAATATAATTTCTCGTACTTATACAGGGTGTTTCGGTAGGAAAGGGAACTATTTTAAAGAATTCTAAAGGTCAAAGAAAAATGTCCCCATAGATAAGATATAGTCAAGTACCATTTTGTCTAACAAACATAGTTTATTTAACAAGTAAAATAAGATTATAAATCTATGATATTACTAAAGCTATTAATTCGTGTGGTTTAGCTCTATAGTTTTATAGCATTTTAAACGTAGCAAATACACGTAACGATTTATGCATACTAATATTACTAATTAATATTACCAGTAATTACATTAAGTGGAAATTAGTGCATGATGTGGATTTAAAACTATTATTACTGACGGACTCAAATAAGTTACCTAAACCTTATCTAAATTGCAATCTAGAAGTTATAACGAGCCAGTCTTGCTCATGAAAATGAAAACGCAAGGCTTTCATTGGCTGTGTCCATAAAAAGCAACAGTTGTTGAACTGTTGCAATTTTTACGAAATATTTAGATATTTTTAAGCCTTGATCAGGAATTAAATGCAGTCATCATAGTGGACAGCTGTAACCTTAGCCTACCTCCAGCTACCTGCAACTATTGTTTTTTTTATGAACGCAACCATTGATGTGTAATTTATATTTTTATTTTTAATAATCTACAATATATCTACTGTCTGAAAGAGTTTTTAAATGTTATAATGGTTCCAAGCTGAAACTATAAAAATTAAAATTAAAATTGAAAATTAATTTACAAAAACTAAAAATGTAAGGTTATGTTAGTCATATATGCACATGTTCCATGAGACGCGGAAGCGCCACCTATATCTTGCAGCCAGCATTATTAAAAAAAAATTGCGCCTGACATCTTGTTTATAATATAAGCCTTATTTATAATGAAATTAGCGATGAAAATACATCTTTGCTCTAAAACCTCCGTATTTTCGTTTATAATTCAATTAAGTGCTAATAAATCGTATTCAGAAACTGCCATAATTGCCGCTTGAAATGTTTGAGCCGACTGCACTACCCTTATTTTATCCTTTAATCTCTACCATACGCACCAATTACCACCCACAACACTAATTATCTTTCATGTTTTGTTATAAGCACTACTAATTGATGTTATCTTCATTATTTGTTAAGATGTTATTGATTGAATTGATTCTAAATAGCTAATTACATATAATTATTGTACTACCACATATTGAGGTACTACTTGATTTTAATAATTTGCAATACACTCATCGACAACAGAAGGTCAAGGGTATTCGCAAAAAATTTATGAAATAATTAAAATATCATAAAAATAATTAATACAATACGCTACAATTACTATTAATATCTGAATAAGCGTAAAATCCAGTGGTCGATTATCATCATCTTCTATTTAATAACAATATTAGCATATATCGTATATTTAATAACATATCAACTGTGAAAACCCAGTATAAAAAACTATCTGATAAATCCAGTAATTCTGGTTTTGCTATCACTTCGCATCTTCGTTTTATTAATTTTACAGGGTCCACCTACCATACGAGATTCTTCTGTAGAGGTCAAGAGGTTGTGTATTTCCAATATATTTCGACCACCTTAAAAAAAAACATGTAGACATTAATAATATATTCAATAACATGAACATCTTGCTTATGTACCACTACCTTATTATAATGATGTACCAGGTTATCTTTATAATTTAATGCAATTATTAACGATGTTTGGTTTGAGCCGTCAATCTCGTGGAGTTACCAGTTTTAGTTTTTTTACTTTTAATAATAAAGGCAAAAAAAAGATTTTTGTCATAATCCCAAAACAATACTTTAAAATGCAATTTTTTTCAGTTCAGTTTTTCAGCTATCAGATTCGAATTCTTTGAGAGCGGGTTGTTTTATGTAATTTTAACATAAAGCAATATAGTCAAAGAGTCGAAAGAGTAGTCGACAAAATTCTGCAGCAACGAAACCTAAACCCCCCTCCCTCCCGTTTTCGAGGGTGCTGAAAACGAAAAACCTAGTGGAGTAGTGGATGAAGTTTTTAGCGACCGCAACCCTCCTCAAATAGCCAAGAACTACCCCTTTTCACGTTTTCCCGTTGTAAGGCTAGTAAAGCCCGTGTTTGGAGGAGAATATCTAAGAAAATCATTAGGGTTTGACAAAGAGGGAAGGATGGCTGGAGAAGGCCCTGGGGGTTGTTACAACCCGAAGGATGGCTGGAGAAGGCCCTGGGGGTTGTTACAACCCTTCCGGATGGTTGAAAAATGAATTTTCTTTTCTTTTTTCTATAATCTCTATACCCCCGTTTTTGGAGATGCCAAACACGAAAAAATGAGTTTCATCAGCGTCTGACTCTTCTACTCCCTCAAACGAATAAAAACCATCCTCTTAAGCTTTCGCTAATAGGCATGCTCGGCAATGCGGGCGGGGTTGGAGTGGATTAGCTGGGAATATAATTGGAATTGGATGACAAATGAAGGGTATTGGCAGGGCCTGTCACTACCCCTGGGGGTTGTTACAATCCTTCAGGAGGCTTGAAACTTGATTTTTCTTTCTTCTTTTAGTTTTTAGTGTCAATACTCCCGTTTTTGAGAATGCTGAACAAGAAAAAAAAAATAATTTCTGATTATAATTCTTTTTTCTTTAAATATCGTATACAAAATATTTTTTCTTTCAATACCATACAATGAATATTGCTTTGTAAGTAGCAGGTTTTAGGTTTTATCGTCATTAAAATAAGATCGTATTCGGGAAATGAATCACCAGTATAATATCCTTTGCTGAAAACTTTGTGGCTTCCCTATGCCCACCCCTGCGTCCGTTAACCTTTAATAGGTAGGTACATTGAATGCAAAGAAACCTTGGCGCATATGAATTGTGAAAAAACAATAGTTTTCTTCAATCAAACGCAATACTTTTGTCTCTTTATGTGTGTGATCCCATACATAATATGTTATTATCGGTATCTGTTTCCTATTAATCATTAAACTGTAAACTCATATCTGGTTATTCAGTGTTAAATGCGCACTTAATGTTTTATCAAACTGTCTTTGTATAGTATAATTATTTCCTCACTTATAGGTTGACAAATTCCTTTTTTCTATTTCTTAATCTTCTATCGGATTGGATTAATGATCTTAAACCTCATTATTAAATAATGATAGGTAGGTACCTATGTACTTGGAATGTTTAAAAAATGAAATATATTGTACCCCAAATGGGGTTTATCCTTTTTCATCTGTTTCATAATTTTTTGGCCATTTTTTTAACTTTTTTTCACAAATTTCAATCGCCATTTTTTTTCCCACAAAACTTCTTCATTTAGTCCTGATAATAATGCTTCAAGGTATTTTTTGGGTCCCATGCTCCATCAAGATATGATATAAGTACCCAAAATTTCACAAGCCGCTACTGACTACAACGTTATTTAAATCATTTATTTACAGCGTAGGTACAGGGTAAGTCACGTAAAAGGTCCACCCCATTTATTTGGGTAATTTTGAATATATTTTTGGTTTTCGGGACTCTATCCTATATGAATTTTAACGTAGATTACGATTCTGATAAAAGATTTTTAATTCAACCAAACATATACAGGGATTTTAAAAATACGTGTTTTTTTTAAATGACACGCCCTATATATTTCTACACATTTCTATGCAGCTATTCGAGGGGATTTCAAAAATATATAATACCTGTATGTTTGTATCATAAATAAATAATGTTTAGAAATATATAGGGCGTGCCATTTAAGATAAACACGTATTTTTAAACACCTTGTATATGTTTGGTTGAATACAAAATTTTTGATCAGAATCGTAATCTACGTTAAAAATCATGTAGAATAGAGTCCCGAAAACCAAAAATATATTCAAAATTACGCAAATAAATGGGGTGGACCTTTTACGTGACTTACCCTGTACATACTGAGAAAGCTCTGTCTGATAAAAATATTATTAAAACAAATTGTGGAAAAATATAAGTGACATTTGCTTTGGCAAAACGATATTATTTATAATTTTCATATGCGAATGTAATTTAATATTATGTGAAATAAAAATTAACATCTGGGAGCCATACGAAGGGTCAATCAGCACTGTCGCCCACTATTTTATGATCTGTATAAGCAAACATTATACGTTTCACATCGTTATACTATAGACGTTAATTTATCATTTGTCCATGTGTTTTCGTTATTGCAATGATCTAAATTGAAAAAATCAAAATAACTCAACCATTTTTGTCTATGTCTTCTGTTTCTTTTTCTCGGGAATTAAATATACGCTTAGTTTATAAGAATTTATGAAACTCTACTGACAGTTATCCAAATAAATCTACAGAGATTACGCAAATATAAATAATAACACACCACAGAAATTAGAAATGAACGAACAGTATATTTTTGATATTAGTCTTTTCTTTAAAGATCAGTGAGTATAGAAAAAGCTAATATACCATCCTGGCCTTTATAATATGTATAGCTAAAGATACCTATATGCTTTTTAGAATAATCCAGGTGTTTCTCTAGAAGATTCTACAATAATTCTCTTATTTCCTAATTTGTTTTGATACCAATGACGCCATCTCTTGGACTTACTACTGAGCAGTGGCGGCTCGTGTTCTTGTGGAAGGCGAAATTTTTTATATTTTTCAAGCTCAAACGCTCCAGACTGAAGGTCGCGAATTCAAATTCTAAAAATTTTCTCTTTGGAAAGTAGGTTTCGTGTTCCGTCAAACTATTTTTTTTTTAATAATCATATATCAAACTCAATTTTTATTAAAGCAAAACAAAAACCAAATGAATAACACTGAAACTGAAAATTGTTAATGACAAAATTATTGTTTTGAGTTGAGATTTTAAATTAAATAATTTTTTGTTTTATTACATTGTTATAAGTAGTTAATATTTTTTTTCTCGATAATTTCGTCATGCAACATACCATAATATTTAACTTATAGGTAGAAAAATGTGCTCTTTCAAATAACATTTTCAAAATTTAAAAAAATTGCCGGTGTAATAATTTTTTTTAAAATGGATGAGTTTGAGTTTGAAAAATTGAAAATTCATTTAAAAATCGACGTGATTGCGCAAATTTTTGTCATTTGCTTTATAACGATTTCAAGCCATTTATTCCAACCTTTACGTGCTCACTGTGTAACAATAACGTCAATAAGGCATTTGCACATGACGTCATAACTAACCTCAAAAATATACATTTTCTAAAATTTTCGATTACAACAATTTTTATCAAAATTTCTGCTTGGTTCCTGTACTATCAGCTGAAATCTTGCTGAGTGCCATTATTAATAAAGTTTTTTTGCCTTAATCTATTAAAATTATACTGCTAATTATAGGTTGGAATTCCAACCAATAAAAAGCTTCTTATTTTATTAGATTAAGGCCCGATCTTTTCATCTTCCCGTTAACTTTATTCGGCAGTTAAAGTTGTTGATTTTCATTGTTGAAACAATTGTAACCTTGGTAAATAACTGCTGAATAAAGTTAACGGGAGGTGAAAAGACCGGCCCTAAGGAAATAAAACTTTATTAATAATGGCACTCAGCAAGATTTCAGCTGATAGTACAGGAACCAAGCAGAAATTTTGATAAAAATTGTTGTAATATTCGAAAATTTTAGAAAATGTATATTTTTGAGGTTAGCTATGACGTCATGTGAAAATGCCTTATAACTGTAATTATTCCGTTCGGGCGTTCATTCTGTTCGGCATCAGCACTTCTACAGCAAAAGGTGCGAAGGCGGCCAAAGGTCATTATCTTTAAGTCTAGGAAATGGGTATCACGAACAGGATTATCCATTTGGTGTTTTGTTAAAATTCCCTAAATTCTTATTTTAAATTTGTTAAATAAAATACACTTAATATCTTTCAAAAAGTTAATACTGTCAAAATAAAATCAAAGTACTTATTCGTTATCCGTAATCTTCCACATATGCACTATTCACATTCACAAATAAAAAAACTACTAACTGAGACTGACTGAAACCTCAGAACAAGTATGATATGTTCCGTGCTGTGCTAACGAGGGTGCTGTGTTGCGATTATTTTGCCATCACAACAACGCCATAGGGCACGTGCCGTTTGTCGATGTTTCGCTGACGTGCGGGTATCGAATTAAGGCGATGGGATAGAGTGCCTATCCAGCGTGAATGTGCGGCGCCGTTGAATGAAGGAGTTCCTCACTCAACTGCAAGTTAGTGCATCATGCACCAGCGATTGCGGTACACATAATTCACGGTGATTTTCAGAGTATACACCTCAACCACCAAAGTCGAACGTTGAGCGAATTTTGAAGGATACGCGGCACCTACCCCGACGAGGCGCCACTGCTACTGAGCCATCACACTTAGGAATCTACCATGAGAGGGCATACTATAGAATTCTGTGAAGTGCGTATAAATTCATCACAATAAATTAAATATTAAGGAGTAGTGGACATTGAATAAATGATAATGTGTTTTTTGTACATAACGAGTCAATGGAAGTCATTCAGTACAATGACAACTTTTAGTGATCATTTTGTACATAATTAAGTTTTTCAGCAAAATTACAGGAGAATATTTCAATAAAATCTCGAAAACCGCTTCTCGATATATCCTTTCCTTCTGAAGATCTTCAAAATATTTATAAAAATTTACATTATTTGGTTCGAGTGGACAGCAGTTTGTGTATTGAATCTAAAACAGGATTGATAATTATTCCTATTCTAAATTTATTATGGAAATATATGGATTGAACCGGACATTATTTATATTCAGCAACAGAACTGTGTCTTTAAATTTTAGTTTTTATCACATGCATACAGTATACAGCAAACGTATGGACCGACCCTCATTAAATCCAAAGTAAATGGATAAAAAAGATTATTTGAAGGATGTAAATTAAGAATATTTATTTTGTTCATATTATGACGTCATTTTAATATTTTTTTCATTTATATAAAAAAATATGGGGTCTAGGTGTAATATATTTACGACAGGGATTGTTTTTATTTATTCTTTGAAAGGGATTATTTTTCTGACTTCGTTGCAAATGAAAAATTTTGAGAAAATATTAATAATTGAAAATCAAATAAAATGTAAATATTTCTATTATTATTATTATTATTTTTTAATCGGCGTTGTGTTGGCTTTGGTTTGAGGACCATTAGCACAGTTCCTATTATTAATTTAAACAGTATCTTTTTGTATTGTTGATGAAACAATTTTTTGAGGTTTTTAATATTTTTCCATAAAAAAATTAAATTAAAAATAGCATTATACCGCAGTAGTTGTCAGAGAATCATTAATAACATAGGAGTGGATGGAGGCCAAGGATAGTTTACAATCCTTGGATGGAGGCTATATAGAGACCTCAAAAAATGTACTAATAATAAAAAGCACTTGAATCGTCTTTGCTTGCCTGTACATTTTGAAATTATACTTATTTATCTAGTTTACTTATTTTTTAAAGAAAAACGTTTGGTAACATATAAGTTAAATACTAAATGTGGAAAACAAAGCAATTAGAGAAACAGCTACTATGCTTATTGGTCAATGTTCACGTTCTATCATGGAAGTTTTTTTAATTTAAAATGGTGAATAGGCAAGAGACCACGTCTTATGTCTTAACAAGAATACTGTATCGAACTTTATAGGTTTAACACGTTTTAAATAATATTAGTTAAAATCTTTTAATTAACTGTCATGGTACTACTAAGCGAGAATTGCGGTTTATACATCTGGAAAGCCCCTAATACCTATTTCTATATTTATATGATACTAATATGAGATTTGTTATAAATGTCATTGGTCATGGACAAATAATAATTAATATGCATATCTATAATTTTTTCCCAATTAGGCAAGTCATGCTTAGGGCTTCACCAAGAGGGGCAAAATATTTTTGAATTTTCGCCGATTAGAAAATCAGATATATATGAGGTTTTACTTACTGAGGTTGTATTGAAAAATTAAGCTGCTAGCGCAAAAAACCGGAATTTCCGTTTTTTAGCAAAAAAAAAACAACCGGTAACGCTTTGGTGATTTTGCCTTCCATTTTGACATTGTGATATCCAATTATTCTGTTTCGTTTATTATTTAAAGCAGGAATGCTCTGAAGCACCTATTTTTGAATTAATTCCCTAGTTCTTAAGAATTAATCTCATTGTCTATAAAAAAATTATAAACCTTTTTGACTCAATTGTGATGGCGTCATCGGATATCTGGCGAGAAAGTTATTAACTTAACTTAAGTTAGCAACAAGGCCAACAATTTATGTCAATTTAAAATATAAACATAACCAAACTTTATGAAAGCTTTTGTACTGTCTCGTAATGGAATTTAATCAGTGCATTGTAGATACCTTGTTTTTCTAACAATAAAAATAATCGTGAACAATTGATGAAATCAGTAAATTATACACAACTACCACGAATTATACAATACAATCAACAAGCCTGAAGTTAGCGTAAACAGATTGTTTATGAGCCCCGAATAGCATGACGGTCACCTACTCAGTTATTGTAGCCACTGACGTCGTCAGTTTGCCATTGAAAATGACACGTCAAATCGAGTTGTCAAAATAAAAAAATATTTATTATAAATATTATAATAAAATAATGCATAGTCCGTGTTGTTCTAAAAATCTAAAAGCATTGTTTCACTAAGGATAGGGATAAAAGTTCATATTCTGCAGCAGTGGAAACTCTTATTGTCTTGATATATTGCAAATTGCAAATCTTCCAAATACAGACATTCAGTTGAACGTCATATGACTGAAGAGGATAATCTCAAATAGGCGTGTTCTTATTTTAATTTAGTTTTCATTTCAATCCTCTTTTTTTTTCTTTTTCTTGCCTTCCTCTTTACAATTTTGGGTTTTATAGTTTTTCGTTCATTTTGGTTATACTACTGTATCCCCCTGTAATCGTAGGGGAGTAGTGGTATGCTAAAGTATGCTTACGCGCAAGTATGACGTCAACAAATGTGCAGTATTATTATCCATTAGTGTCATAAATCTGTATGTTTGCAGATGTCACGCGTACAAACGACGAAACTGGAACTGATACTCGTCAAAATTTGCTTCGGGACACCTTAAGGTTGCGATTTACTCCTCTGATATTAACCGCTATTTCTTTAGGAGTAAATTTTGCAGAAACTAATACACGGATTTTGAAAATTAATGTATCTAATTTTGCAGAAAAAAGTGTAAATGGCCGTGAGGTATTGAAATTACCATTCTTATCTATAATTGAGAAGGAAAAAATAAGACTGTACATATTGGCAATACGTAGGCAACTCATTCAATTGCTTGTATTTACAATTTTGTATTTTTTTTGTAAAAAGAAATTAGCTTACGGCCGAGTACAAAGTGTTACTTAAAAGCTCACCAAATATTGTCGCTCAAATTAACGTATCTTTCGTGAAATTGACCCTCAAAGGAGAATTTTCACATTTTTAGGTCAAGTAGTCATTTGCATTGCTGAAATAGCGCCCGAAACTAGGCAAATTACAGAACAATATTGCATTACAACTTGGTCTATCACTCTGGAGATGTCAGCATGTAGTAGTAGTAAAGTAGTAGCATTATAGTAGTACTTTATTAGTCCAAAAGAGCACAAATACAGGCTATAAGCATTGAATAAAGGAATATATTCCTTTATTCAATGCTATAAGACAAGTCATACAACAAACATAGTGGTATAATACACAATATTATAAACACGTTACGTGCCGGCATCTGACGGCGAGTAGCGTGAACCCTCAAAACAAAACAAAAATTTGTTATCTGCATTGTCTTCTAGGCCGGACCAGCCAGTGATTGTCTACCCGCGTTAGGCAACCATACAAAGCATATTAGACTATTAAATCCTAGCCTTAAAATTAACCAAGATTTATAACGCTGTAAAACTGTCAAAAATGTATGGATTTGTGCCGGGTTTTTAGCGTTTCAAGGAAAATTTAATTGGCTTTCATCTTACATATTTAACTTTAAGATAAAGTTACAAAAACATCTTTATACAGGGTGTTAAACAAATGCCTGTTTTTCAGTCAATTTTATCTTTTACATAGCGTTGACCAAACACCCTGTATATTAGAATTTTATAAAATTTGTTTGTCTTATGTGTCTGCTTTAAAACATTTTTTTAATTTTGCTCCTATCTTTTTTGTACAAAAAGATACAGAGGTTTTAGTAAAACGTTACATTTTTACAATAAAATAACGGATGGATTTGATTACTAAAATTTGGGTATATCGTGATTGACCACAAAGAGCACGTATTGTAAACGAGTTTTTTTACCAAGAGGGTATAAACCGCATGTGGTAGTCTGCATTATCATCAGATTTAAACCCTACAGATCAAATTTGGGATGTTCTACAGAGACGAATATCTAGTCGAAACCATCAACCTGATACATTGCGAGAACTTAGAGAAGCCCTTGTAGAAGAGTGGAACCAAATTCCAAACGAGATAATAAATAATTTGGTTCAGAACATGCCACAACACGACGTTGCAGTGAATTATAACATCCGTGATCCAGAGGTGGCCCAACTTATTGCTATAATTACATACGGTTAAGTTTTAATGTTTAATATTGTTAAATAAAAGATAGAGTCCTTATGATTATAAAAGTATAAAAGATTGAGGTTTTTTATTTTATTGTGTAAATGTAACATTTTATTAAAACCTCTGTATCTTTTTCTACAAAAAAGATAAGATCAAAATTCAAAAAATGTTTTAAAGCAGACACATAAGACAAACAAATTTTATAAAATTCTAATATACAGGGTGTTTGGTTAACGCTGTGATCAAGATAAAAATTGACTGAAAAAACAGGCATTCGTTTGACACCCTGTATAAATATGTTTTTGTAACTTTATCTTAGAGTTAAATAGGTAAGATGAAAGCCAATTAAATTTCCCTTGAAACGTTAAAAACCCTGCACAAATTCATACATTTTTGACAGTTTTACAGCGTTATAAATCTTGGTCAATTTTAAGGTGTCCCGAAGCAAATTTTGACGAGTATATTATCTGGAAATTCCGCCGAGAAAACCGACAATCATATGAATTTGTCACTTCAGTGATTTTTCCAAAATTACAACCCATAAAGAAAATATATCGGAATAAAAAAAAATAAATGAAATATTTACCTCAGCAGTTGACCCACATTTTTGGTTGGTAAAACACGTATCGAGGGGTGGAGATTATTATTTACTGTGTTTGTCTTTTATTACGTCGGTGTCTGTATTGTATCGAAGATTCTAACCCTCCTCAGGATGTTTACTAATGCAATCCACAGATTCAATTTATTTGTTTAGGTCCAAGATTTACATATTTGGGATTGGTTTTTCCAAATGTTTTGTTTTATTAATCTCTAACGGTACTAGTTCTTGGCTGCCCAATAACTCTTCTGTGCATTATAATCAGTCGTAAACGGTATCAAATTCATTTTATCACGTTCACAAGCCCTGTAATTCTCATGTTTACAGCATGTAGGTAAATGAACAGACTACGGCCATCTGATGTACTGGGAAATTGGCTCGTTAACAAGAAAATATTATACCTGTAATGGTATATAATATTTATGTATCGAATATTCAGGTTTAGTGTTAACTGAACTCTTATAGTGTTGTTTTGTTTAGTAAGATAAGGTTTGGGGTAGTTTTCCAGTGATTACGAAATATTTGTTGTTTTGTGTTAATAAGGAAAAAATTGGTTTATTTCCTCTTCTACGATTAAAAAGGTATTGTTTATAATTATGTAGTGGTAGGTTAGTCATTAATTTAAGTACTTATCTATATTTATTTTTTATCGCTGTGGCTCCGTGGTTATCACAACTCCATCGTTAGTAATTCGTAGTATTGTAAACTTACCAAAATTGTATGTGTGTGTTTTATTTTTTCAAGTGGGCTCGGTAGTGTAGTTACACTAAAGTTACTAAAGGAAATTTAATTGACCGTTTCTGGGATTAATTAATCTCTTGAGGAATACTAACTATTGTAGAAAATTCATATATAAAAAAATTTGATGTGAATTTAACCCAAAAATATTAATTAAAAAGTAAATCCAATTTGTTGCATCGAGTCGTCAATTTTTTCATACTCTTTATAAATAAAAGTGTTGCAAGTCAGAAATATGTACGCCAGATTTTTATTTGTGACATTTTAGGTCTGATATAGCATTAAAATAATAAATAACAAGAAAGTGATGAAGATTTAGTCTCTGCACTTGATTTATTGTATGTTTTATATAATTGTAGTGTTACGGTTTCTTGCAAATAATCTTGACATTTTGAATAATTCTTGTAATGAAGCACGGTTTTGTTTGACGTCATATTATTATTTATATTATATTAAAAATACTGTTTGTAGAAACTTACTTCAGTAGTATCACTTCAAGAAGCCATCTATCTTCAGAACCATTTTTCTGATATAAAGTAATATTCACTGGAAACCACAGCACCAACACTTAAACAATCGAAGAAAGTCGGCTTGGTTTTTTTATTTGAATGGAATGGTTTATTAATATCAAAATTTGTTAAGACCATTAAATTCTGTATATGTAATCATTCGAACGTTAAAGCAATAACGTGAGCAATTACGATATTTAGAGGGTTGACAGAACCCAAAAATAGAAATATGTACAGGGTGATTATTTGGAAATTCTACATTTTAACCCCTTTTACTTCGCTTAAAAATATAGCCAGAAAAAAAAAAATAAAAATAGATCTGTAGTATGTTTTACCAAGTTTTTGTATATGTTATGAGTCTGCATCTATCTTAATGAATATACAGGGAGCGCCACATAGTCACATTTTTTTTAATGGCACACCCTTTATATTTTTAGATATTAGGATAGCCCTTTTCATCCCCTTTATAAATATACAGGGTGAATTTGAAATACACTGGATAATTTTAATCCGTTAAGCTCTATGGTCCGTAAAAATTCTTAAAAATAGTCATTTGTAAAATAAATGAAATACAGTCAAGAAAACAATTTTTGAATATTTATTAAATATTCACGACGCTCCTGCCTGAGCAGAACAGCTGATGTGTGTAGCGACATAAATGCCTGTAGCCTGTACCCCCACTCTTCTTAGCTATCGTGTTGTTGTGTTGGCGTAGTTCAGCCTGTGCATCCATGATGTCGAGTGTGAATTTTTCCTAGTGTTTTAGATTTCAGTTTTGTGTTCGTAGCTACCACGTTGCCCGCGTAGTTCGGCCTGTGCGTCCATGATATCAAGTGTGAGTTTTTCCTAGTGTTTTATATTTCAGTTTTGGTTTTACTTGGTAAACACTGCGAATACTGCGTAGAGGTATTTGTTCGTAACCAAGTCAATGTCAAGTTCACCGGTCAGTGTATCCCCAGTGGGACGAGTTTAGGGTTTTTGTGTTGAAACATTAACTATGAAATTTTGAAATTAAAACACTGCGAATTCATTAATTATGCTATAAGAAATTACAGATTAAAAATATTCAGTGTATTTTAAATTCACCCTGTATATAATTGTTATATATTTCATCTTTAAATAACTTAGATATTCAAATAAATAATATTCTTAAAAGTTTGGGATACCTACAACTAAATAATGTTTTTTATACAAAATTATATAAAAAACGTAACATATTACAAAAACTTGGTAAAATATGCTACAATCTATTTTTTATTTTTTTTTTCTAGCTATTTTTAAGCAAAATAAAATGGTTTAAAAAGTAGAATTTTCAAACGATCACCCTGTACTTTACAGAACATCGATCTGGAAAAATGCCTAAGAAAATTAAAAATCTCTTTAAAACAAAGAATAAACTAAATTTTCGTAAAGAGACTAAGAAAATCTTTAGTTTCCCATCTAATCGTCAATGTTCGTTAATTATCAGTTATCGGTTATCACTGTCGACGTCAACAAAATAAAAACAATTGAACCAAGAGGAGAAACCCAATCAATATTAAAGTAAAATTATTTGATAATAAGTGTCGCCCTTATACAGGGTGTCTGGTGTCTCAGAAAGCCTAAGTCATAATTTGCAGGTATCCTGATGGTATATTCTATAAATATAAAAAACAAGGTTATTTTGTGTCCTAAAAATATTCGTTTCAGAGTTACAGGACGTTTAACTTTCGTGGAAATAAATATGGTTGGCATTATCTCAAAATAATCCATAACATTACAGCAATGCTGCAAACGATTATAACTGGTTTTGTTTTTGATTTTTAGCCTTCTACAATAATTATTATTTCTTATTTGCTTACTGCCAGCTAAGAATGTTAAATTTTTGAAGCTAAATAACGGCGCATTGAAGCATTTTATCAAAAACGTACAAGATAGATTTCTTATGTGTTTTTAAAGAAGAACCGATATCCGCTGTTATTTTTTCCAAAAAATCAGTGGCGTACTATTTTCAGAAAAGGGGGCTGCAAACCACCGTTCTAAGCCACTGACTCAAGGGTTGAACTGATATTTTGGCAGATAATAAACCTTGAAAGTAGCACCTCTCATAAAATTTGAAAAAAAACAGCTGATGAGAAAATAGGGCCAACCATATTTTTTTCCCATGAAAGTTAAACGCTCTGTAACTCTGAAACGAAACATTTTAGGACACATATTTACAAAATAACCTTGTTTCTTATGTAGAATGCACCTGCAAATTATGACCTAGGCTTTCTGACACACCCTGTATATTATAAATAATTTATTTATAAATAATAAAAATTTAAAAACGGTTTATTTTAAAGTAGCAGAACATCAGTTATTAAATATTTGTTACTAAAATGAAGTGTTTATTATGAATGACTTAACTTCCAGACTTTGTTTAACAGCCAGTCGATGATAGATGTCGCTACTATAGTACTCATGCTAAAAGTGTTGGAAAAAAATATTCAATAGCGAGTGTTAGAATGTAGCCGTAATAAAAAATAAGTGATTTTGCTTAGATCAATCAATGATAACATGGATTTAATCATGGATATACCGAGTGCTCACAAGAACCAGACCAGGCTTATAACTGCTTTGTTTATGAATCAACTATTTAGAAATTTGGAACATGAATTTAAGGCTTATTTTCTATTTTTTTTTACTGTTTTAGTCTTTAACTTAGTGACGTGTACATTCAAAATGGCCGACTTCCGGTTTCGACGGAAATAAAGACAAATTCGATTTTTTAAATTCATCATCCTGTATATTTTATTATTTTTGGATTCTACGGACCAAATTCTATCTGATCCCGGTGCAAAATTTACAGTTTTTTCAAAATCAATTTTAAAATGTAATTTTTCAATCCAGAAGGCTGTGGCTTGGGAAAAATTAATCTGACTCCATTCTGTCATTCACACAATTAATAATAATTCTTAGTAGTAAGTTAATATTAAGTGTACTGTGGGCCGGTAAATTTTAAAGTGTTGGTTTTTGGTAAAAAAATTCAATTTTTTTAATGAAACATCTATGGACCATCTGTAACATTAGATGGAACATTTTATTTCGATACGACGATGTATGATGATGTCTAGTTTTATTTTCATTTAACACTAAAAAATTAAATAATACAAAACTTTAAAATTATTTTTGAAAAAAATTAAAATTTTGGAACGTGATCAGGTAGAATTTGGTCTGGAGGTTCCAAAAATAATAAGATAAACAAAGTGTTCTATTTAAAAAATCAAATTTGATGTCGTATCCGTCGAAACTGGAAGTCGGCCATTTTGAATGTACAGGGTGTTTTCTATAAAACTATACCCCCCCTCTTATTTCGGTCAATTACCACCGATTTTAATTTTTCAAAAACCGGTCTAACACAGAATTTTCCGTAGATTTTGAATATGCTATTACTTTTTTTCCTACTTCAACCGTATACGAGGGGCAGAAAAAAGTATGGTTTTTTTAAATGGAATACCCTATATATTTTTACATATTTGGATTCGCCTCGTTCTTCTGATTACAAATATATATGACACTTATATTTGCTACAAAAATGGCGTAAATAATTGATATTAAACTTAGGCGTTTCTTTCAAAACTATACCCCCCCTTATTTCAGTCAATTATTAACGATACAAAATTTTCAAAACCTACGCATAGAATTTTTCGTAGATTTCATATATGCTATTTTTTTTTCTCCCTATACCTATACGAAGGGTGGAAAAAAGTATGTTTTTTTTTATGGAATGCCCTGTATTTTTTTACATACCTATATAAGTTTTATACATATTTATAATCAGAAAGGTAGGGCGGATCTAAATAATATATGTAAAAAAATACAGGGCATTCCATAAAAAAAAACCACAAATTTGTAGGTACTATAAATATTCTTTTACATATTGCTTCTACTATTTAAATATTAAATAAATATACCATACCATGAGCAGCCCGACAGTTGTCATTTTTTGATCATGTACTGACAACTTGATTTAAGGCTATTATTTGGACAGCTTTTGTTAATTTGTCATAAATATAAAGATAATACAAGTATACCTCATTAGTAAATCATTCTCGTCAGTACATTGTAAAAGTACGTGTGTGTACATATACAGCATAACATTTTGTCACGTTCCATACTAATATAGAGGTATTAAAGAATCCGTGAAACTGACTCTGAATACAAAGTATATTGTACTTGTCTCGGTTCTTTGATCAAATTTTGTTAGTTTGTAACAAATAATCAGTATTTTTGTACACCTCACGCAGATTAATTAAAACTTGGGTCAATATGCCACATTATTAATTCAAATATTGTGTGCTCGATTATCATATTTACATGATCAAACAATCGGTAGTTAGATCCAATATCCGAAATCGCCACTTTCTTATTTCCAAGCCTGTAAATTGTTGAATTTTATTCTGTACAAGATATAAAAACATACTTGCTATTACCATTTTTTTCGTTACCGATAGGATCTTCTGGTAGGATCAATCTAACGAGTCAAGTAAAAGATCTGTTGAAAGTGTTGAAAATGAAAATAAATTGCCTGTTTTATTTATTTTTATTACGTCGATAAAAATATAACGTTTTAAGTTTAAAGTGCCAAAAATATGTATCATAATAATCAACAATATATCATGATACTAAAACCAGTATCATGACAATATATTGTTCAAAAAAAATATTGTTGTTAGCTTTCCTGAATACATACTGATAAAAATAACAATTGTATTGTATTATTCGTAAGAAATATGTTTTGTTCCTAAAATGTATTTTACCAAAATTATTTTGTTACAGGTACCATGAAGAAACATGTAACATTGTGGATCCTCATTCTATGCATACTAATACACTTTGGAGAAGGAGACGAATCAGAATGCGTTACAACAAATAAGTGTACCTGTTATCAATCCAACGAGTTTGAATTCCAATGCCCGCCTGGCAATTTTCAAATCGTTCTGCACACCATACCACGACAATATGTAAAAATAGACTGTTATGATTTACCTGAATATGATTTAAGCATTTTCCCCGATGTTGAAGTTGGAGATTTGGACTATTTCCATATGAGATTTTGCCCATTACCTAATAATAGCTTTGGCCCAACATTAGAAAAATTCAAAATCAACAATGTTAAAAATATGCAACTAGAGGAGATATCTCCTGCGGCTATAAGAACGGTTACCAAAGAACTTTTTAATGGCCTTACAACTTTAGAAAAATTGTCCTTTAGTTTATTTAGAATTAAATTAGAAGATAACTTTTTGGAAAGTCTACCTAATTTGATACATCTATATTTGGACAATAATGAAATTCAAGAAATCCAGAACAACATGTTTTATTACACACCTAAATTACGAATATTACATTTATCGAGAAATTTATTAACTCATGTACCTGATGGTGTATTTAAAAATCTATCCAACCTTCAGCAATTACATCTGTGGAAAAATGAATTAACTAGTTTAAACAAACATGCTTTTACTGGTTTGCATCACCTAAAATCTTTGGAGTTAAGTAGTAACAAAATTAAGTCCCTTGATGAGGACACCTTTGCAGAACTGATAGAATTAGTAAATGTTAGTTTACGATCAAATAATCTCCATGTTGTAACGTCCAATATTTTTAAACACAATCCCGCCTTGGAAGGTGTTAGGATTGGAAATAATCCTAGTTTAAATCTTTCTGATTATGTTTTTGCGAATCTGATGAATCTAACAAACGTAAACATAGATAATTCAAATTTGGAAAGTCTGCCACAACATATATTTGAAGGATCTTCTAACATACTAGAGATATCTCTAAAAAATAATAGTATTAAAAAGCTTCCAGAGAGTGTATTCAAAGATTTGAAAAAACTGAAGAAATTGAATTTAGATCGAAATAGCATAGAAAATTTGCCAGACGACATATTTTCCTCACTGGAAAACTTGGAGGAACTCCATTTGGAAAGCAATGCCTTGACAGACATTAACAACAAATCATTTAGAAGGAATTACAATTTGCAAATTCTCAACTTGAGGAATAACAAGATAGCCACTATAGATTTGCATGCATTTATCGGGCTGAAGGAACTGATTAAATTAGATTTATCGTATAATCAATACGATTTAAAATATGGACAAAATGTGGAGGGATTGAATCCTTTTAATCCTTGTAATGAACTCCGTGAACTGAATTTATCGCATAATACAATTGATGTTTTCCCTGAAAGCATTTTAGACAACAAAGTAAAACTGAGTTACGTGGACTTGGATAACAATAAAATAAAAGATGTTAGGGTAAGTGTGGCAATATTTATGTATATCGTATATAGGTACGTGTTCACTAGGGTGGCTTTTATCTTGTAAATCGAAATTACGGTATGGCAAAAAATATCTTTATATACATGGTGTCCCACTTATCGTACTCACCATGGGTATCTTGGAAACGGTAAGAGATACAAGGTAGGTTAAATGACACCAAATGTAGAGCTTATCAAGGCTTACTATTATGTGCAAAAATATTTAACTAACTGATTTTTGTTTTTTAATTTTTTATTTATGAAAATACTTTAATGCAGTTTTTTCTTTCTTAGAGCAATTTTTTATGTAGATTTTGAAAAAATTATAAAATTTTGACTAACTCTTAGATTTTGAGATATTAACACCAACTTTCATTTTTCACATATAAGTCATAGCTGGCTATGATTTAGTTAAAACCCAATTTTTATTCTCTTTAAAATTAAACAATGGTTTATTTTAAAAAAATAAGGGAGTTATCGCCATTATTAATATTATATAACAAAAGCAAAACTCTATTTGAAACAATTTTTTACATGGTCTACTTGAAAATTAAAAGAATTTTTAATTTCTTAGTCTTGTTAAAAGCCTAATATTTTGAATGATACGTAGGCACCTAATTAATTTTTAATCAATAAATCAAAATATATTTTGAGTATCTTTTGTTTTATTTCGTAAAAATTGGGGAGGAAAATTAAAAAAATCAAATAATGGCGGTAACTCCATTATTTCTAAAAATAAAGTTAATTGTGACATCATTTTAAAGAGAATAAAAATTGGGTTTTAACTAAGCCATATGCAGCTATGCTTTGTATTTGAAAAATGAAAGTTGGATGCAGATAAAAAATCTGCATCAAAAAGTGCTCTAAGAATGAAAAAATTTCATAAATAAAGAAGTTATTACGGAAAAATTAAAATGACAAAAATCTGTTTTTTGCCTATGAAACAAAAACGAGTTGGTTTTACTAAAATATTTTTGCACATAATAGTAAGCCTTGATTTGTCATTTAACCTACCATGTATCTCTTACCGTTTCTAAGACATCCATGGTGAGCACGTTAAGTGGGACACCCTGTATACATACATATCTGATATTCTGGATTCTGCTTTTGCTTCTATAATGCAGTAAAATATAATGATAGTTATGGGAATCAATTTAAAAATGGAAGAGAAGTTAATTTCATTATTCGCTGAAAATATTTTCGTGAAACTGATATTTTGTGGTTATACGTCTATTTGAAATGACAGAAAATTACAAGAAGACTTGATTATAAGAAATACTAAATACTATATTTTTAAGTAAAATATAAAATTGCTCCTTTTGGTTTTTACAGTAAATAAGTAATTAACGAAATACAAAATTCCTGGATTTTCCCATGATGTTCTCAAAAATAATATCACAAAGAACCAGTTATGCGAATTATAATTTCTTATAAAAATACATAAGGTTCTGTTTTCTTAGATAAGTAAGTAAGATACCAGTGGGGGTTGATTTTGGGGCACAATTAATGTAAAGTATACTCAGTTTCTTCTATCATTTTAATTTAAAACAAAATATTTATTTACTACGTGAGGTACGCGTGTGATTGAAATTAAACCTAAATGTAGAAATTATTTGAATAAGAGAGAGAGAGGGTGCATTAAGGAAAGCAACATAGGACTTTAAGTGTCTAAGTGTAACCATTTATATAAATCCATTGGTTAATTGACTAAACTAAGAAAAATAATAGTCGCTTATACCAAAACTTGATTTAACCCAAAAATTTGTTTACTACATTTCTGACTATTTTCATGTGTTTTTATTTCTAGGTGGCATCGCTGATAAAAGCATCTAATGATGAAGTCAAAGTTTACTTAAATAATAATAACATATCCAGTTTAGAATTTCAAGATATTAAAGCTATACCCAATCCCCAGGATTTTGATGCGTTACATAACAATGAGGCCAGTACGGTACTTTATATGTCGAATAACCCAATAAGATGTGATTGTGATAATTTTGATCTTATTCAATACAATAATGATAAGCTTATTCCTGTGGTAAAAACGTTGGTGAACATCAAAATGGATAATTTATTCTGCGCCACACCTCAAGGATTTACTCACACCTTGGTAAGAGACTTGAGGCCAAGTCACATAACTTGCCCACTAGAAGATGCGGGATGCCCTAAACAGTGTGGCTGTAATTATCGACCATATGATAAATGTGCCGTGGTAGATTGTTCTTCTAGAAACCTGACACATGCTCCAATAATGAATTTGACAACTAACATCAACAAAGATATACATCAAATCGAAATAAACTTGGCAGAAAATGAATTGGAAGTTGCTCCATACAAAGGACTTGGATACGAGAATGTTACGAGATTGTTTTTATCAAATAATCATATCAAAAAACTAGGCTGGGTTCCTCCAAAAATAAAGGTAAGTTTATATATTTTAACATCGATTTTATACAGGGTGTTATTAAAGAATGAGCCAAACTGTACCAGTAAATCCTTGAGTAAAAATAAATCGTTTTAGCTAAACGTACTTTATTGCCATTTTGCTGCCTTAAAATGTTATGGGACGTCAAAAGCAATTTCATTATTTAAATTTTTTCTTATAGCTAACGTAATTTGGTCCAAATTTGGTATCTAGGGTTTTTTTGGGATGCTAAGGAAAGTGTTAACAATTAAGACGAATTTTTTCATTAGTTAAGAAAAAACCATGTAAGGCCGTTTTTAATTTTTGGAATCGGTCAAAGATAAAAATAAAAATGTGGGGTTTACATTAATAATACTAACCCTGTACACACTAGGTGGACACCCTGTATATTTAGTTACAATTACAAAAAAAATAATAATTACTGCGATGGGAAATTATATGATTGGAATGTGTTTTTTGAATTTCCATGAATTATTTATATATGTATTTGAATGGTTTGATAATAAATGATACATGAGTAATTTAATGTTAATAACTAAAAAAAAAACATTAAATAATATTTACATGTAGATAGTTTTTTATAATTTATGTTCATATAATATTAAATTACATTATAATAATGAGTAAATAGAGAGTAAGCAAAATATGTTGCCATAATTTATACCCTAAATATAGAATTGCTACAGTTGGTTGATAACATGTAAATTTATTTATCTTCCTCAGTTGACTATAAAATTATTTATCGTTCTTATATATTCATGAAATAAATATATATTATTTTTTTCAGGTATTAACACTTAATGGAAATCAGTTGTCATCTATAGAATCCAAAGTATTGCATAGTTTAAATGCATCTACAACTTTACAAAATTTAACACTGTATGGAAATCCTTGGAGCTGCGGTTGTTCAGCTGCCAGTTTACAAAATTATTTAATAAATCACTACAAGAAGGTAAGATTTTCTAACTTTTAGTATCGTATTTTTATACAGGATGATTCACCACAAATCACCACTTTTGTCCTTTTACTATTTTATTTTCAGAAACCAGATTAGAGTTTTTGTCTAAAAATTTTAACACTTATTGTGGAAAAAATATATGTCGAAAATGATGAATATAGATCCGCTTTATGCAAAATGCCCAAACGGTTCAATCTTTGGGTGTTTTGCTATTTATTTTTACCTCTAATAACATAGGAAGCTAAATAACTCCTATGAGAGCTTACTCTTTATGGCATAATGTTGAGAAATGAGATACTCAAGACCTCTCTCCGATTAAAAGCCCTTGCAATTAGGGTTTCCAATCCCGGGATCCCGGGCAGGTTTTCACTCCCGGAAATCCCGGGATTTCAACAATCAATCCCGAGTATTAATAATATGAGCAAATTACATAAAATATATATTACTTTTTATCTCATATGTATTCTGTGTAGCAAAGATCCGGTCCAGATTAGGGAACGACACCCTAGACACACTGGCCATTCTCAGGTAATTTTTTCAAAGTAAATTGTAGGCATTCATTTTTATAGAATAGATAATCAATAGATTAAAGTAGCAATAGATTGTTAATTTTTAAATTTTTTTTTTATTATACATATATTTTTTTATGTATTATTATTATTCTTGCTCAATAAATCGTTTCTTCTTTAATTTTATGTTGATATTCGACAAATGTATTTAGATCCCGGGATCCCTGGATTTGACTTTCTAATCCCGAAAATACCGAAAGCCTAATCCCGTCCCGGGATTGGAAACCCTACTTGCAATGGCCGTGTTACTATTAATGACATGTAATGTACATATCCTTTTGGGGGAATCTTATATAACAGTTTGTCATATTGCATGTAACTTATTTTATTAGTACTAATAGGCAATTTTATTTTTAGGTTAGTGCGAGTGATGTAAAATGTGAAGACAATACACTTCTCATTGACAAAAAAGAACTGTGTAAATCACACTTGACAATTGCTATGGCTATAGCTACACCAATCTTAGTAGTTCTCTTTGTGGTGGCAGTAGCGGTCGCTTTGTATTTCTATTACCAAACTGAGATTAAAGTGTGGTTATATGCGAAAAATCTATGTCTTTGGTTTGTTACCGAGGAAGAGCTCGATAAAGGCAAAACTTATGATATATTCATAAGTTACTCCCACAAAGATGAGGAATTTGTAATGCAAAATTTGTTGCCTGTACTAGAGTCAGGACCAAATCCCTTCAAAATTTGTATTCACGTAAGAGACTGGGTACCCGGAGAATTTATCGCTACACAAGTTGCCAACTCTGTATTGGATTCAAAGAGGACTTTAGTGATACTTTCAGAAAGTTTTCTCGAAAGTGTGTGGGGAAAAATGGAATTTAGAGCTGCTCATACGCAGGCAATCAATGAGGGGAGGGCTAGAGTAGTAGTCGTAAAATATGGCCAGTTGAATGAAGATAAGTTGGACAGTGAACTTAAAACTTACCTCAAAACTAACACTTATGTTGAATGGGGCGATCCATGGTTTTGGAATAAGTTAAAATATGCCTTACCTCATTCAAAAAGACCAACATATTATAGTAATAACCAAAAACATGCAAATATTATGCTTAAAATTGATGATAAATATGAACTTGTTACTTCTGCGCCAAATGTCCATGTCGAAAGCACGCCACCTGTTATATCTTTAGATCCTTCATTACTAAAAAATCATCCATTACATTTTAAAAGTTCAGATAATATAGCTACCCCTCCTGCCGAAGCCCCGTTAATGATTAATAGATAAAATTACAATACATTGTGATATTTGTGATCAAAATTAAATATGCTCAATTATTGTGCCTAGTCGAATAAATATGAATAAATTTACAGTTATTTAGCAAAAATTATCATGTTCTAGAATCGACCCACGATGGCTGTAAAAATAAAAACGCCTTAAATATAAGAATAACATGGATTTTGTAAGTTACATCATTACATTTTTTTGTCAGTTTCTATTTCGACAAATAATATAGATTTTCGGTGGGTAACAGAGAGGAGATTTGAAAAGTGATATATGCTTTATCTATAAAATTTTTATAATAACTTGCACATTTGCTCAATACAAAATTAGACAAATACTTCGGTCCGCTTTTTTTCCTAATATGTTAAATCCTGAGAGCTGTGAATTTTATTGCAACAGTTTTGATTAGAAAATATTCGATGCTTAGTAATTCTCTTTGAATTGTGATTCGGTAAATCGAGAATATTTTTGTTTTAAAGCAAAATTGTGCAAAAATGTAGCTACCTGTAATTTATGTGATAAGATTCATAGCTCGAGGGGTTTTCGTCAGATTATTGCCCTAATATTAATTTATTTTTCTACTTTGATTTTTTGTGACAACTTAAATAATAAAAATAATTATAAAAATGAATTTATATATTAATTTATAAAATTGGTAGTAAAAATTGATAAACAGTAGTTATTAAACATGTTTTGTTTACACTTTGGTGCTATTGAAAGTAAATTAATTAAATAAATTACATCTAAAAACATCTAGAGGTCGAAAAATTCAACACTTCGACATAGTTTTTGAAGGGTACAATTAAATCAAAATGGCAACAATATGTACATGAAAACATGTAATTCTTGATTTTAAATTTAAATAAACGATAAAAATCAAAGGAATCGATTTCTTTATGCAACACACGTAAAACAAATCATTAAATCGATATGGAAATTTCAAAAATTAATATTATCATAGTTGTAACTATCTAAAGGGCTCCATAAAAAAAGGAGATATATTCCTCAACATTACAAAGTCTTCCAAGAACGACTTACGTTTTGCTATCATTACCAAGATGAAATTTATCATTAAGTCTAATAAATTTTAAAACTCATTTGTATATTTTTTGTTGTTCATTATTGACTGGCCAGTTGTAAATATGTAGATAATTACACATACTCATATCTTATATAAACAAGTATAAATAAATACTAAGGTAAGTTATAAGTGCATTTGTATATTTAATTATTATGCATGACTAAGTAGAAATAAATTCTACCCCTGTTGTAATTTTATAAATTGGACAAAAGGTGCATTTTTTCCTATTTGTTTTAAACAGTTTAGCACTCGTTTGTATTGTGTTATTTATTTTGATTTTATAATTGATAAAAATATAGAAGGGATTTGCTTAAAATCTAATAAATATAATACTTCGTCTGCAGTACTTCAAAAGTCAGTTAAAGGGTAGCGAGTTTAGATGACCTATTTGTTTAATTTCTTTAAATAAACGTGTCAGTGTCTTGATGTGTAAAATTATGTATTTCAAAAATTTTGTGTATGATAAAGTATGTATAGTAACAAGAGAACAAATATATGTAAATAGTTTTTTTTTAAGTAACTAAGGCTTACATTAATGTACAAATCAGAGTTAGTATATATTTTTTCTTCAATTATTGTATTGTTTATATTTATAATATATTGAGTAGTTATATACTGTGATCGCAATAGTATGCATCAAATGTGAAATTCTATTATCCATTTCCCAGAAAAAATTGTACACGATAAAAGTTAGTGCTACCACTTAGACTAATAATGCACAGAGAAAATTTGTACAATGTCTCTTGACAACTCTTGATGGAATGGAAAGGTTGTTTTAGTTGCCTGTGGCTAATTTTATTAGACTATATTTTTCTGAAGAATATATAAAAAAAGTTTTCCATTGATGCTTACGATTGTACACGCTGTATATTTTAAATTGTAATTTTGTTTGGTACTTAATCCATATTTTCATTCAGTCTACTAATCTGCAGAACTCAAACATAATACATATGGTTTTCTATCTAGAGGTATACAATATAGATACAATGTGTTTCGCACAGATGCGTACATTCTATAAAGTGGCTATTACTCTTACAAATATATATAAAATCAACACTAAGACAGGTCGATTTTTATTTTCAGTTTGCCACATTATCATCATTTTGTCGGTGGATAGCACTAACAATAAATTATAATATAGCAAACCTTTGTAAGCGTTTCTTTATAGAAAGAGTGGCGAGCCATTTTATAGAATTCATGCTTTTCATATGGGAAGCAGTACATAATTTGAATTATTATCCAAACTTGATTACTTTTAGAATGTGGTTGGGAATATTCCACAATAATTATTATGTTAATTTGATTGGTGCTTTGCATTTATATCATTATTCCTTGTTTTTAATTGTATATATACTTATTGTTATTTAGATATATATTTTATAGAATTTTTAAGTATAAAATAAAATTTTTATTTACTACTAGAATCATAGTTTTATTTACGGCATTTGTCGGGCTTTGGACAAGTCGAAGGTCGATAACAACTGTTCTAGTGTGTTCTTAGACAAGACACTTAGTTGTGTTAACCTTGAGTTATTAGGTATGACTTAAGTTAAAATTATTTAGCTTCGATGGCACCTCTGTAAAATTTTTCCATTCTTATGATTTTTTAAAAAAGGAGTACTTATTCATTTCAATTTTTGAACCTTTATTAAATTTCCAAGTATACCTTGATATTTTAAGCCCGTTTCTTGTTTTAAACTTGACATTCATAAAAGTTATAAATAACGAATTGATGGTCAACAACCCTTATGCAGGTATAATTTATTGATTCAAAATATTTACATAGTAGCGGAGTTTTAATACGTAATAACTTGTCAGCTCTTAATTATTGCAAAGAATGTAACCTTAAAATCAATTAAGTTTTGGAAATGAGTTGCTAGCTTTCGTATTGAGAATTTATGATTATTCTTGACAAATTAACAAGGAAAAGTTTCAATTTAGTTTGGTTTGTAGCCGACGTCGAATGTTTCGACCTTTGCCATTTCAGTTTTGTCGCTTTCGTAATACATTTTTTTCTTTAGGATGTACGATGTAGTATTGAAAGTTTTTCCATTTTCCTGTCGCCTAAAGCCTAGTTCTCGGAGCTCCATTCTGACACATCCCTTCTACTCGAAATATTCCTGTTGGATTTGAAGGTACGTTGGCAACAGAACGGAGCTCTGAGAACTAGGCTTAAGAACGCCTCTGTGGGATTCACAGAACATAAAGGTAAGTGGGTATCTCGGCTTTATTCGTTATTTATTTGACGAAACTTACAAACAAAGTGGCCAAATCAAAACAACGAAAAAAATATTCCCCCAGACATAGTTCAACTGAGTCGTAGGCTAGCAATAAAACGTGAATTTTTTTAGAAAATCGAAAAAGACATTCTAAATTAGTCTAAAAGGTTTAATAAATAAAATTCCAAAATTAGTTCTAAAGAACCGTAGGTTTGCTTCAAAACTGAGCGTCGTGAATTTTTTTTTCAAAGGGTCGAACAAATTTTTTTAAGAGGTCGATTTAAAAAAATTTGAAAATTTGCACGACTTGAAGTTTTTTCCCAGCATTTAAGAATTCAAAAAGCCTTTAGTTTCGATAGTCGACAGTCTATACTAAAGCCGGCGCCACACATGCGGCCTTCGGCGAAGTATGGCATTTGGCGAAAGGCGAACACTTTGATACACAAATTTGTTTATTTGTCGAATGACGAGCGAATGTGGGAAACACGAATATTTGGGTAGAGTTTTATTAAGCCGGCGCCACACATGCGGCATTCGGCGAAAGGCGAAGTTTGGCTTTCGTCGAATGGCATTTGACGAAAGGCGAATGCTTTGATACACACATTTGTTTATTTGTCGAATGACGAGCGAATGTGGGAAACGAATATTTGGGTAGAGTTTTGTTATTTGTCATCGAATATATGACGCGCGAATCCTTTGATTCGCGTCAATTTACCGACACCAAGCGGTAATGGCGAACGCCGATAGGCGAGCGTCAGGTACACACATGCGGCTTTCGCCGAGTAACCGCTCGCCTTTCGCCGAATGCCGCATGTGTGGCGCTGGCTTTACTGCATAAACAAATCCAGTAAGTTCACTCTCCCGAATATTTTCAGGATGATTCTATTGGTTCGGTTCGGTTTATGTTGTTTGTTGTTTCTAAAGCCGGCGCCACACATGCGGCATTCGGCGAAAGGCGAAGTTTGGCTTTCGTCGAAAGGCATTTGGCGAAAGGCGAAAGCTTTGATAGGCGAGCGTCGTTTAACCACTCCATTTTATTAAACAACTATCGAAAACCAACACAAACGCTGTCAAGTGTCAAGACTGGCAAAAAACAATCCCAATGTGTGTACCGATCGAATTTATGTCGCGCGAATCCTTTGATTCGCGTCAATTTACCGACGCGAAGCCGAATGCCGCATGTGTGGCGCCGGCTTAATACCAATACTGTTACGTCAATTGGCGACAGATTTCTAACCCAATCAGGAATGAGTCTATAAACGATTTTTCTCTTTTTAATTTTTTGGAATTATCTAAGTCTAACTTAAATAATGCATTGGAGTTTTTTAGCACTTAAAACGGCTTCACAATAAATGTTTAAAAACAGCGCCGGCGTCAGAGCTATTACGTCGATCGCTTGCTGGAACCCTTGTATACTATAAGAAAGAATACATATACAATAAGGCTGGAACGAATGCTGATAGTGTGTGTACGTGACGTCACAATTAAAAAGGAGGTATGCATTTTTTAAGATTTTCGAATACTATGTCGCTTTTATGAAAATTTCTGCTTGGTTTCTGTACTATCAACTGAAATCTTGTTCAGTGCGTTATTAATAAAGTTTTTATTGTTTTGATCTAATAAAATAAAATGCTTTCGTTCGTTGGAAATCTAACCTATAATTATAAATGTCAGAAAAACATAGACGCATGGAGAAAAACACGTTATAATAACATGGCATTTCGTTGGATCGACAGCGCGGTATTAAAATTAAAAAAAATGTATCTCCGTGAATACTTAATGTATTGTGTTTGTGGCAATTACTTCTAATAAAAAAAGTTATATATTAATTTTATTTTTTATTTTTTATAACCTCCTTGGCCTCGACTTAAAAAGTTTTTACTTATGAATATGACACGAATATAACAATATATTTTATAGTGGGTACTACCTGCAATGGGTGACATCAGACCCCACCGCGTATATTTGAACTGTTTGTGAAGAAATCATAATTATGTCTACTTTTTCGCATATTATATTTAATTATATTTAATCACACAATTAATTTTTAAGTGTTTGTTTGAAATACATTTAGGTACCTACCTATACCTCTAATGACTCTAATGATAGATGTATAGCTGAAGTCAATATCAAAAAGTAGACAATGTTATTGATTTCTAAATAAGGCACTGGCGGCAAATATGGCCCTCCTTAATTTATAAAATGTTTTTTACTTTTAACCTTTATTTTTTTATGAAACCAATTTTACATCATACCTAGGTAACTAAGCAGTATTTAACTATTTTTACGGGTCAATAACGATTCCTGTTGGAAGTATATTCAAAAATGTCCAGCTCTGCAATTGGGCTATATTATCCATCTATTCGGATTATATGGCCCGCACAACCAAAAAACCCTAAAAAATAAATGGAGGTAACTTTTGTATGCTGTTTTATTCTACATGTTAATAAGAAGCATCCTAGTTACAAAAATAAATAAATTAGAATAAATGTTTTTCCTATTTAATGACTAAATAGAAAACCTTAACTCGACCGAAAAATTACCACAGCATGTCAACACACCGGCAGTCGGAAACATATAGCAACATGTCGGAAACGCAATAGCTGTTGGGTGTCAAGATAGTATATTATTCTTGGTTGGGTGTAACCTCGGGCGAGTTGCTTTATTCACCGGTGGATCCATCAGATGTGTTTTATCTCGTTCTATCTCCGAGGTTAGAACGAGATAAAACACATCTGGTGGATCAACCGGTGAATAAAGCAACTCGCCCCTCGTAGTCAGCCAGGCTGGGAAAAAAATCGTTGGTAAAGGGAAGCATAAGGAATTATTCGACGTTGACAGATTGTTGCCAAACACTGTAGTATTACCCGTTGGGCCATATTTGCCGCCAGTACTTTACTGTTTTAGTATTTATATAATTTACCAAATAATCAACGGGACAGTAACAGCAGTAACGGTAACGGTCCATTAATTTTAACGTGACTAAAAATATAGTCTTACTTTCTCATTCACTAGTGAACGTGACACGAACGTGAGAAGTGGTAGGGAAACTATAAATGCGATTCTGCCAAACCGAAATAAATTTAAAAAAAACAAGTATGGTCGACTTCAGTTTTGTAAGACACATAAAAAACCGGCGGCTTGTTTGATGCCCATAAAAACTTCAAACAAGCCGGTTCTTTTTATGTGCTGTATAGATATGACACAGACTTTACCGATAAAGACGATTTTGCCAAATTGATTCTCACGTTTGCGATTTCCAAACTTCGGGAATATTTTTATGGGGGTTTTCATGGTAATGGGCTCTTCCTCGAAATTTTGCAAATGATACCAGACTATAGTGTTTTTTAAAATGGCTCTGACGTATTTTTTCTTTTTGCTAGTATTTTCATTTAAGGCCAAACAAATTTTTCAAACCAAAGTAATTAATCTATTAAATTTTTGTGACGTCAAAAATGGATAATCATTGGTATAGGTCTTGTATATATATCATATAATAATAATAATCGTCTTTTATTTTTGCGTACACAATACATAATGTGATGACAAAAAATGAGGCGAAGTTTAGCGCACAAGGCACTATTCTTACACTTAACCTCAACAATAAATATAATTTTATAATTAAATAAAAAAAAATGAATTAAAACTAGAAATAAAGAGATAGATATAAATATTAAATATAATATAAACCATATGAAAACGTATGAAGCATAATATACTAGTGATTACTTGATAAATAACTGTACTTGTTCCTCACAAGTTTACTGAACTTGAAGAAAGTATAATTTCGATCTTGGGTTGAATTGCTTTACTGATAATTCTTTTAGTAATTAGGTAATGAATTATAAAGAACTACGGCATTATAAATAAACCTTTTCTGAAAGAGTGCAGTACGGTGCCTTAGTGTGTGGAGGGTATTAACCCTTTTTAAATTGACTTGGTGATATGACTCACATAACTTTAAATTTTTTGTTTTTATAAATTAATTTTCAATTTTAATTTTAATTTTTGTAGTTTTAACATGGATCCATTATAAGATTTAGAAACTCTCGCAGATAGAAGATATATAAAGTTTATTGTAAATTATTAAAAATAAACAAACCAACCAACAAAAAATATAATCTTACTTTATTAGACCAAGGCAATTAAAACTTCGTTAATAATGTACTGAACAAGGTTTTAGTTGATAGTACAGGAACCAAGCAGAAATTTTGACAAAAGCGAGATAATACTCGAAAACCGTAAAAATGCATATTTTTGAGGTTAGTAGTGTGATTGTGAGATCACGTGCACAAACGAATTTGTTTGGAGTTTAACCAATAGCAATACCGTCCGTTTTTGAGGCCGGTAACGGAAAACTGGCGGGACTTTTGATATCGATACAACTCATTAATATTTAAAGCAACTGTAAAAATGATATATTATTGGAATTTATTACATATTATTATATTTAATATGTATTCAAATTTGGTATAGATCTATTAAAAACCTTATTTAATAAGAGCCCATTTTTTTTTACTCTACTTTGCCCAGTAGCCCGCGGTGTTAAAAAATATATAAAATGCTATTAAAGAAATTAATTTTAACTAAAAATTCCACCCTTAAAACAAATGTGATGATGAATGAAAATAAGACATTTTATGGCGTCCTCTCCTGGGATGTCCATGTCAAATTTCAATGGTTCCCCCTTTTTTTAAGCGAGTTTTATTTTGATTCATGGACCGAAATCTATATATTCACATACGGCAGCATAGAGGTATACACTTTATTTTTTAATAAACATTTTGTTTTTTTGTTCAATTTTATCGCTGGTACTTTCCGAGATATAACGTTTTTACGTGAACCGTGCTTTTTCGTGTATCGAGAAATGATGCACATGAGAAATTGTCAAGGTTTTCAAATACACTCAGTTCCAAAAAAAGTGACGCATTTGATTTTTGACCTAACTTATTTTCTTTTTTTTTTATTAAACTAGTGGACCGATTTTTAATTTTTTTTTATTTATTGGTAGGTAATTCCTTTGTCTTTCAAAAAATAAAGAGGTGGAAATATATTTCATTGTAGGATCCAACGACATAAGAATTACTAGACAAGTAATGAAATGGACTCGTCCCCGTGTACGTACTCGTACATTTACTAGCTAGGTCCCTTCTCAAACGACACAGAAACGTCTTATGGATTATCCACTGGATGTATTCAATGTATATATAGCAGATGACCACTGAATGTCCTCACTTTGTCCCTGCTACCTACAGTGGACGTATATTGCATCATATATGGTAGTCCAGTATGGATAATCCGTAGACAGTCCACTGTAGGGACGTCCATAGGTAGACACGTAGAAAAACATTGATACAGCCTGTCAGTCTATAGCTTACTCCTATAGAGAGCTACATAGTTTAAACAGATGCATTTCTGAATATTTTTAATTAAATATCAAAGTGAAGTTCTCAGTTCTCATCAAAGTGGAACAGAACTAGTCTGCGAACTGCAAGCAGCGCCATCTACCAGATAGCTCGCCACATGGTACATCTCTTACATGGCGGAAAATATACGTACAATGGAAGTCCATTTGTAATAATCAAATGTTGAACTTTTGTGGACGTCCATGGTACGTACCTAAATGTATTAAACGATAGAATGATAAAAATGGGTATATACTGGAAGTACATCTCTTATATGGAGCAAAATGTACGTACAATGTAAGTCCATTTGTAATGTTCTAATGTGAAACTTTTATGGACGTCCATCGGACATACCAAAATATACTAACCGGTAGAAAGATGACAAATGGATGTACACTGGAAGCACATTGATGTACATCTCTTAGATGGCATAAACTGTACATACAGTGGAAGTCCATTTGTAATATCCTAATGTGGGTTTGCGGACGTCCATTGTACGTACTAAAATGTACTAAGCCGTAGATGGATGCGAAATGGATGTACACTGAAGGTACATTGATGTACATCTCTTATATGGCTTAAAATGTATGTACAGTGGAAGTTCATTTGTAATGTTCTAACGTGAAACTTTTGTGGACGTCCATCGGATGTACCAAATTGTACTAAACCATGAAGGATGAAAAATGGATATACACTGAAAGTCCAATTATGTACATCTCTTATATGACGCAAAATGTACGTACAATGTAAGTCCATTTGTAATGTTCTAATGTGGACCTTTTATGGACGTCCATCAGATCTACTAGAATGTACCAACCTGTAGAAGGATGAAAAATGGATGTACACTGGAAGTACACTGATGTACATCTCTTAGATGGCATAAAATGTACGTACAGTGGAAGTCCGTTTGTAATGTCCTAATGTGGAAGTTTTGCGGACGTCCATAGGGCTTACCGAAATGTACTAAGCCGTATATGGATGTGAAATGAATGTACACTGGAAGAACATTGATGTACATCTCTTATACGGCGTAAAATGTACGTACAAAAGAAGTCCATTTGTTATTGTTCTAATGAGGAACTTTTGTGGACATCCATCGGACGTACCAAAATGTATTAAGACGTATATCGATGAAAAATGGATGTACACTGGAAGTACATTGATGTACATCCTTTATAGGTAAGACTTACGACGTCCATTGTATATCCAAAATAGGTTCATGGACGAAAGGACATATAACGGACTTTAAACGTACACTTGATTTCAAAAAAAAAGTAGTACAACTCTTAGATAAGGAAATGGGAAATGGCCTATTTCTAGTTGTCTAAATTGTTCTTTTGACAGTACCTAAATTATTGAAATTAACTTAATAATGAAAATATAGATGTCAGTCAGTTGTAATTACCGTAAGTTTATACTGATAAATAAATAAATAATCCTATTTTTAGTAGAAATATATTTTAAATATAACATTTTGAATAAAAATTTAAAACACAAATAAACAACAACATAAATAACAGTAATTAATATTTAGTCATTGCTCCATCCCATCTAAAATTGCTTGTAGCCTCCTAGGCATTGATAAAACTAAATTTTCTGCAATTTGGGTATTACATAAACTTTCCCATTCCAATTATGGCACGAAGTTGTTCCGCATTTTGATGACGATAGATAATAAGATAATAGTCATTACACGACTGGAAAACTTTTGCGTCAGAAAATATGACTTTTGAACTTTTGACCAAAAGTCTTCATTGTAACAACAATAATATTATGGTTGAGTGCAAAAATGATCAGTCCTTGTTTCTCTCCTCCGTTAATTTGTATTTTCTAGCAGCACACTTCAGAATGCTATTTTTAATTCTTCTACAGGCAGTAGATCTTGATGCAGGAAAATTTGTTTCCAAAACTGCATTCACTAATTTATAAGGGTTTCATCTTGTTGCTCATTACTTCGTTTAGGCCTACTAGATCCATGCTTGGGGGATATACCTAGTTTCTCTCATTTTCCCATATTTTTTTAACTTTCATCAGAGTGAATTTACTTATGTTATATTCAGAAGCAATTCCGCACCATCCACTTTTCAATTTGGAAACAATACCTAATCTTCTGAATTTCTGTTAGTTGTCTAACCATTATTAAAAATTGACAAATATTTAAAATTTTCAAGAATGGTTCCCTAATCAAACTTGAATATTAATAAACTTCAACTTGAAAAAAAATGTGACAGTTGACTTTTAGATGACATAAATATTTTTGCAAAGGTCATGTTTACATTGCTAAAATAAAGTGGACTACTTTTTTTTGAAATCAAGTGTACGTCCAATGGATGTTGTGTGCTGTGTGGGGCATGACCCCCCAAATTTTTTTTTTTTTTACAATATCCGATAAAGGTTTCTGACCAAACTATATCAGATACCATGCTCAAAACGTACTGTTTCAATGTAAAAATTCAATCGTCCGATATTACCCCAAACCCCGAGTAATATCGGACGACACTTTATGAAAAAAAAAAATAATAACAGTGGCAATTATTTAAGATTTATTTCTGTGAATATGTTTACTAGGTTAACTTCTCACTATGGAATGCATTTGTTAGCTTTAATTTCGCATAACAAAAGAAATACAGGCAGATAATTAAAAATATCGTCCGATATAACTCCGGTTGACGGTACTTGTCTAGTAATTCGTATGTCGTTGGTAGGATCACATTAGCTTTTGAAAAAGCAATTGCCGTTGCCATAGCAATTAATTTGTTATATGCCTCCATACTTTTGTTATTGTGTCAATAATTAAGTGTCATTAAAGAAGTTTTATAGAGACTAAAATTTCACAAAATGCCTCAAATAAAAGTTTATAATTTTGTGTTCAATAAAAATATTTAATTTTTAGAGATAAATCAATGAATAAAAAAACAAAATGTTTATTAAAAAATGGTTCATCGAATGCAGAATGAATAATTTTTCCATGAATAAGAGAATAATCCACAGGGTGTTTTGAAAACCTGTGAAAAAAAAGAAATTCTCCATTAATTTCCATGTAATTTGGAAGAACTCACCATTGCTTCCAATCCGGCTCATACAGAATGAATTTTGCTATAAACTGAGAAAAAAAGTTCAAATCGGTCCACCGGTTTAAGAACTAAAGAACTTTAAAATTACTCGAAAAATCAAGTGCGTCACTTTTTATGAAACTGAGTGTATATTATTTATTAATAATTAGTTTGCATGAGTAACGCGCCGTCATGTCACGTGTGGCGTGTTGCAATAAGATATTAAGATGGATTATAACGAGTACGAACGAGTGTCGAACATCAGACCGTTGGTTGTGAGATATTGTTTCAAGGAAAGGGGTTTAGTGAGAGAAAAATATTTTCATTCCATTTCCGAAAAAAAAAAAAAATGTTGGATGGTTTATAAAAATGCAAAATAATAAAATAGGTAGGTACGTACCTATACTTTCATAAACGTCCTATGCATATTTTTAAAAATATTTTTTTATTGTGTGTAGGGTTAAAATAATAAAAGGAAACTTAAAAAAATAAAGTAATTACCAGTGGCCAATGTTTTTTAGGGATTATGCTCGCAAGTTATTGCTATGTACTCAAACGGCTAGTGTTATTTTTGCTCATCTTGCCACACCCTTGACTTGACCCCCCAAATACTGATAATGAGAGGTACTATAATCTATAGTAAACGTTCTTCTTACCAAAATGAAATTATATGTCAATTTGCATATTATTATGATTAATTTTCTTACAAAATTGTTTCGCTTGCGGGTGTTACATATTACTGTAGTTCCATATATCGCTGATATTACATATATTTACATAACATAATAAAGAACAAAAAAATAATGGTAATTTTTTAAATATTACTTACATATTTTTTAACGGAGATTTTTGTAGATAAGTGATATATTGTAGTGTAATAAGAATAAATTTAATTCGTAGGTAGGTACCAACAGGTAATTTATCGTTTTCTTTATTACTACCCTCGATATTTATAATCCCTCACAAACGCTTTGATTACCTACGCGTAGTGTAAATAAGTTTATGAAAGAAATTAAATGTCGGTGCGTAAATATCGCATTTTATCTTATATCGGCAGTTTTACAGGATGTTGACGAATTAAGTCGACAACCGAACTCACTCATTTCCGCCTATCGCTTAGAAAATAGTTATGGAGTTGAAATTAATAAGAAAATATATACATTAATTCTTATTGATTTTTTATTGCCGACCTCGCCATCCAAAAACGGCTCGACTTTACTCTAAAAAGCGATGAGTGAAATAATTATCTTTAATTACCGACATTGGCATTCAGCTCTTACAAGAGCGACTGGTCATATACAGGGTGATTCACGTTGACCGCCTATTAGAAGTATCTTGAGAAAGAAAAAAGATATCGATTTGAAATTTTGGTTATGGTCCTAAGTGGGTAGGATCTATTTAATGAAAATATTTTCAAAATGGTGGCATTTCCGGTTATACCGGAAGTTGACCCTAACTTTGTTATTTTAAATGAGATGCCCCCATTTTCATTTTTTTTTAGATTCCTCGGAAAATTTAAAGGTCATTTCATTAAAGGTTCCCTATGTCTAAAATGAATATTTTCTGAGATATTAATTTTTTTAGCAAAATATTGACGGAATAGTTTTATAATGTAAAAATCAATATCTCAGTAACAATTAATGATAAGAGTATAAGAGGTTGAATTTTTTATTGAGGTAAGACAAGGTATTGGAGCTATCCATCATGTAATAAAATTGTCAAAATCTTAACTGCAAAGTTTCTAAAATTAACGATATCTATCGACCTCATAGAAACAGCAATAAGTCATTTTTTTTAAATGGAACCATATCTAATTAAATACACCAATCGATAGCGAGAAAAAATGCGCATCTAAGCATGTATCATGTTCCTATACCCAAAATGTATGATTCTTTAGATATTTGCGATTTTCTAATTTGATCGATGAAAATTGAAGAGTGCCGTATGAAAATTGAAGAGTAGGTATATGCTTTGACTTTGACTGTGGACGAAACAAAATACAACAAATTCAACAATGTGAGAGCTAATATGTAACTCGTGTTATTGTTTTGGGTTTATTGATGATAATTCAGGATACATTTCATTAAATGTTCTGCATGTTCTGCTAATTATTCTGTCACATTGTCCATGGATGTAAAATAAATGAAAAATATCTGAGTTTGAGTAATTATTTGCCATTTTCTCCACAATAAGACACAATACAGAATATTTATAATGAAAAACAATAACACGAGTTACGTATTAGCTGTCACATTTGTTTAATTTGTTGTATTTTGTTTCGTCCACAGTCAAAGTCAAAGCATACTCTTCAATTTTCATCGATCAAAATCGCAAATATCTAAAGAATCATACATTTTGGGTATCGGAACATATGATACATGTTTAGATGCGCATTTTTTCTCGCTATCGATTAGTGTATTTAATGGGGTTATTTCACAATTTATATTTATGTTAAATGTACAATCAGGAACACTTAAAAATACCGTATATTTGGAAAAAAAGTATTTTTTTTGCGCCTACGTATTTTTAAACTCGGTTTGTAATTTGAAAATATTAAGTTCCCGCCAACAGTCGTGACGTAAATGTTTACGCATGCGCAGTATAGCGTAGATGAAATATCTCAAGAAAACTAACCTCACAATTTTCACGCTCTTAAACTGGACACTGAAATAGTCCATATTTTTCGCAAAGAATTCTTGAATCATAACGTAGTTCACTTCAGGTAAATTTTCACTGCTAGCTTTAACGAAATTAGGCTCCATAATAGTAAAAAATGATGAACTAACACAAACTAAAGCAAACTGTCAAAAGTGTCAAATGCTACTGGACTCTTAACAAAAACAAATCTTCCTAGATTTAGTTCTAAACCGTGACGTCAGAAGTTAATAAAATTTGAAATTATTGACGATACTTTTTATTAATTTATGAATAATTAACAAATAATAATGACATGGTATTTACCAATACATTATTCTTGCATATTCTACTATCCAAATTGATAGGTATTTTTAAGTTTTTCTTTAACATGAAATAACCCTATTAGATATGGTTCCATTTAAAAATAAATGACTTATTGCTGTTTCTATGAGGTCGATAGATATCGTTAATTTTAGAAACTTTGCAGTTGAGATTTTAACAATTTTATTACATGATGGATAGCTCCTATACATTGTCTTACCTCAATAAAAAATTCAACGTCTTATCATTAATTGTTACTGAGATATTGATTTTTACATTATACAACTATTCCGTCAATATTTTGGGAAAAAAATTAATATCTCAGAAAATATTCATTTTAGACATAGGGAACATTTAATGAAGTGACCTTTTTCCGAGAAATCTAAAAAAAAATTGAAAATGGGGGCATCTCATTTAAAATAACAAAGTTAGGGTCAACTTCCGGTATAGCCGGAAATGCTACCATTTTGAAAATATTTTCATTAAATAGATCCTACCCACTTAGGACCATAACCAAAATTTCAAATCAATATCTTTTTTCTTTCTCGAGATACTTCTAATAGGCGGTCAACGTGAATCACCCTGTATATGGTTATTGATGTATAGCTATAAAGTCTAAAACCCTAGGTAAGTCTAGTCCCGAAGGTTAAATCTTCTTGCACAATACCTTAATAATTTTTTATGATTTTGAGTTTAAGTAGGTGAAAATAAAATTTTGAAATTCCAACCTATAAAATTTACAGGCCTTCCAACAGTAAATACCGAAATTTCCTACGGTTTAAGCAGCATTTCTACGAACTTTGTAACACTTTGACAGGTATAAAAAAACGAACTTTATGGCATGCCCCCCAATACGGGCTATTAGTGTGACGTCAAAGTCGCCGCTATATCCAAACAAACTTAAAGGTTATGAAGATTTAAATATTTTATAAAAGGAGATACCTACCGTTGATAGTTATATTCCTCGACTTTGTCAAAACTGCTTTCAATACATTTAAAATTCACAAACGGAAACATCATATAATATACAAAACAAAGGTAAAATAGTTTGTTTGGATACAAAAAATGGCAGCTATACGTCATAATACGTCATCACTAATCAGCGTATTTAAGGAGTGGTGCGAATATGGTTCGTGTAGTCAACTACCTTTCGTGTCAAAAATGATCAAAAATGAGGAATTCTCTTTTCACTTGGAAATAGAATAGGTACCATTAATTTTTTTATTTTTCTTAACTATAATTTCGGTTATTTGTACTGGTCTTACAACAGGCAAAGTGGGCATTGTGGATTCTTTATTAATTGTAGAGGTACTTTCGAATGGTACCGTAGGTATCATTTAAAAAAAAATATTTTTGGTCCTAAAAATCATTTTGGTAAATTTTCTCCGTTCGTATATCAATCAATTAAACGTTTATGTCGTGCAGGTCGGTTGATGGAGACAATTGATCAGGTGGGATCATATTGGGACTCTGGAAGGACAAATAAAATGAATTTTAAAAATTATTTTCATAATTGAAATGTCACTTATGTGGGATTTTTGGATTCAGAAAGTTATGCAGAATCGTTGATTGTAAAAATTATAACGAGGCGAACTTCATAATATTCCTGGCAGCCAGCAGTAGATGGCGCTTCCACAGCATCAGTTCAGAGGCTGCCAGTGTGGTTAAAATTGTCACATTCATATGTACAATGTACAGGGGTGAATTCTACTTTTTAAACCCTTTTGTTTTGCTTAAAAATATCCTAGCTAGAAAAAAAGAAAATAGATCTGTAGCATATTTTATCAAGTTTTTGTATATGTCTGCATCTATCTTAAAGAATATACAGGGTGCGCCACATAGTCACATTTTTTTAAACGAAACACCCTGTATATGTTTAGATATTTAGATAGCCCTTTTCATCCACTTTATAAATATCTTCATCATACACGTATCTATAAATCTATATGTAAGTGTATTTATTTATTTAAAAACAATTTTAGCGTGAGCATTGGTAAAGAAATGTACAGGGAGATCATTTTAAGTGCCTCACTCGATTTTCCTGCTTTATTCTTCACCTAGGAAAAAAATTCAAAAACGATACTTGTGTACTATTTTCTGAGGAATCCGATTCCGAAAAGATAAAAACAATTGATTGTCAAAGAAAAAAGTTATGGCCGAAAAACTGAAAAAGAAAAAATATACACCCTGTATATTAATGCGGAAATGAATATGTGACATTTCACTGATTGTAAATGCTTATCAGATACATATTTTTCACTTCCGGAAATTCCTTTAATTTTTTTATTTTAGGTGATACACCCCGTATATTGAGCTCAGTTTAAAGAAAATTTCTTTCTGAATTTAGCAATATATAACATATTATCATTATCTTTCATATTTAATAAGATATTGGGGTTTCAATTTAAAATAACACAAATATATGTTATGAAATAAAATCATCCATGAAAACAAACAAAAGCATTTAAATTATTTTTTATTTATTTCAAAAACTAAAGAATATAAGTTATTATGCTATATCTTCTTTTGTTTTTGAAATAAATAAATAACTTAAATGCTTTTGTTTGTTTTCATGGATGACTTTATTTCATAACATATATTTGTGTTATTTTAAATTAAAACCCCAATATCTTATTAAATATGAAAGTTCTTTAAACTGAGCTCAATATACAGGGTGTATCACCTAAAGTAAAAAAATTTAAGCAATTTCCGGTCAAACCGGAAGTGAAAAATATGTATCTGATACACATTTACAATCAGTGAAATGTCACATATCCATTTCCGCATTAATATACAGGGTGTATATTTTTTTCTTTTTCAGTTTTTCGGCCATAACTTTTTTCTTTGACATACACAAGTATGGTTTTTGAATTTTTTTCCTAGGTGAAGAATAAAGCAGGAAAACTCGCAGGAAAATCGAGTGAGGCACTTAAAATGATCACCCTGTACTTATAAAGAAGCGCAACTGTCGAGATTTTAGTATTGTATTTTTTTGTCAATAGCTTTCAGCATTTATTATCAATTTTTAGTGCTACGGGAAGGTATTTGTAATTCGGTTGCATAGTCCTTAAATATTATAGATAATTTTGTAGTTATTGGCAAAAATCTCGAAACCTTGACAGTTGCGCTTCTTTATTATTCAATGCTTGAAAAATGTATTCTAATAATATCACTTTGTTGCAGGTATTATGAAAGGCTGTATACATATTTTGATGTTCAATCTATGCATATTAACCAAGTTTTTACAAGGGGACTACGTACCATGCCAAAAAGGAAATCCGTTTCTCTGTGAAAAACTAACTAATAAGGAGTGTGAAATTCATTGTCCTCCTGTTGGCGGCACAAAGATCATTTTGCACACTGTTAAAGGAGAGAATTTTAGATTATATTGTAGGGTACCTGAATATGACATAAGCATTTTCCCTAGCATCAATGCAGGAAATTTGGATTTGTTTTATATCCAGTCCTGCAATCTGCCTAGTAGCTTTAATTTAACCATAGAAAAATTTAAAATCATTAAAATAGAATTTATGAAATTGGAGGAGCTACAAAATACTACTGTTAACACAGTTACCAAAAATCTGTTCCTTGGTCTCTCAGCCTTGAAACGTCTGTATTTTGTCAGTTCACCCGGAATTAAATTAGAAGAGAACTTTTTGGAAAATATTCCTAATTTAAAAAAGCTGTATCTATATAATAATTCTATTAAAGAAATTAAAAGAAACATGTTTCACTACACCACAAAATTGGAAAAATTAGAATTATCTAAAAATTCAATCACTTCTGTACCAGAAAAGGTATTTCAGGATCTCTACGTTCTTCTACAGTTGTACTTAAATAACAATAAAATAAATACTTTATACAAGTATTCATTTACTGGCTTGCGTCAATTGGAAATTTTAGAATTAAGCTACAACCAAATTAAATATATCGATGAAGACACTTTCGCAGAACTGTCGAATTTAGAGCAGCTTAGTTTACAAGGAAATGACCTACATGTTATAGCTTCCAACCTTTTTAAACATAATACTGCTTTGGAAGAGGTTCGGATTGGATATAATCCAACTTTAAACCTTTCTGATTATGTTTTAGGGAACCTTACAAATTTGAAAAAAATCAACATAGACAATTCGAAATTGAAGAATCTTCCGCAACATATCTTCGAAGGATCAAATAATATATCTGACATATCCCTGCAAGATAATAATATTAAAGAGTTTCCAGAAAATTTTAAGGGATTATTTAATTTGCGAAAACTGAATTTAAAGGGAAATAAACTTGCAATTGTGACAAATGGAATACTTTTTTCACTTAAAAATTTGGAGGTACTCAATTTAAAAGACAATAAATTAACAGAAATTGATGAGAAATTATTTGAAAATAATTTCAATTTAAAATGGCTAGGCTTACAAAATAACATGGTCAGTAAAATAGATAATTTCACATATTGCAAGAAACTTCAGAAAATCGATTTATCAAGAAATATAATCGAGAATTTTCCTGAAGACATTATAAACAACAAACCACATTTGATTCTCTTGAACCTGAGTCAAAATAAAATAAAATATCTTAAGGTAAGTTTTAAAATATATACGTAATATAGATAAATAGTTAATAATTAATAAAGATACAGAGAAAAAAATTAATAAAAGTGCTAGTTAAAAAACAGTAGTGTGAAAACACACAAAGGTGAATAACATGAGACTGCGTAATAAAAAATTTTGAGTGTCATGATAGACAACAATTTAAATTTTGAATAATGAAAACAAAATAGTTAGTTGTACATGTATAAAGGTGAAACATACGTATTAATATAAGGCGTTGTTAACTAGTGAAAACTAAAAAAAGGCTACAAAATACGACATAAACAGAAAGGGATATATCTCGGGTATATATAGATAACACCCTGTACTAGAGATTTAAATTGGTTACAATTCTATGTTAATTTTCGATTATTATTAATTTCTTAGAAAAATAATTATAATGATATGTTAACTTACCTACTTCATTAAATATATATCCCTTTCAAAAAAGTATCTACTATCGGTGAGAAATAAATATTGTATTTCTCACATTAAAGATCTGTTCAAGCAGGAAAAAAATATATTGTTTTTTTAATGTCTAGTTTTCTATTTACAATAAAGTGACCATTAACACCAGTTATTTATAATTTTTAGATTGCATCTCTAACAAAATTGTCCAGTAATAAGGTTAAAGTTGACTTAAATAACAATAATATATCAACTTTGGACTTTGGAGATATTAAAAATAAGACGTCGCATAACAAAATGTCCAGCACAGTACTTATTATATCAAACAACCCAATAAGCTGTAACTGCAACATTTTTGATCTTATTCAATACAATAATGGCAATCTGAATCCAGTAGTAAAAAAAATGGTGGACATTAAAATGGATGATTTACGCTGCTATATACCTCAACGATATAAAAATAAGTTGGTGAAAGACTTGAAGCCACATAATGTAATGTGTCCATTAGAAAGTGAAAGATGTCCTAAACAGTGCACATGTGATTATCGCCCAGATGATAAATGTGCTGTGATAGATTGTTCAAATAGAAACCTAACAAAGACTCCAACGATTAATGTGACCGATATAAATATTGAACAAATTGAAATAAACTTAGAAGGAAATAAACTTGAGACTGCCCCATACGAAGGACTTGGATATAACAATGTTACAAAATTGTTTTTATCAAATAATCGTATTAGAAATTTAAGCTGGGTTCCTCCAAAAATAAAGGTAAGTATAATAATGTCAATGTTTCCAAAAATAGGAAGCATAATGCAGCCACAGACGCTCCAAAATTACGTTAAAATTTTCAGCCCTGGTATATATTTCTCCATTTGTTGATTGTGAGAACTCAGAAGAACCAATATTAAAACTTCCAATTGCGTTGGTGTAAAAAAACTGATAGTACTCGGAATATTTTGTATAATCGTTTTTTTTTTCAGTTTTCTTCGTTATCTTTTATTGGGCACGGGTTATAATAATTGAATTATACGTAATGTTTGTTTATGGCATAATTTTACACCTTCCAGAAATGTTGCCTTGTTCGTCTAAAGGAAAATGTGGTCTTGTATAAGAGGAAGGCATCAAGTTTAAGGCGACAAAAGAAATCTGCTTAGAACCTGTACTGCTGTAGTCCTAATTTAAAACAAAACACCAGAGTCACAACACGGCAATACCCAAGAAGTTGCTATTAATTTAATTAAATATATTTTTCACGTTTTAATTCATTCATTAACTTATTTCAGATACTTGAATTGAATGAAAATCAGTTGAAATTTATTGCTTCTGAAGTATTGCACAGTTTACACGAATCCGTAACATTGGAACGTATAACGCTTCAGGGAAATCCGTGGATTTGCGACTGTTCAGCAGATGGCTTACAAAAATATTTAAAAAAATACTACACAAGGGTAAGGCTTCCCCAATATAAATCTTTAATTATATTAGAGTATTTTTAACGATTATTTCGACATTTCCCTCAGCTGAAGATATTGTTGAATGATGATGATAAATGAATGGGAATAGGCGATGGTCACAACTTAACACGTTTGCCGCGAATATAAAATATTGTACTGTCTCTGACTGTATTTTGTTGTGCTTTGGAAAACTTATTTTTGCACGACACGTTCCTAAGGATTTTATTAATGTCAGTTATATGTTATCTAGACTATATGTTTTGAAGTGAAATTCTGAGAGCCAGTAATTTATTTGACATTCCAGCCGTACAAGTTTTCAGGATATTGTACCACATTGAACATAGAAATAAGACCAACTAGAAACCTGATGCATACCAAGATTATGGTATCCGTACAGAGTGAAAGAGGGACAATTTTCTGTTCTATTTAACAGGAATAACCGTATTATATTTCCGAGGCTATGTAATACGGTCAAGTCAACGTGTTAAGGTCGACTTATAAATATCCTTATTATTTTGAAGCTTAAAATTTGATGTATATAAAGGTCTGTTAGCTTTTTACTGGCTAGTGGCTGGTCAGGCCCAGGGAAGATAGTCGGAGGCGTGAGCTAGGAGAGTGGATGGTAACTCAAAAATAACTATATTCTCAGCTCAACTCTATAATATACAAAAATAACATAATAAAAGGCACTTAACACGTCCCTGATTTCGACAGGTCCTCCAAAAAGTCTTAAAAACAACTCTCACGGGTCTCACATCACATCACAATCCAATTATTATTTTCACAAGTCCAGTAAACACCACGATACATAAATTTAAAGTAAACACAAACACACTCTAATCAGTCCTAACCTCACTTCCTCTTCGTCCTCTTTTCCAACTGTCACAACTCACACCCTTCCCGCTCATCGGATTTTAACACTTCAAAGTTCATCGGATAATTAAGGGTCACTAGATTCATAAAGCTTTGTTCAAAAACCCTACACTATATAGCTGCACTAGTGCTAAATTATTACACTGAATCTATTATTCTGTTAGCACTAGTGCAGCTAGTGTAGGGTTTTTGAACAAAGCTAGTGATTAAAGACACATTAAAGAGATTTTCCCTCTTAGATTAGTCAGACAGGCATTTGGAAAAATCCTGTATCATAAATACATTCCTTAAAAAATGGTTTAAATTTCGTGATAAAAATTTTTCAGGCAAAAATAAGTCATGATAATTATTTAAACAAAAAAAATATATAATATGTACCTTTAAGTTCTGAAAATTAATAAATTTAAAGTACTGAACTATACTGAATACCATGGCAAAAAAGTACATATCATTGAGTACTGAATAACTTCCTTTATTTAATGGTACAAATAACACATTATTCGTAATAATTTTTTTGTTGCTAGGTTAACTCGACTGATGTAAAATGTGAGAACAACATAGCTTTAATTAACATTAAGGAATTGTGTGTGTCTAACATGACGATAGCAATGATCATGATGGTACACATCTTAGTAGTGCTATTTGCGATGACAGTGGCAGTTGCCTTGTATTTCTATTACCAGACAGAAATAAAAGCATGGCTATATGTGAAAAACCTTTGTCTTTGGTTTGTTAATGAGGACGAGCTTGATGAAGGCAAAACTTATGACATATTTATAAGTTACTCTCATAAAGACGAAGAATTTCTGATACAAGATCTGTTATGTGTACTAGAGTCAGGGTCAAATCCATTCAAAATTTGTATTCCTGACAGAGATTGGGTACCTGGAGAACTTATTCAAACTCAAGTTACTAACTCTGTACGGAATTCAAAAAGAACGCTGGTGATACTTTCAGAAAGTTTCCTTGTGAATGAATGGCGTAAAGTGGAATTTAGGACAGCTCATACCCAGGCTATTAAAGAGGGGCATGCCAGAATAATAATAGTAAAATATGGTAAATTGAACAAAGATGAGTTAGATGGTGAACTCACAACCTACCTTAATACCAACACTTATCTTGAATGGGGCGATCCATGGTTCTGGAATAAACTAAAGTACGCCCTGCCTCATTCAAGAAATACTAAATATTACATAGAAAATCAAAAACGTGCCTACAATAAGGTAGATACGTATATAATTTAATATTTCCACTAACTGGAAATGTATGTAAAAAGATCTATATATATATATATATATATTTAGATCCCTTGCTACCCGAAAATCACCCATTAAATATTAGAAGTTCCGAGTATTTATGGCAACTTATCCATTTAAACTCTTAGCGATTAAAAGACTAAACGTAAAGACAAACATATAAAGAGTGATAAAGCATTATTTATGAGAACTTTTTACATTCTACAAGAAAAACCAAATAAAAATAAAATTGTCGAGTAAATCTACCTCCTGAAAATGAGGTAGTATGGCTGCAACAGTCCTCCACTTAATGAAGATGGAAACAAAGAATCTTTGATGGGAATATCTAACCCCACCTAGAGGTCGGCAACTTATCGTGCTAACAGGACTATCAAAAGATGTCACTAAAAGTCACAATTACTGGGAATACTTGTTTAAACGTAAATTTATACATTTAAAGCAACGTACGTAGTTTTAGAATATTTCATTTTAATTTATAACTTATATGTAAATGTTTACGATGTTTAAAATAAAATATTTCACAGCATATTATCATTAAACGTTTTATATTTAAAATTAATAATATGTTTTTCTAAATTAGACACTATAAATTTGCTTCTTCTGTCGCTTAGCAGATATTTATATAAAAAGAGACTTCTTTCAACATCGGTCGATATTAGCGGACAATATTCTAATAAAGGTGCTATATTTTCATATATTATGGTGTGGTCAAATTGCAAATAATCACATAATAATGATAATAATATGTTTTTCATCTTTACTAATATAAATTGGAAATTGCATTAAAATTACTTCATCATAAACATTCGATTAAGTTTGCTAAAAGAGGTAGGTATCCAATCGTATAAATAAAAATTATTTTATAACATATAGGTAATTTTTATTTAGATTAAATTAATTAATTACAGCATCATATTAAACATACGCCGTGCTTTCATTTCAAAACACTATATAGAATGCATGACGTCATGCATTGATTTGGTCTACAGCAGGATATGCAACCACGTTTTCTTCTTTACTCCGTACGAGTGATCGCTGCTTCCCCATATAATGTGCAAAAATGGAAACACGGTATGTAAAAAAATATAATCTTGATATAGTCATGTAATGCAAGAACTACATAAACAACGAATCAAAGATCTATGATCAGATAAGACTTATGCAAGTATACACTGTGATCACAATAGTATGTTTCGTATGGATTTCTTTTATTTATTTCTCAAAAAAAAACCTTGAGAAAAACTAAGCATACATGAAAAATGTTTGAAACCTCTAATCGTCTACGTGGGGGGTTCAAAATTATGAATTTCGGTTGCTCATAATTTTACACGTCACTTTAATATATTTGTGAATTTGGCTTCTTTATTTATTCATTTGTTTGATTTTCGCAAATCGAAAAATTATAGAGTGAAAGCGGACACTGACGGTTCCAATTTTTTTGTCTGCTCATAAGAAAGCTCAAATGAAACAAAATTACTATTTGATTCCAGAAAAATTGTCTCGTCATGAGAGATGTCCGCTTATTAGAGCTGTCCATAGAGAGAGCTTTCACTGTACTTAAATATGGAAATAGAATTTTTCATAGAAATGATACAAAAAAATATTTTTTGTATGATGCTTAATAATTGTGATCACATGGTACAATTAGTATATTTTTTTTAATGGAAGACCTACAAAAGTGAATAATATATAATACATGGCCCATATTAATTAACCAATTTCACTTTTTTCAATTCTTTTAATGGCTAAAACGTTAAAAATGCGGTTTTGGCATATGGCAAACCAACAAATATGCTGTAATACATAGAAGAAATTTTAATTAGTCAATAATATCATCTAATATTTTATAGACTGCAAAAGTCTAATAGAGTGTAATTATGCGAGGAATTATATACCGCAGAAAACTTATCTCATATGCTTTAAGCACGATTTGAACCTTTTTGTATACTACTTACACTATATAGTGTACTATGGAATGCAAAAAAATATTAAATTTTATTTTGCAAACATTTGAGTAAACGTTTGTAAATACTGATGCTGGAATTAGTAGTTTCTTCAACTACTAGATATTATTATTAAAACATAACAGATTAACAGCTAGATAACAGATTACTTAGAGACTTTTCCTTAAAATCAACAACAAATAATTAACTGGGTTTATTTATTACCTAACACCATTTACTCAAAACATAGAGGAACCGAATTGAAGGGAAGAATCGGACTGTTTTTCTCTTCCATTAAAGCAGTTGCCATTGCATTACTAGCTTTTTCATATTCTCCTAGAGCTTCTAATACTTTTCCCAAATTATACCTAAAATTATAAAATAATATAATATTCATATTGTTAACTGTTTGGTTTGGGTAGAATAGTGATTTATATTATTTATAAATGACTTTATTTAGGCTTATATTTTATATTATATAATAGTGGTGACAATTTTAACTTGCCGTGATATATCTACTATAGTCGAGTATATTCTAAGTTGGCCGGTCCAAAGGTCGCTACGTCGTCTGAAGTAAGATTGTATTCGATGTGTTAGAAGTGCCAGTGGTTCTCAAACAGTTTGACACTTGAACTGTGATATGATCTCTAAATAATAATTGTATAAAAGTATTAAAGGGTTTCATAAAAAATGTTAAGAAGTATTAATTTACTAAATTTGTAGTTTTAGTGGAATTCTACATTTATATATAGGCTCGGACACAAATGAAACTAATAATAAAAAATGAATAGCCCAATATTCGGTCAACAACAATATTAATCATTTGAGAAAAAAAAGTAATCGAAAACTAATATTAGTTAGAATAGTTTTTTTAAATAGAATTATCGTCGCTAGGCTACACTTTGAATTCGCAAACTGTTGGTGGTGAAAACGTGTGTTATTTGGTAAATCACGCACACGCACATATCATCAGCTTATAGAAATAGAAATACTCCATAAGTCCGGCTTTGTTTAACCGCCAACATAAAATTTTGGGGCCTGACGACTTTTTATTTAGAAAGAAATAAAATACGAAAAATTGAAGTCATTATGTAATGTATTATAATAAATAAAAAATAAAGGCCCTGGATATTCGTAAATAAATAAAATAAGCACGCCACTAAACATCCGAAAGTCGATTTTGTTAGAGATAAACTCGGGCGGAATAATAAAAATAAAATTGTTTAGTAAAAAGACAGTTTTAACAAAACTCGCTGCGCGGATTAATAAAATAAATAAAATGAAATTTTTATAGGGAAAATTTGAACCTTTAATATTTACTAAAAAAATAAAAACGATATCGCCGTGAACAGGATTCGAACTCGGAAGCACCTATTCTACTATTTTGAGGGTCGAGTATCTTACACACTGAGCCACGCAACTACACCGCTTGTGTTGTAAAACGTGCAATATATAGGTAACATAAAATTGTAAGACTTATAGTGGTTTGACAATGTCCATTTGTTGGATAAATACCCACTAATTACCACTAAAAATAACCAATAATTCATATAAAGACGAATTTAATTTTAATTTGAGACGACTCAACCCCAAATAAATAATATTTCATTGTAACGATTGGCAAATCTCGAGAGTTTGACAGCCGCTGAACTATTGAAAACTTAGATTATGTTATCTCTCTCTTCAGTGTATATTTTATAATTCCGTCTCAAACAGAGGGACAAAGAAGCTTGGTCGACATACGGGAACAATGAGTGTTATGCTCTTGGTTTAACTTTGAGTGCGAGAGAAAATTAAATCGTACGCGCAATATCAACTCATACAGATGCCAACTTAAAATATACTCGACTTTAACTGTAACTACTGTCAAGAAAATAAACAGTTAGTAAAAAGTAACGCCTCAAAACTCTATTAGAAATATGTTAAGAAGTAACTGTATTATAAAGTATTGTGGTTACCTACCAGGTAATATGGTTTTTAGGTTCAATTTTGGCAGCCTCTCGTAAGGTGGTTTCGGCAAGTCCCTGAAGCCCTAAGTAATGATAAACCAATCCTAACTGCTGCAAAGACTTAACATGCTGAGGATTTATAGCTACAGCATTTTGGAAGCACAGTTTTGCCTCAGGCCACTCTTGTTTGTGCATGTGATATAATCCTTTCTATAAAAGTAAAGAATTTTAGGCATTTACGATAATTGGAGCGCTACATACCGCAATGTATCAGAGCGTTCGAAAATAAGAACATATCTACCGAACCGCGTTCGGTAAATGTATCGAATGTATTCGCTACATCTACCCGATCCAAAATTTATGGATCGACTACATCGGTTGGTAAATGCGGTATAATCTTAAAATATGATTAAAAAAACTTAATTTTTGACATTTTGTCAGTATTTGAGAAAATAATGAAGTAATTTTAGATGAGGACAGAAACATTTATGTATATGTATAATGAATTAAGTAGGTATACCTAAATATGCAATACATATAAATGTTTTTTTACTTTCCATTTTGACATGTCGAGCAGTATGGACTTATGAATAAGCATAAAATAAAGAAATAATTCAATTTTCATTTATTTATTAATTAGTCAAGTGATGCTTTAAGTTACATTTGAAATTTTGCATTTGGTAATTCTTAGCTCGGTAGATGTATTGACATAAAACAGCTGATTACCGCAATGTACCAGGATACATTACCCGCTCCAATTATCGTAAATGCCTTTTATCTTTCTGATAGCCTCCAGGTACTATCAACTGGAGCAGACAGAAGTCATTAGGTTGTAACAATTTCGTTATTTCTAAGCCAAGCTCCAAAATATCAAAATGTTTATCCGAGTGTAGTTTCAGTTTCTATAGGTTATAAATAACAAAAGATACGCTAACCCTCTAGATAATACTCTAGGTATTTTCGACCTGATTTCTGAAGTTGATAATTCCTTTGATATGGGATGTTCAAGTTTATCTAGATTTTATTTTGATTACAGAAGAAATGGAGTTGATGCACTTTTGAACTGAAATAACACAAGGTACCACTAATATTTTGCCTCAATTTTATGTTTTATGTGCCATTTAAATAGTGCTCCGAAATATATACATATAGATATAAAGTAAAAATATGCATAGTTTCATAAGATATTTCTGTTCAAACATATTCATCAATGCCTTTCCTTCGATAATTTATAATCGTACTATACATATAGAGAATATAATACACTTCGCACATAAATTATGGAATAGGTAAAAAAATTAGTCAAGTTTATACATTCATATTTTTGTTAATATTGAAGCAATTTCAATAATTTTTTTACTGCGGATAGGTCATTTCTTCTGCAGTTTAATACCGTATGTTCGACTTAACTACGAGTTTTGTTATATAGGGAAACGCGAAAAGTATGAGGGCATGTAAATTCCCTAAAATATCAATTTGATCTGTGGCAATTAGGAGCCTATGAAAATTTATTTTTATAAGTGTTTCAGTTATGGCCTATTCTATTGTACTCACTGCGCCAAGCAATTTGCCATACGGTTCTTGGTAAATAAAAAATTGGCAATTCTTTGAAAATTGTTCTGTTGCCAATAACTGTTAAAAAACAATGATTTTAGTGGATTTTGTTTCATTATCCTCTCATTAAAGAGTAATTAAACCAATATCGAGGTTAATAATACGAGTTGGAATAAAAATAACTTAATAAATTTATTTAACAGGAAAAAGAACGATAGCAATAACAAAAATCTAAGCAATAATGCAAACTAATAACGGTTATTACCTCCCCTGGCATTCACTACAGTTTGGCATCGATTGGACATACTTAAAATTAAATCTGGAATGAACATTTGATCGACATTTTTGAAGGCTTCTAACACAATTAGTCTTAACACGCAACAAACAAATTTTCAAAGAATTACCAATTTTTTATTTACCAAGAACCGTATGGCAAATTGCTTGGCGCAGTGAGTACAATAGGAGAGGCCGTAACCGAAACACTTATAAAAATAAATTTTCATAGGCTCCTAATTGCCACAGATCATTTTATGGAATTTACATGCCCTCATACTTTTCGCGTTTCCCTGTATAACAAAACTCGTAGTTAAATCGAACATACGGTATTAAACCGCAGAAGAAATGACCTATCCGCAGTAAAAAAATTATTGAAATTGCTTTAGTATTAACAAAAATATGAATGTATAAACTTGACTCATTTTTTTACCTATTCCATAATTTATGTGCGAAGTGTAGTTGAACTTGGTAAATGAATTCAAAAATGAATATCTACATTGCGCTATACAGACAAAGATTATATATAGTATACGGATATATTATGGCATGGATACCAATCAGTCTGGTCTTGGCTTTTTCTTGGTACACCCAAGAATAACCATCGTATAAAACGCTAAACTACTAAAGCGAAATATTCCTACCATATGCATTATGTGATGACTCAATGGATAAATTTGTGTAGCTTCTTGTATGCACATCTGCACGTCCGAGGGTTGATCTAATGCCAGGTAAAGTTCAGCGAGCAACAGCCATATTTCTACTTGTAACATCCATGCCCGCTGCGGACCAGGACGCGGACTAAAGCTACTCATCGAGCTAGCAACCTCACTCAATGCTTGTTCCACCCGTGAGGCTGCTGTATTATGTAATTGTAAAGAACCTGAAATGAATTTTAATTGTTACCAATGAAATAACAGACCAGTAGTGGTTCTTTAGTAAGTTGTTGTAAAGAGCCGTAAGGCAATAATTTGTTATATTTATTTATCACCTTGTGAAAATCAAAATTGATTATTTATTATTTTTATCCAAACTTGCATTAACGTATGTTTACATGATCTGATTTGAATTGGGCAATATTTTATTCTAAAATGCATAATTAGATTGTCGTGTTTGTAGTTAATATATTTTGACAATATTTTATTGCTATGTCCAGTCAACTATATAGTACTATTTTATTAGATGAATGGGAATAACAGCAAATGAAAACAATGAATAACTAAACAGTAATCTTTTACAAAACACTCAAAACTACAGAATCAGAGATTAGGGTAATCTCTGCACAGAATGTCAAAACACCAAAACACAATGGACCGCATTAGTGTGACGTCACATAATTATGCAACCGTACGTACTACTATCATGACAGACCACTGCTGCTAACTTCATTACACTTCTGAGTTGTTACAGCTGTCGTTAGTGTCAGCGTCGCTGACGCAAACTTTATAACCTCTTATCTTGGTGTCAATAATACAATAAAAATCGATTAAATCTATTTAAAAAAATATAGGATATTAAAGAAAGCACAGATAGGTATTTAAGCATTATTTTGTCTGTACAATTTACATATCCCCATATTTAAGAAACGATAATCAAACTAACAGACACATTATAGCTTTACCTCTTTTATTTTAATTTGGAATCCTTTGGGAAACTAACATTTTACATCCAGTTTTATTTATATGATCACACTCAGGTGCAAAGCACAAACCCACATTTGAAATTAAGCACAAAAACGAGTTTATTAGAAAAAATAGTAGAATAAATTTGAAACTGAGAGAAAACTTAAGTTAAACGTCAAGTTCATTGTCAAAATGAACGAACATGAATTAATTTTGAAGTTAGCGCTGCAAACTCATAATTTGAATTTTTGCATTCTTTATTCCTATTGGAGGAAGCTTCCGCCGCTTTACATATTAATTTATAAAACTAAAATGAAGTTTTTATAAATCATATGTGGATACATATATTTTAAGATATTTCTTAAATGTGAAATAGGTATTGGAAGTCCTTAAATAGTCTTTCAACATACAGAAATACTATAAAATTCCCGACCATGTTTTAGTACTATATATTATAGTCCTTATGCACAACGCAATACGGGTCAGATTCCCGTATCACAGCTTCGGCCGTAAACTTTTATACCCGTAGAAGTGACGTCACAACTAATGGAGTCTATAGCTGACACAGATCAAATCTGCTCGTGGCGCACAGTGCGATTGGTTGTATTATGGGTTTTAAAAACTCAACCAACAAAAACATATTTAAATTAAGTGCACATTTGTGGGGAGGAGCTTAACTATTTCTGTTCGGTAAATAGAGTATAGTGTGTATTGATGTGATGTGTTTCTTTTTTTATGTTGGCTAATTTCAAATAAATTGTTCTATTTCATTTTAATAATCAGAAGTTTAATTTGGAAGTAACTTAATTTAAACCAAGCACCATTAAATGGGGATTAAAATAGTTTTTGTACAGTGCGTTAAGAAAACGGTACTCAAATAGTAAATAAGTCTTTATAAATGATTGTAAATCACATGACCACCAACTTAGGCAACCATATACAGGGTGTTTCATTTTTAAATGTCGTCCTTTAAGGAGGTGATAGAGCATCGAAAAATAAGTCGACCTGCCCAAAAAACCTATATCAAAAATGCATAATAACGAAGTTACAGGCCTTTAAAGTTGGAATAAAAAAATCGTTATTTTGTCATAACTTCTAGACCATACGATCGATTTTAACCAAATTTTGCACAGGCAGTACTGAACTACATACCTACAATCCTATAAGAATAACTCATGTCAAAAATCACCAGTGGCGTAGATACTAGGGTGACGCCCTCTATTTCTCACCCTATTTCCCACGCCACTGGATATTTTTTTTTTTTGGGCAGGTCGACTTATTTTTCGATGCTCTATCACCTCCTTAAAGGACGACATTTAAAAATGAAACACCCTGTATATACATACTCAATGGTACTACATTATTCATTATTCTGAAAAACAAAATGTGTACCTGATTTTTAGTTATGTTGTTTACGGACATTTCTAAAGGCTCTTATAGGTATTTGTAATACCTGCTGTTTCAAATTCAATCCCAACCAATTTTTCACTTATTCCTTCTCTATAATTTTATGAATATGTTAGTCTTAAAAATGCTTTAGCTCTTGTTACCTCCATTTTTGTTTTTAAATTTTTTTAAGTTTACATCTCTTTAGGACAACTTACTGAAGAACCAGTAGTGATTCTCTATACACTTAAAGTATTTCCAATAATTAAGTTAAAAATTTGTTAAGTAAAGATGATTAAAATACCTACTTGAATCTTTATCTGACATTTCAGATGTGTAAAGCTGGAAGACAGACCTCGTGTCACTTTTTCTATCACATTCAGGCATATCTGAAATGGTTTGACCTTCGTACAAATTTTTCCAAAGTTCTAGCATCTGTTTGGCTGTGACTAAAGCTTTCTGGAATATAATACAACAGGATTATGAGCACGTTAACTATAATAGGCAGAAATAGTCACTTTTTAGGAAATATTTGGCTTAAAATATACTTCTACTAAGGAGTAAAATTGTAAACTGAAGATAATTCTGTCGGTTAGTAGGTACCGTTTATATTTAACAAAGATGCAGAAATATTAAGGTATTAAGGTAACTCTGCAGCGACTAGTAGGCTTTTTCTTACCTCTCCTCCTCTCTCGTGTAACTCCAAATATGCCTTAACATACATAAGATTTAGGCAGTCTGGATATTCCTCCAAAGCATTTTCCACAACAGTCATGGCGCACCTATGCTGTCGTTCTGCTGTTAACAACAAGACTAATAGATGTAATGTGGAAGAATGTTCAGGTTGGAGGTCTAACCCTATTCTAATATGCTGTTGGGCCTCTGAAATATGACCAATTATGGCCAATTCTAGTCCTAAGTAATGCCGACACAAATGATCATTTGGTTCCAGCTCCACAGCACTAAAAAAACAATAACCATGAAGCCTGATATGCAACGAGTTCTAATCCTATTAGAAGTGACCGTTTTCCTAATATGGGTAACGGGGATCAATTTCATTTAAAGATAGATGTATTTTCTTTGGTGTAAACTGTAGAGTTGGAGTACCTAAGTCAAATATTCATCAATGTTTATATTTGACATGGATAACATAAAGTACTTTTGATTAGAAAGTTTGCTGAAATTTCAAATTTTTTATGAATTTTGTATACCCTACAAAGTGTAGACTTAGAGGATGTCAACAAAAGATTAAACAAAATTTACATATCATCAGGTTCAACGAAGTGATTATTTTTTATGTTCGGCTTTCAGTTAATTCAAATTTATTCTCAGATCCTTTTGTAAAATTCACTTATAAAATGGAAAACTACCATTTTTAGACTTAATATTAGTAATTAGGAATAGTGAAAATATATTAGAATTCGATATATTTGAAAAGATTTTAAATTTTAACATATTATAACTTTATAAACAATGCATATCAAGCAAAGAAAGAGAATTGTAAAAAAAAAACTTTCTGATAATTTAACCATTCTACCCAACATTCGTATTTCATCGTCTATTAAGTATTATTATTATAAAAATAAAAACAGTAAATTTTGAATAAGTTGAACCAAATCTAGAAAAATTATTAAAAATAAAAGACTAATAATATATTAGAAAAGTTACATACTGCTAGTAATTTATTGGGTCTTATGTAGTAAAATTTACCTCCGAAAGTTATCCAAAGCATAACACCTAAGATCCTCTCGCTCCTTTTTCAGCTGACATGCTTCTGCTTGCAAATGATAACCGATTCCAATATACAAGTGACTTCTTCCAAGTAGTCCGGATGGCGATACCAATGTCTTTTCTCTAGCATCCATGCTGAAATTTGTTCCTTAAACGAATATTTTTGCTTAGACGGTGTTTGGCGCCCTCGTAACAATATTCCTAATCTCATATCATCAAAAAAATTTTTAATTTTGGATATTTTGGGATATTTAAACTACGTTGTAGTACTTGGCGTTTAATATCAAAATGAAACATGCCTACGCTAATATTATTGATTGTTTTTAGTATTATATAAAAGTATGTTGGTATTTGTCAAATTTTAATCATTGATAGGTTTAATGATCTGCTGTTAACAATATATAAGGTATAATTATAATCTGACACGATACTCTTATGTCTTTTTATTATCGCCTTGAAAATATATAAATTAATTTAAGAAAGTTAAGGGAGACAATAATTAAAAGTGTTAAGTCGTGTTTCAGTGGTGCCTGGTAGTTTTATTTTTTGGATGAATAATTTTTTTGTAATATCAAAAATATACATATTATTATTATGTATTACATATTCTTTTTGATAATTTGAAATATCTTGTTAAATATTATGTTAAACGATAATTATAAGCAGTTAGGCGTGCTAGAAATTAAAAATAAATGGTTTATATTTTTACATAAATAATATTAAACAAACAAAAATTCAAATTTCTAGCATGGCCAACGTCCAACTAGGTACTTGTGATTGTTAAATACAACCCAATATTAGTATAATGTTTAAAATATAACATAACGTTTGACATAAAATATTTCTAAAATTTATATTTTGAAAAAAAAAATTAAAACGTGGATTCTTCTAATTGAAAAAACACAGGATTAATCTTGGATTTATCCAATATTTCTTTCATATGAATTTCAATTAATTTTCTGAAATCAACAGTAAAATTCTAAAATTTTTAGATACACAGATATTCTCATAAACTAGACATGAATGTCACGAGGACGATCAAAACATACGTGAAAGAAACATTTATTACATTTTCTATATTGAAAAAATAGTAATTTTCGTCACAAGTCCGGAAGGTGACTTGTTACAGTCGAGTAGATATTATGGACGAGGCGACGTCAGGAGCCGAGTCTAGAATATCTAAACGAGGCTGGAACAACACCTTACGGACGTGTGGCGAATGATATTTTATTTCATCCCGTCATTTCTTGTATATTAGTATATTTGTATAATTTGACACTTGGTTATTTCCTTATGTCATTTGACATTTGACACTATTTTTTAATTTACGGTTGATTTTTATGTCAAACAACTGTCAAAAGGTATAATAACAGTTTGTGATTGGCTCGTAATAAGTTTCCGGTGGCTTCCGGTACTTTACCGGCTCTGATACCGTAATGTCTCATTTTCCGGCCGCATATGAATACTGTAATGTTGTACTTTCGGGATGAAATAAAAAAAATTATATGTATTCGTGTCTAAGAAAACAACTTGGAAATAACTACTTAAGGGATGGGAATACAAAAAAAACTATTCGACTAAAAGAACTGATATGTGCTCCTCCCCACACAGCTTATACCGTAGGCCCTTTTGGCTGTAGCACAGTAAACAAACAGTAAACCGACTTCGCGTTTGGCGCCAATCCAGTTCTTATTTCTTATGTATCTCAAGGTACGTTTTATTGGAATTTCGGCTACTTGTCCAACTTTTACTGCGAGGAAAATAGACGGAAGTGTGAGTAGAATAAGGATAGCGTATCAAACCGGTGGTAGAATGTGGCGCAATCATTGAAATTTATATATTTCAATGGGCGCAATAAAACGTACCGTCAATCTCTCTCTATTTTACTATTACGACGTAGTAGAAGTAGATAAACTTGTCATTTGTTTTCTAGGTTATGTTTGCGCTTTGTCCAGTGGCATCTCTAAATTAGAATTAATTTTTTTATTATTATTAAAAGTTCTTTAAACTATTTGAAGGTTTGTTGAGTACTTCGTGTTTATGTATATTAAAATGCGGATGCTTAAGTTTGTGAATTAGGAAATTTTATCTGAAGTTATAAATATATTTGAAATTGAAAATATGTCATTTTTATCCTTTAATTTACCTACTTGCACGCCACTGACTTGTTGTCACTTGTTTTCTTTAATCCGAAGATAGTCTCACACTAAACTATGCATGCGAAGATAGTATCACACCTAGTGAAGGTCACGAAAGAACATATGGGAGTGAAGCTACTCTATATCTGCTCTGGCCTGGCTGTAGTTTGGTTGGATAGTGAGCTTAGACAGTCAAGTCTGTATGTATAGTGAATATTGAATAGACACAAATACCGGCTGGAGGGTATCAACTTTGGTATATAATATTACTTGTAAAAAACCATATTATTCTTTCATTTAAAAAAAAAATCATACTTTAAGATGATAATCATATTTTTGTATGTAAATCTGTAATAATTTAAATCTTAAGTTGGAAAGATCTTGAAATTCATAAAGAAAATTCCGTGTAAATCTACAGTAGCACCCTATATTTCTACCGTTGTTCGAATTCCTCAGAAAAAAGTGCCTTAAGAATGTCTTTGTTTAAAATACGTAGTTTTATTAGTTTTCAATTTAAAGATTAAAAATGAGAATCAAGATTTTTCGTTTTTTTCTAATATATTAAAAACTAAAAACAGTAAAAATGATAGATCAAATTTCTTTTCAGATTATTGATCAGTATAAAAATGTGCAACTTTGCTCTAATTTAACTGAATCTCAAGTCTAAAAATACAATACAAAAATGAAACACTTACCTTCTACAGCTAAGTTTAAATGCTCATAACATAATTTGGCAGCTAATAGGCAGTTACTTGGATTATTTGGTTCTAACCGTATTACTTCTTTTAATACACATAAGGCATGATTATACTGATTTATCGCTAGCAAACTTAGAGCATGCTGTTTCCATAAATGTGGCTCCTCAAAAGAAAACTTCATAGATCGTTCTAGTGACTAAAACAGCACAGGATTATGTTTTACAGAATGTATAAAAAAATGAATAAGTAAAATACTTCGGAAGGCGCAGTGAACAAAAACAACTGGAAGAAGCCAAAGAAGTGAAAATTCATCAAGTCAGAGATTTAACGTAATATCAGTGAGTCAGGTGTTCGGCAAAGGTAAATACTTGGGGCGAGGTCAAAAAATTGTGAAAACTCTTTGGAGATGCAAAAAAGAAAAAAGCGTTTAAAGAATAGAGACCGATTTTCACAATCACATTCTCTACGATTTGGAATTTGATTCGGTCACTGTTTAGGCTCACTCTTTCCATGTAAAAATGGTATTGATGTCTTTACCATGAATACCAAATTTCCTCGTAATTTGATTTATTAAAATTATTAAAATATTCTACTATTCAAATGATGATGACGAACTTAATAGGAGAGAAATAACTACTACAATACTTATCTCAATCAATGCTCTATTCTTAAAACGGACAAAGTATAATTACTAGATATAATTTGTTCAACAGTTTTTTTCCAATTTAAGACTTACCTCTTGCAAAAGTGCGATTTGGCCCCATCTCACTGTTGCCACTGTAAGCAAATCATATACAGTTATGGCATCTTGATAAGCACTTAGTCTAATATCTTTGAATTCTGGAGATTGTGATAAAACTGCATTTCGTACAGCCATAGATTCTGCTACTAATAACAATAAAATAGTCTCTTCACATTCATTTCTAGGAATAAACTGGAAAAAAAGTCTTTAGTTTGAAAGTCATTTATATCATATTGTTACTATATGGGGTGTAAAGTTGGATTTTATTTTTGTCATATGAACTGTAAAAAACGATTTTAAGTGCAAACAAAACGTGTGGCTTAGAATGGTTTCTATTATGCTGATTTTAACAACAGTGACGGTTTTATTACTTATATCTAATGGAACGTTATTTCCTATGACAATCACATCTGTTCTATAGCAGCTGAGGTGATTAAATGTTAAATAAATAAATGATTGTATTTCAAAGGTAAATTGTATCAGGTGCTGACATTTACTGTTTTATATTAATATAATTTGTATTGTTCTTACAGTATCGTGAATATTAACTGGAATGAAGGAAAGTCTCACCTGATTTAAAGAAGCGTAACACTTAGGTTTCCAAACTGAAATTTTTGGTGTGGAATTCAATGGTGGTTTATACTTTTCCCCGACTAATCCTTGTAATAATAATTCGGCCATTTGACACATAAATTTCAAACGAATACCATGTACTCCCTGTGACTCAATCGCGCACAGTGAACTCCTATATCTCTCCAAAGATTTTTCAGGTTTACCCTGCTGTAATAGTATGATTGGTGCTGCTTGAAGTGCTTGGTCTAAAACATCCCCTAGCGCTTTTTGAACTAATGGAGGCTGAGGTGAATGACTTCCTATGAGATATATAATATCAATTAATACAAATTCTCATTTCACTATTCCAATATATTGATTGATACAGAATTATAGTCGCGAAAACGATATAGTAGACACAAAGCGGAGTAACATGCGATTCCTAACACGTACTTCCCACTCGAATATGCGCAACAAATCATTACAAACATCTCTCTTGCTTTCACGTAAGCAACGCAAAGGACGGAATAGCTAGTGTGTATAAACACCGCCCGTCTTACCCCGCTTCGTCCTTCGACTATATCGGGACTATACTATAGGTAAGTGTATCATGAGTATACTGTATTTAAAACTCTATAGTCAGTTAGAAAAATATTACAGGTGATGCCGAGGACCAGGATGAAATGAGATGACATAGAATACGCTCTCTTAGAGTCTTATTACACTATTATAAATTGATTAAAACCTGTTTATTAGTAAGGTATTGCGGTTAAATAAGTCTAAAAAATGTACCTAAAGAATAACTTAATGAATAAGTAGGTATAATGATAATGTAATAATTATAAATAATTATCAAATAGAATATGTACTAGTGGTGCCACCGAAGTTCTTATGTATTACCTGTGTTATATATACTGGGAGTTGTAGAAGTTAACTCTTTTTCTAATTTTTGCATATACAGAAGACTTAGATCAGATGCCAGATCAAAACTTTTAGATAATTCTTCTTCTTTTTCTATCTTTTTAAATTTGCTTGATGCCGTTCCATCTTTTTGAAGGCAAAGTCCTTTAATAGCATATGACTCAGCGACAATCCTTAAACTTCGCCTATAACATGAAATAATAGAACAACTTTTGCAATCTAAATTTTTAAATATTTGTATAATTCCAAAATAATGTGAGTGCATATTAGTATATTATTGTACAAGTTCGTTATTTCCGAGATTATTTAAAAAAAATATACTATGAAGATACGAGTGTTGCTCTGTTTTTTCTCTTTTGTGCGATATAACTTTTATTCCTAATTATTTAGAAATAAAGAGTATTAAAATTAGAACTTACAGTGGAAGTTTCTTTTCTGATAAATTTTGAAGATCAGCTAATTTAAAATGTCTTAGACTCTCAGCATATTGTCCACAGGCAAACTGCAATTTACCCAAGAGGAGATGAGCATCCATTGCAACTCCTGCCTAAAATATCAAATACTTAGTACATAATTCGATATAATGAAACAAGTAATTAGGTACCTTAATACCGGCTTCAGTAATTACTAAATTTAGAAATCGCTTAGCATCGATGAGCCCAAGTTTTGCTCTGTTAACATTTGCGTCAATTGGAGGCCATTCTTCTAAAAAGTTCTCAAGTTTTCCTTCACCAATTAAAAAGTCGGAGAGGCAAACTGAAATTCAAAAATTTAGTACTTCCAAATAACAAAAATAATCAACAATTACCAAATTCTGGAGATTTGTCTTTTAATTGCTCGGCCAATTCTATTACTTTAATCCAGCTCGATTCTTCTCGGTTTTTTTCAATTTCTACTTCTATCCTAGTTGTGCCCGATTTGATTCTTCCCGTCATTTTCAACGATTTGAACAAATTTTAAAAACAAAAAAAAAATTTTTGTCAATATCAACTTAGTCAACATAACCAAATTTACTAATGTCAATGCAATGTCACTCGGTGCCGTGGTGTATCCAAAGATCAAGGTAACATTTGAACTAATGTTCTACAAATATTAGATCTACTATATTATATACACAGGGCAGACATCGATGGATTTTACAAAAAATTAAAATTATTAACTTAATTATAATTTATAATATATGACTGATGGTCGGGATGGTAGCGTATCTGCCTTTCACCCAAAAGTCCCGGGTTCGAATTCTGGTCGTGGCAATGGAAAATACTGTGAGAGGGATTTTTTTCATTATACACAGATATTGGATGTGCCAAAAGGCATCGTGATGGTAAATTTACCCTGGAAATTGTTCTTTCAAGTAAAGTATTGAATTTTTTCTATTGTATGTAGTATCTTATTTGCATTTTATAACCGCAACTTTACAATTAGAGAAAACAAAATATTTTTGAGATCTTCAATATGGATTTTCAATTATTGGGTCTAAATCAGATCCCTGGTCTTTCAGTTTGATCCAGTATGGCGAAGAAAATGTTCACTTTGTATATAATAAATTCATCTTTTATGTTCTAATCAAATTGTTTCGTTTATTCTTTGACGAATTTCAGCAAAAAAAATTTGGATCAGTTTTAAAGCTCTGCAGGCACCTAGTTCTCTAACATCTACTAGAACGTCATTAAATCCCCTGTCCGACCAAAAGTTTGAAAAAATGTATTAACTTTATTTAAAAAATTTAAACGAGCATACAAATTTGAATTCAAATTTTTGTGGTTAAAGATTGGGTTTGCGATGAGACATGTTATAAAATCTGTTGACAGAGGCGGTTCGAGGGCTGAGCGAACCGGAGCGGCCACGCTGGACGCCAAACAGGCAAAAAGTGATCGCAGTGTCTGAAGCACAGGCAACTGAAGGAATATCGTTGCGCTTTGGTATGTCTGTAAAATTCTTGTGGTTATCACTGGAGGACGCCATAACGCGACCTTAACCATATACAGGATCCGATGATTTCACTTTAAATACAGAAACTGCAGGAATAGATTCATTACCAAAAAATAAGTAGAGTATAAACTTTTTTCCTGGGGGACGCGCTATTTGAGATACAGGGTGTTAAAGTTTACAAAAAAAACTGTCATATCTTCATAATGCGCTGACGAAATTGAATGAAATTTACTACAACATATTCATTTTTGACCTTTTACTGAATGTAATACGTATTAACCTCAGGCTTTAACCAGAGGCGTGCTACTAAGATGCCGCCGCCACTGGCGTTTTTTTTTTAAATAATGTGAAATTCAGGTACTGTAGGTACCTGTTACGTTAAATGAATAAAAAATTTTCCTTGGTGTTTTTTAATAGTAGCAGCGTTTTATGAGATATATTTGGGCTTATTTTTACGTTTAATTGAATTTTTCTAATAAATTAAGCCTTTTATTTGATGAAATATTAACCTCGTGGTCTAATTAAGGGAATACTCTGTAGTAAAAATTTCATTAAATTCCGGCAGCGCATTCTGAAGTGAAGATATGACAGAAAATATAATTTTTTTTGTAAACTTTAATGCACCCGCCTGTATCTCAAATAACGCGTCCCCCAGGAAAAACGTTTATAGAGCAAACTCATGAATCTATTCCTGCAGCCTGCAGTTTCTGTATTTAAAGTGAAATCATCTGTATACGTGATCTCGGCGTCGCGTCGTCCAAATATTCTGGCATAAAAGATATCGAAAATTTGTAGATAGGGTGGTAGGGCGGAGCACGAAGGTGTCCTACTTTAAAAAATATTTTGTAATATACTGGGTGATTTATTTAAGCGCGACGTTATATATAAGCTATGTTTTTTAAGAGGAATACCTACACGATACAATGTTACATAATCCGATCCCGATCCTTGTTTTAAAGCCGATTCAAGTGAAACGCCACCGGATCAGTACCATATGGATGAATTTGTACCAAAAACATATAAAATTTATGAGCTTCTTATGTACCGCCGGTACAGGAACGTTTTGGGATGTGCACGGTGCCGAAAATTATCGTCAAAGAACAACTAGTTTACAAAATAATGTTTTTCTGTGACCACTCACATGGGATTAAGTCTAATATAGCGACTTCGCATTTTGAAAGTTGTTAGAAACATTCACGAAAAAAAAAAAATTTAAATTCCAATGATATGGCGAAGTTCTAAATTCATTAGATATTTCGGTTAAGTCCAGTAAACGACAATCCTCGGATAATCCAATAAGAAACCTAGTGGCGATAAATCTGATTAATGAGAAAAATTACGACATTAAGATGAAAACCGGTAGATGAGAATACTATAATAAGGGAATAAAAGTGAGGCAATGTTTGAACCAACGAACCTGATAGATTGGACTGGACGAGGAGTGATCATTTCTCATCTAAGTAGATAGGCTATGGGGCTACGGGGTCAAAATCCCATGTTATTTCTTATGGAGGTTCATTTTGCACATTTTTGTTCCCATTTACCCCCTCCACTCCCACCTGCTGAAGACCTGGAGGATGTCTTCATAGGTAGAGAGCAAACTAATGTAGGTGGCTCAAGGTTAAAGCTAGCGACTTGTTGAGACTTGTCTGTAGGCGGTTTTAGAACAAAGGAGTCTGTGTGGGTGTTTCCAAGAATAGCTGTCAGATATATGTAAACAAGCTGTGATTAATGGTTTCCGGCGTAATCGATGAGTCAATCTGCGTTCAAGGTTAAAGCTAACGACTTGTCTGTAGGCGGCTAGATCAAAGGGGTGATTAATGGTTTCCGGTGGTGAGTACGTGACTAAAAGAGCAACATCCATTTCTAAGAATGCACACGTGCGCGTTCAAGGTTATTGCGCAATATTGCCTCATCCAGTTCTGAGAATGATGGCGCACCTGCGTTCAAGGTTAGCGACTTGTCGAGACTTGTCTGTAGGCGGCTAGGTCAAAGGAGTGCGGCGTGTGGGTGGTGAGTACGTGCCTAAAAGAGCAACATCCAGTTCTGAGAATGATGAGTCATACGCACACCTGCGTTCAAGGTTAAAGCTCTCTAGTTTTAGAACAAAGAAGTCTTTGAAGAAGACCTGTCAGATATAAGTGATTAATGCCGGTGGTGAGTCATAAGTACGTGACTAAAAGAGCAATATTCAGTTCTAAGAATAATGGAACACATGCGTTCAAGGTTAAAGCGCTCTAGTTTTAGAACAAAGGAGTCTGTGTGGGTGGTTCCAAGAATAGCTGTCAGATATATGTAAACAAGCTGTGATTAATGGTTTCCGGCGTAATCGATGAGTCATTCTGCGTTCAAGGTTAAAGCTAGCGACTTGTCTGTAGGCGGCTAGATCAAAGGAGTGATCAATGGTTTCCGGTGGTGAGTACGTGACTAAAAGAGCAACATCCATTTCTAAGAATGCACACGTGCGCGTTCAAGGTTATTGCGCAATATTGCCTCATCCAGTTCTGAGAATGATGGCGCACCTGCGTTCAAGGTTAGCGACTTGTCGAGACTTGTCTGTAGGCGGCTAGGTCAAAGGAGTGCGGCGTGTGGGTGGTGAGTACGTGCCTAAAAGAGCAACATCCAGTTCTGAGAATGATGAGTCATACGCACACCTGCGTTCAAGGTTAAAGCTCTCTAGTTTTAGAACAAAGAAGTCTTTGAAGAAGACCTGTCAGATATAAGTGATTAATGCCGGTGGTGAGTCATAAGTACGTGACTAAAAGAGCAATATTCAGTTCTAAGAATAATGGAACACATGCGTTCAAGGTTAAAGCGCTCTAGTTTTAGAACAAAGGAGTCTGTGTGGGTGGTTCCAAGAATAGCTGTCAGATATATGTAAACAAGCTGTGATTAATGGTTTCCGGCGTAATCGATGAGTCATTCTGCGTTCAAGGTTAAAGCTAGCGACTTGTCTGTAGGCGGCTAGATCAAAGGAGTGATCAATGGTTTCCGGTGGTGAGTACGTGACTAAAAGAGCAACATCCATTTCTAAGAATGGCACACGTGTGCGTTCAAGGCTAGCGACTTGTCGAGATTTGTCTGTAGGCGGCTAGATCAAAGGAGTGCGGCGTGTGGGTGGTGAGTACGTGACTAAAAGAGCAACATCCATTTCTAAGAATGATGAGTCATACGCACACCTGCGTTCAAGGTTAAAGCGCTCTAGTTTTAGAACAAAGAAGTCTTTGATGGTGTGTAATTAATGGCTTCCGGCCGACCGCTAGCGTTTAAGGTTAAAGCGTTCTCACGGTTTTTTTGCTGACTCGCAATGAAGTATGGGGAGGGGGAAAGGATATAAAAGTCAGCGTATCGTTATTCTAGGCGTAATAGTTCAGCAGTCTGTACACTTCATAGTTCAGCAGTACATTTCATAGTTTTTTTGGTGTTTTAGTGTGATTATCGCTATTATAGTCTGAATAGTTCAGCAGTTAATAAGTCTGTACGCTTCATAGTTCAGCAGTACATTTCATACTTTTTTGGTGTTTTAGTGTGCGCTATTAATTACAAAGTGAGTACATTTTAATCTTTTTTGTTTAAATTTCAAATCATGAATGTATAATATTTTTAGATGGCTAATTTACAAGAACTGCGCTTTTAGAAACGAAACCACTCGTTAAGGTGTCCGACTTACCAATAAACAGTCCTCAGCCAGTATTATCAGCTCAAGTAGTGACCACAAAATTTGGCGATAGCATATTGCTTGAACTGGAGGATAATAAGGCCTTTCTGCCGAAAAGGGTGACGCCTTTAATGAGAAACAATTTATCTGATTTTACCGAAAGCAAATACAGCATTATTTTTGGAGACTTGAAGGACGTTAAGAAACCGTCTATGGGGATAAGCTTTCAATTTGTGAAAAGTAAGTAAAGACAATTAAATTTTTTTTATTTTATTTTTTTATTTTTTTGTTTTATTTTTAATTTTTTTAATTTTTTAATTTTATTTTTTTATTTTTTTATTGTTTTTATTTATTTTTATTTTTTTATTTATTTTATTTTTTTTATTTTTTTATTTTTTTTTTAAATTTTAATTTTTTTTTTTAAATTTTTTAATTTTTTTTTTTTAATTTTTTTTTTTTTTTTTTTATTTTTTTTAATTTTTAATTTTTTTCTAATGTTTGTATGTGTTTTTTAGCTGAATCATTGCAAGACCGCAGCAGCCGCAGCACTACTAATTAAGATAAAATAGGATCGATATTGAAATCTGTATGTATAAATTTTTTTATTAAACATTGTGAAGTGCATTTAAGTGCGTTTAAGTAAAAAAATGAGTTAATTAGAAATTGCTAGTCTCAGCGACGAAATTGTAGCGAAATTTAAATCAGTCGAGGTAATTTTAGCTCAAAAAAGAAATTTTACGCCGCGGGAGAGAGACACTTGGCTTAAGCAACTAAAACAGCATATTAGGCTTTTTAATAAGGCAATTCGCGATTCAGATTTAGCCGTAGGTACCCTGAGAAAACTACAAACTAATCTCGGGCATCTTAAACGGTTTAAGAAAGTAATTGAACATTTAAATCGTATTGGGGGAGGAGGAGGAGTCGCGCCAGTGAAAGAAAATCGCAGTGATAGGGTGAAATGGGACGAGATAATTTCAGTTTTTCAGGGTCGAGTACGTACGGGAATAATAATAAATTTAACACACAAAGATGTTACTCAATTTTTAGATGATGCTTTTTACTTGTTTAAAAATAGGGTTATGATTGTATTTAAAAAAATGCGTACTCTTAAAGTGAATACCTGTTTCTGTGGTGAATTTCTGAGAAAATCCTATTGATTAGCTCTATTTAAAATTAATTTCACATCCTAAATTCCAAGAAAAATGTTTAAATTTCGCATCAAAACCAATCATATTTCATAATAAAGACTCTCTTTTAATTTTCAAATTTCCCGCCAAAAACCAATCATATTAGCTTTGTTCGTAGAACCGATTTGTGATAGTTTGATGACTGTAGAGATGTGATTTTTAATAGACCTCTGAAGTTTAAAAGTGCATTGACTTAACACGCACAACTCTACAAACAAATGCGCATGCGTCTGACAGTTTCTGATGGTTTCTGACTACTCTACGAACAAGGCTATTATATTAGATTTCATAAAAATCGTTCTAGAATATTCCAATTTAGCAATAAAAATTTCTGAACGTACTAGAATTTCTGAACACGCTCTGATCACGTGATCTATTTTCAGGTTATATCTCACCGCTACTCATCGGCTCATCTTTAATAAAACCGGGGGAAAGGAAGACTTCTCCTCATTCAGCAGTTTATCATTGAACAAGCAACATGTCTGCTAAAGATTTTTTTAAATATTTGTGTGTGAGCATAGCTGCTCTGCTTAGCGTTCTGTCCACTACGTATAGTGAAGATACAGCCAAGGATGGTCTTAGGCAATGCGCTAAGGCTGTCCGCAATATAAAGAAACAAATGAAAACGGCAAAGACTATGGGAGAAAAGCAGAGCTTATTAGCATCACTGGCCCAAATCAAAAGTTTTAGAGCGCAAATTAAATTTGAGCAGAAACGTGGGGCAGGGATAGAGTCAAGAAAGGAAACTGCATACCGTCGGGTTCATTGGGATGATACGGATGCAGCATTCACTAGTCGCATCCGTACTGGAGTCATCTCCAATTTAAAACATAGAGATTCCAAGGAGTTCCTCAAAGACTGTTTTGTTTTATTTAAACGTTGCATCGCCAATGCTCTGAAAAAGGACGAGTCCATTAAGGTTAATGCTGTGTTTGGGGGACAGTTTATCCTTCAGAAAGCGGATAGGGTCATAGAGGAATTTAAGTATTTTAATACTAAGAATGCTCCAATCTATCAGAACACCGATCTGTCTGCGTGGTTCCAAAAGTATGTTGTTGACCCTATTTTAACGCAGCTGGAAGAGTTCCAGGAAAGAGACTCTGGATTTTCGTTGAAGGCCATCACCAATTTAGGCATTAACATTAATAAATTTACACCCCAGCTTGGTTCATCGTACATTGATTTACCGGAAAAAATTGCTAAAAAGCAGGCATGCATCAACATCAAAAATGACGACAACGCCTGCTTTGCGTGGGCAGTTACTTCAGCCCTTTATCCAGTTGATTGGGGATGCAATCCAGGCAGAACATCCTCCTACCCGCATCACTCTGAAGTTTTAAACCTAACCGGTATCCAGTTCCCTATGACCTTGAAGCAGATACCTCGCTTTGAAAAGCAGAACCTGATATCGGTTAATGTTTATCAGCTACAGACGAAGAAGAAAGCATTTGATGTGCACCCAGTTTATCTAACTAAAAATAAAATGTCCAAGCATGTCAATCTTCTATTGGTCCAAGATCGTTATGATGAGGAAGAAGAAGAAGAAGATGATATACCCAGCAACCCCCTCCAGTACCACTATGTATGGATTAAGGATCTATCCAGGCTGGTATCCAGGCAGCTAAGCCATCACAAAAGCAAAAAATACTTTTGTGACCGCTGTCTGCACTATTTTTACACTCAACCCAGCTTGGATAAACACACAGAGGACTGTATTAATATGAATGAGTGCAAAATCCGACTGCCCACCGAGGACCAGAAAATGGTAGAATTTAAAAATTATAAAAACAAGGAGAAGGCGCCATTCATTATTTATGCTGACCTTGAGTGTGTACTGAAGCCAACAGATGGAGGGGGCAAATATCAAGAGCATGTGCCATGTAGTGTGGGCTACTACGTCAAGTGCTCATATGATGACTCATTGTCCTTTTATCGATCGTACCGAGGCGAGGATTGTATGTCTTGGTTTGCTCACGAAATGAAGGAATTTGCTGAGGATGTGGAAACCGTTTTCTTATGTCCCTTTGATATGACATTGACAGCTGAACAACAAGCTGAATTTGATAAAGCCACGCATTGCCACATCTGTGAACGGGCCTTCAGTCCGGAAGATGTTAAAGTACGGGATCATAATCATTTAATTCCAGAGAATAATTATAGGGGTGCAGCTCACAATTCTTGTAACATTAATTACAAGGATAAGGTGAATATACCGATTGTCTTTCATAATTTATCTGGATATGACGTACATTTCGTATTGGAAAATATCGCGAATGACATGCCGGGTCGCGTTGATTTATTGCCCATAACCAAAGAAAAATATATTTCATTCACAAAAAATTTAGAACAAAATTTAATTAAATTCAGGTTTATCGATTCATATAGATTTTTAGCTTGTGGGTTAGAAACATTAGTCTCATATCTGACTGACTTTCCAATCTTAAAAACAGAATTTTCGACATTCACAGACGAACAATTTGAGTTATTGAAAAAGAAGGGTGTATTCCCATACGATTTCATGGACAGCTTTGAAAAATTCAATTTTGACGCTTTACCGGAACAAATTCAATTTTATAACCGTTTAGAAGATAAAGATATAACAGACACACAGTATGAACATGCACAACGGGTTTGGAACGCTTTTAACATTAAAAATTTAGGTGAATATTCAGATCTGTACATGAAAACGGATATTATTCTTTTGGCTGAAATATTTGAACAATTTAGGGAAACCAGTCTAAAAAATTATGGGTTAGATCCGGCACATTATTATACCTTGCCGGGGTATACTTGGGACTGCATGCTCAAGTATACCCAGGTAAATCTCGAGCTCATGACCGATATCGATATGGTCATGTTTATCGAAAGGGGTATTCGTGGCGGGCTAAGCCAATGCTCTAAACGCAAAAGCATTGGCAACAACAAATATCTACAAAATTTTGATCCCAGTAAACCGACTAAATATATATCTTATTTCGACATTAACAATCAGTATGGCTGGGCGATGAGTCAGTATTTACCATACGGAGGGTTTGAGTGGGTAGATCCAAACATCGACGTTACAACTGTGTCGGACACATCGAGTGTGGGTTATGTATTGGAGGTGGATCTCGAGTATCCCGAAAATCTCCATGACCTTCATAAAGATCTGCCGTTTTGTCCTGAACATAGAGCTCCTCCCGGCTGTAAAAACAATAAACTTTTAGCTACTTTACACAACAAAACGCGGTATGTTATTCATTACATGACGCTAAAACAAGCATTACAACACGGTCTAAAGCTAACAAAAATTCATAGAGTCTTGGCCTTTACACAGAGTGCCTGGTTGAAGGATTACATTGATTTGAATACTTCGCTACGTCAGGCGGCAAAAAATGAATTTGAGAAAAATTTGTTTAAGCTCATGAATAACGCAGCATTCGGAAAAACGATGGAAAACATCCGCAAGCACTCTAATGTAAAGCTTGTTAACAAATGGGAGGGGCGCTATGGAGCAGAGGCTTTAATTGCTAAGCCCGAGTTCAAGGCGGCAACCATTTTTAATGAGAACTTGGTGGCTGTTGAATTAAACAAGACGGAAATTTATTTTAATAAGCCAATATACGTTGGAATGGCGATTTTGGATCTCGCAAAAACCACCATATACGACTTTCATTATCATTACATGAAACCCGAGTTTGGTGACGACTGCACCGTCCTCTATACTGATACTGACAGCCTTATATACGAAATAGCCGATAAAGATATATATGAAGTCATTCATCGCGATTGTCATTCACGATTCGACACCAGCGATTACCCCAAAGACAATAGGTATAACATCCCTCAGGTCAATAAAAAGGTTTTGGGTATGATGAAGGATGAATTTAACGGTGTACCAATCCAAATTTTCGTGGGGCTTAGGGCGAAAATGTATACTGTTAAACGAGCAGCGAATAATGGCGAGGCTTTATCAAATAATGTCGGGTTAACCAAAAAGATAAAGGGTATTAAGAAATCGGTGATCAAAAATGTCATCACACTCGAAGATTTCATAGAGTGCGTAGATAATTTTAAAAATAAATTCATCACGCAAAATTTAATTAAATCAGAAAAACATCAGGTTTATTCCATCACCCAAGACAAAATAGCTCTCAGCCCGCACGACGATAAAATGCGCTTGATCGAGGGGTCATATGATACTCTGCCTTGGGGACATTATTCCATCATGGCTACATGTAATGGTCTTTCTTAAACCTCCGAAGAAGAATAAACAACATACACACAACCATTCATCATCATTTTCAGTCTGACAGCCAAACAGTCAACATGCCTAGGGAGTGCGATTGGGGAAGAGCCTGCAACTGTTCAGAGTGCACTCCTAACCTCAAAGATGCCTGTGAAAAATGTGGAGAAAAAGCTTACGGTGTTACCTCCATATACAGACGCGATAGACGAAACATTGGCTATTACGATTTCACAACATGCTGTTATAATTGCTATCAATTAAATGGGGGAATAAAAGAAGCTTCCAGATTTCGGGATATGTGTAACCAGGTGCAAGGATTACCTCTAATTGAGGAAACGGACTCTCTACCTGAAATACTTAAAAAGCATTTTGCTTTACAAATACCATTGATTGAAGATTTTCGTAAGATTACCAAGGAGATGCTACGTATAGAGATACATATGATGCTTTATAGTAATAAGATCAAGCACAGCACTGCGTTAGCACCGATGATATTATGTAGTGACACGGATCCAATGCAATGGTTTGAGAGTATTGTATTGAATATGGCCGTTCAAGAGCTGCAGCATTATAGAAGCCCTATCACATTATTATCAATGACTGTGAATGTATTATAATTTATGTATTACTTTTTACATATAATTTATATGTAATTTGTATATTCTCTAATCATATATTTCAATATTTATTTACTTTGCGTTCTATATCCTCAGTAAATATGTTTATGTTTTAATATTTATTTATCTTTATTAAAAACCTACATTTTATATTGTATTATGTAGCCTCTATAAATTGAGGACTCTATATATTTTTATTAACATAAATTAAGAATTGTATTATGCTTTATATTTATTCATGTTTTATATTATTTAAAATTGATAGTATGTAGTCTCTATAAATTGGGGACTCTGTATATTTTTATTAACTTTAATTATGTATATACTTTATATTTTTATTCATGTTTTATATTATTTAAAATTGATATTATGTAACTTTAGCAAAATTGATCTTAATAAAATAATCAATTTATTTACATGTGTTTCATTTAGAACACATTATTACCATCCTATCCTCTTCTAAAATTACGTGTCTCCTACTCTTGTGATCTGAAACAGAGAGAGAAAAGGTGGGAGTCAGACTAATTATAAATCTGAAGCTGTTAAATGATAATAGACAAAATCACAATTTAAATTTAAATGTCATAAAAGTTTACAATCTTACAAAACATAACCTCAATATCAAACATAAAAAGTTTTTAGAGGATAATGCTAAAAGCGTTCCCCCGTAAACAGTTAGGGATAATAATCTGTTCCTCTGTAAACAGTTAGGGATAATAATCTGTTCCTCTGTAAACAGTTAGGGATAATAAACAGAGTCTATAAGCCATTCGGGATAATGTTGAACTGATGAGGACCAATGAAATGAAACAGCATATATGATGCCCCTAGTTGGTTTATATGCTGCGAGAGCAAATTTTTTAATAACAGTCATTGTTAAACAGGTAAACAGCTATTTTAAACAGGTAAACAACTATTTTAAACAGGTCTGTATACAGGTAAACAGCTATTTTAAACAGGTAAACAGCTATTTTAAACAGGTCTGTATACAGGTAAACAGCTATTTTAAACAGGTAAACAGCTATTTTAAACAGGTCTGTAAACAGGTAAACAGCTATTTTAAACAGACCTGTTTAAAATATCTGTTTACCTGTATACAGACCTGTTTAAAATAGTTGTTTACCTGTTTAATAACAGTCATTGTTAAACAGGTAAACAGCTATTTTAAACAGGTAAACAGTTATTTTAAACAGGTAAACAGCTATTTCAAACAGACCTGTTTAAAATATCTGTTTACCTGTATACAGACCTGTTTAAAATAGTTGTTTACCTGTTTAAAATAGCTGTTTACCTGTTTAACAATGACTGTTATTAAACAGGTAAACAGCTATTTTAAACAGGTCTGTATACAGGTAAACAGATATTTTAAACAGGTCTGTTTAAAATAGCTGTTTACCTGTATACAGACCTGTTTAAAATAGCTGTTTACCTGTTTAATAACAGTCATTGTTAAACAGGTAAACAGCTATTTTAAACAGGTAAACAACTATTTTAAACAGGTCTGTATACAGGTAAACAGATATTTTAAACAGGTCTGTTTGAAATAGCTGTTTACCTGTTTAAAATAACTGTTTACCTGTTTAAAATAGCTGTTTACCTGTTTAACAATGACTGTTATTAAACAGGTAAACAGCTATTTTAAACAGGTCTGTAAACAGGTAAACAGCTATTTTAAACAGACCTGTTTAAAATATCTGTTTACCTGTATACAGACCTGTTTAAAATAGCTGTTTACCTGTTTAATAACAGTCATTGTTAAACAGGTAAACAGCTATTTTAAACAGGTAAACAACTATTTTAAACAGGTCTGTATACAGGTAAACAGATATTTTAAACAGGTCTGTTTGAAATAGCTGTTTACCTGTTTAAAATAACTGTTTACCTGTTTAAAATAGCTGTTTACCTGTTTAACAATGACTGTTATTAAACAGGTAAACAACTATTTTAAACAGGTCTGTATACAGGTAAACAGATATTTTAAACAGGTCTGTTTAAAATAGCTGTTTACCTGTTTACAGACCTGTTTAAAATAGTTGTTTACCTGTTTAAAATAGCTGTTTACCTGTTTAACAATGACTGTTATTAAAAAATTTGCTCTCGCAGCATATAAACCAACTAGGGGCATCATATATGCTGTTTCATTTCATTGGTCCTCATCAGTTCAACATTATCCCGAATGGCTTATAGACTCTGTTTATTATCCCTAACTGTTTACAGAGGAACAGATTATTATCCCTAACTGTTTACAGAGGAACAGATTATTATCCCTAACTGTTTACGGGGGAACGCTTTTAGCATTATCCTCTAAAAACTTTTTATGTTTGATATTGAGGTTATGTTTTGTAAGATTGTAAACTTTTATGACATTTAAATTTAAATTGTGATTTTGTCTATTATCATTTAACAGCTTCAGATTTATAATTAGTCTGACTCCCACCTTTTCTCTCTCTGTTTCAGATCACAAGAGTAGGAGACACGTAATTTTAGAAGAGGATAGGATGGTAATAATGTGTTCTAAATGAAACACATGTAAATAAATTGATTATTTTATTAAGATCAATTTTGCTAAAGTTACATAATATCAATTTTAAATAATATAAAACATGAATAAAAATATAAAGTATATACATAATTAAAGTTAATAAAAATATACAGAGTCCCCAATTTATAGAGACTACATACTATCAATTTTAAATAATATAAAACATGAATAAATATAAAGCATAATACAATTCTTAATTTATGTTAATAAAAATATATAGAGTCCTCAATTTATAGAGGCTACATAATACAATATAAAATGTAGGTTTTTAATAAAGATAAATAAATATTAAAACATAAACATATTTACTGAGGATATAGAACGCAAAGTAAATAAATATTGAAATATATGATTAGAGAATATACAAATTACATATAAATTATATGTAAAAAGTAATACATAAATTATAATACATTCACAGTCATTGATAATAATGTGATAGGGCTTCTATAATGCTGCAGCTCTTGAACGGCCATATTCAATACAATACTCTCAAACCATTGCATTGGATCCGTGTCACTACATAATATCATCGGTGCTAACGCAGTGCTGTGCTTGATCTTATTACTATAAAGCATCATATGTATCTCTATACGTAGCATCTCCTTGGTAATCTTACGAAAATCTTCAATCAATGGTATTTGTAAAGCAAAATGCTTTTTAAGTATTTCAGGTAGAGAGTCCGTTTCCTCAATTAGAGGTAATCCTTGCACCTGGTTACACATATCCCGAAATCTGGAAGCTTCTTTTATTCCCCCATTTAATTGATAGCAATTATAACAGCATGTTGTGAAATCGTAATAGCCAATGTTTCGTCTATCGCGTCTGTATATGGAGGTAACACCGTAAGCTTTTTCTCCACATTTTTCACAGGCATCTTTGAGGTTAGGAGTGCACTCTGAACAGTTGCAGGCTCTTCCCCAATCGCACTCCCTAGGCATGTTGACTGTTTGGCTGTCAGACTGAAAATGATGATGAATGGTTGTGTGTATGTTGTTTATTCTTCTTCGGAGGTTTAAGAAAGACCATTACATGTAGCCATGATGGAATAATGTCCCCAAGGCAGAGTATCATATGACCCCTCGATCAAGCGCCTTTTATCGTCGTGCGGGCTGAGAGCTATTTTGTCTTGGGTGATGGAATAAACCTGATGTTTTTCTGATTTAATTAAATTTTGCGTGATGAATTTATTTTTAAAATTATCTACGCACTCTATGAAATCTTCGAGTGTGATGACATTTTTGATCACCGATTTCTTAATACCCTTTATCTTTTTGGTTAACCCGACATTATTTGATAAAGCCTCGCCATTATTCGCTGCTCGTTTAACAGTATACATTTTCGCCCTAAGCCCCACGAAAATTTGGATTGGTACACCGTTAAATTCATCCTTCATCATACCCAAAACCTTTTTATTGACTTGAGGGATGTTATACCTATTGTCTTTGGGGTAATCGCTGGTGTCGAATCGTGAATGACAATCGCGATGAATGACTTCATATATATCTTTATCGGCTATTTCGTATATAAGGCTGTCAGTATCAGTATAGAGGACGGTGCAGTCGTCACCAAACTCGGGTTTCATGTAATGATAATGAAAGTCGTATATGGTGGTTTTTGCGAGATCCAAAATCGCCATTCCAACGTATATTGGCTTATTAAAATAAATTTCCGTCTTGTTTAATTCAACAGCCACCAAGTTCTCATTAAAAATGGTTGCCGCCTTGAACTCGGGCTTAGCAATTAAAGCCTCTGCTCCATAGCGCCCCTCCCATTTGTTAACAAGCTTTACATTAGAGTGCTTGCGGATGTTTTCCATCGTTTTTCCGAATGCTGCGTTATTCATGAGCTTAAACAAATTTTTCTCAAATTCATTTTTTGCCGCCTGACGTAGCGAAGTATTCAAATCAATGTAATCCTTCAACCAGGCACTCTGTGTAAAGGCCAAGACTCTATGAATTTTTGTTAGCTTTAGACCGTGTTGTAATGCTTGTTTTAGCGTCATGTAATGAATAACATACCGCGTTTTGTTGTGTAAAGTAGCTAAAAGTTTATTGTTTTTACAGCCGGGAGGAGCTCTATGTTCAGGACAAAACGGCAGATCTTTATGAAGGTCATGGAGATTTTCGGGATACTCGAGATCCACCTCCAATACATAACCCACACTCGATGTGTCCGACACAGTTGTAACGTCGATGTTTGGATCTACCCACTCAAACCCTCCGTATGGTAAATACTGACTCATCGCCCAGCCATACTGATTGTTAATGTCGAAATAAGATATATATTTAGTCGGTTTACTGGGATCAAAATTTTGTAGATATTTGTTGTTGCCAATGCTTTTGCGTTTAGAGCATTGGCTTAGCCCGCCACGAATACCCCTTTCGATAAACATGACCATATCGATATCGGTCATGAGCTCGAGATTTACCTGGGTATACTTGAGCATGCAGTCCCAAGTATACCCCGGCAAGGTATAATAATGTGCCGGATCTAACCCATAATTTTTTAGACTGGTTTCCCTAAATTGTTCAAATATTTCAGCCAAAAGAATAATATCCGTTTTCATGTACAGATCTGAATATTCACCTAAATTTTTAATGTTAAAAGCGTTCCAAACCCGTTGTGCATGTTCATACTGTGTGTCTGTTATATCTTTATCTTCTAAACGGTTATAAAATTGAATTTGTTCCGGTAAAGCGTCAAAATTGAATTTTTCAAAGCTGTCCATGAAATCGTATGGGAATACACCCTTCTTTTTCAATAACTCAAATTGTTCGTCTGTGAATGTCGAAAATTCTGTTTTTAAGATTGGAAAGTCAGTCAGATATGAGACTAATGTTTCTAACCCACAAGCTAAAAATCTATATGAATCGATAAACCTGAATTTAATTAAATTTTGTTCTAAATTTTTTGTGAATGAAATATATTTTTCTTTGGTTATGGGCAATAAATCAACGCGACCCGGCATGTCATTCGCGATATTTTCCAATACGAAATGTACGTCATATCCAGATAAATTATGAAAGACAATCGGTATATTCACCTTATCCTTGTAATTAATGTTACAAGAATTGTGAGCTGCACCCCTATAATTATTCTCTGGAATTAAATGATTATGATCCCGTACTTTAACATCTTCCGGACTGAAGGCCCGTTCACAGATGTGGCAATGCGTGGCTTTATCAAATTCAGCTTGTTGTTCAGCTGTCAATGTCATATCAAAGGGACATAAGAAAACGGTTTCCACATCCTCAGCAAATTCCTTCATTTCGTGAGCAAACCAAGACATACAATCCTCGCCTCGGTACGATCGATAAAAGGACAATGAGTCATCATATGAGCACTTGACGTAGTAGCCCACACTACATGGCACATGCTCTTGATATTTGCCCCCTCCATCTGTTGGCTTCAGTACACACTCAAGGTCAGCATAAATAATGAATGGCGCCTTCTCCTTGTTTTTATAATTTTTAAATTCTACCATTTTCTGGTCCTCGGTGGGCAGTCGGATTTTGCACTCATTCATATTAATACAGTCCTCTGTGTGTTTATCCAAGCTGGGTTGAGTGTAAAAATAGTGCAGACAGCGGTCACAAAAGTATTTTTTGCTTTTGTGATGGCTTAGCTGCCTGGATACCAGCCTGGATAGATCCTTAATCCATACATAGTGGTACTGGAGGGGGTTGCTGGGTATATCATCTTCTTCTTCTTCTTCCTCATCATAACGATCTTGGACCAATAGAAGATTGACATGCTTGGACATTTTATTTTTAGTTAGATAAACTGGGTGCACATCAAATGCTTTCTTCTTCGTCTGTAGCTGATAAACATTAACCGATATCAGGTTCTGCTTTTCAAAGCGAGGTATCTGCTTCAAGGTCATAGGGAACTGGATACCGGTTAGGTTTAAAACTTCAGAGTGATGCGGGTAGGAGGATGTTCTGCCTGGATTGCATCCCCAATCAACTGGATAAAGGGCTGAAGTAACTGCCCACGCAAAGCAGGCGTTGTCGTCATTTTTGATGTTGATGCATGCCTGCTTTTTAGCAATTTTTTCCGGTAAATCAATGTACGATGAACCAAGCTGGGGTGTAAATTTATTAATGTTAATGCCTAAATTGGTGATGGCCTTCAACGAAAATCCAGAGTCTCTTTCCTGGAACTCTTCCAGCTGCGTTAAAATAGGGTCAACAACATACTTTTGGAACCACGCAGACAGATCGGTGTTCTGATAGATTGGAGCATTCTTAGTATTAAAATACTTAAATTCCTCTATGACCCTATCCGCTTTCTGAAGGATAAACTGTCCCCCAAACACAGCATTAACCTTAATGGACTCGTCCTTTTTCAGAGCATTGGCGATGCAACGTTTAAATAAAACAAAACAGTCTTTGAGGAACTCCTTGGAATCTCTATGTTTTAAATTGGAGATGACTCCAGTACGGATGCGACTAGTGAATGCTGCATCCGTATCATCCCAATGAACCCGACGGTATGCAGTTTCCTTTCTTGACTCTATCCCTGCCCCACGTTTCTGCTCAAATTTAATTTGCGCTCTAAAACTTTTGATTTGGGCCAGTGATGCTAATAAGCTCTGCTTTTCTCCCATAGTCTTTGCCGTTTTCATTTGTTTCTTTATATTGCGGACAGCCTTAGCGCATTGCCTAAGACCATCCTTGGCTGTATCTTCACTATACGTAGTGGACAGAACGCTAAGCAGAGCAGCTATGCTCACACACAAATATTTAAAAAAATCTTTAGCAGACATGTTGCTTGTTCAATGATAAACTGCTGAATGAGGAGAAGTCTTCCTTTCCCCCGGTTTTATTAAAGATGAGCCGATGAGTAGCGGTGAGATATAACCTGAAAATAGATCACGTGATCAGAGCGTGTTCAGAAATTCTAGTACGTTCAGAAATTTTTATTGCTAAATTGGAATATTCTAGAACGATTTTTATGAAATCTAATATAATAGCCTTGTTCGTAGAGTAGTCAGAAACCATCAGAAACTGTCAGACGCATGCGCATTTGTTTGTAGAGTTGTGCGTGTTAAGTCAATGCACTTTTAAACTTCAGAGGTCTATTAAAAATCACATCTCTACAGTCATCAAACTATCACAAATCGGTTCTACGAACAAAGCTAATATGATTGGTTTTTGGCGGGAAATTTGAAAATTAAAAGAGAGTCTTTATTATGAAATATGATTGGTTTTGATGCGAAATTTAAACATTTTTCTTGGAATTTAGGATGTGAAATTAATTTTAAATAGAGCTAATCAATAGGATTTTCTCAGAAATTCACCACAGAAACAGGTATTCACTTTAAGAGTACGCATTTTTTTAAATACAATCATAACCCTATTTTTAAACAAGTAAAAAGCATCATCTAAAAATTGAGTAACATCTTTGTGTGTTAAATTTATTATTATTCCCGTACGTACTCGACCCTGAAAAACTGAAATTATCTCGTCCCATTTCACCCTATCACTGCGATTTTCTTTCACTGGCGCGACTCCTCCTCCTCCCCCAATACGATTTAAATGTTCAATTACTTTCTTAAACCGTTTAAGATGCCCGAGATTAGTTTGTAGTTTTCTCAGGGTACCTACGGCTAAATCTGAATCGCGAATTGCCTTATTAAAAAGCCTAATATGCTGTTTTAGTTGCTTAAGCCAAGTGTCTCTCTCCCGCGGCGTAAAATTTCTTTTTTGAGCTAAAATTACCTCGACTGATTTAAATTTCGCTACAATTTCGTCGCTGAGACTAGCAATTTCTAATTAACTCATTTTTTTACTTAAACGCACTTAAATGCACTTCACAATGTTTAATAAAAAAATTTATACATACAGATTTCAATATCGATCCTATTTTATCTTAATTAGTAGTGCTGCGGCTGCTGCGGTCTTGCAATGATTCAGCTAAAAAACACATACAAACATTAGAAAAAAATTAAAAATTAAAAAAAATAAAAAAAAAAAAAAAAAAATTAAAAAAAAAAAATTAAAAAATTTAAAAAAAAAAATTAAAATTTAAAAAAAAAATAAAAAAATAAAAAAAATAAAATAAATAAAAAAATAAAAATAAATAAAAACAATAAAAAAATAAAAAAATAAAATTAAAAAATTAAAAAAATTAAAATAAAACAAAAAAATAAAAAAATAAAATAAAAAAAATTTAATTGTCTTTACTTACTTTTCACAAATTGAAAGCTTATCCCCATAGACGGTTTCTTAACGTCCTTCAAGTCTCCAAAAATAATGCTGTATTTGCTTTCGGTAAAATCAGATAAATTGTTTCTCATTAAAGGCGTCACCCTTTTCGGCAGAAAGGCCTTATTATCCTCCAGTTCAAGCAATATGCTATCGCCAAATTTTGTGGTCACTACTTGAGCTGATAATACTGGCTGAGGACTGTTTATTGGTAAGTCGGACACCTTAACGAGTGGTTTCGTTTCTAAAAGCGCAGTTCTTGTAAATTAGCCATCTAAAAATATTATACATTCATGATTTGAAATTTAAACAAAAAAGATTAAAATGTACTCACTTTGTAATTAATAGCGCACACTAAAACACCAAAAAAGTATGAAATGTACTGCTGAACTATGAAGCGTACAGACTTATTAACTGCTGAACTATTCAGACTATAATAGCGATAATCACACTAAAACACCAAAAAAACTATGAAATGTACTGCTGAACTATGAAGTGTACAGACTGCTGAACTATTACGCCTAGAATAACGATACGCTGACTTTTATATCCTTTCCCCCTCCCCATACTTCATTGCGAGTCAGCAAAAAAACCGTGAGAACGCTTTAACCTTAAACGCTAGCGGTCGGCCGGAAGCCATTAATTACACACCATCAAAGACTTCTTTGTTCTAAAACTAGAGCGCTTTAACCTTGAACGCAGGTGTGCGTATGACTCATCATTCTTAGAAATGGATGTTGCTCTTTTAGTCACGTACTCACCACCCACACGCCGCACTCCTTTGATCTAGCCGCCTACAGACAAATCTCGACAAGTCGCTAGCCTTGAACGCACACGTGTGCCATTCTTAGAAATGGATGTTGCTCTTTTAGTCACGTACTCACCACCGGAAACCATTGATCACTCCTTTGATCTAGCCGCCTACAGACAAGTCGCTAGCTTTAACCTTGAACGCAGAATGACTCATCGATTACGCCGGAAACCATTAATCACAGCTTGTTTACATATATCTGACAGCTATTCTTGGAACCACCCACACAGACTCCTTTGTTCTAAAACTAGAGCGCTTTAACCTTGAACGCATGTGTTCCATTATTCTTAGAACTGAATATTGCTCTTTTAGTCACGTACTTATGACTCACCACCGGCATTAATCACTTATATCTGACAGGTCTTCTTCAAAGACTTCTTTGTTCTAAAACTAGAGAGCTTTAACCTTGAACGCAGGTGTGCGTATGACTCATCATTCTCAGAACTGGATGTTGCTCTTTTAGGCACGTACTCACCACCCACACGCCGCACTCCTTTGACCTAGCCGCCTACAGACAAGTCTCGACAAGTCGCTAACCTTGAACGCAGGTGCGCCATCATTCTCAGAACTGGATGAGGCAATATTGCGCAATAACCTTGAACGCGCACGTGTGCATTCTTAGAAATGGATGTTGCTCTTTTAGTCACGTACTCACCACCGGAAACCATTGATCACTCCTTTGATCTAGCCGCCTACAGACAAGTCGCTAGCTTTAACCTTGAACGCAGAATGACTCATCGATTACGCCGGAAACCATTAATCACAGCTTGTTTACATATATCTGACAGCTATTCTTGGAACCACCCACACAGACTCCTTTGTTCTAAAACTAGAGCGCTTTAACCTTGAACGCATGTGTTCCATTATTCTTAGAACTGAATATTGCTCTTTTAGTCACGTACTTATGACTCACCACCGGCATTAATCACTTATATCTGACAGGTCTTCTTCAAAGACTTCTTTGTTCTAAAACTAGAGAGCTTTAACCTTGAACGCAGGTGTGCGTATGACTCATCATTCTCAGAACTGGATGTTGCTCTTTTAGGCACGTACTCACCACCCACACGCCGCACTCCTTTGACCTAGCCGCCTACAGACAAGTCTCGACAAGTCGCTAACCTTGAACGCAGGTGCGCCATCATTCTCAGAACTGGATGAGGCAATATTGCGCAATAACCTTGAACGCGCACGTGTGCATTCTTAGAAATGGATGTTGCTCTTTTAGTCACGTACTCACCACCGGAAACCATTAATCACCCCTTTGATCTAGCCGCCTACAGACAAGTCGTTAGCTTTAACCTTGAACGCAGATTGACTCATCGATTACGCCGGAAACCATTAATCACAGCTTGTTTACATATATCTGACAGCTATTCTTGGAAACACCCACACAGACTCCTTTGTTCTAAAACCGCCTACAGACAAGTCTCAACAAGTCGCTAGCTTTAACCTTGAGCCACCTACATTAGTTTGCTCTCTACCTATGAAGACATCCTCCAGGTCTTCAGCAGGTGGGAGTGGAGGGGGTAAATGGGAACAAAAATGTGCAAAATGAACCTCCATAAGAAATAACATGGGATTTTGACCCCGTAGCCCCATAGCCTATCTACTCATCTACCTATTTGGTTTTATCTTAAACTTCATAACTTTATTTCTCATTCATTAATCAGCCGACTTACAAAATTTTAAGTTATAGGTAGGTACCTAGCTATCAACGCGAAGGTTTGAAAATGTTTTAAAAATATGGGGTCACTTGATTTGGCATTTTTGTTGTTATACAGGGTGTTAAAAAAAATGTGACGCCACTGATTAAATTTAAAAAACGCACCATTGATAAGTTTTACATATTATTTTTGACAAAAGTGATATTTTTCGTTTTTCATATCTCTCATAGTTTAGGAGAAAAATTGTACAAATCGACAGTAACCAGGATTATACAGTACTTATACAGGGGACAAACGAAAACAGGCTTAAAATAATAAGATTTTATTATATAAAAATATTTACTCAAAACTGCTTAGTTTGTGAGATAAAGAGTGTTGAAATATCAAATTTTCATCGGTTTTTATTTTCTATCTTCAAAATGGGAAAATATATGTCTCAGTCAAATTTGGTGTATGATAGTTTTGGACAGAACTGCATTCATTATTGTGCTCTTTAATATTAATAATACAAGATCCAGTGGCGTACAAATAGGAGATAGCTGATCCCCTCTTGAAAAAAGTAAACGCCCCTGGGTATTTTCTATAATAATTTTTATAATCGTTATAGTCATCTCTAAATAAATTAACTTCTCTAAAGTGTTCATCAAAATGTATTCGTTTTTGAGTTATTTCACATACATATAATAATATTTTACGTCGTGGTCGTTGAAAAATGTGTTGAGGCCAATCAATGCGGTCTTTATTTTCAATATTTTTAAAATAGTTTAAAATGAACTATGAATTTAGGAAAACGTTATCCCAAATTTGACAGATATTTTCCCGTTTTGAAGTTAAAAAATAAAAAAACGATAAAAATTTGAAATTTTATGCAACACTCGGTATCTCACAAACTAAGCAGTTTTGAGTAGGTACCTACATACAGGGTGTCCCATAAGTAATGGTACACAAAACAATATGGCAGTTTAATGACGTAGAAATTACGATTTAACTAAACTTACCTTAATCCAAAAGTTGATAATAACAGAGATACAGGGTGTGAAAGTAAAATTTTTGGTTTGGTTTTTATTAAATAATTTCTTTAAAAATTTAAATATTTTAACAAAATTTGGTGATTGGGGATTTTTGAGGCGAGGGATTCAAATCTATCCATAATTTTGCTGTAGAGGGTGCCACTTAAATTACGGTAGTTTGCGTGTCGTTTATACACGTTTTAATGTTTTTGGGGATTTGTTTTTAATAAAAATTCCTGTTTTCTCGTCCGTTTTACCCTTGTATATATATTCTATATAAGGGTTTTACGTAAAAAAGGTATACTTTCTAAATGTCGCTACGAATAACCGTTTTCCAGATACCTATTTGATTTTAAAGTAGGTATTCAATTTATTTATTTAAATTATTAGGGATGTACAATTTTTCAAAGTAGGCTTTAATTAATTTCAAAAACAATAAGAGACGCTTTCAAAAAGAGAGAATTTAAAGAAATTGTTTAAAAAAAAACCAAAACAAAAATTTTACTTTGACACCCTGCATGTATGCTGTTAATATCAACTTTTGGTCCAAGGTAAGTTTGGTTAAATTGCAATATTTTTACGTAAGGAATCTGCCATTGCTCTGTGTACCATTACTTATGGGACACCTTGTATATTTATAAAACAAAATCTTATTATTTTAAGCTCTGCTTCCTATCGCATGTTCTCGTTTGTCCCGTTAAAACTAACTCACCCTGTATAAAGTGTCTTCTTGACATCTAAAATTTATAATAATTGTTCAACTATGAGAGATACGAAAAATACAGAAGATACCATTTTTGTTAAAAATTTAATTAAATATTTTTTTGTAATGGTGTGAATGCAAAATCGAAAGATCAGACTTAGAGCCAGGTACCTATATGGGTATGTTGGAATAATTTTTTTTATTACATCTAAAGGGGTGTGATCCCATGCCACGTAGGAGTGGCTACTGAAACAATAATAATTATTTATAAAGAAATCAATATTGCCGTATTTTGTTTTTTATATACCTAGGTACCTACACTATTGTTTTCATAATTCTATCTCAGAAAATACTCCGGCCGATATAAATTATGCGGTTCTAATTATTATGAAGTTCGACAGTTTTCTAGGCGTCGCAACAAGACTGCGACTGCCGCACCCGCACATCAGCAAGAGGCGTCCCAAAGACGACGCACCGCGCTGTTAGTTAAACAGCGCGCGAAAGGCTAGCCCGTTGACTGTTTGACGCATTGCAGGTAGATGTAGACCAATAAGAGAGCTTCGCTGTACGAGTATTACGTTGTAAACAAGCCGCACCCGACGTTTAAACTTCACACACAATACGCTGCAAAATCTAGTTCCGTTTTTTCACACAATTTTTAGAAATTAGGGTTGCCGCAGTGAATATGTTTCATACAGCGGAAACGGTGGAAGGAGTTTTGAATTGTTCTGTGTGGAAAAAGCAGCATGTTAATAAGAACGAGTATGATACTAAGGTGTAGGAATATTTACTGGTTTATGTCGTAGCCGCACTATTGCGCTTTGGCGGTAGTGGTTTCGCAGCAGCAGTCTGCCCTCCCCTCTACCCGATATTCCTAAACAAAACGAGAAAAGACAGTTGGCTGGTGCACTTTGACGTGGAACGTTGTGAGTGACTCTGTTGTGTCGACATTATTTTGTTTAGTGTACCGTTAAATCTTAAAATATCATAATGGTAAGTAAACGTTTTTAGTCATCGTAGGTGTCAAGCAAACGAGTGCATTCTGTGGATTATTTCGAGCTGCATATTTTAAGGAAAACTTGGCTGATTAGTTTGTAAATAGCTGTCAAAGGAGGAAGTTTTCGATAACCAACCGGTGTATTATTTTGCCGCAATGCGGACCTTTTGATGTAACATTTAGAAATATTTTTTAGCTTTTCGTACCTATTATCCTCTAGTTATTAACAGTTTTAAATGATTATTGAATATAAATATTGCCAAAAATACTTTTTGTGTATTGATCTGTTGCATACGTGGGGTGTTTACTTTGCGTAAAATTAAGTTGCAAATTAGATTAGCCTTATCGCAACGGTGGCATTAAATTTATATTTATATTTTCTAGGCTGACCAACTCACAGAAGAACAAATTGCCGAATTCAAAGAGGCTTTTTCATTGTTTGACAAAGATGGAGATGGTACAATTACCACTAAAGAATTAGGAACTGTAATGAGATCGTTAGGACAAAATCCTACAGAGGCGGAATTACAGGATATGATCAATGAGGTAGATGCTGATGGTAAGTAAATAATTAATTAGTCCAGCAACCTAATTAACTCCAGAGTTAAAATTCACGCAGTAATCCGGACTAACTGCCTCATTTATGACAAAATTAACTTTCCTGTCGCGGCAAAAAGCATTTTGAAGGTTAATTAGAAAATGGGATAGTTCATTTTCCGAATATTTTCGCGTTTTATCTATTCTTTTAACTTTTTTTGACAGCATGTAAACAGTCGTTCTGTATACATATGCATGTCGCATAACTAGGTTAAAAATTATTTTTGAAAGGCAAGGCCTATGGAAGTAGTAATGTTATATTGTCAGTTCTTAAAATACCTTTATTAAAATTCCCAGTCTACATTATTTCCAAATTCATTATAATCTAAAATATTACACCTATGTAGATAAGTACCTACCTTATATAAATAAAATTATATCCTACCAATACTAATATTATATTGAATGTTGGTACTCTCGTTAGTAGGTACCTACCTATTATAATTATTATATATAAATTTATGGGCTAATTACATTAGCAGTTGCTTGGGACAATCCAGTTTTAAGATAAATTGATTACCATGTTTTTTTTTATTATTTCTGTTGGAATTTGTTCGTGTTCTATTATACAACTGTTCAACATGAAATATTTTGTTTACCTAGGTATTCCATTGTCTGTCCTATTGAAATTTTGTAGCGTTTATTTTATTTGAATGTTGTGTTGATAAAGGTAATTTTATATAGGCATGTCCTATTACATAATATTCGTAATTGTCACCTACACTATATATAGGTATATTTTAAAATTTTTTAAGTACCTATGTATTTATTTATCTTAATATAATTGCCTTAATAAAGATAACGGTATTTACAGAATCTTTATTTATTAGGTACTTATTAAAAATATTCTCTGTAACTGTCTATCTTGGAAATTTTAGTCACATTTTTTTAATAACAATCAAATATACGTGAGTCACGGCTTAGTTTTATGATGAATTTAAATTATTCCGCTTATTGTGTGTACATAGGTTCAATAAAAATAACCCAGGAAAGTGCGAGAGGTAGGGAGGAAGAGAAAGAATGGGATAGATAACTTACTACGAATTTCGCTATCAGTATTTTCTTATCACGGTTTATTAATGATGTAACATTTAAAACATCAGATATATTATTTTCTGCCATCGATAAGATAAACCTAATAGCCCTTGTAATAATCGCATTGTGTCACCTTTTACTGTAAAATTTTGATAAGGGAAATAATCTATGGAGTAGGTATTAATATTCAATAGGTTTTATGTCGACTTTTATCGTATTTTTTGTACATGGGAAATTTTTGGAGCGATATTTTACTCGTATTTGTTTATTATGATTTCGCTTAAGTATCAATATTGATATTTTCAATAATTGTTTCCTGATCTGTAAAACAGAAAATTGTTTTGTTGAAAGCATAATCCCCAAAATAGCCATCTTAATCCCCTAAAATAACCATCTTAATCCCCTAAAATAACCATCAGTAATAATTAAAATATTGGACGTATTAAAGCTATAAGCCACCTTTTTAGAGATTATAATTTTGGGATTCCCCGAACTTTTGTTTTAATAAAGTTGATCTTTCATGCATTTTACGTTTAAAAAAATATCCGAAAACGTACGTTTAATTTACACGTCCAATATAAAAATTGCAACAAAACGTGAGACATGTAACATACAAAATAAACCATTTGCTGACCTCATTAAAATTAAGGTAAGGTCAGTAAAAATGCTAATTCTACTTCGATTTAAAAAAGTTGCTAGCTGGGTTAAAAATTGCTGAACGTATGGTAAACTCCTTCAGAAATTAATTTCCTGTTCAGAAACTTACTTTGGTTTAATATGATTTTCAGAGGCAGCTCACTCGAGATAATTTCCGAACAGAATATTTAAATTTATGAGTTCAACATTTCAATAAAAATAAACGCTTCTCCTAAAAATGAGGAATTTGAAAGTGGAAGAGAATATTTTCTTCCGTTTTTGCGTGGTGATTACTCCTCGATAAATCTATTTTCTATCTCAAATTCTCATATGCTAGACAAATTAATATACGGAGATTAAACCATTTATTTCTTTAGTTGAATCATGCAAGTTGATGACCTCATTCTTTATCATCTGTGTATGTTAATATTCAACTAAAAATTCAACATTCTCATACATTAACCGATTTTTTTTGATTGGGTTTAATTTATATTATAAGGAACATACAAGGCCAAATAAGCAAACATGTAGTCGAAATCAAGTGTTGCAAGACTGTTATGGAAATATACAGTGAAACTTGAAGCTACCCTACGAGATAATGTGTAGGTGAAAATTATGGATTTATATTTAAGTATTATTTTTAATGTTAGTCTTGAATGAACAAGAAAAACGCACACGTTACATGAACCGGAAAAGCATTGTATTGTCGCGTGAAAATTAGGCCAATAGGTGCGTGATGAATGAATGAATGTTTTAATTTCAAACACATCTACATGGCCTCCGTTTTTTCGGTCACTAAAACAAGTCGGAAAAATTTTGCAATTTTTAAAAATCATGTAAGGTAACAGAATTCTCAGTATTTTTGCCTTGTTACTTGTGCTTAAAATGAATCCCTGTAAACCAATATCCAAAGTTTATTTCCCCAAGTTGTTACCTACCCGTCAGCCAAATGTGTAATGGCATGTTCAGTCTGATAAGAATAGCGTTTTCCCTTAAATATTCAAGGGTGCATTGCGTGATTATAGTTGTAATAAATTTAGGTTAGAATTGGACATTGAGGTTAACAGATTGATAAATATCTCGGTCGTTCACTAACTATCGAGATAAAATATATATCCATTTGGGGTTGCTTATTGAATTTTCGTCGTTCTTGTTTAACGACTGGACAATAAATTTTCTTAATGGGACAATTTACCAGAGTGAGAAGGTTAATTTGTCATAAATCTGCTATTTAAAGATGGGCGGGATTTAATTCGAATATCAAATTTTTGTGTATCAATCCTTGAAGTTGAGGATCCGATTCCGTCAACGAAGACAATTAAAATTTGGAAATAGGTGTTTCGTTCCAAAATTAGATGTTTTTTCAATTTTCATCCTCTGGAATAAAATTGAATAGTTCTTTATTTTATTTATTAATACATTTTAATACAATGCCGAATAGTTCAAATCGAGTTAGTTGCATTCAATGTACAGAGTGATCATTTATATTTTTACCCCCCCCCCCCCTTAACTTCGTTATTTTTGTAAACAGAAAAAAATGTAAAGACTAAAGTTTTAGTTATTTTTACGTAATTTAAATACGATATCAGAAAATCAATTACAAAAAAAAACACAAGTTTGTATTATAAGTGTTTTTAGCGTTACTCAATTGTTTTTCTGATATCGTATTTAAAATCTCCGCAAAAATAACTAAAACTTCTGTCTTTACACTTTTTTAACTTTTTCCAAAAATAACAAAGTTAGGGAGGGTGTAAAATTATAAATGATCACCCTGTATGTGCCCATATGTTTAATTCATTTAATTTTTTGCTCAAAGTCAATATATTTAAATATCTTAGAAAAACTATACCCTGTGCCATTGTAAAATTTAAAAATTACCCATTTAACTTTTTAACTCCATATTAAAACTAAATTTGCAAATTATTAAGTTAAACAAATTTTTAGCCTCCCTAAAACTTTTTCCCCAAGTTTTTTTTTCCTATATAAGAACAAACAATATTTCTACTTCTGTAATATGTGTTGGTTTATTATGTAACACCAAGATAATGTATTTATTTCTCATTGTATTCGACCTCTCTGTAAACACGTTTAAAAATTAGATAGGTATCCTCGCCGGCATTTATCTGTAGCTACATCAATTGATTTGCGTCATTCATTATTGATTTGCATAAAATATATCTATAAAAACCAGGTAAAATTGCAAGAATTTGTGGTCGGGATAATTCCGTTTGGTAAAGGTATTGTTGGATTAATAAATCGCTTCCCGAAATTTTCATCAATCTACCCAATTTTGAACATGTTTTGTGTTAAATTGATCAGGGCAGAAGGAATATACAAAATACTTGTTAAATAATTATTCAAATAGACAGTGGAAACAATACAGCGTCATGACGAGGATTAATTTACAATAAGTAAGAGACTGAATGTTAACACATTTATCGGTAAAATCTCTCACCGAATATAAATGGCTCATTAATTGGCGTAATAGTCTGGTTCATTCAAAGTTACTTTCAAATATCATGCCGGAATTCGGTGGGCACGTTTTTATTTAGGGAACGCAGATGCAACTTTCTTCGTAGAGGTAAAACCCAAAATAACTATTATTTTCAATTGTCTACAATAATTATCCAACATAGTAGTTGTAAATAAGCGTGGATATCTATTGTACAACTATTGGTCTGCTGATAATTGACTATTAATTGTTTGCAACTTACTACATATAAAATAGTACCTTCCAGCTTTGTAACACCCTTTTTTAGAACAAAATCTCGGGCGCCAGTTTCTTCTTTCCTGACGGTTTCCAGAGAAACGCTGGATAGAACTGCAGTGGAGATACGGAATGGAACCAGGGGTCTTGAAGTGAACAGGGGACTGGGCAATTTCTCGTACGGATCTATTTATTTTATTTACGGATATTTGTTTTTTTTATAACCGTCCCTGCTCGGGCGCCATTTGGGTAGGGTAGTAGTATTTTTTACATAAAAATGATGTATTTTCAGAATATTTTAGTTTATTGTGCTCAACAATCTGCAGTTTTAATTAAAAAAAATATAATAAAAAGAATAAAACAATTTCTTGTCAGTATTAGATTGAAATATTTACTAAATTTACTAAATCCGATTTTCATTTGATGAATTTAAATTATGAAACAACTAATATATTCATGTTGCGTGTTGTCACAAGTGTTATTATTTCATCTCTGCAATCATGAATCTGTGTAAATTGCTAATTATACATACCAATCAACCATTAATTTTAATATCATGTAATTTCTTACTTTTTTATCAGTGGTATTCATGTTTGCAAATCGAATGACGTTAGCAACTGTAACGTTTGTTTGTTTAAAATATTGTATTTTTTACGAAACAGCTGTAGTAGCAGTCAGAAATATGGCTCACGATGTTTTTCCGTTGTACTGTAAATTTTGTTGCACCAGTTCTGATGAGTAAATAATTTTCAGCTGGATATGAATTTGGTTTAGGTAATTGTGGAGAAATTGATTTATTTGTTAATAGATTAGACTCGAGATTAAATCAAGAGAGCTTAATCTTTAGCAAATAAATACGTGTTTGACGTAATTTGATTTAACATATAAAGCTATCGTTAAAAACAATTCTTATCTAGTCGATTTGCTGTCCTGCCTCTTACAAAAAAAACCTTACTAATATGTTTGCTATTTCATTTCTGCAAATAGAACACCCTTAAGTACCTAGTTATTATTATTCAAGGCGTCATTCATATCAAGTTTCATGATAAAATGGAACATCATTCATTTTGCTTAAATTGAACATTTCGGCACATTATGGCTCTCGTTTATTTGGAGTCGTATTTCGTTTTGAATACTAATGAGAGCCTGGAATATTTCTCATTTCAGACTAGAATTATTTTGGTTAATTTGTATAACTGACTTGGAATTGTATAGGAGAATAATTAAGTAGAGTTTTATACATTACATGCGATTAGGCCATTTTTTTACAAAGCTACGTGAATATAATTCATCGAAAATTTTGGGGATTAACTTGTGTGTAACATAATATTAAGACGCCCTTATATGGATTGTAGTATCGAATAACATAAATCGTGTTTCTCTATTACCTATTTGCTAGCTTGGAATGGAGAAAATTGGTGTTGATGGCAGACTTATTTTTAGTGTCAAGTTTAACTGTTCAAAATTCAAGAAATCGCTCCTTTTTAAATTCATTTTCGGCGATAGATTTTTATGGATTAGGTAGATTTAAATATTAGGAAAACCAAGTTTTTTTCGTTATTTTCAAAAATCATTTTATTTATAATAATATTTATGTATCCAAAATTACGGGGAGGCTTTTACTTTTTTTTGTAGCGACGATATTTTTGGAGGAAAAGATTAAAACTTAATGTTTTTTAAAAAATATTCCGTGATTTTCTACTAAAGGTAAAGGTAATATAAGTATAGGTGAAGAGTGTAGAACTGACTACCGCTTATTTTTTTTTTCGAACGTGTTGATTTAAAACACGAAATTTGTGTTGGGTTTATACAAATAAGAAAGGATGAAATTTACATATACAAGGTGTCTTGGAAACGGTAAGAGATACAAGGTAGCTTAAATGTCATTCGTTTTTGTTTCGTAGGCAAAAAACTGTTTTTTTTTCATTTTATAAATCGCTTTCCAAAGCCACACGAGATAAATAATTATTACAACAAAAACAAAATTTTGACAGATATCTATTCTATTTGAAACAATTTTTTACGTGGCCTGCCTGAAAATTAGAAGAATTCTTAATTTCTTAGTTTTCTGAAAGCCAAAAAGCCTAATATTATTTGAATGATACGTAGGCACCTAACAAGTCTTTAATCAATAAATCAAAATATGTTTTGAGTGTTGTTTGTTTTATTTCATGAAAATTAGGGAGGAAAATAAATAAAATCTAATAGTGGCGATAACTCCATTATTTTTTAAAATAAACCATTGTAAAAAGAATAAAAATTAGCCCAATTTTAACTATGTCTTTGTTTTTTAAATCTACATCAAAAAAGTGCTCTAAGAATGAAGAAACAGCATTAAAATATTTTCATAATTCATAAATAATGAAGTTATAAATAATCGAAAAATGAAAATGACAAAAATCAGTTTTTTGTTTATGAAACAAAAACGAGTTGATTTTACTAAAATATTTTTGCAAGGCCTTCATAAGCTCTACATTTGGTGTCATTTAACCTACCTTATATTTCTTACCGTTTCCAAGATACTCATAGTGAGCACGATAAGTGAGACATCCTGTATATAAGGATTTAAATTATAATAAAAATTTGTGCTACTATCGCCCACTGCTTTCTCTTATGATTTCTATAGTTGCTAAAAATAATTGTCCCCGTAATTATATATCAAAATCGAAAGCTATTGTTTTTTACATTGTGATGAAAGTTTCGGTACTTATTCATTCAGTACATTATTTTATTCTTTTTGATTTTTTTTTAAATTCAAGAAACGTAGAAATCCTGTATTACCCAAATTAGAAACGAAATACCTTTTTTGCACAAAATTATGCAAAACAATTAAGATCTAATTACTAATGCTTTACATTTGAAATTCATGAGGCTTTTAACAGTTTTAATGAAGATGTAAAAATTTCATTCCCTAAAGGTTTTGACTGAAATTAAGCGTTAGGGTCCTATAGTCCAATTCGTTGGGAAAAATTGTAGATTCTTAAAATTTAAATAAGTAGTCAAATTGAAGATTTTATATCCTATTATTATTTTGTAGTTGCGGTGAAATGAACAAAATCTACTGAAATATTTGTTTGAATGCATGTTAAAAACCTTCATTCGATATGATGCAAATATCTGAAGGAAGTGTACAATTATTTTTCCGGTCCGAAGGAAACATAACCACTTTGCATCAGGACAAATCGCTAATTGAACGCATTAATTAATTACGTAACGATAACAATTTGATAGAATGCAAATTAGATATGTGCATTTACTCACTTTGGATACGTGAGAAGTTCCTAATGACATTAAATTATATTAACGAGAGATATGTGTGTTGCACAACTTGCACATAATGCAATTAAATTTATTTTTAAATGATAAATAAACAGCTATAAAATCTAGTATTTTACTGCCGATGTTGAAAACTACGTTATGTTGGATATTAAAGGAGAGAGAGAGAGAGAGAGAGAGTGAGTTAAAATATCAATTTGGTTTGTTGCAAAAAAAAATTTTCAAAAATTAGAAAACGAATAATATATTATGTAGTATATGCTATTCACATTTTATTTACATTAGAGTAGGCTTTGGAAAATCTGAAATCTGTTGGTATGAATGACTGTTTTAATTACTGAGGCACAGCCCACTAGTAGAGTGGGCTGTGACTGAGGTTATGTTGAAAAGTCAAAAACATAACCACAAATTCAAATTGGTTCTACATAGTTGCCAGAGTGAGACCCTAAAGAAAGCACAGCAATGTTATCAATAAAAAATTTGGCAATTCAGCCGAAAATAAATGACAGTGACGATCAATTAAATCTGACACTTCAATATTTTGTCAATAGTAGACAACCTAAGAAAAACATATCATAGCCTCCCCTCATGTAAATAAAATGTGAATAGCATATAATATTTTGTCCACGCAATTTATTACACGCCCTATTTGGTCTTTTTTGCACCAAATAAGAGGGGCAACCCCGAGCAGGTTTCGAGATTTTAGTATTGTATATTTTTGGCAATAGCTCTTTTCCAGTGACAAATTTTTGGTCTATATCCTTTCAAACGATACCTTAACAATTGGTTAGATTGGAAAAACTGTTTCCATTTACTTGAGACGCATTATACTTAAAATAATTGTCAACCTCCCATTCTACCCTTTACTTATCCTTGCGTTGCAAAAATAGGAATTATTCAGAACGTAACATAAGAATGCTTCTTTTTTTAGAATATAAATAGTATTTCACAGTAATCCACCAAAGTATTGATTATGTTGCGTGTGGCGTGGGAATAAAATTAATGTCTATTGATTCCCGGACACGTCGTGATTTTGAGATTGAACAACTGATCCGCGATAAAGCCGTTGTGTTGTTTCATTCTCGTTGAGCAATTTTTATATTGGTAATAAAAAGTGTTATATGGAACAGTTGTAATTAAGCATGAAGGAACTTTGGAATTCCGGAAGGGTCGAAGGTTGATCGCAATTTAATACGCTGGTTTTATTGAATGAACGAAAGGTGGAGTAACAAATCGAAGGCCGCGTTGAAACTTCATCGTTTCCGGTGACGGCCAGTCAGAGGACAACCATTGTAAATTTTATTATTAGAAGGGTCATCTAGTCGAATTCCTAAATAATGTACGCTTTGGCCTTAGGCGGATCAGGGGCGGTCATATGTCTTCTTCAAGGGGGGGGCCACTTCAACACGTATAGGTAAAAATTTAATTCAACACTTACTAAACAAAACTTTATTCTATTTATTTATTGTCAGGCACCCACGTATTTTTTAAAAAGTCATATTTTTCATAATCCGATAGTGATAGTGTAGGCCGGCCCACTGCCTTTCCAATATCGAACTTAAAATTTTCAACATTTGCATTTAATATTTGCGCCGCTTCCGGTTCTTGGCTTGTGCTTGTTGATGCTGTCGCGTCTGCCATCTGTGCAGGTGCAGACGCGAAATTAGCTGATACATTTGTTTCGTCTTTCGCTTTTTTCTGAACTGGTAAAAAATACGAATCTAATGTTCGTTTCTTCATTTTTAAATTCTAAAAGACAATTATTTTTACTTAGAAAAGAGCGAGTTGTGAAAATAAATCATGCTTACCAATAAATCAGGGGATACGGATAAATAATTAAATTAACTTTTTAATAATTAATCGTTATAATCTGATAACTAACAAGCCTTCTGTCTAGGTGCTTACTCTACACTACAATGACACTGACTTGACCCACTACTAAAATACAACTACTGCAAATCCTCCAAACTGTAACTGAAATATAAACAAATCACATAAAAACTGTGTAAACATATACGAAAGAATACCGACAGGGCGGCCGGCGGGTCAGCTTTATAGTCAATTACTTTATCGCAAGATAATCAAAGTAACAAAGGATGCCGACTTCCGTATATACACAATACGTTGAATCATAAAGTATTAACTTAGTTTAATTTATTTTAGACTTGAATGGAGATAGTATTCCATGTAAATTTTTAGGGGGGGGCCATGGCCCCCATAGCCCCCCCCCTATGACCGCGCCTGAGGCGGATCTACGTAGATTTTTTTTCTGGACTATGTATTTAGTTTTCTAAATTACTGTTTATGAAGCAAAACATGAAGTAAATATTTTGTTTTTTGTGCTTTATTATGTTTAAAGATATTTTTTATTTTTGTTAAAAATACAAAATTGCATTGTTTTATTGAAAAAAACAGCGAATCCAATATGGTGCCCAATGTAGCCAAATGATCAAAAGCCACTCTTGAGAACTATTTTTTGTGCTATTGCCTTAATTTTTTTTTTAAATACTTGGAAAGGAATCCGTATATAAGTTTTTGAACACTCAATTCTAATGTAATGGTAAATTGACGATTTTGACAGTTGACAGCTGCCAATTAGCTGTCAAGTCAACATTAACAATTCAAGAATTTGGAAATTATCTATAATAATGATTTTGAAAAATGGTTATATTTTTCTGGTTGCTGTATTTAAATCTGACGTCAGATTAAGAAGTTTTATAAGTGACAGCTGTCAAAACAGTGTCAAATTAAACTTTATTGCTAAGAAACTTATTGACAGTCAAAGACAGATAAAATAATTATTAAAGTACTTGACACCTGCCAAAACTATTAGCTTGAGAAAGTAGATTCAGTTCGTAATAAAATTTTTTTTTGATCCTTATTGTAATTTTTCTTGGTTTTTAGAATAAAAATTTGATGCAAAATGTGTCTATTACTCAGTGTTCATCAGACAGCTAATTGACAGCTACCAAAATCGTTAATCTTACTTAAAATTTGAATTCAGCGACCTCTAAACCATAAGGTTATAAAGTTATTTCAAGTTTTTAATAGTTAACGGTAATTTGACACTGTTTTGACAGCTGTCATTTATAAAAATTCTTAATCTGACGTCAGATTTAAATACAGCAACCAGAAAAATATCATTTTTCAATGTTAACTTCACCGATAGTTGACAGCTGTCAACTGTCAAAATCGTCAATTTACCATTTTTACTGAATTCCTAATTTAACCAATTATTTTATTGAATTATTCATCTTTTATGACTTTTATCCTTCTGACCGAAATTTTGAAGCTGCCATTTTGGAAAACAAAATTTAGGCAACAAAATTAAATTCAGCGTACCCAAATCCTTTGGTGTGCCAAATTTTGTTAATTTTCATCAAAAATTGGGGTGGAGGTTTTTGACGCCTATTTTTACAAAAGGCGTCACGTGATGGTTTAGTACTAACAGCAATCAAATAACTATTACTTTATAAACAAGAGTATTATACTTTGGATTATTACTATAATAAAATTGGTATCAAGTTATCGCCCTTTTTTTATTAGGATATTTGCAATATTTACGCACTGTATAAAATTAAGGCCGAGCAAATATTTTTAAAGTTTTTGATTGTATAGCAATATAATTTGGCTTTATTGTCTGGTGATAAGGAATGAAGGCTTAAAATAATTTATTTATGTTAATTACAGTCAATGCACGGAATTAAATTAAAAGTAATCTTGTGCATATTTGCTTTTGGGGTAATTTCAAAAGAGACTACCTACAAGTGCGATAATTACAAAATATCAGTGGCGAACGTTACTGTTTCTTAAAATTTATCTATATAATCTGATACCAATTGACCGAAGATTTGGTCTGGTTGTCTGGTAATTTAATCGATAGATTAGTTTTTGACGTTTCGGTATTTAGCCACAATTCAATTTCGAAATTTTTATTATAACAAATCTAATTTAACAATTGAAACAAATAAGAATAGAGTATTAAACAAACTGAAAATCAAAATAAATAGATGAGATCGTTTAATGTACGCATGTGTTATTTAGATTGATGGTTTTTAATTTTGACAAAATCTTGAGCATGAAAAGAATCAAGGTCATATTGGTGTCATCATATAAAATTGTTGAAATTAAGAACACGCAGTAGATCTATCTGTGAAAACCGTTTTGGCTAAAGGTTTTGTAGGAAGAATAATTATAGTAACAAACACCATTTTCTTTTATAAGAAAGAACTAGTTTGATATCAATATCCATAATATATCAAACTACAAAATTCTTTACATGAATTAAAATTAACGTAGCAAAATTAATTCTACTGAATGGGCAGTGACAGATATCAAAAAATATTTAAGTTAAAACTTTTCGACGTAGACGTTGAGTGGGTGAAATCGCGACTTGGCAACTTCGACGTTTATTGTAAGGCTTCCATTTACTAAATGAAACTATTTTAACCATATTATGTCAATATTTTATTAATGAATAATGAAAACGTTTATCGTGTAAATGGAACGCGTTTTCATATCATTTCAATGTTTCATACTTATAAGAATCTTTCAACATTTCCAATACGTTGTGTATTGTATACTTTTATAGCTAAAAACAGCAATTTCCCCGAGGGGGCAAGAGTACCTATTTCGAAACCAAAAAATCACAATCCCAAATCAAATTTTTTCATGGCCTTATTCATAAATTAAAATAGAAACATGAACAAACGATTTTAAGATTACAGGGAATTTCCTTTTTTCTCGTTTTAAATGCAGCACAAAATAAAAAAAAAAATTCGTGGATTTAATAAATAACTCGCCCTGTATTTTAAATAGTGTGGTATTTCTATTAAATTTGACATTTTTCTAGGTAATGGTACAATCGATTTTCCTGAATTTTTAACGATGATGGCGCGTAAAATGAAAGACACAGATAGTGAGGAAGAAATTCGCGAAGCATTCCGAGTATTTGATAAGGACGGCAACGGTTTCATCTCGGCAGCCGAATTACGTCATGTTATGACCAATCTTGGTGAAAAACTTACGGACGAAGAGGTCGATGAAATGATCAGAGAGGCCGATATTGATGGTGACGGCCAAGTCAATTATGAAGGTATGCAAGAATCACCACATCTTCTCTTATGCACCATTTTTCTGATATTCGTATGCAAGTTTTGCACTACTTATTGAATTTGTTCAAGAAAATCGTAAGCCACTCTAGCTTGAGATATCTTAATTTCATGAAGTATCAGTATTTTCACATTAAAACTTATTGATGTTTTAAATAAATAGTGCATACCTTCTGTTAATATGTAGTAATAGTATATCTTTATGGTTTATTGATTCATATCCATATAATTTATCTTTTAGTTAGTTCCTCCTTAAAATTGCAAATGTTTTCCTGTAGTTAAAATTCTCCATTTTATTGCAGCTTTATTACTTATAAAACTGCAATAAAATGAAGTGATGTAGCTATCAACAGATGCATCTAAAGTGTAAATACTTTTATTAGAAAATATTCGGAATTTTTCATTTTTTTAGAAGAAAAATTTACAATTTGAATTAGATTTCAAGAAATTTTACTGTGTATTGTAAAGTTTATATTTAGTTTTAATTGTGACTGGAAAACGGCATGAATAACTTCATATATTGTGACATTGTAAGTTTTGCACTATGCTAAATTTAAACATTTTTATTTAAACAAACTGAGAGGATTAAATAAATTTTGACTGGGTTTCAAAAATTATTTTAAAGTGCAGGAATTCTTCGACCTCAGTCATATAAATTTAAATGGCCACTCGATATGTAAAGTAACACTAAAAAAAGATCTTTTTAGAGTAAATTTCTGAAGGTTGGGAGGCTTGCATCCAACATTTCACATCGTCCATGGGAGTACAAATTGTTAATATAGAAACGTTGAGTTATATCGTCACAGCCAGCGTGCAATAATGGCAATAACTTCACCTTTAGCCTCCGGCTCAGTCTCTATATTCCAGTTTTCTTATTACTAAAACCAAGGAGGATATTTTCGAGACAAGTCAAGTTATATGATCTCAGCTTTTAGGGTCAATTATTAAAAAGACTATTTATTTACGAATTCTTATAAATTTTCAGCAGATATAGATAACGACTTAAGGGGCCATTTTTAAACATGAGGAGTTGATTTAGAATTCCATTTAATTTAAAACTTCGTTGATCACTTTTAAAAATTTATTTTAGGCAACATATTATGTTAATGAAAACAATTGGAAAAATAATATTTTATTACATGGTGTTTTCCGTCTACAATTTAAAACTACATGCACCAAAAAATTTGGTGTTTTGAAATTGTCTTTTTTTTTTTTGTTATAAAATTGATTGGTTTACATTCATGAATTATTTATTTCTTCTATTCCGCTTTACTCAAAACAAATATTTTTCACTATATTTTCTGCGAATGGTGTAGTGTATGTATATTTTGAGTAAAAAAGAGTGTTGTAGAAAACAGTGTTCCATAAATAACTGGGTGATGACATCATGATATTTAATTTAATAGAGTAAAACATCCGTGAAGCCTTACAGAGTCTACTCAAGTGATTTGCTGCCGTACAATGATGCGGAATATTGGCGACAAATTAAATTCTCAAAATTATCCATTCAGTTATAAGCTGAGCCAGTTCTCAGTAACGTTATTGTCATCACTTGGTTATCGGAGCACTGTGAAGTAGACCAGAAAGCGTATGACTGGTAGTATTCCTTTGCAGATTTCCGAGCTCTATCGCTCATAGTTTTCAGTCGGTACTCAACACATGCTTCGAGCTGGTCAGTTTGTAGTCTTGCTTTGGGAATGTGCTTAGTGGCATGTTTACTTTATGTCTTATCGGTTTTTTTTTTCATCTTTACTGTCTTCACTGTTGGCACTTCGAAAATTTGCCTAATGGAGTTAAAAGCAATTCCTCAAATATTTGATAGAATCTTTCATAATATGTATGTGAAAATGTAACCAAGATTCATTTTTGATTTAACGACACTGAATTTATGAATTCATCCTATTTGCAAATTTTATTTTTTAACTCTTGTTTTACATTTAAAATGGTAAGGTGCACCACATGTTAGTTTGTGATAATAGAAATTTTGTATTTTTTATATAGGTCTAATGATTCTTATTTAGTCCTTTATGAAATTAAATGCGGCAATTTAAATACATGTGTGATATTTATTTACATTCAAACAAATATTATTTGAAATGTTAAAGCTATCACTTGTCCAGTTGACACCCTTGACTTGCTCTTTAACTCCACTAGACTTTATTAGTTGCTTAGTCTTTATGCTTTTAATGTTAGCGTATATATCTGTGGATAAAAGCACATTTCCAAGAACTTGGACTATGCATTCTACTTCATTTAGTTGTTTCGTACCCATAATCAATAATCATACTAATCAAAAGATTATATATATAATGTGTATGTTTGTCAATGTTGTCATTGGTATTTTTTAAATAATTGTAGTAAGTGTAAAAGAATTAACATTTTTAACACAAGCATACAAAGATATATCTTTGTTATAACTCTGATTTTTGTCAAATATTTAAACGTAAGATGTTGAAAAATGGAAGGAATTATCTGATCACTCTGTAAGGCAATAGGTTTTTATTATAATCATATTTTCAAGTATATGCAGTTCATAAATATTTTAGTCTAAGAAAATAAACTTTCACTGTTTTAGTGTGTATAAAGTATTAAGAAATTAGGCTTAAAGTTTTTTTTTAATGATTTTACCAGTTGTTATATATTAATAAGAGTACTGGACTTAAGGAATGAATACCTGTAAAAACTGTTCTTACAATATTGATGCAATGTTCATTTAATGACATGGTTCATTCGAGCTAATGCAGCATGTTATTGTTTGGAACGTTATAAGAATTGCATGAGTGTAGCGCAGTAGTATAGCTTAAATAAATATAAAATAAACCATTTTATTATCAGAATAAAACTTGTGTATTCGAAATGTAGATGGCCCACGCAAAAGTATAGTGGTGAAAACGCCCAAAAATGAACAAAAATACTTCAGCTAGTAGCTGTACGACAAAAACTACCGTTTCATGTGCGTCATGTACTTTTCGAGTGCATAAAATTCATTTGTATTCTGATAGTAGGATTGTTTATCTTGTACTTATTTAATCTATGGCAGTAGCCATAAATTTTTTTGCATATTAAAATTGGATCTGGCATAGTACAGTCAAATAAGCACGCAATATATGGATTTCATCTTTTAATTGACCTTTTTTTGATGGGTCATATGTCATATCTATATTAAAAATAAAAAGGGGTGAAGTCAGTTTAAGGATTAAAAAAATTTTGACTCCTTTGTGTAGAATGATAATTGTACTGCGTAAATCTTGCGTTTCGTTGTTTGACTCTTATTGCCAATGTTGAGACTATATCCTTCTATTTTATAACTTATATATAAATTTTAGTGTACGGCACCTTTAATTGTGATGTTTATATCCGGCAAAAAAAAATTGGGTTTATTTTTAATTGTGTTTTGTTGCAGAGTTTGTCACCATGATGACCTCAAAGTGAAGAAGCCAACAGTTTGCATTTCAGCTTTCCATTGTTTCATCCCGGCTCATTATCTACATTTTCAACATCTCGAACTTTTTGCTTGGCTGCCGGGCCACTAAAGTGAATAACTTAATCGTTATTTAATTTACAAGACAAATTTAATTAATAATAAATATTTATAAATTAATATAATTGTGTAAATTTTTGTAATATATTTGTTTTTGGGAAGGTGCTACACCAGCATCTACCTGTACTGTATCAAACAATTCTGTGCTACATGTCTAGTTGAGTCAGTCGTTTTAACGTTATTCACAAAGTATGAAAACGTACTTATTATATAAATAAATAAATAAAAATCGTTCTATTTGGTGTTAGTTTAGGGGATACAGAGAATTAGGTCACACTCAAAGAGTTCCATGTTTCATACTTTGTGATCCAAATAAATCTGTGCACTTACTATAGTATGTATCCCCTTGATTTAATTTTTGAAAAAAAGTTACGTTAGGTTTTTTTCGTTTCATCATCCCATTGTACTGTATTGTAGGTTTTACATTTTTTAGTATATAGTATTTTCAAATATAAGAGATAAGGTTTCCTTTTATCCAAACTGTTATTTTTAATGAATTTTTTAATTTATTCTACTGTTAAGTAAATCAGTAACGTAACGGTTACAATGTGAAATTATTAGATGTTTAAATTTGAAATAAATGTGACTAAAAACATATTTTATCTGGTGATTCGTTAATAGTTCCCGATATATTTATTACTAAATACTATGACAGTTTTTTATGTTAACATTTTTCTTTATTTAAAATAAAATAATTTAAAACTGTTTACACTTTTAATGAGTTTGTCTTTAGTAGTTGAAGTTTAGAGTTGCTTATTATAGATGTAGATACATTTAATTCTTAATTTGTCTACATACGAGTAGACATTTCTTTAATTGTGTTGATTAGCGTTAAAATGAAAAGAAAAAGGTAAGTAATTTTTTGCAGTGTGGTATTTTTCTGTAAGACCAGTTCTCTTTAATATATAAAATTAATGCATGCCGTACTTTGAACTTCTGGATTGCAGGCACAACAATATGCAGTGTGATCAACAGTATTCATCATTGGGAAGCTGTTTAATTGACCATTTCATTGAAAAATTAATTTTGATATAAATTTGTGTGTAAGCCTAAAACAACATTGCGCTAAGAAAATTTTGAAGACGTACTGTTTGAGAAAAGTGCAAAATTATGAAATTAATTATATATTGAAAAAGTCACTTGGGAGAATTAGTTTTGAATCAAAAGTTATTCTTTAAGTATGAAATTACAACCAATGATATAATGTTCTTTTTGTAACTAAGCATGGTTCCATGTCAATTTAAAAAATGTGATAATATTCCAAATATGATTGGACAGCTGACTTCATATTTAAATAACTTATGATTCGAAAGCAAAACTTTTTTCAATATTTTTTATCGTTCAGGTTACCTTACCAAATTCATAGTTATGTCAAAGATTTGCATTTGTGACAGCTTTATAACTAAACGCAAAAAGGCAGTTTTTATACCGGTAATTGTGTATTTGAGAGTACTATAGCTTGTTAGGGATAATTGTAACACAAATACAAACTATCTTGTGTGTCTATCTTTAGCAATTGGCATTATCCATTTGTTTCTGTCGCAGTATGTTCGGTATTGTACCTAATAGCTTTGTATGTCCTTACACAAAAGTATTTGGTTTTACCATTATTGTGTTTTGTTACCGAGAAACCCAAGGGTTATTTTGCATATAAAAATGACAAATCAAGGTCATATTATAAACATGAAACATGAAAATGTTGATCATAAAGCAAGAAAGCACCTTGCCTGAAACTGGTATTTATTTATTATCTTAGATAATCTCGGGTACCCAGTCATATTTAAAAAAAATATACCTTGCAAATTTTTTTCAAATTTGGGTAGGCTCTTTTAAAAGTTTTTTGGTGAATTTCATTTACAATTTCTTTTCTGTAAAATTTCTTCACTTGGTCTTGGTAATGATGCATCGAAGTATGGCGTGGGTGTCATGCCTCGTATTTAATATTACAAACATAAATTTCATCAGCTGCCACTAATTTACCTGTTTCTGTCTATACATATAAAGAATATTTGAATCTCATTATTTTAAAATATGTACTATTTTTAGACCTCCTCAAAGTGATTGATTTTGTCAAGTATAAAGGAGAGAAGAGAATAAAAATGAAAGCAAAATGATTTATATTGCTACCGGCTTTTGATGCAAAAGCATTTTTTTATTGATGGGTAAAAAGATGTTTCCACAGTCAGATGAACGTTTTGTGTTTTCCTTTAGGAAACGCTCTAGGCCTAATTTGATCTGATAGTTCGTAGACATAAGTAATTAGTAGTAGCCTTGTATATGTATTCTTACATATACAAGGGTAGTAGTTTGTAAAAGATCTTGCATCTTGCAAACCAAGCGACTACAGAACTAGGCAATCATATATACATACCCTTCATTATGAATTTCCCATTATGGCTCAGATAATCGTGTAGTAAGTGAAGCAGAAGTAAAAGTATAGGGTGCGTGGTACGTTTAGTAATTTTATTGTAATTTTCTTTATTTATCGAAAGGACTTTTCCGCCCATAATAGCATGTGCTCATGAGTGGCGTCTTGTACACCCCGTTAGACTCGGGCCTGTGTATGGTATTTGTCCTTTGTATTTTTTTATTTGTTTTTATTCATTCTTCATTACAGTGTGTTGAAAAAATGTATTTTTTTATCATTGAGTAAAGAAAATAAAGTATTACTTTATTTAATGTTTTTCGTACAAACATGTTTTTGTGCAACTGCATTGCATTCTAATAAATACATTGATGAAAAATCATCACTATGGAAAACACAGCATTGTGCGCAAAGTAATGTTTTAAGCCGGGTCCAGACTGAGTAACATTGCTATATAACTTTGTTAAATAACTCTGATATGTAACTTTTGTTTAAAAACCCGGTCGCGTCCACACTAAAAGTTAGTCAAGATGGATCTTTCAAATGCAGAAAACCAACTCCTTGCAGCAGCGGCGTGCGTAATTTTGTTTACCAAGGGTAAGAAAAAAGCGAGAAAAAAAGCGGCTTTGAGTTCGACCTACACTAAGATCAAGAAGTCAATTTAGTGGGACTCATTTATTAGAAGATCTGAGACGAGACGATTTCGGTAATTTGCATGTTTGTTCCACGTTCCACTCCATTATTATTATAGACAAAACTATTAATCTCTTTTTATGAATAAAAATATTATGCGCAGCACTGATCAATTAATTGTTGACATAAAATATAGCAAGTCTGGACGCGTTTGAAATAGCAGTGCTATATAACTTCTTTTGATATTATTCGGGCTTTACCGACTCAAGACGGATAACATCTAGCAAGTTATATAGCAAGGAAATCTGCTACATTTAGCCTAAATTTTATTAACATGTTATATAACTTTGCTATATAGCAGTGTTATATAGCAAGTCTGGACCCGGCTTTATCGTGTGTAAAACATATTATTATTTTCTTTGGTACTGCTTCCGAGCAAAAAGAAACAATTCCCATGAAAAAAACTGTTGAAATACCATTTTCAAGTTCAAAATCTTTGACCCACAGGCCTTGATGAATGTTTGAACATATTATTAAATCGATCAAAGTATCGGGGTACACCTATATCTTTATTTACTGAATTCTGAAACAGCGTTTCGGATTTCAATATGTTCAGAATCAAAGTAACACGTTTCACAAAAATTAAGATGGAACAAATACAAATAGTCGACACATATACAGGGTGTTGCGCTATAGTATGTCGCAAACACGTAGGCGCGCGTGTTCTAGGAACAAAAACAAAGTGAAAGTCTTTTAAACTTTTGTCACAGCTTCATTCGTTTTCAAGGTACATCGGTTAAAATTTTTTGAAAAAATGAGGTTTTATTTTATAATTTTTTAATGACTACTGTATGAACTATAAGGATAGGTACGGCAACTATTACCGGGGCATTTTAACTATAACCAGTGGCGTAGAAGCAATTGATTAAATTTTAAAATTTAATTTGTACAATTTTTGTCGCTATAATCGTTTCAATTTAGGCTCGAATCGAATTTTTTCGCTAGGTAGTTTACTTAAAATGTTGGTGTTGTATTGAAACATCCAGTATAAAACAGCCGTAATACAAATCTATTTATATAATATTGAATTTGACTCGACAATGCACCAATTTTTATGCCAAACAAATAAATATATTAAATTTTTTATTTTTCAGATTTCAAAAAATTATATGAAGAACTTTTCCCTAAACAATAAATCCCTCCACATATGTGTACTCTCAATATAAGCCATATCCTTTTTCCTATTTTGTATAATAAACTTATTTTGCTTAATATGTGTCTTAAAGTGAAATGTAGGCAAAACAGTATACAGGTATAACAAAAAAGAGAGTATATGCTAATATAAGTAATAATAACAACCGCATTGATACAGTTCGAGGTTCCACATGGCTCTATTTTGAGACCGTTTATTAACAACTTAATAGGTAGTGTTAGTTTTTTAACCAGAGTGCTGCATAGCTACAGGGAGCTGCAGCACTGGGCTCTTAATTGAAAAAATAATGCGTTGCGTGATTTGCCACAGCTTATAAATTAATAGTAAAATTATGTAATTACTATACAAGACTTCCTAAATTATCAGTTAGTGCAGCACGGTGTTTTAGATTTGTGATATTGCACAACACCTAGGTACTACAACGAGTACCTATGTATATGCTATTATAGCAGTGATAAATACGTATAATCTACGAAGACGTGGGTAAAGCCATTATGTACCTAATTAAAGCTCAAATATATGAAATCACTATTTGAGGGCGATACTGTTTTTTTGCTCTTTCTTTACTGATTGACTGATATTCGTTATATTGGAATAACTTTAAGGGATTGCTGTAAACGTTTAAATGAAAATATTAACGAAGTAAAAAAGTTCGCCTCCTGGTAGGTACCTACCTATACTTTATGACTTGTATTTTAAACAGTTTCTGGCTTCAATTACAACAATAGCTTTCCACGTGTTTATAATTTACTTGTCATTGCTATTAGTGCCAAATATTATTTTACGTTGTAAAATATTTAATCTTTACTTCAAGACAGTCGAGGGAATACAAAAACAAATATCCTAACGAAAATCAAATGTGTGAATAAATTTTAAAATATTGTACAAGAGAAGAGTGTTTAAAAAGTCCACTGGCAGGAATAAGAATAATAAGAAAGTGTTTGTGAGTTATTATTCTTATTAGTGCAGTGACTTCAGTGAGGGGAATAAGGAAATAGCGAATGATTAATTTAATATGGAAGGTGGACCAAAGAACCGTCGAAGTTTATATTTTCGTTATAGCACATAACGTCGATGTGGTCGATGATGCTATGACTCGTCTCGATAAATTTCGTTAGAATGATAACGATTAGAAAGGTATAGTAGGAGCTGAACTAATAAACTAAATAGAACAGTTTAATTCGTTTTCCTTATGTTTTTTCGAATCCTTAAAGAAAAAGGAAGGAATGTAAAACTGATAGACGTTTTAGAAACGCGACTACGTGTGTAACTTTTCAACTGATATTTTATTAGAAACTTTTACGTGTTTTGAAGAGGAAATATCCAAAAGAAAATGAAGTTACGTACAAAAGGTATGTATTTTTTTTGTGAATTTTAGAATTTATGTATCCAAAGTCAAATTGTATTCTTGTCTGGCATAATAATGTAGAAAAGCAGATAAATCGTGGGCGTTTATGACGAGCCTTTTTTCTCTGTAAATTGCCAATTAATATTCCTTGATATTATTTCAAATTACGTAGAAATCGATTACCCAAAATATAGGTACAGGACCAAAATTTCATGTGGTTCTCGAGTTGATTGCATTTATGTATCCTTATACAAGTCGTATTATGGCCGTTATGGGCCACAAAATAGAATTGATAGAAATGAAATGAAATTAAAATTTCATTGACAAAGTTTCCAATAGGAAAGTTAAGTTGCTTACAAAGATGTCATTACTGCCACTTTTTCTCTTGATAGATATAAAAATTTCGGAAACTTTTCCGAAAAGTTCGTAAACTTTTGTAAATTTTCCGAATTCTTTAAATTTGTGGCATTTTTAAACAGTCTAAAAAAACTCCAATTTTTCTGAAAATTTTGGAAACGTTCCGGAAAATAACCATCGATTTTCTTTTGAACAACTTCTCAAAGCAGAGGAATATTTAATAGTCAGCCTTATATGATTTAAATTCGACTTGAGTATTAACTATGAATTTATTTAAACAACGCTTAAATTTAAAACTTGACAACTTAACATAGGTGCAGAGCAGTACCTAGCAACTAGCAATGCATTGAGAACGGGCCAAAGTGCTCAGGGCGCGAGACATATGAGGGGCGCTGAGCTTTATTTTTCTATTACTATTAAAATAAAATAAGTTAAAAAGGAGTGCCAACCAGGTATTTGCCAGGGGCGCGAAAAACATTGCCATGTCTCCGTTGTTTTGTTGTTTAGTATTTTGTGCAAGCAGTACGCAAAAAGTGGCAGCAACATTTTATTTTTTTTTAGGAATATAAACAGGTCGGACAGTAAGTACACAAAAAATTAACCTGTATACTATGATCTTATATCATTTTTCTTTACATTTTCAATAGAACGTCATTTATAAACGCACTCACGACGACGGGTGCACATATTTGCACCCATATAATAAATAGTTATTTATGCAACAAGTGCGTAAGGTGATATTTTTTCACGAATGGGAATTTTCAGGCGAATGCGACAATCCCATGAGTGAAAAAAGCTCACCTTACGCACGAATTGCATACAATATTTTTTCTACTACCAAAATGGTTACTAAGAAATATATGTATAAAGTACAATTTACTTTACGCATTAGTGAGTAAAATATTTCATTTTTTGCACTAGTGCGTAAAGGCAGTTGTTGATTAATGCTGCATTCTGCTTAAACATTAACATCCTTGTTATATGAGAAAAAATTAACACTTCTGTACTTAACAAAATTTATTATAGTAACGAAAATTACGTGATTAATTTTATATAATCTATGAGATGTATGTTTCTAACAATGTAATTTAAGCAAAACTTAACCCGAAGGTAATCATTAATATGGTATTTTGTGCCGAATTGACTATACAGGGTGGTCCGGTATCCATGGCGGAAACCTTCAACACCCTGTATTTCAAAAACGGTACGTTTAGAAGGTTATGTTTATAAAGCAAACTCATATTATTTTTCGATGTTCCGTTCCCTGAAGTTTCCGCCATGGATACCGGACCACCCTGTATATTCGACGGAGCAGTGCATTCAAAATCTGATAAATCTGATAAATCAACATCCATATTGTACTTATATCTTCGAAAACTAAGAAATTTAAAATAAAATAAACTTTAAAGGTGAAAGTTATATAAAAATCATATTTATTAACAAATTTAAAGCTTCCTTACTTAAATTTTCTATAATAATATGAACGAACTTCAAAACGTCAAACTTACTTAAACGTCAAAATTTAACAATGACAATATTGCTATGGCCTACTTAATTTTAAATGAGTGACACTAATCAGTTTTGAAAGTATAAATGAAACTTCAAACTTATAACAAAATTCAAAGGTTATTGTTAAAGAATACTGAGAATTAGGTATGTTTTATAATAATATACCGTGATTATAATAGGTGCTTATAGGTATAGGCTCTAATATACAATTCTTTACTGTTTTACTAGTGCGTAAAGTTAACTTTACTTAAGATCGGTAGTAGAAAAAATACATTATAACTTACTGCACAAATAAATTCACCCCGATTATTGGTTGCCGATCTATAACCGAAGATACTTATATAGCAAAAAATAATGACCAAAATTTCAGATCGTTACAAATTTTCCACAAATTTTCTTATTCGGTATATTGGAGTGGAGTGAGGAGTAATAAAAGATAAAAGAGAAAATATTTTACCATTACCTAGTTAGTAGTAGTGTATATGAAGGCAGCTGGTGAGGTAATAAAATGTTACTTTAACATTTTATCATGTCATGTCAAAAAGATATATCAGCGACATTAAAATAAAAATGTAGACCTTTTATCGCGTTTGCGATCCATGCGTCGAACGCATATTTTACAGCATTAACAAAAATGATATGGCTTACAGCTCACATAAAATGGGTTTAGTTAGCTATACATACTATTTTTTTTCGAGAATAATGGTATTCTCAAATTGTAACAAATCTGGACTGTATGAAAACATAAAAAATAATAATGTGGTCAAATATCCAAATATCCTAAAACAGCCAGTTTCACAGCGTTAATTTGTCTATTAATGGCCTAAGCAGCATTATTTTACTTGTGGGTATGGTTAATAAAATATTTGATATTAATATAATGTGTGGTTAAAAATATTCCATTATGTAAAAAAATCTACAATACACTAAATTTCCTGTTTACATCATTTAATTCACGTTGAATGTACCTACGATAATTAAACACCAAAATATTTAGACAGAATCAATCATTTAACGACCCATGAATGTTTCTGCTAAATAAATATTTATATCTTTTAGTACACTTATTTTACCAATATTACCGCAGTGGTTAACATTTTTATTATGGTTGTGAAAATAATTTTTTGAGAATGTATATTTTAAGTTTTTGTAATTTATTCCGAATTTATCTAGTTGTTATTTCTGTTTGACGTTTAGATTGTTTTAATTCTTTCTGTTGTTAAACATTTGATACAGGTAACGAAATTTTTGACGTTACATCATGTTTGCGGTGATGTTCATGGGTTTCCATGATGACTTTATCTCCCAAAGGAATAAACGCTCCCTGTTGAGTATTCCAATATGAGCAAATTGTTAATACCAACGAGAAAAAGAAAAAAGCAATATTTCAGAGAATATATTACTTACATATTTAAGTTACACTGGTGGACAAAAACATTTGGACACGGTAATTTGCATGAGTTGTGGTACCAAAGCTAATTATATTATGTCACTCTGATAATACCCCCACAATCAATCTTTTATACTACACACTGTACAAGGGTATTCACGAGAGATTTTACCCCCCTCAACTTTCTTATTTTTTATCCTAGTAAAAAATGGTTTAGACAAAAGTTTCAGGAAATTTTCTTATCATCTCAATGCACCTATCGCAGAAACAAATGAAAATCGTATTTCGGAGATACTGACCAAACTTATGATTTTTTTATGGAACACCTTGTATATTTTTAGATTTTTGAAATCAACGTTTCGTCCTGATTACAAAGATATATATATGTTATATATTTGCTCCATCAGCCGTTTGCGCAATATGCCTAATTCAATTAAATGTTTCGAATTTTGCTCAAAATCAGTATTGCCATGGAACATGTTTTGTTATTCTGCACTCTGCAGCAACATATTGACAATTCATTTATTAAGTAATCTGTCGCAGAAAAAAGAGAATCGCATTTCGGAGATACAGACCAAACTTACTTGATCTGCTTGCTATTATTTATAATAAAATACAATCGATTTGGAAAATATAAATTTATTATTAACAAAAAAATTTTAAAGAAGGTGTTCTATATTCTCCACAATATCATTTTTTTCACCAATGGGGCCCGTGTTAATAAGGCATTTTGACTTAAGCACAAACAGTACATACACTACTTAATAAATGTTAAATTGTCAATATGTTGCTGCAGAATAACAAAACATTTTCCGTGCCAATACTGATTTTGTGCAAAATTCGAAACATTTAATTGAATTAGGCATATTGCGCAAACGGCAGGAGCAAATATATAACATATATATATCTTTGTAATCAGGACGAAACGTTGATTTCAAAAATCTAAAAATATACAAGGTGTTCCATAAAAAAATCATAAGTTTGGTCACAGCCTTCTAAAGAAGGCTGTGGTTTGGTCAGTATCTCCGAAATACGATTTTCATTTGTTTCTGCGATAGGTGCATTGAGATGATAAGAAAATTTCCTGAAACTTTTGTCTTAACCATGTTTTACTAGGATAAAAAATAAGAAAGTTAAGGGGGTAAAATCTCTCGTGAATACCCCTGTATGTATGTACAGGGTGTTTCCTATAAAACTATACCCCCCCCTTATTTCGGTCAATTACCACCGATTTTAATTTTTCAAAAACCGGTCTAACACAGAATTTTCCGTAGATTTTGAATATGCTATTACTTTTTTCCTACTTCAACCGTATACGAGGGGCAGAAAAAAGTATGGTTTTTTTAAATGGAACGCCCTATATATTTTTACATATTTGAATTCGCCTCGTCCTTCTGATTACAAATATATATGACACTTATATATTTGCTATAAAAATGGAGTAAATAATTTAATTTAAACTTAGGGCGTTTCCTTCAAAACTATACCACCTTATTTCGGTCAATTATTAACGATTCAAAATTTTCAAAAAGTACACATAGAATTTTTCGTAGATTTCATATGTGCTATTACTTTTTTTCTCTTTTCAACGGTATACGAAGGGTGGAAAAAAGTGTGGTTTTTTTTATGGAATGCCTTGTATTTTTCTACATATATAAGTATTATATATATTTATAATCAGAAAGGTAGGGCGGATCTCAATATGTAAAAAAATACAGGGCATTCCATAAAAAACAACCATACTTTTTTCCACCCTTCGTATACCGTTGAAGGGAGAAAAAAAATAATAGCATATATGAAATCTACGAAAAATTCCATGTGTAGGTTTTGAAAATTTTGAATCGTTAATAATTGACCGAAATAAGGTGGTATAGTTTTGAAGGAAACGCCCTAAGTTTAAATTCAATTATTTACGCCATTTTTATAGCAAATTTATAAGTGTCATATATATTTGTAATCAGAAGGTCGAGGCGAATCCAAATATGTAAAAATATATAGGGCGTTCCATTTAAAAAAACCATACTTTTTTTACATTTAAAAAAACCATACTGCCCCTCGTATACCCTGAAGTAGTTTTCCATCAAAAACACTGCACTGGGTACTCGACGTACAGGGTGATCATTTATATTTTTATCGGTTTCAGGATATTAATCCTTTGTTTACATATGCAAAAGTAGGCTGGTAAATAACTCATAACTAAAGTTAAAGTTGTACAGTTATATTTATTGCTTGTACGGTAATATTACAATACAGATCTGTCAATAACTGTCAACAGATGAAATAATAAATAATGAAACTATAGGGCTGTTTATTAATACAAACAGACAGAAAACTCCAAACAATAATAATTATAAATACTGAAATCTAACTGAAATGTATTTTCAGGCAATCCAAGGTCCCTTTTTATGTAGCCGTTGTGACATTAAAAATGTAAACATTTATGTAATATGAAAAAAGGTAACAAATAAAAACAAAATATAACTGTAACCATGGCGACAAATCAACCCATACAGACTTGACCAACTAATTAAATGAAAACGTTATTAATAAGAGAATATCAAAAGGTAATATCTATTAATAATGTCTTTATTTTCTGAAACCGATAAACTATTGAACAAATCACGGATGTTATGAATCATAACAGCCTTAAATGTCTTAAAATCCTCGCTCTACGACATCTGCGGCAGTTATGATAGTCATAACATTCCTAGATATGTTAATAGCTATTACACCCCCCTTAACTTTGTTATTTTTGGGAAAAGAAAAAAGTGTAAAAACGGAGGAGTAGAGTAGTAATGGCGGAGCTGGGTCTCCCCCCACCCTTTTTTTTTGTGGTGGGGGGTAACTAGGGTAATTCGAGTAATGTAGGTAATTAGACTGATGTAATTGCAATAGAGGTAATTAGAGTATTGCAGGTAATTAGCCTGATGTAGTTGCAATAGAGGTAAGTAGAGTAATGTGCAGTAATTAGACTGATGTAATTGCAATAGAGGTAATTGGAGTGGTGCAATGCAATTGTAGTTGTAATTAGTGTATGTACTGATATGTGTATGAGTATTTCAAGTAGAGGTGGTGGGGCAGCTTCACTCCGTGTATATAAATGAGGATGAGGAGCACACAGCCATTTGTGGTGCTAGTCTCCCAGAGTAAAGACATAAAATGTATATTTGTACTTCTTGTGGTGTAAGTTTTACACGTGGTGACAATTTGCGAAGACATCAGAGGCAATCTTGTAAGAAGATACATGATAGTGGTCCGCAAGCAAAATATCCTAAACTGGAATGTAATCCTTCAACATCTACAAATATGGAAACTTGTAATTGCTGTAATGTGACTCTAAGCACAACCCAAATGAATTCCCATAGAAGGACATTGCAGCATAGGACAAATTCATGTGTTCCGTTTATAGAAGGTGTAGAAATTGTGCAGAGCGCTTTCAAATACAGGATTGTAACCTATCGAGTATATAGCGAAAATAATCACCAAGACTATGTAATGTTCTTCAATGAAATTAGATCAAAAATATTAAATCTCTTCGAGGAAGTGTTACGTATTCATAATACAGTAAAAGTAAATATGGAAACGTTTGCTACGTACGTATTACAGACACAGGAACTATCTGAAATGAAATCATTTAACACTTCCAACAAAATCTTGGATCAAGCTATGGATTTGAACAATACTTTGGACACCTTTGTGGATGCTATGATTACACAAACTACGGAGTTCCTGGAACGTGATTCAGGTATTTAAACATACATTAAGGTGGAAAGAAAATGACTAATTATAATTTAATTTTAGGATGGGCCCTCGAACGAATTGCTTTTGTTGAAATCAATGTGAATAAATATAGTCCTCTGGGTGGTTCATCATATGTCAAGTTGCCAAAATCCATAGAAAACAAGAAGGCAGTGGTAAATGTAAAAAACCAGGATCAGTATTGTTTTGCTTGGGCTGTAACTTCAGCGTTGTATCCTGCAAATGGCTGCACATCTGAGACCTCATCATATCCACATTTTTCAAGAGTTTTAAATTTATCAGGTATGAATTTTCCAGTAAAATTGCGGGATATTTCAAAATTTGAGGAGATGAATAATATTTCAATTAACGTGTACGGGTTAGAAGAAAAATTTGAGAATAATAGAATAAAGTATGAAGTTGTTGGGCCTTTACGTTATTCTGAAAAAAAACTATTTATGCATGTAAATTTGTTACTACTTTCCGGTGAATGTGGTGTAAATCATCACTGTAAGAAAGATTGCGCTAATAATCACTATTGTTGGATAAAAAACTTGTCTAAGCTAGTTTCCGCTCAAATTTCAGCTCATGATCATAAAAAGTACTTTTGTGATGGTTGCTTACTATATTTTAATAATGAGCGTCAGTTATTCCAGCATCAGAGAAATGACTGTAATCATGTTTATACAACAACACCATCGACACAATTTCGGATTGATAAATATGGTAAACAAGTACCTGAAAATATATTAAAATTTGAAAACTTTGAAAGACAAATGCAAGTACCATTTGTAGTGTATGCAGACTTTGAATCAATTCTGAAACCTATTCATACTTGTGAACCGAACCCCGAACGTTCTTATACAAATAAAACTTTTATACACGAACCTTACTCCTTCGCATATTTCATAAAATGTTCTTTTGACAATTCTTTATCAAAATTTGAACTCTATCGAGGATCTGATGTAGCCAAAGTTTTTGTATCGCGTATTGAAGCCGATGTAAGGGAAATCTATAACAGATATATGAAAGATATAGTCCCAATGGCTAAACTCACAGCACAAGAAAGACAAGACTTCCTGAATGCGACCGTATGCGGTATATGTGAGAAACCATTTAAAGTAGAGGATGTAAAAGTTAGAGATCATTGTCATATAACTGGTAAAGTAAGATTTGGTGCCGCACACTCTGTATGTAACTTAAATTACAAATTACCAAATTTTGTACCTATCATATTTCACAATATGAGTGGCTACGACAGTCACCTATTTATAAAACAGCTCTGTGCACATAAGGACAGAGTTGATGTTATAGCACAAAATAAAGAAAAATATATATCTTTCACGAAACACCTTTATATGCATGATTACGTCAATAAGAAAGGGGAGAAAAAACGGAAATTTATACAACTACGATTCATCGATAGTTTTAAGTTCTTATCAACATCGTTGCAAAATTTAGGGGGCAACTTAACTGATAACCAATTGTTTGTTACGGGAAGTTTCTATACAGATAAGGAAAAATTTAATTTAATGAGGCAAAAGGGTGTATTTCCATATAGTTTTATGGATAGTTTAGAGAAACTAAATAATGTAGAGTTACCCTCGAAAGATGAATTTTACGATAACCTAAATGAAGAACATATAACAGATAAAGATTATCAGAGGGCTAACGATGTGTGGAACTAGTTTGATTGTCAGAATTTGGGCGATTACTCAGATCTTTATTTAAAATCAGACGTACTCCTTTTGTGTGACGTATTTGAAAATTTTCGTAAAATTTGTTTGGAAAAATATAAACTTGATCCTGCTCAGTATTACACTTGTCCGGGTCTCTCGTGGGACGCTATGTTAAAACTAACCAAAGTGGAGTTGGAATTATTAACGGACATTGATATGATCCATTTTTTTAAAAAGGGAATACGTGGTGGAGTAAGCCAGTGTACGGAAAGGAAACATATTGCGAATAACAAATTTCTCCCTAACTACGACCCCAAAGAACCTTCTTCATTCATCACATATCTAGATGCCACGAACCTATATGGGCATAGTATGTCGCAACAATTGCCGACAGGTGGATTCGTGTGGCTGTCCGAAGAAGAAATCATGAATTTAGATATTACGAGCATTTCAGATGAAAGCACCCATGGGTATGTTCTCGAAGTAGACATACATTATCCACAAGATTTACACGACTTACACTCAGACCTACCCTTTTTAGTAGAAAATATTATTCCACCAAAATCAAAATCGAAATTGACAAAACTGATACCAAATTTAAACGATAAGAGGAGATATATTGTGCATTATATAAATTTGAAACAAGCGCTAGATAACGGGTTAATGGTTATAAAAACACATAGAATACTTAAATTCAAACAATCACCTTGGCTTAAAAAATATATTGACCTAAACACCGATATGAGAAATAAGGCTAAGAATAAATTTGAAAAAGATCAGTATAAATTATTAAATAACGCAGTATTCGGTAAGACAATGGAAAATGTTGATAATAGAATGGATATAAAATTAGTTACCCACTGGGAGAGCGTTAGGCGGAGTATGGGTGCAAATGCATTAATAACACGCCCTAACTTTAAATCATGCTCAATATTTACTGATGATTTTGTAGCCATCCATATGGGTAAACTAAAGGTAGTCTACAACAAACCAATTTACGTTGGTTTTTGTATCTTGGAGTTGTCTAAGACAGTATTATACAACTTTTTCTACGACGTTATCAAAAAACATTTCGGCGATAATGCTTCTTTGCTGTATACAGATACGGATTCGTTGATTATAAAAACATTTACAGATAACTTTTATAATTTCATAATACAGAATCCAGACAAATTCGATACATCTAACTACGAAGAAATAAATAAATTTAATATTCATAAGGGCTTGTCGGTGTTAGGTAAAATGAAAGACGAGTTCCCCTCTGATCCCATTATTAGTTTTTATGGTACGGGTGCGAAAGCTTATTATATACAATCGGTGGATAATGAACTCAAAAAAGCTAAAGGTGTGAAGAAATCTGTTATTAGAAAGCAGCTGTCAATAGATGACTATAAGAAAATCGTTGAGCGGGGAGGTTTAATATTTAGAAAAATGAATACGTTTCGGAGTTGCTTGCATGACATTTACACAGAAATAAAGAACAAAGTGGCCTTGTCCCAACACGATGACAAACGTTTTGTTATTCCTAATACTACTAAAACATTACCGTGGGGGCACCGTGACATATCATTTTTTCAGAGCGAACAAGAACAAAATATAGAACGACTGATAGTTGCCATAAATAATATGGAGAAAAAAAATGAAAACTTGGACGCTTTACTTGCAGCAATAGCTGATTTAAGCCAATAATTAATTTAAAATTTTTATTTCATCTTCTAACGTAAAGGTCGAAAATTCGAATACATGAACTACTAAACTGGAAAATTCAAACTACAAAATTTCACCAATATTTAATTGTAACATTATAATACAAAATTATTGTGATAATTTTAAGTACTTTCAAATAATAGAATAAAAATATCTAAATAAAAATCACAGTGTTGTTATTAGTAAACCTTTCTCCCAAAATAAGTTAAATATCGATTAGGTTAAATCGTAAATTATAAATAATGTAGGTAGTGACTTGAAGAGGTGTGTGTAATGATACAGTTTTACAATGTAAGAGTAGGTGACGTTGCTAAAACTAAAATGTCGTTTTATGCTGCAGTCAGGAATGTGATGTCATTTCAAATAGAAAGTTGTTGCGTCAGTTATTCGATGTGCGCATGACATTTAGAAAAGTTTGACGTCACTTTGTAGCGGGATTCTGTTGAGACAAAGAAAATCAACAGTGGGGTGAAAGCTTGGCTTGCATAAATCACGTGATGTCGTCCAACCAATGAGAGACGAGAGTGGTCACCCACTCCCTACCGTTGGAGGGGGAAGTTAGCTTGGCTTGGGTTTGAGGACGCTTACAAGATTCTTTCCGTCTTCGCCTGTGCTAGTGTGTGCAAGTGTGCTCTCGTGAATTTCATTGCTCAGTTTTTGTGAACAAAATGGTAAGAACCGTTAAAAATGTATCATCTGCTGGTGGGCGTAAAAGGCGCTCGTCGACACCGCCACCAACTTTACCGCCCTTGACTTTAATGACGTATTTGGCTACGTTTAAACCATCACCTGACGCATCTACGGCGTCAGGTTCCGCCATTAATGGCGGTGCTGTGAAGTCAGCAATAAAAAATCCATCCTCTGGCAGGGTTAATGTTTTAAACAACATTATTGTTAAAGATGGTATTGCTGCTGACGTTGGGGGCGCTTCGTGTTCTAACGAAGGCGGTAGTCAGCTAGCGTATCATGGGCACCATCAGCAGATGCACGGCAATATACATCCTGGCGCAGATTTACCTGTTTTGCACCTTGAAGATGGTGACCTCGGCAATACCGTCAATGTCACCGTATCCAGGAGTAATGCAGGTAAAGCCGTTCATACCCCGAAATTACATGGTTTGGCTTTAAACAAAAAATTTAAAGTCACACCATCTACTTCAGGGTGTCAGGATGTACGCGCATCTCATCCGCGCAAATCATCTATGTCTCTGGTGGCACATGACTCCGATGACGACTTTTTGCCTAGTAATGTAAACAACAATAAAAACACAAAGTCGTCGTCGGCGCCATCAAAAGGTAAAGGTAGACGTACAGAAACACAATCCATAGACTGTGACGCGACTTTATGGGACGAGATAATGGATTTCGCGCAGACAGTTGTACCTGCCCCTCTAAGTCCGCTACCTGCTTCACCAAAAAAAAATAAGGTTTCGGCAGGTAAAGGGCAGGTAAAACCGTCTGCGTCGTTTGTGGCTGTACCTCTACCTGGCAATAGCGCATTACAACAGCCAAGCTGTTCTAATGCGGTGTTGCCACCACCACGCAATGACGCATTAGAACAACCGGGTTGCTCTAATGCGGTGTTGCCACCGCCGCCAGAGGTAGCTCCGATTGTTAATGAGAATCCGCTCCCAGCACAAGCGGACTCTGATTCTGAATCGGAGGTGTTCTCGCAAGTTGACACCAAAACATCTGTTAAACAATTTTTTAAAATATACGGTCAACTTAAGAGAACACATGATTTAAATTTGAGGCTTTGTCGGGATCATCCGAAAATCTTGCGTCGTGCTGCTGATATGCGGGAAAGAGCCGCAAAATTAGAGGCCGACGTAAAGAGACAAAGGGAGGCTCTCGACAAAACTGCAAAGCAGATGAGGTTTATTTCGGATCAAATGGGTGGCTGAGCACTTGCGCACACGCGGCGGAAAGTTATTTTAAGTTAGATTTTAAGTTAGTTAAGAATATTGTTAGTTAGATAAGATTATTGTTAATTAGGTTTAAAATATAGTATTAATAAAAAAACATTAAAAAAATAAATGCCAAAAAAAATTTAAAATGTTTGTCAAAAAAAATAAATGACAAAAATAATTAAAAAAATAAATGCCCCAAAAAAAAAATAAAAATTTGTCAAAAAAAATAAATGACAAAAATAATTAAAAGAGCATACAAATAAAGGCAAATTAATTAAGTTAGATTTTTAAGTTATTTAAGAATATTGTTAGTCAGATAAGATTGTTAATTAGGTTTAAAATATATTATTAATAAAAAAATATTAAAAAAAATTAAAAAGTTTGTCAAAAAAATAAATGTCAAATAATTACAAAAAAATGATACAAATAAAAGACAAAAAATGATAAAAAATAAATTACTGTGTATTATTATGTAAGAATATATTGTTAAAAATAAATATAAAAAAGTTTAAAACAAATTTTAAAAAGTGAATAAAAAATGATAAAAAAATTAATTAGTTAATAAAATAAATACACCACATGTAATTAATTAATTGTGCATATTATGAGTACATGTTTGACATGAATAAACACATAATGTAAAGGTTAATTAATTTAAATAAATAAAGAGTTTAATAGGTTAATAACAACATAAAAAAAAAAAAAAAAAAAAAAAAAAAAAAAAAAAAAAAAAATTAAAAAAATCGAATTTTAAACACATGAAAATCAAAATTAATGGTTAATTAGGAAAGGTCAAAGGTCAAATTTAAAAAAAAAACCGGAGAACCACCACCTCCTTTCTCCGGGGGGCGTCCGAGGATTCGATCCTGTGGTCTTCTGAGTGACCTCAAGATCGACGCGTATTTGCCCGCTCGGCTACTCGAACGCCCCACAAGAGTTAGGTCTATTTCCTAATTTCAACAAAAAACTACCTGCTCATCGATCCGTATTTACCAGGCAGGGTCGCATGGCCTTAGGCTATAAAATCAACCCAAGCTATCGGCTTTATACATTTACAACTGTATTATTTTGAATCAGTTTATATCTTGAGATATTTTAATTTAATTTAAATAATAATAAATAAAAGATAACCATTTTTTTTTCAAAATACTTTTTAATAAAATCATTCATATGTTCATTTGTTTTAATATTTATATGATTTACTAATTTTCACAACTTGTAATATACAGGGTGGCACAAATATTTTTATTAATTAAAAAATATATACAATTAAACTTAAAAATAAAATGAAATATAAATTTACATTAATAAATACTACTTATAACGAATCAAATTTAGTAAAACACGTTGTATCGTTCACGCAATTGTTTTATTTACATTATTACATGTATGACATACTTCAATTCGATGCAATTGCACCAAGTTTGTGCTGCAACATTTACATTTCGTTATCATTGCACCATCCAACGTCGTCGTTTTGTGAATATTTACATGCTGGTGACGTCCGGACACTATCCGTGTATAGGATATATAACATAGCCCACACAGGAAGTGTTTGGTTGCATCCGGCCTGGTTCTGATTATGACAAAAGACGCTGACGTGCAATATAGTCTCCGCCGATCATCATAATTGTTTAATATTTTTCCGGAGAAGGCTAACTCTCCCGCTTCGTCTTCCACATCATCCCCAAGACCTTCATCTACACTGACGGGAACCAGGTTGCCATCTCCCCAGTCGGCACCCTCTTGGTCGACATTGATATTTTCCACGATGATGGGATCCCCCCTGTGGACAGCATCTTGATTCAAGTCCTGAAGCTCTTGATTTACACCATCTCGGTGTAACACCATTGCACCCATATCATTTTCTGCCAGTTCAGTGAGGAATCGTCTATAAGCCATCTTTAAATGTTGGAACTCAACTGATTTGATGTTAAACCTCCTCCGTTTTATATTCTATAATTCGTGACGGTGACGCCCTTCCTATTGCGTCAAGTTTACTATTAGCTATTTAAACCAAGAGTGACCACAAGAGGAACGCATTCAAACTTCTTACGTAACACAATCGTGTCTTAAAATAGAAGTGCATACAATGGTCCTACCAAGAGAGTGGAAATTAAAACCAATAATAGCAGTACAACCGTATAGTTACAATAATTCAAGAATTTGCCATAATTGCTATACTGCATGGAGGAAGCAAATTATCAACCCATGCACTGGACTGTGCAAAAAGTGTGTAATTCAGAACCCAGTGCAGAAAAAAGAATTTCGAGACAATTGTCCAAATGAAACACAATGTCGCAATTGTCTTACCATACTCAAAAGAACGAATTTTGGTATATATCGAGACGTATGTGAAGCTTGCAAAGCAGACCAACCACAATTAAGACAACGATGCGTGTACTGTAGTAAGTACGAGGACAATTGTTGGAACAACATTTGCATAAAATGTATGTCAGGGGCACTCATCTTGTGTGATCGCATTGGTGTGTTTTATAGTAGTTGGACTCACCATAATAGGGACTGTTGGTGTCTTAATTATAAATAAATTATATTATTTGTATATATGTATGTGTGTATGTAATATATATTATAACCATAAACTGTAAATATATTTTTAGTATTGTAATAACATATTATTTTGTAGGAAACTTTTAAAATTATACAAAAAAAAAATGATTATTTTTAATTTTTTTACAATTTAAAATGAAGGAAATAAATTAAATAAATATTTAAGAGTTTATTAAGTAAATAAATGTATTAAATGACTTACAATTAATTTATTTACTAAAACTATTTATTAAATTATTTACAATGTTTAATTTATATGGATGCCTAATCTGTTCCCTCGCAGACATTATCGCACTCTATCAAGAGCTGATAATCTGACCAGTGGCTCTGGTCAGGTGATGGCTGGCCGTCTGGATCGTAGAACACCGTTTCCATAGACCATGCTGATGGTGATGTTGCCCTATCAGTGCTGCTGTCCGGGGGGTTATCTTGGTCCTCGCCTAGATTCTCACCTATCCAATAAGATGAAGGTGATATTGGTCTGTCGTCAATGCTATCTGGGGTAGCTTGGTCATCCTGGTCCTCTTCGTCTTCCTGGTCCTCTTCGTCTATCGAATACGATGGAGGTGACCGTTCCCACCAATCACTGCTGTCTGGGCCGTATTCACTAGGCATTGACCAGGTCGATGACGTTGATTTTGAGTCGGTGCTGGAGGAGACGCAATTTACTTGAGAAGTGTCCATGATGTTAATAATTTTAAATCTGACAAACAAGAGCGTTGCTGTGTGTTATATAAAGCAAACTAATCTCCACCCCCAGCAGTGGCGCCTCCTACAAACATTACTTTACAGGCACCTCTATTATTGATGATGGAGAGGGGGTAAACATTTAATGTATAGTGTTTTACTGAATCAATGAATAAGTCAGGTTGGCCGAGTGGTTAAGGTGTCAAACTTCACTAATTAAAATTCATAATAACACGTATCCTATGATTGGATATGAATACCCCCTCTATTATTTTAGAGTGACTCCCTCCCCACACTACTATATATATGGGAGTAATATTAAACCAAACTTAGTTGCATTTACTATTTCTATCTATATACCACGTATCGAAATGGCAAATCCATCTATTATATCTATTCTAAGACGGTTGGCGCAAGAAGATTCCAATAATTGGATGCTGTTTAATCATGAGGCTGCGGAGATGGGGGTACCTGCTGAGGCTGTGGAGATTGGAGCACCTGCTGATGTTGATGCCAATGGTGCCAACATCGATATCCAGGAAGTCATCGAAGGCGGCGAAAATGGTATAGTGGACGATGGAGTCGACGAAATGGTGGACGATGGTATAGAAGTCGATGTTGCGGACCTCATCGAGGAAGACCAGCACGAGATGGCTTTCCAGATAAAAGATATGGTGGCTGGTACAATGGACAAGGTGTGTGCTACAGCGGCCTTCGTTGTGGTATGCAGCATTGACCAGGGAAAATACTTTATGTGCACTAGGTGCTACGTATCGTATTCTCGCATGGTCGTAGAGGGGGCTGTTCACCAACACGCAAGTCTGCACAACACGGTTGAGTGGTGGGACGTACCTACCATAAAGTGCAAAGCTTGTGGCGATGACACAGTGACAGTCGGTGCCATCGAAGGTTGTTTTGTGTGCAATAATACTGGAAAAAGAACAGTACCCATATAATAATATTAGATTTTCTAGTTTGTACTTTTTATATTATTTTTTATGTTTGTTTAATGTTTAATTATAATTTTTAATTATATTTAATTAATTTTATGTTTTATGTTATATGTATATTTGTATCATTCTTATAATATAGATTGTAGGAAAATAAAAAGGAATTAAAACATTTATGTGTATGTTTATTATCTTTCAAGTGTTAAAAAAAAAAAAAAAAAAAAAATGATTATTTTTAATTTTTTTACAATTTAAAATGAAGGAAATAAATTAAATAAATATTAATAAAGTATATTCATTTTATTATTCATTTGTGACACATATTAAAATATTTCAATCGACATAACTATATAATGATACATTAATATATTTTTCTAGTTAATGACAATTTTAAACAATAGAAGCTATATCAACCCACGAATTGTGTTCTACAGATAGCCCCAACCACTTTACCAGCACTTTATTTCCTTTCTTCTTTAATACATTTTCAACTAGATACACATCGGGGTATTTTGCTTTTAGTAGCTCCATTTCATAAAAACATCCCTTGATTGGGTGTCCAAACAAGTCTTCTATCAGGTAAGTTGTGGGATTTGTTATGTTTATTTTGGTAATTTTAAAAAGTTCTGTTGAAAAGTTCGGTGTAAACCCTTTATCAAATACACCTTTATACTTGCTAATACGAACTATATCACCGAGATGAAATTTCGGTTTCAGAGCAATCTTAATATAATTATATACGTTTAAATGTGTAGTTGGTTTGACATCAATGGGCTTTCTGCCAGTTGTACGATGGACTTTGTCATTGTAACTTTTTGTAACGTTTGGTAGGATATCGAGCCATTTATATTTACCCATAGCTGAGAATTCTTTATACAACCAATTTTTTAATGTGCGGATTACTCGCTCAACAATTGCTGCTTTTTTTGTGCTATACGTAGAATAATGATTAATTTCGTGCCGCTTCATTAATGCGGAGAACTTTCTGTTATAGAATTCAGTACCATTATCGGTCTGTAAATTTCTCGGTGAATAATTTGCTTCTTGAATAATAGTCTGCATAGCCTTGGTAACTTCTACAGCTGCTTTATTTTTAATAGGTTTGGTCCATACGTACTTGGAATAGCAGTCAATCACTACAAGAATATAACGATACCCTCTATTTTTATCAGCGTATGGCTGCATTTCAGCTAGGTCTGCTTGCCACAAATCACCAAACCCCTTAATTATGGTTCGCCTTCTACGAAAATTTCGTCGAGCATTTCTATGTAACTCGTTAACAACTTGTAATTTTTCGCTGCTAACCTCCATTATAAAATTGTCTTCAGCTATATATCAACTTCAGGCATTAGTTCTGGTGGAAATGCTAGGCCTCCGGATTGCACCTTCTTTGGTTGGAGTTCGGTGGCAATATGCTCTAATTTAGAGATTCTAGTGATTAAAGTATTGCGATTGTTTATGGCCGAACGTTTAACTTCAGAAATTGCTTTATCAACATATTTCCTCATTTCTATTTTCATTTTCTGCATCATCTCATTATTTTGTTTATTGAAAATAGCGCGATTTTCTTCTCCACTTCTTATAAGTCCCACATCAACATATTTTTTCATTTCCCCAATAATTACATCGGTTGTATCAAAAATAGCTTTGGCAGCATTTTCATCATTTGTTTGTAGACGCTTGTTAACGTAATTACATGTTGCACCATCTTGATCATCGACAGGTTCCCCTAAATTTTTTAAACGCTTATTTTCAATATCATAGTGATTATCTCTGGTAAGTTTAAAACCCACGCCAGGTAATCCACGATGGGCTATTAACTTACTCGCACTAATTCTTTTGCTGCGTCCAAATTTGTCGATAGTGTTTACAGTAGACATTTCTGACTGCATCTGATGCGGTTTATAAATTGCAGACTATATAATACTTATTAAGTATAATGATACTATGTTTTATTTCATCTTTAATACACTATTTTTTCTTCCCTAAGTTCTGATATTATTTCTATTATTTCATTGTCGTGGTTGTTATTTCCCGCTATTTTCGAACTCCATAGTAGACGTAGACGATCCACGAGTTCGCTGGGTTTATTCCAAAAAATATATTCTTTATCTTTATTTCTGTACAATTTGTGGGTAGGTACACGTTTTAAGCCGTGACCACTTGTTGACGATCGTGTCGCAATTGTAGAAGATGTTAATGGTTTGATAATTTTGTGAAATTTTCCACGCTTAGTAGTGTTATAGCCATTCGCTACATCGAATTTTTTGTAAGGTGCCTTTGTTTTTCTTAGTATTTCTCCATATATCTTACTCCATTCATCATCGAGAACACCCTCTCTATTATCATCTAAAATTGTTGGGCGTTTTAGAAATATTAGATCGTACAATTTAGGACTACCTAGATACACGCCAAGTTTCTTATTGCCATACCATAGCGTAATATTTCCATGGGAAAAACGTATTTCGGCATTGCCCATCAGCAGTTTGCCTGTCTTGGGATCTACACGCACTCCATATAAACTATCATACTTGGAATCACCAGATTTTAAATTTTGTATATGTCTTTTTACAACCTCATGTCTTTTTTCTAGTTTACTAGCTGGAGAAGTTTCGGATACAGGGGTTGTTCTTATTGACGATGGTGGTGTTTCCATAATGGGGATATAATGTGGAACATCATCACCACCTACATACTTATCGGATCCTTCTTCAGAAGCACTCTCCCATGATACAGCCCTCTGGGTGGACACCCTTGATGATGATGGTTTTGAATGTAATTGTTGGATATGAGATTTGTTCTCTGCTGCTGAAGATATAACATTTAAAGGTTCAGTTATCGGTTGGTAGATCTTTTCAAGTGTTACGTGCATCTCCATATCTTTGTTCTTGATATAGTTAAACTTCTTCCGCACAGCATCTGTTGCCTCAATCAGCTGTCGCTTGAGTGTTATTTCGCTACTGGGATGTGCAAGATTGTTATATTTTTTATTATCTTTGGTAACCTTCATCTTAGCGCATACGTAAACGAAGTAATCCTAACGACGTATGTAATTCAAGTGAAGTTTTTAATAAAATGCATTATGGATATATGAAGCTATCAAACCCTTTTCTATATCGCCCACCTTGTACTTCTCTATCCTTATCAATCACTAGAAATCCATATTTGTCATTCCAGCACTTTGCACACATATTTTGAAATACTGTAAACGTTACATCAGGTGACACATGATCGGAAAAGATGTGATGCAGATTCATGTCGTCCTGTTTAAAGACAACAATTAAATTACTATTGTCTCTTATTAGCTGCTTCGGGATTCGAGAGTATGTCTGGCCAAGATAAAAACAATCCACATTTCTATGTCGGCCCATACTGAAATATCCCCTTATAACATCTTGTTTCTCACATATTACATCGTCAAATATAAACACAGACTCTGGCTTTGCCTCGGATGGTTCCACTATTTGCGTACCATTACTAAATGTATAAAATCCTAACCCCTCAATCGGCGCTAATACATTACGTAGATACTCATACTTGGGTTGATTTATAGACTTTGAGTATAGGTAAATATTTAAAAAACGTAAACCTAAACGATGCGTGATCAAAGATATTAAGACATTTGTTTTCCCACAATTCGAGGGTCCTATTATGAGGGCACGTACAGTTGAAGGTAGTAGTGGTCCATGGCGATTATCAGCACTTAACCCACGCCCAACTTTTTCATCCAAATTATCTATAGAAAGCGTTTGTTTCTGTTTCACAATGTGCATTGTACCGCGGCTAAATGTTATATAAGTAGATGTGTGATTTACAACTCTTATTTAAATGGTTTCTACGATACGATACACACGTGAAAAACGTACGAAGCGCGGTGGAGGATTAGTTAATTCCCTGATTAATAAGCTCCCCGTCGAGTTGCATTTGCCAGGTTATCAATTTTGTGGTCCAGGCACAGATTTAAATAAAAGGTTAGCACGAGGTGATTCTGGCATAAATCAGCTCGATAAAGCGTGTAAGCAACACGATATTGCATACGACAAAAATAGCAGTAATCAAGCAGCCCGCCATAAAGCAGACTATCAGCTTGAACAGGCTGCGTGGAAACGGGTGAAATCCAAAGACGCAGGACGTGGAGAAAAGGCAGCTGCTTGGTTAGTCACAACTATAATGAAGGGAAAACAACGTCTTGGTATGGGATGTAATTCAACAATATCTCGCAATCCAATAAGGAAACGAATCATCAAGAAAACAAAGAAAGGTAAGAAGAATGTTAAAAAGACAGCGTTTGGATCTGGGATAGTACGAAAAGTGCGTGACACACTGCGAAATGCTGGAGGCAAAAAAGTAAAAGACCAAAAGAAGGTGGTTGAAATTGCTCTAAAAGCTGCACGTCGATATATAAAACAGGCCGGTGGAAAACGCAATATTCAAACACCTCGAATTATACCAATTCCAAAAGTTGGTGGTATTTTACCTCTAATACCCATTTTTGCTGGATTATCTGCATTGGGTAGTTTGGCTGGTACGGCTGCTGGTATTGCTAAAGCTGTAAATGATGTGAAAAAGGGTAGAGAAGAATTAGCTGAAGCAAATCCGCACAACAGAAGTATGGAAGCAATAGCTATGAAAAGTGGTAAGGGGATGTATATGAAGCCATACCGAAAGGGGATGGGTCTTTATCTAAAACAGAATTCAAAAAACTAATAGACTCCCTACCTCGGAGACCTCTTACCGACATTGATCTTAAATATTATGCTAATAAAATGAAGGTAGCATACTTTCGAGGTGTATTTATGCGTGACTCACTACCAAGACATGGGCCACATTACAATGAATCCGCAATAATCAATTTGGATAGTATATATGGTCCTGGGACACATTGGGTGGCATATAAAAAACGAGGTAGTTTAGTAAATTATTTTGATAGTTTTGGCGACTTACCCCCACCTATAGAATTAGTTACATATTTCAATAACGATTCAAGGAGGGCCAACCAAATATTCTATAACTACAAACGTGTACAGAATTTTAACACAGTGTTGTGTGGACATTTGTGTTTAAAGTTTCTCTCTACGAAACAAATATAAAACGCCATGGAACTGAAATCTATGACCCCAGCAATAGATCGAGAAGGTATCAAGCGAATGGGTCACTCACTAATTGCATTCTCCCGTTTGCGTAGTCTGTTGAAGATGAGCAAACAACAACTAGCAGATATGCCCAAAGAGGTGATGATTGGGTTGGCTTCACATGAAATTGCATTAGTATGGGATAAGCTACCTACACATCTTCAGAACGATGTCGATATATTAAAATATCAATATTGTACAGAACATTACCTTAATGATTATGAAAGCAATGTTGACGTAAATGATAGTCCAACACCTAGAAAAATGTTTTGCTGCTATTGTAAGGTAAACGATGTAAATGTGGCATCCAATAACAATGTAAATATATTACCATCAACTTCTAAGAAGAGGAAATTATACCATTATTGCTGTAATCCACAATAAATTGGGTAACACAATTTAATTATATCAGTCATGTCGTACACGTTCACACTAACGAGCCGCTTAAGTGAGCTAAGTGTCAACTTTGATCCACCCATTGAACTGGATAGGAGCAGTCGTCATGGGTTAGGTTTAATTGGATTCTACTCTTACAACTCCATATACAATGTGGATGAAACAAATAACATCTTCCAATATAGGGTTAGTGCTAAAGATACATTCACTACTGTTCACATACCTCTGGGGGCTTATGAAATTGATGAAATCTATGCTGCAATGTTGAAAGCTATGAATATTGATGGAAAGGATTACACGCAAATATTCACTTTAAGGGCAAACAACAATACCTTAAAGTGCGAGATTTTGTCAAAGTATGAAGTAGATTTTAGACAACCAAATTCAATAGGAAGTCTGTTGGGATTTGGACAAATATATTTACAACCAAATAAAAATTACGAATCAACACAGCCTGTTGATATTATGAAAGTAAGGATGATACGCGTAGATTGCAATATTATTTCTGGAGCTTATCTGAATGCAGAAGAGTCACACACTCTCTTTGAATTTGACATAGACGTTGAGCCTGGCTACAAACTTACTAGAGAACCCAAAAATATCATATATTTACCTGTTAGACCTAAAGGGTGTCAGTTAATAGACAACATCACACTACGCATACTGGACGACAACGGTGATTTGATCGATTTTCGAGGTGAGAAAATTATTGTAAGGCTAGAATTGAAGAAAGTCGGATATCACCAACCAAATGGGTTTTAGATATAAACAGCGACAGCAAGTACATCACCATCAGTATGATACTGTAGCGAACAACAGTATGGATAAAAAGAAAGGGAGATGTGGAAAGCAATTCATTCAAAGTCTATACCTTAAACAGTTAAGACATAGATTGTCAGCTGAGGATCAAGCCTTTTTAAAATCTATTGGATTAAAACTGCGAAAAATTGGTCATAATAATGGTGGCTACTGCAACTAGTGACAAACTTGAGGTGTTTGATGAACCTGTGTTAGATCATTCCCTAGTTAGCCTACATGAGCATACATATAAACCATATGGATCCCCATATTACAGAAACTCTGATGAAATACGTATTCCCATCAATTTTCAAGATGTTATACTCGACATTTCAGAAAGTTATATATACATAGAGGGAAAATTTACTCCTAGCGACACCACAAAGCGTTGTTATTTATCCAATAATGCACTAGCATTTCTCTTTGAAGAGATACGACTGGAAATGGGTGGTGAACAAGTAGCAGTAGTCAGAAGACCTGGTATTACTACCACAATGAAAACTATGGTGTCGTATGGGCAAACGCATGCACGCTCATTAATAACAACAGGTTGGGGTCTCACTGAAAAGAGACAAGATATTTTAGATACCGCCAGTCACGTGTTCAGTGGCAAACTACCCCTTAAGTTCCTTATGGGTTTTGCAGAAGATTATACCAAAGGCATTCTGAATGTGAAGCAAGAATTAATTATGATAATTGCACGCTCATTTAAAGACTCCTATATCGGTGAGGTTGATGCAGAGTTGGAAATCAGCAAAATTGAGTGGAAGATAAGGCACATTGTACCTGAAGATCGACAAAAGTTAAAATTATTGAATCGAATTAATAAAAGTGGTAATAATACCAAAGTTAAGATGGTCTACCGTGCGTGGGATTTTTATGAGCTTCCCTGTCTACGCGATACTACCTATGACATATGGGCTCTTAAACTCTCCACCCGTCTTGAAAGCCCACTTTTCATCCTTCTTGGCTTTCAAGGCACTGATCAGGCCAATGATAGAACAAAGGATGTTACACAGTTCAAACACGCAGACATAAATAATATTCGACTATTTCTAAACTCTGAAGTATATCCATATGAACGTTGGAATTTAGATTTCGATAAGAAGCTCGATTCTGCAGCATATTATGCTTATGAGAACTTCCAACGTAGTTACTATGATAAAGATATGAGCGAACCCATGATGGATCTTGGGGAATTCAGGAAGAATCCTTTGTTTGTCATTGATTGTTCACACCAACCTGTTGCAGTGAAATCATCTACTGTCGACATAAAAATAGAATTTGAAACACGAAAAGCGAAATTTCCGGAACAAACTCGAGTGTATGCACTTATACTTCATGATACATATTTAAGTTATAACGCATTAGATGGCTCGGTTCAGAATGGTTTTCTCGATGTCAAGTAAAAAAAGAAAATATTTATTATTGTGGAATTAAGTAGTGCAACCTATTTCTATCAAGATATCTGGATAATTTTATCAACAATAATCATGATGTACTTGCAACTGTTTATTTTCTCAGAATGTAATTGTAGAATTAAATATAAAATTAAAATAAAAACTGTTCTAATTATACTATGATTGTATTTTTTGTTGTGTAATAAGAAATATGAAATAAAATGAATGTAATCTTTTAATGTGTATTTTATTTATTCAGTTTTATAATATAATATAAAATACAGAATATTGTTTACTACAGATACATACAATATTTGGTGTAATAAATATGACAATAGAAGATGAATATTATTTATGTATCTACATTGTTATCTTCTACATCAGACTGGTCGAGTTGATATTTTTCAATAATATTCTTAGGTAGGTACTCCATTATCTCGTATAGAAAATGTTTTAGTTCCACTCTGTCCATATGCTCACAAAACTCATCCAAATTTAAGAAGCCACGGGAATATCTACCACATAGATTTACACCAATGCTATACGCTTTAGAAGCTTCTTTAACCCGTCGAACTTCTTCAGCGTCGAAGCAGATATTCATATCATAATTTAATGAAACCAATGCATCCCTTATTAAGTCATCTAGTTTACAAGACAATCTCTCAATGGCAGATTTAATGTCTTCTGCAGGGGTCCATGTTTGGGTTGAATATTGCATCCACATCTTTGCTGCGTACCTACAAATAAAAAATGAAATGTAAAAAAATACATAAAAAACAGCACTAAATGGACTTACGTTTGAGCTATTGGTGTACACGAAGTAAAAATATGTTGTACAAATGTCAATTTAGATATATCAGAATCTTTATAGGCTAACAAGTGATACTATTCTATAATACTCCTAGCATTCTTCCACAATATTCCATTTCTACTTAATACTTAAACTTAGCTAACTTAAATACTTTACGATTATTTTTGTTTGAGAATTAAACACCGAAACTTATTAATGGACTAGATTTTGCTCCAGGATAAGCTGGAGAACTTTGTCCTAAATATGTCAATGTAACTTTACCATTTGACGAATTTATTTTATCGATAGTGTTCTCACATATAATTTCCACAAACCGTTTCGGTAAAAATGATTTAAAAGTCGTAATTGAACTTTCCTCAAACAAAGTTACTATGATTGATTTTCCAAATCTTGTATTAACCAAAGATATTTTTTTTATGATATAAGGTTTATTTAAAATTAACGCTGAAATGGATCTTTGCTCTAAAACCTGCATATCTTGATTTATTAGCTCATTAAGTGCTAATAAGTCAACTTCGGAAATTGCCATATTTAAAATGAATATAATGAAAGAATTATAAAGAGTAATATAAGATATTGCTCACTTGAAATAACTGAAGTCACTGACTGCACTAGGCTGATTTGTTAGCTGTAGATGGTTCACGATAGAACACGATAGAAATGATTTTGTGTTGCGACTACATCTTCTTTATAGCAGTCTAGCTGAGCTACCCCACCACCACTACTTGGAGTACTCATACACATATTGGTACATACACTAATTACAACTACAATTGCATTGCACCACTCCAATTACCTCTATTGCAATTACATCAGTCTAATTACTGCACATTACTCTACTTACCTCTATTGCAACTACATCAGGCTAATTACCTGCAATACTCTAATTACCTCTATTGCAATTACATCAGTCTAATTACCTACATTACTCGAATTACCCTAGTTACCCCCCACCACAAAAAAAAAAGGGTGGGGGGAGACCCAGCTCCGCCATTACTACTCTACTCGGAGGTTTTAGTTATTTTTGCATACGGTATCAGAAAACAATTGAGTAACGCTAAAAACACTTATAATACCTACAAACTTGTGTTTTTTGTATAGCAACACGCTGTATGAAAAAGTAAATATGTAGTTCAAAAACCGCAAAAGATAAATATACAGTGTTATATATTTTTAAAAAGCTATTTTCATGCTCTATCATATTCCGCAAAAACATACAGCATGTTATCAAACAAAAAGCAGAAGTTTGTATTATAACTTTTTTTGGCGTTACTCAATTGTTTTTCTGATATCGTATTTAAAATCTACGTAAAAATAACTAAAACATTTGTCTTTACACTTTTTTTCTTTCTCCAAAAATAACGAAGTTAAGGGGGGTGTAAAAATATAAATGATCACCCTGTGTGTTTCACCAACCAAGTTGGCATGACCTGGAGATGATTAAAATTCATCTCCATCTCCATATAATTAATGTTATTTAAAAAAGAAAAATAGGAATACTTAATATTACTTTAAATATGTCAAAGTAAAAGTCCAGGGTCTAGGGTTCCTATAACTTGTAAATTTTTTTTATTTTACGGCTATTGCGATCTTTGGAGTCCCAAAATATCCATAACGCTACCTTTAGGATCGATATTAAAAAAGAATATTCGTGGGGTGGGAACATTTTTCAACTGTTTTATTATTATTACAATAATAATATAATAATATAAATGGTCAATCTGGCGTATGTCAAAAAGCGGGCTATTTAAACTGACCAATCATAAACAGGAATATTGTAAAATAAATATAAACAGTTGAATATTTAACAAATTAGGTATCTACATCATTTATTTATGTTTTTTGTTGATCTAGCCGGCTAAACAGATCTAAGTAAAAGTAATTATTCCGATTTTTTATTTTTCATTCATTTTTCATGATTCTGTAAGTTGTTGCGAGAAACTAGGTTGATCAAAGGGAGATGCAGGAAGAAATAGGAAACAGCAATATCAGGAGAACAGAATGACTATAAAATTTGTTTCACTATTCTGTCACTGTATAATTCTTGTAAAAATTGGATTTGTAGTAGGTATGTGCTTGCGTGTTGTAGTTTTATCTTGTCAGATACTTGTATCTTTGTGTGGATTCATCATCGTGTAATTGCTGAAAGAACCGACTATTTTATCTTGAATATAATAATTTACATTCTCGTTTTCATCACAGGAAGTGAAAAATGCATGAAAATTAATATTTATCTTTCAGCACCCTGAAAGACCCTTATGAAATAAGTATTAAATAAATTATTTAAATAATGATAAGACTATAAAAAACTAAAAAAGTTACACTGGTTAATGACTATTTTTAAAATTCAAGGCAGTCAACACAAATAAAGTTTTATTCTATTATTATAAAGTTTTTTGTCTAATTTTAAATTGAATACAATAACACATATGATCAGTTTCATATCTCACCTTGATTCTTGATATATGTATTATGTTTATATCAAGGTGAATTAACAGTACAGAGAAAACAAAATGTAACAAGGATTTTTTACTTTGGTATACGGTATGCATGAATAAAACAAACAGTCTGTCTATTAAAGTCCTCTAATTGCCATTTAGTTCTTATATTCGTAGACCAAGCTACTTTTTTACTCGCTAGTTACCTACTCAATCGTTGAAAACCGATAAATTCAGAAAACCCGCCAAAAAGACGCCATTCAGTCTCCGGTTCACTAGGTCACTATGTTGAATGAAGATGGACAAATTTTCTTTGCCACTGACCTATACCTTGTCCGTTTCGCATGTGTAACGAATAATTCCGCGCACCTTATATAAATAGGATGGATTCGCCTGCCGTATCGTTGCAGAGAACGAAAACTTTTCAGTGTTTTCAGCAGGCGTCGCGACGGCCGCCCTGACCGTGGACGGCACAGATATTAATAGTGTACGGTGTATCGCCAATTACCGCTCTTTTATGCTAAACGAGGGGCGTCCTGCCACATTGGCCTTAATGACCGTTTTGTACAACCTGCAACCACCTAGGACTCATTTGGCACCAAGGTAATATCGATTGATAAGTTTTCATTATTTTAGTGTTTTACCTTGACGGTACAAATTATTGTGTAATTTTATCACGACCGATACTATGACTCGGGGAAACCTTTTCGAGTTGTTTGTGTTTATCTGTTTATCCACTTTTTTCGCAAGAAGTCGCGTAGCACGTGGTTTGTGTTCGTACAGCTATGACGTTTATGACCTAGTAAATGTAGTAAATTATTAATTAATACGGGAGTCCTCATCGTAAAGATTGATTTGTGTACTAAAATTATCGTAGAGAAATAAACCTGTATCTATAAATTAATGTAATGTAATTTCGAATATGATTTTATTTAGGTATATAAAATATTTATGTTGTTTTTTTATTCGACACAATTAATTTGGCAACCTTTACTCTGTGTGTAATATTAAAATTGGTATTTATAAATGTCGTAAGGGCAATGTTTTCTATATTGGATTGACAAAATGTAAATAATAGTAGATTTCAGTGAGTGAGTTCACCAAAATGTCATCGCTTACTTTTTATTATTAAATTCTGCAATGTTACTCATATTTCAAAAGACACATTGCATATTATCTATTTATAGAAGATACAAATAAAGCGCTTTCCAAATATTCCTTAATTTTTTTCTGTGGATTATCAATTTTATTGAACTAAATCTTATCCTCATTTAGATTAATTTATTGAATATTTCATTTTATTTTATTGAATATCAGCCATAGTACATTTTTTATTTTTCAAAATTTATTGTGCCATTAGCCACTCAATTGCTTCAGGCTTCAGCCTTCAGCCATTGCCAAAAGAACGTGAAAATATTTGCAAATAAATGTGTATCTGAAGCGCATTAAAAAAAAGTATACGTTTAGGATAAAAACAATGGATTCTTACCGAGATTCTTACTACGCCATATTTCTCAGTATATCAGTCACCTTAAGAATTAGTTCAAGAAACTACATCAAAGTAGAGAGCAAATTTGGTGTTTTTCTCCAGAAAAAACACATATCAGATACAAGTTGAGAATTAGTAATGTAGTCAATTTTGAAATTCTAAACCTAATTAATCCTAGTCAATTTAAAAATACCAAGAACACGAAACTTTTCCAAAGAAGTGTTAATAAATGTAACAAGACGAACATTTTAAAATGGTCATACCACAAATGAAAAGCATATTTGCGGAACAGGGCATGCCGTCATTTCATACGAAATGCTCCATTGCTCTTCTCTATGAAATCAAAGTTGGTGAACAACCATGATTGATTGTACCAAATTACAAAGAAAATGGGCCATTGAAAAGCTAAGCAATATAAAATCTTGCTGATCCTTTAATGGCAGTGGCGTGATGGATAAAGCCTCATACCACAGTTTTTGGTAGAACTAGATTCTCTTATCCTGGATTAAAACAAAATTAAAAAAATGGCTTATTGAAAAATGCCCTGAAAACTGAACTACTAAATCCGTTAAACTAGACCAAACATACGCCAAGGTATGTCTTGTTGAATTGCTCCAAGAATATGGTTATCAAGTGCTAAGATTGCTAATTTATCACTTTTAATAAAATCTATTAGAGCTAATAATATTATTATTTTCATTAAGTTGATTTCGGAGACAAACAGGTTCTGGAAACATGCATGGCAAAATGCTTTATTCCTGATGTTTGGTACAAATTTTTGAGACGCACTGAAGCCATTGTCAAGAATAATTGGAAACGTGACGGTATGATGACGTTGAAACCTTCAATTAATTGTTAATTTAAGTGGAATATTTGATGGTGAGGAGTGAGGACAATGAATTTTTAAAACTTCTTTACTTAATCATCATGATGATTAACGATGTCGATGATATTAACAATTAAATAGTTCTTTTATTGAAGGAACGTTTTAAATTCAATTTAATACTACATACTACAATCATAGTCAAATAGTGTATTATACAGGGTGTTTCAGGAGGAAATGGAACTATTTTAAGGACATATTCTAGAGGCCAAAATAATAAAAAAAGTTCCTATAAATAAGAATCCGAAGACGCTTCCTTTTTGAGATACAGGGTGTCAAAAAAACAATTAAGAATACGTTTTTCTGCAAGCTTTTTTTGAAATAACTAAACTGGTGCACAATTGAATTGGATATTAGAGAACGATGAAATTTAGCATGGAAAATCACCCGGTAGAAACACTCACAATTTAAAAATATATTTACGGTGGACGATGGTCAATGAATTTTGCTAACGATCACAAAAAACCGTATCAAGATTAATCATCTACATGATTCCAAAAACTTGAAATTCAAATATCGCTCATATTTTTTGGAAACCAACGTCAGTGACGCAGGAAAAGAGTTTTTAATTATTATTTGAAAACAGTTTGTCTTTCTTTATATTGAATTGACTACCGATTAGGAAACAAATACCTATTTTGAAAAAAGCAGTGGCGTACTATATTCTAGTCAAAATTATTTAATTCTTTGCTGTCGTGCAAGCCACTGGTGGAATTGTCAAAACTTGTTGAATTGAAAAAGAGTTCTTCTGTGCCAGTGTAGTGCATCCAAAGCTCAATTAAATATCTTAAATCGTTTTCGAGATATTTATAAAAAACTTATTTATAATTCTTTTTTTTGACACCCTGTATCTCGAAAAGGAAGCATTTTCGAACTCTTATGTATGGCAACTTTTTTATTATTTTGACCTCCTAGAATAAGTCCTTAATATAGTTTTCTTCCTGAAATACCCTGTATATAGTTTTATAGATCGTTTAACGTTACATAATCTAATTGTTGAAAGATAGCTAATAATCACTACCTAACATAATTTTCGTTTCGATGCTATCACTAATTAATTAATATTGATCGTGGTTAAAGACAGACACACAGACAGAAAAACGTTTCCTAAAAACAACAGTTTAAAAGTAAATAAGGTCTTATAAACGTGTATGTTCTATTCAAAATAGTTCCATTTTTTGCGCTTGGTATATTTTCTTTATAAAACGATGCACAAGTGTGTGTGTGTCAATGAAATTATTCAGCAGCAGATGCTAATGATTTAATCTTGGAAAAATTGCTTTTTTAAACTCTCTGAATATTAATAACTTTTCTAAATCATATATTGTAGCACAATTTACGATGGGATTTGGGGTTTTCTTTGAAAGTATGAGAGACAGAAAAAAACGATAGTTCTGGGTTCGATTTTCGAGAAACAAAGAATTTTTGGAAAATTGACATTTTTGGGTGAACTCTAGGTTATATCTCAATTACCAAGTGTTCAATCGAAATACGCGTAACACATTCTTAAAGCACTTTTTTGTGGAATCCATTGCTGATAAGAAAATTATGAATGCCTCAGTTTTCGAGATATAGACATAACTTTTGTTTTTTTAAATGAAATACCCTGTAAATTATTTCATTATTCGATCACAATTTAAATAAGCTTTGCAACAATATATAATATGTTCTATATTTATCTCTAGAAAAGTGTTTAATTTTCGAAAAATTAAAAATATTTGTAAGGAGGCCATGGAAAACTATTGGCAACAACTCTTATAATATAAAATAAATTTGTCAAAAATAGGAAAAATATGAAACTAGACAAATGTTTGAATTGTTTTCCATTGACATCTACTCATATTTATCGCATTCCTAATATTTATTAAGGAAGCCACGAAAAAAAAAAAAGAAAATCGAAATAATCGTACTTAAACCTAGAGTTGATTCAGTGAGCATTATTAAAAATAGTTCAATTTATTGATGAAAGTCATTTGGGTATAAATGGTGAATAATCCTGATTTTGAAGGGTTTGAATTCATTTCTTTTAGGCAACGCAACGTAGTTGTTTTTGGGATTCCTAAATATTCATGTATTTCGTGAGATGATATATTAGGATTTTCTCTTACAGTTTCTAAAACAATATTTTCTACAGCTTCTCTATCTGCTTTATTATATATTTTTAATCGAGGTTTTACAAATGATCCAAACTCTTTTAAATATTGTTGTAGCCTTTTGAACATTTTTATACATGGCTGTTTCTTTTCTGGATATTAAAAAAAAGCTCGGAAGCTAAATTTGAATCTTCTCCACATTCTACATTCTATAAAACACTTAATTATATCATATTTTTCATAATAAATAATAACCATTTACCTACGATCACTAATATAAATAGCTGAAAACGCACTCTCCGCCACCTAAGTAAATTGAACCTTACACACCGTAAACAAATCGCACGCTCAGCCGCTGAAGTGTGTTGTAATGTGACCACGTGACCAACATAACACAACACTTGTAGTTCATATTTCTGACGCCAGGCTAAAATTATTCAAAATGGCAGGTGCAAAACTTAATTTTCTAACGCTGTCAAAACTGACATAAGCGATAAAATTTCAATAAATACGATCGTAGGGTAAAGTATAGTACATAATTCGAGTTGTAAAGCAATTACGCACTCATGGAATTTTTCCATTCGTGCGTAATATGCTATTTACAACTATCATTATATAATATAAGTACTATTATTCTTGCGATTACTGAACGTTTTGAATTTTATATTATATTTTTTATCTGCTGTTTCCAAGGGCGTACATATACGGGGAGGGGGGTTGATGGGGTAATTACCCACCCCCAGAGCTCGACTCAAAATATCTTTCCAACCAAATTTTTTAGTTATCTTATACTTATAAAAAATTATCTCGGTTTCTGAGTTTCAAAACCTATACACCACCAGCCCCAAATCTAAACTTAAAAACACGTCCCAGGAAACGTCAGTTCGTTAATGTTTATATACAGTGTGTCTCACTTTTCACCACTACACCCCAATATCTAGGCCATTTGTTGATCGATTTAGATCAAATTTGGTATACTTCTTTTCTTTCAGATTGTGTTTAAAAAGTTATTAATAAAAAAATTTTTCAAACTTAAATACGCCTACTATGATCAAAAGAAATTGGCAAAAATTAGGAATTTATATTAGCGATTGAGATAGGGCTTTTGTTTTTACAGATTCTTGTTCAGCATGACCTAAAATGCCTGTATACCAAATTTCGTTAAAAAATATTTTTTCCTTCAAAAAAAAAGTAATAAAAATCTAAGATTTCAATAATAAAAAATAATAAAAGTTGACTTATTTGATATTTTCTAAAAAAAAGATTCCTAATACTTAATTAGCGTCATTATATCACCCGACTACCAAGTTATGTAAATATCCGTCAATAAATAACTGGAATAGTAGGGTGATTATTATTGAAATCTTAGATTTTTATTACTTTTTTTTTTTTAAAGAATGAATATTTTTTAACGAAATTTGGTATACAGGCGTTTTAGGTCATGCTGAACAAGAATCTGTAAAAACAAAAACCCCATCTCAATCGCTAATATAAATTCCTAATTTTTGCCAATTTCTTTTGATCATAGTAGGCGTATTTAAGTTTGAAAAATTTTTTTATTAATAACTTTTTAAACACAATCTGAAAGAAAAGAAGTATACCGAATTTGATCTAAATCGATCAACAAATGACCTAGATATTGGGGTGTAGTGGTGAAAAGTGAGACACACTGTAGTAGTTATATAAATTTTGAAGTGATTTAAACATTTATATGACTGATGGTCGAGATGGTAGCCTACCTGCCTCTCACCCAAAAGTCCCGGGTTCGATTCCCGGTCGTGGCAATGGAAAATACTGTGAGAGAGATTTTTCCATTATACACGGATATTGGATCTGTGTCCCTTGTCTTTAAATGTGTAGCCCCCTCCCACACAAGGCTCTTCTAGAACCTTCTGGGATAAAGGGGGTCGTAATTACATGCGGTGTATTTATTTATAGTGACCTTGAACTTTCAAAAAAAATTCGCCCTCGTGTACATGTACACCGCCAACTGGGAACTGTATTACCCCCTCCACGAAAAAGCCATGTACGCCCTTGGCTGTTCCCATGTAAATACCAAAATAACAAAGTCTTCATTTTCTATTATTTAAAATCTGTTTAAAATAATTTAAATGTTAAAAATGTTCTTTGTAAGTATTGTTTTGAAACTACATAATATAATATAATAATAGATGTCTTTAAATATAAAGAAACACATTTAATATCCACTTATCTTTCCCTATTAGAGTTTTCACACAGGCTACATGGCAAGGACCCTTTGTAAATGTATAATCGATTATATCCTTTGTTTAGCGAGTTAACGAGTTTGTTACCTACTATAAAGAATTTATACTCAGGCGTCAATCAGTTTTTATTGGCGTCGTGTTAATAATTCAATTACACAAGATGTACCATATAAACATGGAAATTAACTAATTCGAATATAATGAGAGAAACATTCAGTGGGTGTAATAATTTAATGTACAAATGTACATACAAGGGCCTGCCTTTTTAATGTAACCACCAACCCTCTAAAGAGGAAGCAAATGAGTTATTTGTTTTTATTATGAAGATTATCCATGGTCATTTTTTGAATTACACAAAATTTGAATACGTCGTACTGTTCAATTTATACGGGAAAATAAGTAATTATTTTATTTAAAAAGAGAACGAAAAAAGTGTATAATGAAAAATAATATAATAAAGGGTGATTTCGTTTGGGTTTCCATATGAACTTGTTAAAGAAAACACGGAATTTGTTTCAAATATCAAGTATTTTGTATTCAGTATTTTAGATTGATTCATTACAATTACACATGCCAGATACTATCGTTTAAATGGCCGCCTCTGCTCTTAAGACATGACCTAATCCGTTTATCAAAATTTAAGTTGTATTGCGGCACATTGCAGACTCATTGTCGGCTATTTCGCTTCGAATCTCCTGTTTCAGCTCTGCAATGGTGTTTGATTTGTTCCAGTAGACTCTACTCTTCTAATAACCCCAAAGAAAGAAATCCAAAGGACTAATATGCGCCTCACCACTAAAAATGATTTTGTGCGAAAATTCGTTTCCTCGTTCATGCATCCATTCGGCAAACACACAGAGCTGTAAATGATCTCTAGACTTCAGTTCTTGTGTTATATGCATTTTGTAAGTAAGTAAGTGTAAATTATTGGCCATAGTTCGCTGCGTCGTGGAGTACGTAAGATCCAATTGCTGCGATTGATGGCGAATCGATATGCCGGGTTCTTCTTCACTTTGATTAACAAGGGACTTCTACGAGTACGTTGAAGTAGTTTGATATTAGCTACGGATCCAGTTTGCTCGAATTTCTGGACCAAATTTGTAATTATGTGCTGCGAGGTCGATTTTTGAGCACCGAAATATTCACGGAATGTATTTTTTCTTGTTCACTCATTTTTATAACAGGCTTGGATAATTTTAACGCGTTGTTCTGTCGTGTATGGCACCATAACTAATATTGTTTATGTTTATGAATTACAAAAGGCAGTTTGATGTTCACAGATAACTTGAGGTTTTGAAAATATTGATCTATATCATCTGGAAGCTCTATTTGAATCACCCTTTATATAAAATAATAAATATTAATGGTGTCTCTTAATTATTTCCTAACTTTTACACATACATAATATGCATATTATATTTAATCCCAGATAATGGTTAACATTTCATAAATAAAATTATGAAATTTATATTTTTCAAATCAATTTACATTGTAGATACATGAAGTCCACCCTTTCGAAAGGTTGCGACGTGAGCAGGCCTGCTCGCCTCATCGGCTTCATTCCGCCCCAGGTGGAAAGACAAACGACACACCATTTTCCATTGCGAGCCGATTTAAATTTATCTTGAAATATACATAAAATAAAAGCAGAATAGTATCTTATTTACATCTCGTCTATATTATGGATTTCCGCCAAGAAATAATTATACATTGTATTTAATGTCACAATAATATCTACAATAAAATGTATAAATAATGGAAATTTGTGGGAGTTGAAGAGCTGCATCAAACTATGACGTTGGCTGTTAATTTCAAAAAACAAAGCATACAATTTTATGGTAATCTATCTACAAGTAGAAATACTATACAGGGTGTTTGGTTGCTTTTGCGTTTTGACTTTTTTGACAAAAATTGCACAAAAAGTGTATCTGCATAAGATAAAAGTCTATGCAAAGTTACAGGTAAAAATCTCAAAAAATAACAGAATTATTAATAAAAATAATTTTCAAAATTTAAACTTTAACATCCTGTATAATGAAAACTACGTGGCAAAATAAAAAATCATACCGTAAAAGTAAAATAGAAAACGGTGCACCTCAAGGTACCGTATTGTGACCTATACTATTCGCTATATTTTCTACATGATTTTTTACGATGTACAGTAAATTACTTATATTATAATAGTTGCAGATGAAACAAAAGTCAATAAATAATATGAATGAAAAGGGTAAAAAAACGATGTCAAAAGCTGGTTGAAAAAAGCATTTTTGTAAGAACTATATGGTACTATGCTTTAGTCGAATTTAAATGCTAGTATGTACCTGAAACAACACAAAATATAAAACTTCTTGAAATTCTGGTAAAAGATTTTCATAATTATTAATTTTACGTCAAAAATTAACTTATTTAAAAATTTTTTTTAAACATTAGATCTGTCAGACGTAATAAAATGGCCAATAAATATGGGTGGGAGGGCGGCTGCCGTCAATACAATTACTATAAAATAAGACTTTTTAAAAATTTTCAGTATTTGCTTCTTTCAATTTTTGTGTCGTTTTATACCAAATTTTTTTATCCTCATTCATATCACGTGTTATTTAAATTTATAGTCGTGTTTTATTAATGTAGGCGTATTTTCTCATGTAAGACATGTTTATTTATTGTTATATTTTCACGAAACAAATGGTTTATACGTCGTTGACTTTTCTTTACCATTTATATACCAATGTATTTATGCTTCCCACTTATATTCTAAATTTCTTTTTATGTTTCCTAAATCTGAAGTCAAAGGCGTAGAGGTCACTTTTTTAATATCTAAATCAAATAATTTTTTACTATCTGGATTTTTACCGATCAAACTATTCAAGAACATGGGGCATTATATCGAACGCCACAACTAGCTTTTAAGCAAAAATTGATAAACCAATATTCTAAAGTTTTAGATTTACTCCTATTCTTCCCGAAAAATAATTGTTTCGAAATGACTATCTCTTCATATAATCTAGCATAGGCGAATATAAATAATGTATCTTGGCAACTTTTACAAATTCCAACACAATCAATATATCACAATATAACATACAGTAACCTACGATATAAAGGAAATATCTGTCAAGTTTATATAAAAATCATGTATTGTTAAAATTTACTAGTCGTAAAAGAATTTTTTTCTGGCAAATATCCGAGATATGTCTTTTAGCCCCCGACATCCCAACATAATAATCTTTTATGGAAGTTATACCGACACCAACTGGGTTCAATATGTAAAGGCTATAGGAAACCTCCTGTCTAAGATTTTCAGAAATTCGAAAACATCTTGTGGATAAAATTCGAATTAAAATCTTTGATTTCTACCAGAAACGTGACATCTTAAAAATTGTGAAATCCTGTATCGACCATGCATGCAGTCAATACATTACTGTAGTTTATTCACACGTGTCGTTTTATTATTTCACCTTTTGATACAGGACCATTATAAAATAGATTACCTTTTCTGAACGGTGAATACCCTTATTTTTGAAGAATATTTGTATTATTCAATGTAAAAGGTTTGCGTCAGTAACAGCATTATTTAGAAATATACAATGGCGCCTTCGCCATAATCAGAACTTAAGGTCATTTCCTCTACACCAGTCCACTTTCAAGTTAATAAGAGCGTGATTTGCATGTATATTTTAGTATTTATATTACATTCGTAATCAGTCAATTTTATATCATTGTGTAATGAAGTTATTAGATGATTTAGGTATATCAGTTAAAACATAGGAAAGTATACAATGTAGGTATACAGCCGTCGTAAAAGACATTTAATGTTTTAAAATTTGTGTAATCTGGCATGGCAGCTTCAACATAACTAGAAAGCTTGTTACAACCATCATTAAGGTTAAGATTTGGACATGCAAGTTAATCAGCGCATTTATGTAAAATTGGTATAATGCGTCTCCAAACTGCGAAATATGGCCTTGATCACATATTTTTTGGTGAAAATATTACTTACATTACTGCAAATTGCAACGTCATGGCTCCTTTTAATGTTCTTTATCTCATATCGCACTCAATTCTAAAACAATATACAGGGTGTCCCCGTAGTGCGTATTTCTTCTATAGCTCCTTAGCTATTGTAGATAGAGAAAAATGTTTAAAAACAGGAGGGTGTTCCATTTAGGCTGGGCAGTAACCAACTTTGATAAGTTAAATGGAACATTCTATATATTATTCCAAATTTGATTAGAGAATGTCTAGAACTTTCCAATGAACACATGAACTTCTTTTGAATGGTTTTTGAAATATTCCAAATTTTGTCGAAATTTTGACAGATGTGGAACCTAAAGAGAAACGCCATATTTTTCTACTAAAAATAATTTTAAATTTTTTATGGTAGCTGCTGGTTAAGGTAGATACGAGCTTTCAAATGATGTATTAGAATTTACACTTTCGTCTACAGGGTGTTCATAATTTAATTTCGAATATGTAGATATAAATACATCAATATAACTTTCTTATTTTAAATGGAACACCCTGTATATTATCTCATAGTCAAATAGAGAATTATAAGTGCTTTCTGACAATCCCCCACACATGATATTTATTTTAAGTAGTTCAGAATATATTAGCAATTTAAGGTAAAAATTTTGTTAAAAAAAACAAATGAAAGCGTTTTATTAAATATTGTTTATTTATTTTTTCTCTTATCCACTAAATAATAGTAAAAAATAACAAATGAACATTTTTTCCCTTGGTTAGTGATAGGTAATTTTTGAAAATAAATAAAGAGGCAAAGAGTTTAATAAATAAATAACAATAAGGGCATAAGTGACAGAATAGCTGTTGAGCTAAACTTTGCCCTTTAGATTAAGGAAATTTGTAAATCTTTACTCTAATAGAGACGATTTATTATTATTATTATTAATAAAGTTAAGGTAAAATTGATCCAAATTATTAATTTAATAAATGTTCAAACCGTTTTAATTTGTGCACAAATTAATTCTTGGACGGACCTGTTAACGTTTATTAACATTTGTGTAGTTCAATCACAATTAGTTCGCTGTCAAAAAAATCCATGTACAGTGTGTCCACGTTTAGAACTTACCACCCCCGTAAAATTTTTATTTATGGACCGATCTGAACCAAATTTGCCTAAACGATAGAACACTTTGGGGTCTACTTATGACCAAAAAACCATTCGCCCCCTTCAAATGCAAAGCCACCTGCGATACCGAAATAAAGGGAAAAAATCAAAAAATCATATTAGGCATTTTTTTATCGAAAAATTTTACTAACGAAAGTTATTCAGAATTGCCCAAAAAGCTTAAATCCAAAGTTTGATCAAATTAAAAAAATATTGAAAATTGTAAATCCAAAAATATAATTTTATTGTTTTCTTTATTTGAAAAGCATGCTGTGACAATTTTATGAAATAGAATTGTCACAGTACACTTTTCAAAACGCAAAAACCCATCAAAATTACATTATTGGATCTACAATTTGTCAATATTTTCAAATTTCAATATTTTTTTACTTTGATCAAACTTTGGATTTAAGCTTTTTGGGCAATTCTGAATAACTTTCGTTAGTAAAATTTTTCGATAAAAAAATGCCTAATATGATTTCTTGATTTTTTCCATTTATTTTGATATCGCAGGGGGCTTTGCATTTGAAGGGGGCGAATGGTTTTTTGGTCATAAGTAGACCCCAATGTATTCTATCTTTCAGGCAAAATTTGGTTCAGATCGGTTCATAAATAAATATTTTATGGGAGTCCTTAACGTGGACACACATTACAACCGTCAAAATATATTTAGTGCAATAGAATTTATGAGAATTTTGTTTCCAAAGCCTACTTGAAATTTAACTTAAAATTTTTAAACATGAAACAAATGAACTGGAAAATATTTACTTTAAAATAATTTTCTATGGCAAATTAATTTGAAAACTTGAAATCTTGCAAAAACGTGTAAAAAATCGAACAATATTTGAAAAAAATGATTTCATTTATTTCTTTTTTGACAAAATATTATCTTAAATTGCTAATATCTTCAAAACTACTCAAAATAATCACCATGTGTGGGGGATCATCAGAAAGCACTTGTAATTCTCCATTTGATTATGAAATAATATACAGGGTGTTCCATTTAAAATAAGAAAGTTATTCATATTTTTAATCTACATATTCGAAATCAAATTATGAACACCCTGTAGATGAAAGTTTAAATTCTAATACATCATTCGGAAGTTCGTATCTAGCTTAATCAGCTGTCATAATAAAAAGTTTGAAATTATTTTTTATTTGAAGAATATGGCATTTCTATTTAGGTTCTACATCTGTCAAAATTTCGACAAAATTTGGAATATTTCAAAAACCGCTCAAAAGAAGTACAGGTTATGATATGAGTTTGTTGAAAAGCTCTTGACATTCTCTAATCAAATATGGAATAATATATAGGGTGTTCTATTTAACTTAACAAAGTTGGTTACTGCCCAGCCTAAATGGAACACCCTATACAACTAGAAATATTTTTGTAATATGCAGTGTTGATTCCTGAACAACTTTTGTTTAGAAGATGTTTGTCTATATACAATAGCTATAAGGAGTTAAGGAAGAAATACGCACTAAGTGGACACCCTGTATGTACAGGGTGATTGACTATGGATTATCCGATTTCAACCCTCGATATATTAGTAACCATTGGAGATATAAACAAAAATAAAAAAGATCATTAAATGAGATTTCGAGTAGATTACAGAAGCATTAACAAACCTTTATTTGTCGTTTATACATACAGGACACAGGGGGTGACAGAAAACAAATTTTTTTAATGCAACACCCTGTATATTCATTAATATCTGAAAAGAACGTTTCTTTCTGAATTCAAAAATATATAACACACGTGTTTCATTGAGAAATTAGTGAGCTATTCAATAAAATAAATTTAAATATATGAATAGCCAGAAAAAGTGTTATATTACATCTAGAATGGCCGTGAGCCCTTTTAAACAAAAACGAAGTAATTGTGATTAACATACAAATTAATATGTGTTATTTTTATGATATCTGCTTGTTCGAAAACAGTGTCATTTTGTTCTAAACACATTGTCATTCTTCTTACAAAATTCTGTTATATTATCGAAAAATAGGACAGAAGTCTTAATTATTCAATGAAAATTAAACCACATTTAAAGTAGACAGGTTACTTATTTTGTTTTGTTTAAAAGGGCACACGGCCATTCTAGACTCGGTACTCCTGCAATTTTTTAAATTTCATTAGTTACACAAAGAACTACTTGAAACCACGAAAATAATTTGGTTATCTTATTATATAAAAGAAGTTAAATATTTCGGAAGCTATGACGTTGTTGCAGTAGTTCAATTCACCTCTTAAATTTATAAATAGGTTATAATATAATTCTGTTCCGTGACTAGGCCCATAGATTTCATTTAAATCAATCGTGTAATGTAGAACTATGGAAAGTTAATAGAAGCAACATTATTTATTTGCAATAATTTAAACGAAACATGAGGGCTGGTTATTTATAAAAAGTGATTAGTTTGCATTGTTAAGACAATCTTATTTTCCATACAAAAAAAAAGAGTTAGCCACGACATACCTCAGATGTTAGTTATTTATTCTCTTGGTTTTTGAATTGAGTATTATTTAATAATTTCAGAATAATTTGTATGATTTAAATAAACGTATCAAAAGGGTATGCAAAATAATAGGCCAAATGTTAATAAAACATATATGTATAGGTATAATATAATAAAACTGGAACAGTATATAGTAGATAAATACATATAGGTAATGGTCTATTTTAATTTCAAACTGAATCCTTGTTCCAACCAACGAATTATTTTTTAAATGATTCTTATCTTTTTAGGTACTGAGAAAAGCAGCCACCATGAATTTGATGTTTAGGAAGAACTTCAGGGACCAGAAGTCGGGGGTTTCAGCTGGCAAAGGGTCGAAGGGTGCCATTGGTCGCCACACAAGTAAGAGATGTAGTAGAGAACAAGGCTATACTCCAATGGAGGAGCATCACTATAGAACGCACTTGTTTTTTAGTCCACCTCGCTGTAGTTACAGTCAGGATGAAGATGGTAATTTACAATTTTACACTATACTTACTTTGCACTTTTGGGTTAGACGTGGAAAAACCACAGATAATCATTATATTTCGCGTGGCGCTAGAGATAAACGTGTTAGTTTAAACAATCGAAAAAGTGAGGATTACTGATAGTTGGATATATTATAGTTGCTTTTCGGAAACAAATCATAGAGCGATACTCTTATATGCCACAGTGCAAATTGGACCAAAAATCCCCGTCTGTGCAAAACATTGTTTTCATTATTTGTGATATTATGACCATGAAGATCTTGGCTCTTGGAGCACTGAATTTCGAAATATTAATTTTTTTCTGGAGACAAAACATTTTTGGCGCCTTCGCCAAATTGGACTATTTGTAGTTTTTGGATGCCTAAACCAATTTCTCTATAAATTCTGAAAGCTCAGCTAATTGGTCGTCGAATGATGATTTCCGAGATTTCAAAATCATTAATAATCAGAATAAAGCTTACAAGAGCAGCATAAATACAAAAATAAAATTGACGTAAATCTAAAACTGCAAAACAAAAGTTAATATCTTGTGAGGCTTCCATGGACTTGAATAATTTTGTTTTTGGAGCATGCCAGCTACAATATTTTAATAAATCTCTGGGGAGAAGCACCCCTCTACCTCCACAATATTATCTACCAATTCATTTGCTTTCAAAATTCTTTCCTTCAATTTCAAATATGTTCAGTTGGATTCATGTCTAATTCTAATTTCTGTGGTGTGTTATTGAAACTTTGAAAACAACTCTAGTATGAGGAAGTTGAGGGTTGTCATCAACTAACAAAATATTCACTACATTTTGAATTTCTTGGCTTAATTTCGCATATTGTGAGCCACATTTCGTTCTGTAGATATTTATGTCACTTCTTTCTAATATTAAAAGTTGAGCAATATATTCAGCGAACAAAAACACTTCATAAAACATAAATAATCACTCTCACATGAATTGCCGAAATGTCGGTTTGTGACGGTATTACTTCCGTAATATATATTTGAAATTTCTGGAAAATGTTTTACGTAATTTTCGTGTTATGACACTTTGTTAAACTGTAGGAAGAGAATAATAATACACAGCGTTTGTGTACAATAGTGTCGCACATACATAAATAAATAATTTAATGTATTTTTAACGCTTATTATATGCCCGAGTTATACCTGTGAAAAGGAACGTATACAATTTTGTCTATGGGTATAACTTTAGAATAACTGCCACATAATAGCATAATGATTATTTGTGTTTTCGGGTTCGTAAAAAGTGTAAGAGAAATTCCATTATGTTTAATATATACATAATAATATTAATTATTTCATCATGTTAAATGTGTGTTTAATTCACAGTACACTCTTTATTTCTCTATCAACTATGACAAAATTATTTCTATCTTCATTATTGATTTACACTTTCATACTCTTACAACTTACAATACACAAAACTTATCTATTAAGCTGTAAGTACGTGTGTTTTTTGGAATTCTGTTTTAAGTAATTGTTTTCATACTCCGCTTAAATCACCGGAAGATATATTTTATTGCTTTGGCGTTGCCATCTGCATATAACATTTTATTAAATATATATATAATTATATGTCCCAAGTAACAGTTTTTGTTGTCGTTTGTTGTCCTTTGACCCCTATTAATGAAAATATATATCTAAAATTATTTTGTTTTTAATAACAATTGTGTTATAACAAAATAGGTCTATTGTTTGTAATACAGGACTACATGCAATATAAAGTTATTAATTGTAACCGCCTATTTACAACGAACCAATCTCTCGAGAGTATTTCTCTTCTCGTATTTAGTGGTTACGATTTATCCGAAGACGGAGTTAAACAAGCATTAGTATTTATTTATCACGAAATAAGGTCATTAATGAAATTTTTTAAAACTTTGTATGGTGTGAATGTCATCACGGATACATAGAAAAATATTATAAATTAGAAATGCACCTTTCGTTGTGTTCTCTTAAATACCTTGAAAATTAAACAAGCCAAGATAACAATCTATATTTACCCTTTTCATAGAAATAGACATGATATGGGGTTTCTGAACCACAAACCCCATGTAAATCTCCATAAGAGACAAATTGGCTTTTTTTGTCTAATTTTACCCCCTCCACTTCCACTAACTCCTCCCACTGAAGCTAAGCCCCGCCCAGTCAGCCAATGAGTGCGAGCCCCGCCCAGAGTGGTCCCCACTCCAGCTAAGCTCCACCCAATCTAGCCATGTTTCGGTCAATCAGAGCGTAGGCCATTCAGAAAGAGCACAGATTTCAACCAATCAGAAAGAGCTCCCGGCGTACCTGTCATGCGCATTTAGGCCGTACAGCTGTCATCCATAACTTTTAGATTCCCACCTATATATCGTAAATTTTTTGAGGCCCACCCACCCAACCGGGTTTGGCTAAAGAGCTCCAATCAGAACCATAGCGTACTTACCCGGCGAACATTTTTGTTTCAGAGTTCCAATCGGAATGAAGAGGTTCCAAAAAAAATCCTACTACAGAGCATGCGTTTTAGGCTTTTTCTCTAAAATAAGGATGAATAAGTAAACTTAATAATGTAAATAATCATAAACTTGTAATGTAATATTGGGGAAAGCGGATAGGTACAACATAACAATAATTGATCAACTTTAGTGTTTTAGAATAATAATAATGGTGGTGGTGATTGAAGTTCTTTAGCCAAAACCTCTAATTGGCCAACCCTGATTAGGTGGATGAGCCGCAAAAAAATAACGATATATGGGTGGGGATCTAAAAGTTATGGATGGCAGCTGTACGGCCTAAATACGCATGACAGGTACGCCTGGACCTCTTTCTGATTGGTTGAAACCTGAACTCTTTCTGAATGGCCTACGCTCTGACTGACAGAAACCTGGTTGGGGTGGAGCTCTTTCTGATTGGCTGGAGTAGGTGGAGCTTAGCTGGCTCGCTATCATTGGCTGACTGGGCGGGGCATAGCTGGAGTGGGAGGAGCTAGTGGAAGTGGAGGGGGTGAAATTAGACAAAAAAGTCCTAATTTTCCTCTGATGGCGATTTACATGGGATTTGTGGTCCAGAAGCCAAATAGCATATCTACTCGTAGAGTAATTTTTAAATATTTTCTCTACAACTTTCATTGTTAATTGAGTCGTTAAAATCGCCGATGCTCGAGTCCCAAAAACGTCCGACTTCGTTGTTTCTTTGATGTATCCCTGCCAATTTGTGCGATCTTCTATAATGGGTTTAAAAATATTTTAGACATTTTTTGTTTAGACTTATTATTCGAAACTAAACCCCAACTAAAGACAAACTGACAATAGTTGTTTGGAAATGAAAAATTTCGCTTTGTAAACTTTTTTATCCGTGAATAGTTTATCCTAAAACACTTATTATTTAGAAATGAAATCCAAAGAAGTCAGAAATCCATAGAGGTAAATTTTTAGTAGGATAAAATAGCAAAATAAATTTTACTATTCAGTCTTAATCCTCTAATGTCTTAAAAAGACATAAATACTCTTTCCAGAGGGCCCCACTTGCATCTTACCGACTTCATGTCGATCGATGTTGACAAGATCTGGAGTCCTTCTGATATCATGCAGTATGGGTTGCCTATACCATGCTGATGAAGGCTAATAAGCCAGAAACCGGTCCATGGGATGGTGACTTGTACTGCCTGGTAACAGAAGGAGTCCTTTTTTGGATTAATCCGTCTGATGAGGCTTATTGCAAATATTAAATTATTTGCTTTCTACATTCGTAGTACTGACCATTTTATCAGTTAAATGTAGATAGTTTGCAAATAAGCTCTGAAAAGAGTATTTATGTCTTTTTAAGACATTAGAGGATTAAGACTGAATAGTAAAATTTATTTTGCTATTTTATCCTACTTATTATTTATTCATTTTTATTGGGAAAGCAATCAACCATGTGAAGGTTACAGGAAGGAAATTTACTTTTAAAAGAAAGGATAGCAGCTCCTGAAATTTAGAAAAACAAAATAAAAATCGAAAATATGGTTCTAAAACAGAATAAAGCATTAAAGGTGAAGGAATCATATGAGTAGAATAGGAGGTCATGAAAAGTGAAAGTGAAGGTCATTATAAAATAATTAAAGGGCAATTAAATGAAACTAAAAGTGAAAGGCATCATTAAAAAGTAATTAAAAGGTAATTAGACTACTTATGATATAATTACATGGCGTCACTCTGTTATCAGTTCAATCATTAAGAAGCTCTAGTGTAAAAGTAGTGCAAATAAGTGTTTAAATAGAAATAAGAAAATCAGAAAACCTTATAAATGTGTGATAACAAATCTTTTAATATTTAACTAGTCTTAAGTACTTAACAGCAGACAATTATTGTTATTTATTGTCTAAAAAATCAATGAAAGGTAATTGACTGATAACAGTGGTGCCATGTAATTACGTCAATACGTAATCTAATTACTTTTTAATGATGCCTTTCACTTGTACTTAATTACTTTTTAATTGCTTTTTAATTACTTTCTAATGACTTTTTATTTTTGCTTTTCAAGGCTAGCTTTCTTATTCTATTGAGAGGCCTTGAGAGCCACATAAAGTTAACTTTAGGGAGAATTTGTGAACCGACACAAGTTAAAAATGTTGATTTCATTAGAGATAAAACGTAAAAAATTGACAGTTAAAGATATTACATCAGCTACAATATTAAGGGAAATCGAATTATTTGCAACAGTTTTATAACAAGTGCTTGACATACACCATACAAATTTATTAGAAAAAATATAACGTGATTTTCGGTTGTAACTAAACTACCAGGAAAGCAAATTTTCCTCCTGATAATGAGGATTGACAGTACATAGGCAAATATGTCAAATCATATTACGCAAGCTTTATTTCATATTTACCATTCTAAAACTGACGTTCTTTTACAGGAGCACCGGGTAGTCCAGGTAATGCCTTAAGAATGCAAAATGCCAGACTGTATCAAGGTCTGTCATATAGTTTCCCTGTGTTAACTCACACTGACTAATTTTTAACGTTTTCTTTTTCCCATAAATAAATAATATTTACTAACCTATTCAAAAATAACTGATATCCTAAAATTAACTGAAATGTTTGACTAATATAGGTAATAGTTCATTTATAGTAATTAATATTGTTTCGGAATAATAATTTATCAGTGATAATCTTACAGGTATATTTTAGAAAATAATAATTTTCCAGTATTCTGGAGGATATATACCGGGTGAGCCAAAAAATGCTGCATTTTTTACGTTTGCCCAAAAAGGCGCTTTGTATGATTACGTATAGCTCCGCTCCCGATGAACCGATTTTTCTCATCAAGGTCTTAAAATGTAGAGGAAGGTTGATTTTTTGCTTTTTTGTATTGGACGTTTTATTTGGTCATTTTTTCTTAAAAAAAATTGGCCTAAAAATAGGGCTATTTTCAAACGCGGCAGCCATCTTGCATTTTAAAAAATCAGCTATTTTGCAATATTTTATCCATAGTCCATTGTCTTCTGTAAGCACCTACACTAAGATCATTAAAATCGGTTAATAAACAAAAAAGTTATTGGTGAAAGAAAAAAGTGCAATTTAAGTAATACAGCTTAAAAATGACAAAAAGACGCTTTATATGATTACGTTTAGCTCCGCTCCCAATGGATCGATTTTTCTCATCGAGGTCTTAAAATGTATAGGAAGGTTCATTTTATTGCCTTTTTATATTGGACGTCTTATTTCGTCATTTTTTCTTAAAAAAAATTGACCCCAAAATAGTGCTATTTTCAAACTCGGCAGTCATCTTGTATTTCAAAAAAATCGGCCGCTTTAAAATTTTTCGTCGATAGTTCATTCTTTTCTGTAAGCAAGGCCACCAAGCTCATTAAAATCGGTTAAAAAACAAAAATGTTATTGCCCAAAAGTAGGGCTATTTTCAAACGCGGCAGCCATCTTGCATTTTAAAATATCAGCCACTTTGAAGTTTTTCATCGATAGTCCATTCTTTTTTGTAAGCAACGTCATCAAGCTCATTAAAATCGGTTAATAAACAAAAAAGTTATTGACCAAAGAAAAGAGTGCAAATTAAGTAATACCGCTTAAGAATGACAAAATGACGCTCCCGATGGGTCGATTTTTCTCATTGCAGTCTTAAAATGTAGAGGAAGGTTCATTTTATTGCTTTTTGGAATTGGATTTGTTATTTCGACATTTTTTCTTCAAAAAGAATTAGCTCAAAACTAAGGCTATTTTCAAACGCGGCAGCCATTTTGTATTTTAAAACATCGACCATTTTGAAGTTTTTCGTCGATAGTCCATTCTTTTCTGTAAGGAACGACATGAAGCTCGTTAAAATCACTTAATAAACAATAAAGTTATTGGCCAAAAAAAAGAGTGCAATTTAAGTAATACAGCTTTAAGAATGACTAAATGACGCTTTGTGTGGCTACGTATACCTCCGCTCCCGATGGACCGATTTTTCTCATCGAGGTCTTGAAATGTAGAGGAAGGTTCATTTTATTGCTTTTTTGTATTGGACGTTTTATTTCGACATTTTCTCTTAAATAAAAATTGGCCCGAAAGTAGGGCTATTTTCAAACGCGGCGTCATCTTGTATTTTAAAACATTGACCATTTTGAAATATTTTGTCGATAGTCCATTCTTCTCTGTAAGCAACTACACCTAGCTCATTAAAACCGGTTACCAAACAAAAAGGTTAGAGAAGGTGCAGCACCCTGTTGGAACCATACTAAGCATATCGTTTGGTATATGTATCAGGATTCTCTTTATCGAGTATCATAACCACTAGAACTAGAGAAATTCTAAATTTCTGTCCACAGTTAGTCGTTAGTCAAAGACATTTGATCTTAAAATTTAATTTACAATTGTACCTGCTTTTTCAGAAAGGAATCGCTTTGTTTTAAAAACAAAATTTATGTTATGAAAAATAAAAAAAATAAAATAAAAGGGATGCATTAAATTCACCATAATTGTGTATTGTGTCGATTAATTATTGTGATATTTCGTATTATTTTCATAAAAATTTTTATACTATTTTTACAGACATAAAAAATGGAGATCCACAATATTATATTAATAAATTATTTGCTAATTTTATTATTAACAGCCGCGCCTTCAAAACAGAAACACGAAACCTTACTGACACTAAAGAGTGTATCCAGAATTTGGTAGGTACAAGACAAGCATGTTGAATAATTTTTCATCGGGTATGTTAGCAACTGCTGCAGCACATTTTCACAAGGTACTTACTTATCCAGTAAGTATATAAATAACATAAACTATTCGTGAGCAACTAGAAATCCCAAATCGTGAGTTGACACGAATGGGGTCCCAGGGTTCTCGACTAAACGGGAAGAATATGTATTTTGGCAAGTTACATCTGATCCATTGAATCAGCATCTCTATCTATTTTCTAATATACGCGATATAGACACAGTAATATACTATACACGCCAGCTCGATACAGATATTGACACGCGTACTACTTGGCGAGTGTTTACGTGGTCCATTTTTAGCCTATTCATTTTGCAAACAAGATTCGAGAACCCGGCAGGCACAGGTATGACAATGCTTTGAAAATAGTGGTTATGTTAAAATATTTACCATTTGTCCTTAGAAATTGGAATTAGGTGTAGCGCCTATCTCCCTATATCATGTGATTAATATTTTTGTGCCAAATTTACAAGCACCACACGTTCATTTTCGTCGGCTTGAAAATATGCATATATTATTATTTTTAGAACGGGCTCTTATTGGACAATTCGCGGTAATTTTTTTTAAATTAGTCTATTTTGGTAACGGGCGTTTAACTTTGCGCAAAAATTCATAATCAAAGTCGATTAATCCATGGAATCTTTGTGTAACAATATTGTGACAATGGCAATGACAATGAACTAATAAAATATGTTTGCTTGGATAGTCTCATTCGAAAGGATATTAAGATTGCAAGCGTGTATACAAAATAAAACAGAAATAATAAACCTACTGAATTGTGCAAATCAAGAAAAATAAATTCAAACAAATAATTAAGTGTTTAAAATAAATTAAATCGGTAAATCACTTAGTTGTATGCTTTCATTATTCGTTGTTAAAACAAAGCTATAATTTTCGGTTAATTCGTGTATTTAGCATATACAAAACTATTTTTCGCATGATACATGGCCAATAATATTTTAAACACACGTGATCAGAGCACATGTTGAATTTTTATAAATTGAATATAAATTGCTATCATAACTTATTCGGGTCACTTTTGCGTTCTAAAGCTGTCGTCAAACAAATAGACGTATTTAATAATTTCATAAGCAATATTTCTTCAGTTGTGACAATTTTATATTTTAATAGCAAGTTTTTGTTTTTTTTTTCTTGTCGTTTTAGTAAAATATTAGTATAAAAAATATATGAATTTTAAAAGCAATGGGTTATCTAATGTCTAAAGGCGAAATTATTGATTCCAATGTAAATCCAGTTTTTCCAATTTGTGTAAGTTGTTTGGTTTTTATTTTTAAAGAGCTTTTGGAGCAATCTAGGCAGCCTTGCCAGTAGTATGTATGCTGTTCTATTATTCGTTCACCATCTTTCCTCCTTTCTGTTCCATAAGATATTCCACTGGTTCGAGTTGATCCAGGAGTTATATTTGCTACTTCTTCATACTAAAGTAACACCAGTTCTATTGAAATGTACTTTGTGAGGTTATTCACATTGATGCCAACAAACTCGACGAAATACGTGCTATGTTGAGATGCTAGCATACACATCAGATGACCATACAGGTGGGAGGAATGGAATGCCAATCATTATTCTGTTGGGAAATTAAGTTTTCCAACCCTGAAGGTAACAGCTTCTTACCTCGTGCTTGTACTTATGAAAAATTTCCACCACATGCCACTGAATAAAATTTTGGTACCACTTAAATTGTTTCTCTGGTCAAAGTTGAAGCAAGGTCGATGCGATAGAGGTTCTAATGTATTCGCCCAATTCTATTAGGCTACTTTTCGTAATTTGCAACGAATAAGTTATTTGCTCAAAGGGTATCGTAATGCAAAATCCTGAAGAGACTATTGTGAGGTTTGGTGATTCCTCGAGTGTCTCCCAAGCCGTCGCCTTTCGCCCAATGTCAAAGAGCAGAGTTCCACCTCTATTGTAACTCTACGTTTAGAGTCCTCCCCATTATTCTTCAGATTAAAATAAAAATACCACTGCATTACAAAACAATTACATTGCTGATCCAGTTTTAATATTGGTCGTAGGCATTCTACAAAAATGGATATACGCTTTAGGTTTGGTTTAAAATATTTCCTCCTGTAATGATAGGAAAAAATAGCCGTAGTTCCCATGTGATTTATTAAGTCTATAGTCAAAATAAAAATGTAAAGTTTGAACAGCTGTCGAATATTATATAAAAACGTACAACGCCTTGAGAGAAAAAACATTCCTAAAGGGATGTCATGAACATTCTGTTGCCGAAGGGTTAACAAATATTTACCTGAGATAAGATATTTATACATATATCGTTTGGGAGTAAGAAGGCTTTAAACCACTTGGAAAATTTTAGTAACTACTTTTGCCATAAATAATAAACACTTCTTTATCTGTGCATGGAATTATAACAGATATTTTTTTCGTGACAGCTAATGAACATCCAATGGACATCTAATGAAAAATTATTATTGGTAAAAGTTTTGTATACACTAAAAAAATATACATTTCAAGAGTTTACATGACACAGAACCTTGAAAATGATTTTCGATAATGACACTGAATTGTGAATTGCCATTTGCAACCTCAACTTACTTTTATGTATATATATTTTTTGTACATATAATTTAGAACTTAATATGCTTCCGCTGGCTGATACAATGGCATTTGTTTTGAGCTTTGCTAAATAAAAACCTGTAAATTTGTACCAAAATGTAAATAATATTTTGATTAGTATTAAACTGTTTCAAGATGTTACCGATATAAATGTTCCATCAATCAGCCTCATAGAATTGAATTGTTTTAAGTCACCAAAGTAACCCTTTGAAAGTTGGGAAATATAAATTTGTTAGAGTGAAGGAAACGGCGGTTCTCATAGTTAATGTACCCAGGAGATAAATTGTAATGAAAAATGGTTGTTGATCTATCCTTCCCACTATCGTTCCTCAAGACATATACTATTTTGCTGGTTACCTGAGCTACAGATAGATAGAAGATATTAATGATAATTATTTATGAGATATAAAGATCAATGCAATGCAAGTGCAGGAAAACATTTTTAAATGATCAATGAGAACTCAACTATAGATTTTTTTGTTCGTCCAGAAGACATTGAGAGAGAACTCTTTGCAACCTTAATATGGTATTGGAATCATTTCATTACAAGAATAATGGGTATATTGTCATTACTTACTGTAATTGCCAACATTATTAGGAGTTTGCCAGATGATGCGATTAGTGGAACAGAAGACTCAACTCTGTATTAACATAATTATTTGTGTTTTGTTTTAATTGTTGTGATATTCGTACTCTGTTTGAGAAATAAAGATGGCCATGAAATTAAAAACTGCCGTCTTAGCTTATTTCATGAAAATCGTCCAATCATAAACGTTAATTCCTTAACTAGCACACCAGTTCCAAAATAGGTTCTGTGATGAAAATCATAATTAAAACGATTCAAAAATGAAAAATTCAATACAACTGTTTGCCATATTTTGACAATCAAGAAAACTTTGACATACCTAATCATTACAAAAAGATGAAATAAGCCAAGACAGCAGTTTTTAATTCCGTGACCACCTTTGACCAAGGTAATTTTTGATATCACGGTAGAACTAAAAATTATTTAATAGTCTAGTGCCGAACCGGTTTTCAGAGGCCAAAAATAAACAAAATTCTTAGCAGCATATGGATGGTCAGAAAATTTAGGATTAATATATATATAAATGGGGAAAAATCGATTGGACCCCAACAAATAACCAGAAGTAGGATGGGGTGGGAAAAGGAACGTTTTTAGGGGTGGTTTTTTACTATTTCCGGCAAAACTAGACTTACTACCGAAAAAGTTAAATGCAATAGTTGTAGGTACCTACTTGAAAGATCTACAACCTTTATTTCAGTCATTTTTCAACATCACCTCAAATCTAATGAGAAAAACGCCAAAAACCAATTTTTAATTTTTTATTTTTATCTCCCACAAAAAATTATTCAATTTTAATGAAATTTGGTGAAAATGTACATTTTTGTGTCTCAAACAAGCTATAATGTTTTTGAAGCGAAATATTAATTTTTTGATTTTATTGCGAATTTAATTTGAAAAAGTCCTAATTTTCAATAAAAAAAGTTTAACAAATTTTTGATTTTTGAAAATTTCAGGACGGCAATTTTTTGCAATATTTTTTTGTAAAATTATACTGTTTAAACAATTTGTTCTTCACCATCCTGAACCCTAAATGGTTAATCAAAGTTCCCTTATTTGATATTACACTGAAATTACCATTTTGCATCACTCTCAACAGTCTCAACACTTCATTTCAATAAACAATGAAGAATTCGTGACATACGGAAAAATCGATCTTGAAAAGATCTTTATTTTGGTTTTTCCCATTTTTGACAATGTTTTCCATAGTAACAGTATGATTTTTTTACACCATCTTAAAGTAGAGGTTTCAACGAAAAAAATTCCGTCCTGAAATTTTCAAAAGTCAAAATTTTGTTAATCAACTTTTTTTATTGAAAATTAGGACTTTTTTCAAATTAAATTCGCAATAAAATCAAAATATTAATATTTCGCTTCAAGCTTACAGCTTATTTGAGACACAGTTATGTACATTTTCACCAAATTTCATTAAAATTGAATCATTTTTGTGGGAGATATTGCCAAACACAATTACAACATGAAGAAATAAAAAGTCCGTTTCCTCACCGAAAGCCGATTTCTCTTATTAATAGCCTCAAACTACTCCATTTAATAATATCTTCATGCACTGCTGCTAAAATTTTGTTTGTAGTTGGTGGTTAATTTTTTTTCTTTTAAAGATTCAATATTAATAATAATAATAATAATAAACGTCTTTATTAATGAAATAAAAAATTAAAAAAACTTTTTTTGAGGTTATGTTGAAAAATGGTTGAAATAAAAGTTGTAGATCTTTCAACTATCTACAACTTTTGCATTTAACTTTTTCGATAGGAGGTCTAGTTTTGCCGGAAATAGTAAAAAAGCACGTTTCACCCCTAAAAACACACTTTTTCCAACCCCCAACCTACTTCTGGTTATTTGTTGGGGTCCAATCGATTTTTCTCCATTTATGTACAGCTAAGAATTTATTTTTGGACTATAAGGAGATACAGCAGAAATTAAAAAGTGACTTGTTGCCAAAAGCATAAAAATTGTCAAACAAAGAAAATAATATCAGACGCCAAAACACTACGCATGTCATATTTTAAAGTATCAGAAATAAATCACCATAAATCGAGCTTTGGTTATCAAACAAAAATCAATAAAACAAGAACAAAAAAATAATTAAAGTTAAGGAAATCAAAATGTAGAGCAAGTCGGTTTTTGGGCAGCTCTTAGGCTCCAAAACTAGTAGTACGAAATCCATAAAGATGTCTTAAATTCTATAGAGGCTTTAATTAATGAGCAATATATTTCCTTGAATTTGGTACAAAAATTTATACAAAAGATTGGTAAATAATTTCATTACATAAATTTGCAAAGTAACATCAGATACAGATGCGGTGTTAAACAGAACTGACATTACTGGATCACCCAAGGAAAATTGCAAAAGCAAAAGGTGATTGACGTTACACAGACTAGAGGTTTAAATTACATTTCCTATCACCGCTTTAAATTAACACCCGAAGACATTAAACACTCCGTGTAAGACATGCATCCCTAAACCAGGAATTTTCCAGCGATCCATGTGAAACACCACCTGGTACACGATAATAAGAATGCAAATACGGCAAACAGCCAAATAAAATATGTTATTCTCAGTTTGGAAGTAACAGTTTTGTTTTCAGAGCCGCGTTGCGGTCCTATGACGGGGGCGGGCGGAGAGCCTCTGCCGATGCAGTCGTCTATTTCTCCCGCAATGACGGAGTCCGACTTACCTCAGCCTCTGGTCGTCAGGACCCCTTCCGTATCTCTCATGAAGTGGCCCAGTTCGCCGTCCCCGACGAAAACTACCCCCTCGCGACAAGTAAGTACAAAGACTGTTAATTTTATATTTGTGTACATAAGCATTAGCAGCCAAATAACAGGCTATAACAATTCTCCAGACTCCTCCTACTTGGTGTTCAGAGGATTGTTTCGTTTCGTTAAATCATTAATTTTGTAATAAACAACATAAAACTTTCATTATGTTATTTAATTCTTTACATACAGAAAAAGTTGTGATATACCTAGGTGTTGAAACTTTTTAAATTTGTTTAATATCGTTAAGTAACTCAAACCAAGGAAACAGATTATTGGACTATTTAATACAGAGGAGGTGTCAAAGTGGACTTAACTAACCATCATCATTTCTATTAATCAGAAACTGGTGCTGTATTATTATTGCCTATTGGTTTTTGACCAGTTAGGTCGTACAAATTGATATGTTGAAGAATTAGGGAAAAATTTTGTTAATTATAATTTTATGAAAAAGAGTTTATCTGTATTTTAAGTGAAAGATATTTGTACAATAAAATTTTACACTACCCAAGAGATACGTTCTTATATTGCACTGGTAGATCTAGTTTTGGTGGTTGCAGTTTATGACTGGTAAATCCGTTTATGTTCTTTAAAAAAGAAATAAAAAATCGGACGAATATTAAAGTGATATTTATGAATTTTATATCAAGACCTCAGCTTGATTAGCACTACTTTAAGATAACGATATCTTTTCTAATTTTGCAACTCATAGATTTATTAACAAGTATTTAAAAAATAGCTTTTTCTACTAAATTGTATGATTTCAGGAAAATATACTAAGGCATTAAAGCTAGTGTTAAATTTGTTGCATTTTCTGTCAAATAGTATATTCGAAAGGCAATAGTTGTCGCTAGTTAGCAGTTATCTTCTAAAGTATCTTAAGTGGAAAGTACCGATATGTAATTGTTTATATTTTATTTCTATTTTCGTCCCCCCCATTAATTTCATGTAAACTGTAAACGTCGTTTAGTATAGAAATTTAGTGAGATGTTTATATGAATGAAATATATCCGTGACTGTTTTTTATTACGTGTAAGAAATCTGAAAATATATTATAATTTTTTGCAGTTGCTACTTTACCATTTATGATGTAGATCTAAGACACGCTATACCTAAACCACTTGTGTGACGTACTTAATAATATTCTTTTAACAAAATATATGCAACTTCTTATGGATTGTGCGCTTCTAAACGACAAAAAAAATAATGGTTTTGTTATTTTTATCTTAAAAATGCCATAGTCAGTGGAGGAAATATTTCCGCTAATACACTACAAGGTAATAGAATTTTATATATCAGGTTTATAGAATACGTTGACGTATTGAGTTTCTAAATTACTTTTCCAAAGATAATTTTTTGGTCTACAATACAGATCCTGCCAGTTATGCGACACAAAAGAAAAGAGGCGACTATATTAAAATGTATTTTAATATACATTATAATATGAATTTGTTTCTTCTTTTTAATTTGTTCTGGTTCGTCCAACTGAACATACGTATTATTGACACCATTGTCTTTCATAAGAAAACCGAGTCGATTTTCCTTAATTGCGTTTTTGTTAATTTCCGTAAAGAAAATATTTTTTAACCTAGGATCAAGTAACGTGGCAATGGAATCATTGGAATCGAGTCGGTTATCCAAACCTTGTAAAAGACTATATCGTTCATGAATTCCACGAAAGTTTTACATTCTAAAAGGAACTGTTTAAGAGTCTGAATAGTCCTCTGAAATAGTTGTCTCTTCAAAGGGCTTGAATAAAATTGGAACATTCTCAACCAGTTGTCATTGATGTTAGGATAGCTATCTAATTGCATCAGTTTCTGATAAAAAAAAATATGCATATGGTGAGGGCAATGGAGGAGTCTGCAGCAGTATATAGGAATATTCTTAATGAGCGGTTAACCAATGTATGGCCCAGTATCATGACTACAAGGACATTTTTAATGCTGATGAAACATGTCTGTTATACTCTTAAATTCGAGGGAGAAACTTGTGCTGGTGGAAAAACATCTAAATCCTTACGGATAAAAATGTTCTGGAACAGAAAAAAGAGTTGTTGGTCATACGTAAATCCACTAATCCTAGAAGTTTTAAGAATAAACAATTACCCGTAAGAATGTAAATTAAGGCGTAGATGGCGTCAGAAATTCTCCCAAATTAACTGCATGAATAAGATGAAGAGCAAAAAGGGTTTTTCTGATTAACATCTGTTGAGCTCATAGCTCATGCTGATGTTGAGCTAATTTCATCCTTATGGCTTGGCAGAAGAAGAATGAAGATTTTCTAAAAAGGAACTTGAATTTGTCTTATTTGTCTCAGATGATAAATTTCCACTTAATACGTGTTTGGAAAAACATCATAACTCCGAAGTTGCTGAGATACAAAATGCAGTGGAACCAGTAGAAGTTAAGAAGTTTAACTGATGATCTGATTTTAGAATCGGTGACTTCAAACATAATTTCAATTGACAACGAAGAAGAGGGAAACGAATTTGATGAGGAAATATTTATGTTTCTTCTATTCCTGAAGCTAGAAATGGTCGAAAAATGGGACACAATAGTTTTTGCGACCTTGAAAATTACATGTCACATACATCTTTCTAGCAGATGTAAACAAAGATAACTGATTTTACCAAGCAGCCTATAGTAAATACCTACTATTTTTGTGAAACATTTTTGCTTTAATAATTTTATTGACACCTAAAAATGTACTTTATGCGTTTCAAAGTTCCAGCAGTTTAGTATTAGAACATATTTTCCAAAAACTGAAAGTTTAAGTAAAAATGTTGAAAAAATTTTAAATTATTAGACAAGTCATAGCACCCAGAGCTTTCTAGGTATAAAATTGAGATTTGGAGGACATAATATACAGGGAAAAATGCAAATTTTTCGATATTTGTCACATTTCTGTCATTTCCGGTTTCGCCGGAAATGACCTCAACTATGAAATTTGAAGTGTAACACCCTGTATATTTTTACATTTTTGGATTCTAGAGACGATTTAAGGTGCGACTGTCCTTGTTTGAGAAATGTTTTAACTCACTTGATTTTTTCAGACCTGTTTTTATATCTGCATCTAGATGAACCAAGAAAAATTGAATAGTCAGATTTCGCAGCAACTACCACAACTGACACAAACTATACTTATTTGTCAGTTTCTTTGTTTTCTCAGCACACTTACATAATTTATTAAAACTGTATTAAACCTATTTTGAATTTGATTGTACCACTGGATTTGTCATTAACAGTACTACTTAAGAACTGGGTATCTAAAGAACGTTGCCACTTAGAAATAAAATCTGATGATATCATTTTTTTTGGATCATCTAGACCCAGGACATTGATGTTAGTACATTCACAGCAATCTAGATGCAGAAATAAAAATAGGTCTAAAAAAATCAAGTGGGCTAAAAATTTTTCAAACAAGTGCAGTCGCACTTTAAAACGTCTCTAGAATCCAAAAATGTAAAAATAAACACAGCGTTGCATTTAAAATTTCATAGTTGAGGTCATTTCCGGCGAAACCGGAAATGACACAAATGTGACAAATACCGAAAAATTTGCATTTTCCCCTGTATATTAAGTATGTCATCCAAATTTCAATTTTATATCTAGAAAGTCTAACTTGTCTAATAATTTCGTTGACATCCGGTATATTTGAAAAAATCTCTATATTATTTGAATGCAATTTGAAATATATTAGGACGTATTTTCCGGTCTTAGGGTAGATCGGTGTGTTTTGGTTTGTAGGAACTTTAATTCTGAAATACAGGGTGGTAAATAAAACGATGCAAATTTTAACAAATTTCACTGCGACGCCATTTCTTTCCAAACAAAATGTTTGTTTCTTCCTGGGTTTTAGAAGAAGCAGTTGGCTCAATTGCAAAAAAAAAAAATTTGGAATTTTTTAATAAAATTCGTGGTTTAAAGAAATTTGAATTTAATAAAAAAATTTCACATTCGGATTTCATCACCCTGTATGTTTATAGCAATTATTCGAACATGGTTTTTCAATTTATTATAAAAAAAAAACAAAATCTTGTAATTTTTCTTGATTTAGGAGAGATTTTATACAGGGTGAGAAAACCAAGTTAAGCCAAGCCGTTATTGAGGAATGGGAAAACATCTCTCAATAATGTATTCGTAATACACGTTAGAGGGGCCCAACAAAATATTAATTTTAATAACTGTTATATCGTTGTTTTTTTTTGCAGTGTCGAAAGCATACTTTTTTCTCACTCTGGCATAAACTCTTTCCTAAATCAAGAAAAATTACAAGAATTTTGTACTAAATAACAATAAATTGAAAAAACATGTTTCGAATAATCGCTATACAGATATACAGGGTGATGAAATCTGAATATGAAGTTTTTTGATTAAATCCAAATTTCTTTAAAACCACGAATTTTATTAAAAAACCCCTAAAGTTGTTTTTTACAATGGAACACTGCTTCATCGTCTAAAACCCAGAAATAAAGAAAAATTTTGTTTGGAAAGAAATGGTGTCGCAGCAAAATTTGTTAAAATTTGCATTGTTTCATTTACCACCCTGTATTTTAGAATTAAAGTTCCTACAAACCAAAATACACCGATCTACCCTAACTTTAATTCGCATTCATCTTTCATATGTTCCGAGATATTTTAACTTCAAATAAATATATATTAAAAATTTACTTTGTGTTTCAGAGATCCAGCAGTTTATTTGTACTTATAACAAGAAATATATGTTTTTGAGTTCTAAATTTGCTTATTCAGTATTACACTCGTTTCTATGCTCATATTATTGTATAAAATTTAAAAAAAAAACACAAAATAACTACGTGTTTTTAGCAATTATAATGAACATCGGATATAACGGACCAATTTTGATACATCTTTCAGTTCGTTATAACCGGACTTTACTGTAGTTTCCCTTTTTAGATCTCACTTCAAACATTAACAGCCGTTATAAATATACTTAGTGTCTTCTAAAGTCATTATACATGTTCAAAAATTAAATCTCACGCAACATTTCCTAGTCATACAATATGACAGTTTAATGTTAGATTAGTTGCACGAGTGGTAATTCGCGTGTAACGAGAAAATTAATAATGTTATGTTATTATTTTTAAATAGCATGTTATTGCAGTGAACTTCGCTAAATAATTGCTACACAGTTTGAGATATGATCATTTCATTTGCCTGAGTGTTATTTTACAATGCGCTAAAACCAAGTATGGTTAAACAATTTTTTATTTGAATCTACAATGGATGTAGATACGAAAAAATGATGCAGTGTACCATCTCCAATAATAGTTTTAGTATCAATATCGTAGCCAATAATGTATTGTGAACTATTCCTTGTAATGAAAATGAAACTAACGTGAACTATCTCTTGTCCTCAGGTTAGCTTTAATTATGGAAACGACGGAAGCAACGGGGAGACCGCAAGGACGTTATCTGGACTGGATAGAGATTGTTTTATAATACCAGTCCATAGTCTAGATAGGTTCCTTCCAGCTGGAGTGCCAATGCCAGTAGGTACAAAAACAATTAAATTTCAGTTATTATTTTATTAAATATTAACATGGTGGTGTGGGATCCTTGTGATTTTCGACCAAAGCATTTATGGGGTTAACCAATTTAACTGTAAATATAAAAAAAAAAATACACAGCATGTAATTACGACCCCCTTTATCCCAGAAGGCTCTTTTGGGTGAGAGGCAGGTACGCTACCATCTCGACCATCATCAGTCATATTGTAGAGGAAATTTTTAACAACGCGAAAAAAGACATATCTTGTAGACAAGCTTTTCTAGGGGTAATGGTGTTGACATCAGGTACATGGATCTTTCTACTTTCTAGCTCCCATTCACCACTCCAAAGGAAATAGAACCATCAATGGTGGATCATGTGATACAGGTATCGCCAAAGTACAGAAGTACTTTTTTACAGGACGTTTCTATACTGTTTACAGGAAACTACTTTGTTAAATGTTGTTAAATGTATGATATTCTGTCGGTTACAACGTAGATTAACTGATCAATGCCTTTGAGGATACAAATACAAAAAAATTGTAGTTACTATTTTATAAATTATATCCTATTATGAATCATTCACAAAATCTTAATTTATAATTTAATTTTTGGTTTTATGATGCACTCAACCTCCATTCTTTGAGTAACAGTTTCTTAAAATTAGGCACTTGTTTCAGTTATTTCTATATAAAATACGGAATAAATTTTTGCCCATCCAAAAAACATGCAGTTTGTTTTTGGTTCCCGTCTTCCAGAGCCTGAGGGTCATTGTCGAACGATTATTTGGTTTCAAGCCAACGAGCAATCTGATGAAATGCCAAGTTCAACCAGTTATCAATGAAGGAATTGCTGTTATTGAGGTCTCTCTTAATAAAAACTCCTGCTTACTTTAAAAATAGCATTTCTGCTAGGAGTGTTAATATTTTCTGCACAGGGTGACCGGAAAAGTCCATAATCTGGAAAAAACTTCATTTCGGATTTATTGATTTTAAAAACACTCGCTCTTGAGCGAGTTACATTATTCTTGAATAATGTAACTTTTATTTTCATTTAAACGTAGAATATCAAATAAAGTGGTTTGAAATAATAATTTAGACCCAATTGGGCCAATTGTTTTTATTTTGTTGATCTTTGAAGTTTTAGTTTAGTTTAGTTTGGTAATTTTTTAAAAACCCTGAGTGTTCAGATTAATTTTTTTATTTTTTAATACCACTTTACTTTATAATAAATCATAATAAAAGTTACATTATTCTTGAGCGAGTGCTTTTACCAATAAATCGAAAATAAAAAAGTTTCTTTCAGATTATGGACTCTTCCGGTCACCCTGTAAGGAAAATGTTTACACTCTTAGCAGAAATGCTATTCAAAGTAAGTAGGAGTTTTTATTAATAGAGACTTATTGTCAAAAAATCGAAAATAAAAAAGTTTTTACTATTGCGAACTCAATCCAGGGAAACATTGTACATGGGGAGAGTAACTGACCGTAGTGTAAATAATAACAAGGCTCAATAAAGGAGGATTTGTAAAAAATGCCCACTAAACTCGGCCCTTCAAATAAGTAGGTATGACAATCGTTATTCAAAACCTACACGACTTACCCAAATTAAATTATATTATATTAAGTAATTGCAATTTTCGAGAAAAACTTGTTTATATCTCTTTCGTAGGTTCAATCATTCGAAGCAGTAAATACGGAAATATCGTGAGACTAAACTTACGGTGATTTTTTCGGTATTATTACCGGCGCATTCGCCATATTTTGAAAATTTTGAGACCATGGAACTCTTAAAATAAATAGGTATAAGTTTATATAAGCAATATTGTAATTAGTGATCCAAAGATGTTTTGTAAATATTTCATGTGTTTTCCTCTGTGGTTTTCCATTAGGTATTCAAAAATGCTCATCGTTATTCAAAACCTACAAGACTACCCAAATTAAATTACTTAATTGCAATTTTCGAGAAAAACTTGTTTCTTTTTCTTATCTTCAATCATTCGAAATAGTAAATACGGAAATATAGTGAGACAGAAAATGATTTTCGGTATTAATACAAGCGCATTCGCCATATTTTAAAAATTTTGACACCGCCAATGAGTAAACAAATAATATAAAGAGGCGCAACTGTCAAGGGGCCGAGGTATTTTGTTTGCCAATAACTACAGAATTATCTACAATATTTAGGGCTATGCAACCGAATTACAAATACCTTCCAGTAGCACTAAAAATTGTTAACAATCCTGAAGCTATTGGCAAAAAAATACAATACTAAAATCTCGGCCCCTTGACGGTTGCGCCTCTTTATATTATTTATTTACTCAACGATACCGCGCAACTCTTACCAAAATAAATGGGTTTAAGATGAGATAAGCAAAGTTGTAATTAGTGACCCGAAGATTTTTTGTAAATATTTCTGCGGTTCCATTATTTAAAAAAAAAAATAGATTCCGATGCTTACCTATATATTTCTTTTACGAAACTAGGAGAATCACTTACCCGCAATTAATATTTTATTTTTATATTACAGAAACCTCCAGCAACTGGTAATTCATTAGAAAAGAAAACTCAAGGAAATTTACATGTCATGGAGGTGAGAATACAACACATTCTACTATTTAGGCCACTTGTAAAATAATAGTTTAATTATATCCTAGTGTAATAAATAAAAAAAAAATTAAATTTCTAAAAAGTAGGAACTAAAATAAAGATAGGCAGTGGTCGATTAAGACATTTGGGGTCCCTAGGCACAACTCTCCTTTTCCCCTTAACCCACCCCAAAAATAATTTTTTATTAAACGATTTCAGATAACAAAATAAAAATAAACTTTTCACAGAATAAAATAAAATTAACAAACGTAAAGATTTTTTTCAGTCATAATCCAAGCAAATGGGTAGGGTTAAGTCGCAAAAATGTGACCGAAGGGCGATCTCTTCGGAAAAAGTTGTATTGTGCTATGAGGAAAAAAGTCAAATGTACCACTATCCCCGCCTTTTCCTTAAAAGTAAAAAGAAAATAAACTAGTTTATTTTTGCCTCTAAACGGTGAGAGATATAGAAAAAAATTCAGATAAAAATTGTAGAGTTTAAAAAGATTTTATGTATTTACACCCTATTTCTGATAGTTTGGCTGTTAGGGGATAAATGAAATATCCAAAATTTATAGAAAATCGAAGAATTGATGTTTTCCCTTTTTTTTAATTCCATCAGAAAAATTTCAAAATTTTTTTTCATAAAAGATAGTTTTTTTATATGTATATGTACGTAGGTATATGCCATTCACATTTTATTTACATAAGGGGAGGCTATGATATGTTTTTCTTAGGTTGTCTCAAGGTTGTTTACTATTGACAAAATATTGAAGTGTCAGATTTAATTGATCGTCACTGTCTATTTTTGGCTGAATTTCCAAATTCTTTATTGATAACATTGCTGCGCTTTCTTTAGGGTCTCACTCTGGCAACTATGTAGAACCAATTTGATTTTGTGGTTATGTTTTTGACTTTTCAACATAACCTCATTAATTAAAACAGTCATTCAAACCAACAGAATTCAGATTTTCCAAAGCCTACTCTAATGTAAATAAAATGTGAATGGCATATGTATAAAAGTTTTAAATATTTGAATTTTTAAATTGACAATATTTCAGGGTTAAATGTGCCAAAACAATTTTTCCGAACTCCATCGTCTTCTTTGGGAAATTTCCCAAAATAAAGTCCTTTACGGTTCTTTTTTATCTCACATACCAACGTTGGTTTTAATATTTCAATAAAATAATTATTATTTCTACGATATTTATTTAAAAAAGGTATCTTTTAATTATAATAAATAATAAATAACACCACATGTAATTACAACCCCCTTTATCCCAGGAGGCACTAGAAGAGCCTTGTGCGGGAGGGGGCTACACATTTAAAGACAAGGGACACACATCTAATATCCGTGTATAATGGAAAAATCCCTCTCACAGTATTTTCCATTGCCACGGCCGGGAATCGAACCCGGAACTTTTGGGTGAGAGGCAGGTACGCTACCATCTCGACCATCAGTCATATTTTAAATAATTATAACATATTTTTGAAAATGTTGTTTACTATTTTTAGACTTTTTTCAAAGTTTCTAATATTTTTAAATTATTTATCTAAGATTTTTAAACTATTTTTTTAAGAAAAATTTCCTATTTATAGGTACAGAATAAAAGCAAATTTGATTTTCTATCAATTTTATTATTCATCCTAGTTTATTTTTGACTTCTTTTTTGTTGACAATTTGTTTATTTCAATAAAAAATAGTTAATAAATAATTATTCTCCTATTGAAATACAATACATTACATTACATTAAATTAAAGATATTACTTTCTACTTTAGCCCCCTCATATGCATCTTTAATAAACGAAAAATTGTTTAATATTTTTTAAGCTTCATAAAAGTTACTAATATTTTTTATTTATTTAACAACCATTTTTAGACAAGTACAATTAAAAAATATATGTCATATATTTATATATATATTTTACATGTAGGTAAATTGTAAATTAATAAGCGCACATGCGATAACAACAACACTGTCTGTATGAGAGATGAAACTGTGATCAATCACAGAGTGAGGTTTGAGATACTCAAATTCTTGAATTCTGCGAATAACCCGTTCTATATGTATCCGTAAACTGGCTATACGTTTACTTTCTAGTACCTCAGCTTTTGTGGGTTTCGCTGCACTTGATACACTAGGAGGTCTAATTAATTGACAGTTCTTTGCATGTAATAATTTGGCAATATCCTTAAAACCTCTGTCAGCCATCACACCACAGCCCGATGGAACAACTTCTAGGTAGCCACTGTCTTCAATTAATAATGAATCACTTACTCTTCCTCCGTATCCTTTTGATATAAAATTTATAAATCCATCAGGAGTAGATGATATAAGATATTTCAGTGTATTACATTTCTTATGTTCAGACCACGTAAGGGCCTGCTTAACAGGATCTGATGGCTTTTCAATTTGAATTTCAAAGCAGCCTATTATGGACTCCACACTACTGTACCGTGCTTTAAATGCAGCAGGTAGCATATATTTTATTTTACTTTTTTCTGGCCAGTATATGAGCGTTTGTAAATAATGTTCAATTTGTAATAAAGCTTTCTTAAATATCTTTGACACATTTGAAGTAGACATTCCAAATGAGTCCCCTAATCGAGATATGGAATCGTTTAATTTGATTTTCATTAATGTCAAAAGTACACTATCAGTATTTAAGTTGGTTTTTAAACAAACGAAATCAATTAAACGCGGATACCATAAATCTGGTACACCTAAGTAACTTTTTGGCTTTTTTGCCACCAAACTTCGAGTAACACTTAAAGCTTGCTTCTGTTCATCTTTCTTGTCTTCCAATAGCTTCACTTCTGTCAAATCACTGTCCGATGTTGTTGGAAAATATGAGGAACTGGATTCCAACTCCTCATTCCCACTACTTGTACTTGGCTGGGAAAAAACATTACTTTTTACGCTGGGAAAACTTTTTATTGCTGAAGCGGAGAAGCTTTTTATGGGTGAAGTAGCAACATCTTTTGGAACGGCAAATTTTCCTGCCGATGAAGCTGTAGAAACTTTAGATTGTATGTTGCACATTACATATTTACTACGAAACGCTGGTTTGACTTGTACCCAATACTTTTAACTTCTACGATTATCCCGCTTACATCTTCCGCAACATGTTCACCTTCTTCTGGCCTAGCTTCAACTGAGCTTGTACTAGGCTGATCTTGGGGTTGATAGGAATCTAGTATTGTTGGTGAACATTTCAGTTCAGTATAATTTGTTTCTTTCTCTAAATTTAAGGCTTCTTCTACTAGCCGTTTCCTTTCTCGTTTTAAAAGAAGAGATTGCTCTGGTGTCGATGCAGCTCTTTTTCTATCTTGTTGGAAATCAAATATATGCGGAATTACACCAGTCTTTAATAGGATTTTTCCTCCCACAAGTTTATAACGGACATAGTTTTCCATATCTTGTTCAAGCTAAAGAAGCAAAACAAAATATGTTCAAAATAATGTTCAAGTAAGTACAGAAATGTTTATTTTCTATACATAATCTATTTCAATCTTTAAGCTCTCAACTGCCATAATGGTAGTAGTTACCTATAACGCAATAATTAATTTCTTAAAACTGAATTATATTTGTAATTTGTAAATAAGAATCTGATTTATTATCGCATTTAAATTTTGAGGTTATAACCTACTCTGTATTAGCTTTTCGTTCGTACTTACATTAAAATGATCCTCGCAACAAAAAAACATTGATTTTGATTTGGGAACATCACGTCTAGCAGCTTTGAACCATAAAACTTTACGTGAATAATCTTGAGGAACAGTTAAAAAGAGCTTGTTTGGAGCACTTATTGACGTATTCTTGCATACTGGTACAAAACACCACTTATTTTGTGATGACATGATATATTCTATTAATAATAATATTCAATATAACAATGATAATCACAATAACGAAAACGAAGCCGAAAACTAATCAACACAAACAGGAGTCAGGAGACACTTTGTTGATATGAGGTCACGATACATGATATGAGGTGTGGTGTGGTGTGAGGTGCTACGTCACAATCGGGTTAGGCAACCGACGATACGGGGTCGGCGTTCTTGGCGGCAAATATTTGATTTGAATTTAAATTCGTTTTAAAAATATTTTGGAGACCTTTTTTGCAAAAAAAAATTATTTCAGTATAATATATGCCATAACTACTTTCTATATTTCGACATTTTAAAAAATGTGAAAATACCATATTAAAGCAACTTTCGATCGATTGAGCCTTATTAATTTTGAACTTTTTTTTTATTAACAATTGTTTCAATTTTTATTCTCAATTTCTTTCTGCGATCTAAATTTTCAAAAAATCAATGCTTCTTTTGTTTCAAATATTAATTATAACTCACTGAAAAAAAAGAAGTATCAAAAAAAAAACAGAAGAATTTTTATTTCGTTTAGAAACTTACTCTTTTGGTTCTTTCTTTCACTTTAAAAAAAAAGGGTTTTTTAAACATGCTTGTACTCTTTGTCGTTTTTATAAAAATTTCTACAAAAATTTATACCTATTTTTCAAGTTTCAAGTTTTTTCAAGTTCCAAGATTTTTTTAATATTCCATTCATCCCCTAAACGTCATACAGTTTCTACAGCCAAACTATCACGACATAGATTTCAGCAAATGTACGATACAAATTAGAAACATTGGACTAATATATATTTATTATTATATAATATATGAAAATTTGTTTTTAATTATCAAAAAAAAAAATGTACGCACTGCTGTATGAAATTCAGGGGATGCATAACCATGAATGCTTTTAAAGGCCCGCGTAAATTAAATTGGTGCCCGTCTTTTGGCTTAGGCACTAGCCTAGTTTGCCAAATGGTTAATCTGCCACTGAAGATAGCCCTTATATTTTGAGACATAAAATTTCGTAGTAACAATAAAAATAATAGCTATAGAATTTAATTAACGTAAAAAATAGGTATTACCAATAATAAGCAGAATGTTGGTTTCTCCATTATAACTGTTTTTATTTTCCTATAAATGTATTCAAATAGGATGTTCTTTAAAGTTGCTTGTGGATTCGTGTAGATTTGCTGATATTCATTTTTTACGAAATAACTCGTTTCAAAATAAATGCGTTTTAAAAAAAATGCTTGAGGTCTGATTTTATTTATATATAAAAATATAATATAGAATATGCAAATATAATATAGAATATGCAATTTTTTCTAGGTGCCTGATCCGAAACTATGTGTCTTATGTCATTTAATGAGTCCATTGGAACCAATTGATCCCATTTTAGAATCACCTTTAGTACAACCACTTTTTAAGCAAAGGGTAACCGCAGGCGAATTAGTTAATGAAGTAGCACAAGCCAAAACGGCTGTGACAGGAATGTTATTAGCTAATATGGAAAGATGTGGTAAGTAACCTGCATATCAATAAACTTTAACGACACTAACCACATCATCACAGAAGGTACTACGAGTGTACAAATATAATTTTTTTTTATAGTCTGCCTTTCATTGGCTTTGGCAAATATAATTCATATAAGCAACAGCACCTTCAACTTCATATCATACATAATGCAACCATGTCAGTGGCTGAATGACATATGATCTTTTTTTATTTCAGCGGAATTCCCCTTTATAACTTACTATGTGATAAACACCGCACAAACGAATCCTGTGATGTTTTACAATAATTTACGAACTGCCAGTTTGACCAAATTCGATCCTAGAGCGACTAGGTACACAGCAGCACATACACTGGACCTATATACCGAAGTAGCCTCGATTTGCAGACCGCCGATTCATGAAATTGGTATGTCTTTGACCAAAACACACACATCTTCGACTGGTTACTTGGTGTCGGTTTATAAGGTCTTTGAAGGTGATGACCGGGAGAAATTCGAAAGAAACTGGTTATATTGGACAGGTAACGTGTTTGCACATCTAGAATAATTAATTAAGTATATCATCGATCATGAACTTAAAATATTAATTTACTATTACTACTGACAATTGTTTCAGGTGCTAGGATGATTTACAGATATTTGCCATCGGCAGCGGGACTAAGACGGATATCGCTGCATAAATCACTGAGCCCCAAAGGAGATAAAATGTATATCTTGATGTGTGAGTGCGCATACCTATTAAACGATGTAACCGTCTGTGCTTTGATATTACCAGCTCTACGGGCAAGACTGACAGGTTATACAGGGATTTTTAGACCACTACAAACATTCTAAATATAATAACAACATATCTTTTTTTTACTTTTTTCTCGCTTTTAAGGAATATTGGTTTATAACAGATATACAGATACAAATTAGTTTAGTTCCTATTCAGGTGGAGACACTCAATAAAAATTGTTTAAAGAATTTGGAAAATTTGAAATTGGATATAAAATTAACTAAATTAATTAATTAAAATCGTGAATAAAAATTGATAAACCAAAATGTATTAAAAATAAATAGTTATATATTTTTAATACTACTTTCTAAAATATAACGTATTAAATATACCGGTAAAAGTTTTTATATTGCCGGTGTATTTTCAGAAAATATATAAAAAGAGTTCCGACTATTATAATTTTCTTATATAAAATACATATCCAATATAAGTAGTATTAATCAAAAAAATTTCTCATAACCAGGCACAATATTCAAGAATATTTCAAACAATAAATAAGTTATAAGTGCAAATATTCAAGAATATTTCAAACAATAAATAAGTTATAAGTGCAAAGCCATAATATATTGACTTGCTGAAAATTGTGATTCTTAGGTATAATATTAAAGTATTTGTAGTGTAATAAAAATACTAATAATAATTTAAGTCGGCAAGTTTGACACAAGATGTTTCTTTTACTTAAGTATAAGATTTATAAATTTTTATAATAAAAAAATAAATACTAGTGTCCAGCTTGCTTAGCATTAAAGTATTATTTATAGCAATAAATTATTAACAAACACATATCACTAAGTGCAAAAAGTGAATAAACAATAATTATAGCTTGCAGTGCTAAGTAAATATATTTTTTTTTATTAAACTATAATATAGGTACCGATGTGTATATATGTAATATATTCTTGAATAATCCATCTATCTATCTCTTGAATAATCTATAATATATACATTTTAGATTTAATTTTTTTTCTGCAGCAACTTACATCACATTACATTATTATTTTTGAAAATGTTTACCAGTTCTTTTCAAATCAGAAGGAAAATCCACAGGTTTCAAGTATAGCGTTAAAGTATGGGTTAGGTATCGTTTTATGGACGATAGAGTAAGTCCCTTATAGACTGCAGGCTGCACTACTATATTGTTCGTATTTTTTCCAACTCGCCTGAGATTTCAGTTGATGTAGTGTATACAAACTATAAATATTTCAAAATAGTATTTATAATTTTTGTTATAACTTAGAATTGGCAAAGAGTGTGATAGTACTTAGAATTTAATGCAAGACTCTAACGCCTCTAAAATTTTGGCAATATCAGACACCTGTGAAAATTAATGTAAATATCTCTATGAGACACTAAATTATTAAGAACTGTAATTAATTATGAATTCAAAATAATAAGTTCTCTACTTCTTATAAGTCATTTTATTGATACAATAATTAATGGGCATTTATAATTATATAGAAATACTTTGCTAGTTCATATTTATTTTAAGAAAGAGACTTCTTCTCCACACAAAATTTTGCATTAGAATGTTTTCGCCATTATATTTTTACTAGTTATGTAAATAAGAGCTGCATTAATTATGTTTAATAAATTGTTTTGCCATAAAGACAATTCTTTTCTTCTTATGTGTCGCAGGTAAATAGTAATTTTAAAGCAAATAGCCTAGGTAAATGTTATTTTAGGTTTATAACTTTATATATGTATTCAGAACAAGGGATAGAAGTTGCATATTCTTTCATCGAAACATGTTGGAGCCAGCCCTCCAACATATTTTTTTTAAAGAAAAGACATGCACCTTTTGTTTGTGTTATCCGAATACATATAAATAAAGTTAAAATTAGCATTTGCCTAGGTAGAAGCTATTTGTTTAAAACAACTATTTGTCTGCGACATATACATACCCGAATATCTTGCTCAATCCTATTCTGTGTGGCACTTACTGTTAAAACAATAATTTGTGTTGAATGTATTATATGTTTGAAGATCGAAAAATACTGTGTTTAATTGCTCCCAGAAAAACAACATGCAATTGTACCAAAAACTTTTAGCCAGTGCCAGAAATCATGCTAAACTAAATGCTAAACCTTCAGAAGCGCTGTTTGTTTTAAGACGGGGTAGATACTTATGCGTGTACCTATTTATTAAAATTAATAAAAGTAAGAAATAAGCGAAGTATATCTTTTTAACTATATTTTATTTAATAAACACTAAATCAACACAAAAATATACATTCATTTCATTTTTTACCTACTTAATTTAAAAAGATCAATAACCTTTCCGACCTCTAAATCGCTGTCTGTTATCCAACTGAAAAAATATATTTTATAATCAGTTCGAAATAGATAGATTATTTATTACCATAGATCTTTTACACTCAAAAAATGTATTACGAAGAACCTGACACTCAGAAGGAACTGTACCATCATTTGCCTTTAAACATTCACGTGGTGTTCTTTTATGCTATAAAACAAATATACATGATATTAAGCAGTTAAGATAGTAAACATCCACTGTAAACAAATTGCAATTAAATATGTCAGGTTTAATAATATATAAATTAAAATTAAAGTACTCATATGAAATGAATTTTGTATCCAAAAATATTCAATATTTTTCTATGCTTAATAGTTATGAAAAAGCGGAAAGAACAATAATTCAAGAGTCAACCGGCATTACTTTACTATTACCAAACTGTCGAAACCTCGGTCGAAACCATTTGCATACAACGGAGTTGTGCAGGTGCTTATTCAGTTCTCAATTAACCAAGTATTTGTCAATTGAATATATATTTTCCTCAAATCACGATGAAAATTGTTTTTTAATTTTTTTTTCGCCAACATTCTCATTTTGATCCCAAATGAAACCTCTTATAATTTAGTATAGGTCCCATGTCTCTAATACCGAACATTGAAAATTCACCAGTCGCCACTGGGCTTGCTTTATTTCGATTTCTTATATACTTAGGTAGGTATATTAATATTGATTTTTTACAATAATTAATATTCATTATTGTTAATGGTTTGATGATTAAGATATCAATATATCGATAGGTAATAGAAATTCAACATTTATATGCATAAATTAACAATAGATACTTTTACTTCTACTTGTTTTGTTTTCACATTAACGTTACGGAATGTAAAATAATACCCGATTTAAAACAAGGACACTTCAGAAAGAAATAATGTTAATGAAACTTTGTAATCAATATCTGAAGAATAATCTGGCTATTTTAAAAAACAGATTCATAGTAGACATTAAAGGGTAGGTAGTTAACACGATTTATCTTTCTGTTTTATATCTACCTATAATTTTACAAATACGTACTCATATTTCCACGCCACTATTTGCTTTTAAACGACCATAAACATACCACATACTTACTATTTTACAACAGTCACTTTGTAATAAACACATTTTCAAATCAGCCCTAACCCCAGCACATGCAGATGTATCTACTAGTTTTTCGTTTTCTTCTGTATATTGCATCATAATCTAAAAATAAAATCTTTTGTGGATACTTCACATTTTATAAAGAAAATACCTTACGTTCAGCTTTAGTAATAATCGTATTTCTTTTTATAGTCACAGTTCGTTTTCAATTGAAATATAACCTTACTTTCAGTAGTGCTAGTAGTACAGCGTTACAAATGACCTACAGCCTACAGCTAATAGAAGGCATTGCAGCTACAAGTAGTCCGTGTAAACCATTGTCACATACTCTGAATTTATCCGTGAAAAAAACACATGGTCGAAATTGGTGCCAGTCTTACAAACTAAAGAAAAATAAAATAGAGTTTTCTGTTGTCTTTTATTGAGGTTAGGTTTCGTTTCTGTTTGTTGGAGTAGGTCTGTGGTTGGAGTTTTGGGAGTTTTTAGTTAGATTTTAATTTTTAACCACTCACCCATGAGTATAGTGTCATTTTAATAGTGTAGTAAACTAAAGGTCAAGATCAAGTTCTTCAAAATGGATATTACGTTAGATTCATGTTGTAGAATATGTTTAGGAAAACAAAACTTGCAAAGTATTTTTGAGGAACACCATGATATAGCTATCAGTGAAAAAATTGTATATTGTGCCTCAGTACAGGTAAAACTATTTTTGTTTTTTTTTTCATCAAATAGAAATGCACCATGTACCATAATTTTAGATATCTCAGGGCGACTGTTTACCGGAAATGATTTGCACTCAATGTTTATTTTATTTAGACATAGCATACGTGTTTAAAACCGTATGTGAGGCAACTGATAAAAAATTAAGGGACCTTCAACTGGCTAAGGAAATAGGAGAATTTGATGAAGATGAGTATAATTACAGTCAAGAATGTATTGCTTGTGATGAAGGTGAAAATACTTCTGAAGTGTTAAACATCGCTACCACTTCAAATATTAAAATTGAATCAGGGAACAATCGTATCCAAAATATAGATAATAATACTAAAGTTTTAATAAATGAACCTGTCCGATTAAAATGTTTTACTAGTGACCATAACATAAAGACAGTATTAGATAAAAATCTTGTGAGTGTAAGAAAAGCTGAAGAGAACATTGCAGTGTTATTAGTAAAGGAAGAAACAGAAGAAGGGACTGCTGTGGAACCTGAAAAGAATATGGAACTAGTAGCATCTGAAGTGACTCGAATTGATATTGAAGGAGGTAAACAAAATATATTTAGAAATGACCTTATTGAAGATGAGGTAATACGAAATGTAGATAACTTCCCGAGATCAGGAATAAGTAAACATACTTTAGAAGATGCAGATTATAGTTTGGAAAAAAGCATGCTTAAAGAGAACACAAAAGATAAAGTTGGACGCCACATTACAAAAAAAAATACTGGTAAGTTTCCTCAAAAATTACATCAAAATAATAGTAATACAGATAGGAAAAACATTTTTGAAGGCAAATTAAAAGATAAAGTTATATTAAAAGATGTAAACTTAAGTAATAAAGTTCAAGATGATGGTACACCAAATTTTGAGGACGTTTTAGAGAACGATCTACCAATGGTAGTATTTGAAGAAACTGTAGTTACCAATAACGACACTTTTCCATATTTCACACAAAACATTGTTAATAAGTTTAATGAGACTAATGTCCATGCGGAAACTAATGATAACGACAAAATAAAAATAAACAAATCTTGTGAGAAAATTATAAGAAGCAAGAGAAATGAAAAACCAAAAATAAAAATAAAGATAAGTCCTATGACTTTAAGAAAAGGTAATAGGAAGGTAAATGTATTTGATGACAACAGTAAAAGTAGTAACATTAAAAAGAAAAAGAAAATCAGAGGATTAAACAAAAATACAGTAAAAGGTATAACGGTTAAGAAAACGAAGGATGGCTTTAAGTGTGATATTTGTAATAAGTCATTCCCTTTCAGAAGCCACTTGATTCGTCACCTGAATATGCATACAGGAATTAAAAGGTATAGTTGTGAGTACTGCAAACAAAAATTTATTAACAACTATAATTTAAGTGTACATATGCTAAAACACACAGGCGAGTTTCCTTTAAAATGTGATTTATGTAATAAAGGATTTCCCAACCCAAGTTTGCTGAAGCGACATATGACTTCTCACACGGGTGAAACGAATTTCCAGTGTCGCTATTGTTCTGTCAAGTTCAGACAATCGAGTAGTTTAAAATTGCATGAGAAAATGCATTTACATAGGCCGTCTTATCACTGTGATATATGTTACAAAGTGTTTTCTTATACAAATTCTTTGGCAGCACATAAAAAACTTCATTTTACCGTAAAGCGATTTTCTTGCGACGTTTGTTTAACTACATTTTCGAGAAAGTCTTCCCTGATCAGACATATGGAGGGACATACTAAATCCAAGAAGATTAAGTGCAAATTCTGTGATATATCATTTAATAGTAAAAATAATTATTATTCCCATTTAAAAACTCATTGTAAATATAAATGTGACACATGTGATGAAGGTTTTCGCTATAAGACTAATTTAGTTATTCATATTAAAAAACATAAGGATGGTTTAAAGTGTGAACAGTGTTATAAACCGTTTCAAAACAAAGCGCAATTAGTCAGGCATTTGGAGAAGCATATTAAATAAGATATATAATATGTACGCTTTTTTAAATGTTTACATGTATTTGGGTCTAATGTATCGTTTATATGTAAGTACTAAGTATATAGTGTTTGTTATATACGAGTTTTCTCAAAAGAGGAACTTTCCTATTAACACTAGATCATATAAGCTGTTTGTCTACAAATTAACCTAATGGAGCATGAAGAATGTACTTCTTTTTCAATAAACAAGGGGGCATAAATCAGGTGCAAGACTATTAATATTTTTTGAATAACCAAATAAGTGTCTTGATCCAATTTTTATTTACTTTTCCACTTTTATTACGCCGTAATAGACATATACCTGTTAAAAGTAACGTCCTATTTTCGAAAATGCATTGCATATATGTTTTGGTTTGAAAAGAGTATAGTGTTTGGTTTATGATTTGGCAAGTATGTTTTAAGTGTGGCAGGTTCAACTTAGGTCAAGTAATTGGAATTGGTCTTCAAAAGTTTAATTACCTAATACAAGGCCAAATACCATGTTCCTGAAATGTGATACTCGATGTGTTAATTAATAAGAGGTTTTAATTAAAACCCAGTTGATAAGAAAACGCGCATTCGGCCCAGTCATTTAAAGAAAAAAATTATGACACGTTTGTTACATTAAAAAAACTGTGTGGTGCAATTTTTCACCAATTAAAGTAACACATAAATACGAGCATAAATATAAAACTGTTAACATGTCATAAATGTACAAAGTGATTTTGAATGTATTTTTAGTCATCTAAAATTAATGAAGGTGCCATTTGTTATTTATTATTCATTATATATCGCAAATATAAATTAATAAAACTTATAACGAGAAAATGTATTAGTTACTATCCATTCTTTAATGCATCCTTTGATTCTTTAATATATTTCTGTTAATTCTATCATAAAGTTTTGGAGTTATAAAAATGTTCAACAAAGAACGTAGACCGTGTATGGTGCACAAATATAGGGGCATTGCATATGTTATCCCATTTAGTTTTTCAGTCCTGGTTGAAGTAATACCAGCGATACATGGGTTCCATAAGTCACTGGTAATACCATATTAATAAAAGAAAGGCGTAATTTTAAAAAATGAAAACCTTTGTAACAATAACTCAATTGTCATTGCTACAGCAGGAATATATTTCTACTATACAGGAGGTTCTCGTGTTTCACAATACAAAATTTGATTATTGGTGGTCAGTTTTAAAGTTAAACTTTGGGGATACATAGATTTACGGCTGTGATAATTCCAGTTTGGTAATTTGAATGAAATTGAATGAACAAATTAACATCTACAGCTATTATGCAAGAGTAAAATATTAAAAATGGTATATCTCATAATTCACCATGAATCGAGATTTCTTTGTGGTGTAAAATTTTAGGAGACGCAATTTGAAAATAAAAGTTGGGGGTTTGTAAGAAACAAGACGGTTTTAAAGGGGTAATCTGAAGGACACTTGGATGTCTTTCATAATCTTTTTTAGTCCATTTTTCTGTCGTCTCAAATAACGGAGATATGGTTTGTAAACAAAATTGTGGAATGCCCGATATAGTAAAACAATATTTATATCACACATATTTTTATAACATCTTTATTGAAAAACACACTTAAAAAACAAACATTCTTTAAAAAGTAAATAAATACACTTAAATTATAACAGTTATTATATTGTAACAATAATTATTTAATTTTATTCTTAGTTTATCAACATATTATATTCCTTCGTAAGTACAGTATAGTAAGTACATTTATTTCTTGTTGGTTGTAATATTTATTTGGAGTAGTTTTCAAAACTTACAATTTGCGTGTGTCCTACCTTAAGTTTAACACATTTCAAAACTATTTCTGGACTACCTACTTAAATAAATCTAAGACAAACCCAATATCTTAGAAATTTTGTAATACCTACATATTAGAATATCTACAGTGCGACTAATACATTCTTCACATTTTCACAATATAAATGAACCAGAAACATTTCCCATTACATTTATTTTCAGTTTCAAATTAATAGGTAATAAAATACAGTCGAACTTGGATATAACGAACACGGGATATAACGAACACTCGGTTATAACGAACGAATCGAAAAGTCCCGTCCGAAGTCCCTATTAAGCGCATGTATTTTTGTTCGGCTATAACGAACTCGGATATAACGAACACTCGGTTATAACATACCGCATTTTTGGCCCGGCGGACCTCTAAACTCGGTTATAACGAACTAGCGAGTGGTTTGTTGACTCAATGTCGAACGAACGGCGCGCGACGAATTTGCAAACAAGTCTCTGCAAGTTACCTACAATTAATATTTTGTTTGAGTGGGTGCTAAATTGCTTGTTGAATTTGCATTTGAACAATGGCTAATGTTGAAAGCAAATAGAAAATCTATTTCTTTGTCGGATAAGTTAAATATAATTCGCAAGCTGGAAAATGGCTGTGCAAATGCACAAATTTGCCGTGATCAGGGACTCTCTAAGTTGAAGCTGTTTTTTTGTCGATCTCTTATAACGAACGTTCGCATATAACGAACAGTTTTACGGGTCCCTTGGAGGTTCGCTATAGCCGAGTTCGACTGTAGTAGATTATAGATTGTTTAAATAGTTGTAAATAATATAAAATGGAGAATACATCGCCTACTTTACAATATTTGTGAAAGTAGTGGTGTGCAGGACTGGTCGTAGGGGAAAAGAGGTGAAGTCCACTCTTGCGGACGCCCCTTAAATTTTAATACATTACGCATGTTGTAATACATACATATATTCGCAGTGTAACTATACTATTGTTTGACTGATTTAGCGACCCCTAAAGTATTCTCCTTGGTTAAAAAAAAACAGACGCCTTTATGGCAAAATTTTTATACAAAACAACTCTCTCGTTATTTGACAAGTGCACATTAATATGTATCAATAAATCTGGTTTCGACTTGATTTTTTTTACAATGAACTATCACACTCACATTCTTATACATAATAATATACAGGCTGTCTCCTAAAAAACGCTGCAAACTCTATATTTATATGATTTTAAAAAACAATAAATTATTTAAAGCCATTTCATTTAATTTTTTGTTTTTTAAAATCAAATTATAAATAACGGAGTTATCACTTGCGGCGTTTTTAGGGGACAGCCTGTATATGGACCATTTTAAAATGATAATATTTTAATAAATAACTTTAACCCTATCATAAGAATACCGTATAATGGGTATATATGGAACACAGAGGGTGATATTAAAAACAAAAGTTTTTCAAATTTGTGCAGACTGAGCCGACGCGATTGAAGAGCAGGTTTTTAAAATAAAGGTAATTTGTAACATGAATGCAGATCATGGTTGCCTGTGTGTTTTTATACTCTAGGAAAGTTTTATATTTTTTTTAATTCATGAAAAAGTGAGAGAAAAATAATAAAATACATTACCGCACTGCAAGCAGGTATTATTGAATAAAGATGTATTGTTATTGTTGTTATTAAATGTAATATGTACCCTGCAATTTAGTTATTATTTGGTTTAAAAATATACTGGCTGAGCTAATAATAATAACACCACATGTAATTACGACCCCCTTTATCCCCGAAGGCTCTAGAAGAGCCTTGTGCGGGAGGGGGCTACATAATACATTATTACTATATTAGTACATATAACTTACCTCTTCATCATAACGTCCAAATGAGAAATGCTGCAAATAGGGATGGCTAGCAATAGATTTCTTTTCAATTAAAAAAGAACAATCACAAAATTAAAATTTCATGTTATGACAAAAAATTGCTTTGTTTTTTTACAAGCTGCTTGAGGCAGTATATGGGAATATGTATATTTTTCACTCAGTCCAAGTCACTGCAATTTTTATTAAAATATCTGAACTTATAGAATTAAAATTTGAATTGCAAAGCCTTCCAAAGCGTTATCTTTTTATTGTAATAAACATTAAACACACAAATGTTTGTTATATTTTAATTATAGTGAGACATTATAAATTAAGGACTATTTTATATATGGAAATTTCTTCTCAAGTTAATATGCTAAAGTGAGAGCTTTGCAAGAGTCCTACTGAGTCCACATATACCCTTTACCCATCATGGTACATTATATTTACATAAAGGCTATAACAGTAGTCTGCTAGGGTAGGTAGTTATCATTCACTACTACAATGTTATATAGTTAACTATAACTTATAATAAAATTATAGTATGCGATAAATAAACTACTAAATACTTCTGTAATAAAGGGCAAGGCAACTTAATCCACATATTAAACTTTTATTTAATTTAGTAAGGCTGAGTTAGAAATCACTTAACTCAGGAATTTAGTTACCTCTAGCTAGTGGAAATTTTTTTTATTTGTAGAATCTCTATAAGCTAAAACCTACAGTTATCAGTTGAATGTGTGGCGGCGTGTTGCGCAAATAGCAAAAAAAGTTTTTCAGGCAGCCCTGCTTACTGCAACCTGCTATTAAATTATAAAAGTATAGAAAGTTAAAAAACATGGAAATATTGATTTAGTTTTTGTTTAAATTTAGTTTTATTAGCTATTATATGTAGAAGTGTTTTAGGTTTCCGTACTTCTATTGTTTAATTGAAATCAAACATTACATTTTTACATATTGATGTTCTGCACATCAGGACATGCAGATATAATTCATGGTAAAATAAAATCACACACAACCCTTGAAAATCTATATTACTAGAAAAACCATTTAAAACAAATATTGATTTACCTACCTACTGCATGTTAAATTATATCTTATTATTAAAATTTTCTAAATTTCATTAGGATTTCAAACCAGCAAAATGAATTTTCACATTTTTCTTGATTATGGCGTAGTAAATAAGGAAAGCTTGTCAAAATAAGTTTAGTTTGTCTTTATAATAGTTTTATGCTAAGATAGTTTTAAGAAATATTCTACACATTCACATAATTCTATTAAATATATTTTCTTCAACATGCTGGTTCGTTTATAACTATTATACCTAGAATGCGGCTGATGACACGATCACAATTTAAGTTAAGAAGAAAGCCAAAAAGTTTGTTGTAATTTATAGAAATAAGTGGACAAGAGCATTTAACATGGGGATGTAAATACGCATATATACTATGCACTTCGAAAGTATTGGGCACTTTGGACGCGAATTACAAAATAACTGATGAGGTAAAAATTTTGAAAAAAAACTAAGTCTATATTCACACCGTTGAAATTTTCTACTCAAGGTCAATGTTTTTCATAGAAGAATTAGAGTTATTTAAAAAGAATTCATTTAAAAAATGGAAGGGAACAATAAGAGGAAATCTATCCATGTTACTGCCCGTGATACTGTGGTGTATAAGGTGATATCAAAATGTTCTCGTATGAATATGCAAAAGATATCGAGCAAAACTGTAGAGGCAACCTCAAAAAGAAAACCTTATTGATGTAGCCGTCAACCCCTAATAACAATTAAACTTGAAGATAAAGAAGACTCTGAACTATCTCATAAATATGATAATACAGACGTCATACAGGGTGAGTCAGTTTCTTGTAGCAGGATTTCAACAGTTAATAGAAACCCTTTTTTAAGACGTTTTTATAAACATGGGCCGTTTGTGAGACACAGTGTGTTCAAATTTTTCATTAATATACCTAAAGTAAAATCCTGATATTGTGGCAAAAAATCAAGTAGGGTGCAAATAATTCAATATTAAAATGTATCGTTTAATATTTCCAGTGATGAATATAGAGGGGCAACTGGAGTTTTTTAACTTTTCTTCAAATATATGAAAGAACGTTCAATTTTGTTTTAAAAAGATCCTCGTCAAAAACCGAAAAGATGCAGCTTTTTAATATAATCAGAAATATTTGTAGTGTATCCATTTTAGTATTGTTAAATAGAATTTGTACTGGTGTTTCAATTGGTTTTAATGAGATAGCTTTTATATGCAAGGTTAAAACATTCAAAATAACTCTCATACTGATTTCTGTAGGCTGAACGCGGTCCTCTTAAAACACTACTGATATATATTTGCACTGAATAACACAATTTACAACTACACTTAAGGCCACAGATATTAAATTGGTCCTAGAAAGTTAGTAGTATGTTTCCTTGCGGTACCATCCATCAGGATTTCTTCTAATATGCCATTTTCTCGCCTCGTCGAAGAAGAATATAAATATGGCAAATGGAAATGAGTAACACCACCTGAAATTTTAAATTTGGTTGCATTATACTCGTTAAAATAATTGACGTAGCTTTTTGGAATACTCACCATCTGAATAAAATTGGATAGAACTTTAAGTAGTTCATGTGGGGAAGATAGGATAACATGCAGGCCACCACTGTTTCAACGATTAAGCTAACGTTTAGAACCATGTTCCCCATTCCTATGACAGAAAGTTACGAGTCAGAAATATAATATAAATTTCGTATCAATTATTAATTGAATTAAAATGGCACCACAATCTCAATTAATCTCTGAAATGTGTTTAGTGCAACGAACACCTACCTTGTTTAAATATTGAATTAATCCTAGTTTTACAAACGACTAAATCAAGCCACTGAGTTACTACAACTGAAATCATGAAAGCGGTGTAACATGTGTATTCCAGTTCCTTTCTATGTATATAGGTCCATTCTTGACCAAATGAATCCATGAGATCATTTACAGATTCAGAATCCCATTCCTCACGGAGACCTTAAAATAAAAAAAAACATATAGGTAGGTACCTATTGTACTTTTACAGATTGAATCAAAATGAATTACTTTTATTTCTTTTATGTGATTTAATAATTACTCTTACCAAATAACCTAGTTGGCATAAATCCATTTTCAGCCATGATAGCAAAATATACAAAGAACCCTCCTAAAGCTTCAATTAAGCCGATATGACCGTATGCCAGAAAATATAATTTTCGAGTCACCAATTTATCCTTTTTGGGGTTCCTAGGCGGTCTCATCATAATATCACTCTCGGCTTTTTCATATGCCAAACTGATAGCTGGTAACATGTCTGTCAAAAGATCTATACACAAGATTGCCATGACACCTAAAACGAATATAAAATAATCCAATGTGCTTTCGTTTGAAACTTCTAGTCCCATTGACGAACGTAGTGTGTGCATATTTACATAAATTATCTTACCTAAAGGAAGTGGAATGTTCAAGAGTACAAAAGCCAAAAACGGTAAAATTTCTGGAACATTTGAGGCTAACGTATATGCAATAGATTTCTTTAAATTATCGAATATCCTACGCCCTTCTTCTACTCCCGTAATAATGGAAGCAAAATTATCGTCTAGTAGAATCATGTCGGCAGATTGCTGGGAAACTTCTGATCCTGATATACCCATAGCAATCCCAATGTCCGCTTTCTTAAGAGCTGGCGCATCATTCACACCATCGCCTGTTACTGCAACTGGAAGAAAAACATTAGTTAGTGAAGGATATAAAAGTAACAGCATGTATTTTACCTATTTCCCCTAATCTTTGGCACCCTTCCACGATTTGCAGCTTCTGAGTAGGCGAAGTTCTGGCGAATACAATTTCTCGAAAATTGAACAGTATGTTGTCTAATTCCTGATTAGTTGCGTCCCTCAAGGCAGACCCGTGAATTACTATAGCTTTGTCTTTTATATTTGGCGGTAGAGTCTCTATTATGTTAATATTGTATGCATCGATTACTTCTTTGCTTTTAACTATTCCTACTTGTCTTGAAATGGCTTTGGCAGTAATCTAAAAATAAATAAAACTTAAAGATTCTTAAATATATCTATATAAAAATACAAATTCTACCAATTAATTTTCTTTATGAAACAAATCGTTTTGGAACATTATTCACAAAATATCTGTAGACTATTCCGGAAGTTTCATGTAAGCTATCATCATCAAAGAAGCATAATGTACTTACTGGATGATCACCAGTTACCATCACAACTCTAATACCAGCACTTCTGCATCTCTCCACTGCATCAGGTACTTGAGGCCTGGGAGGATCTATTAGAGACATAAATCCGACAAATCTGAGGTCCTTTCTAGGGAAATTTGGCGGCTCAGCGCAAAATTTGAAATCCTTGGTGTAAGAGTTGTCTAACAGCAAGTCAGCAAATCCCAGAACTCTTTCACCTTTTTCTGCCAGTTCAGTCATTGCCTTGTCGCACAGCATGTGCATGTCATCGGTCATTTCTTCTGTACCATTATCAGTGATTATCTTCGAGCATCGTGCCAAAATTCTCTCTGGGGCTCCTTTCATGACCACCAGACAGCCGCCTTCCTCCATTGCATGAATACTGATCTAGAAAGTTCATATGGCGTGTGCGATTATTTGAAAGGTCATTAAGTAAGTAAATAATTATCCAATAGCTCTTTTTGTGTAGTTTCTGAACAAATTAATTTTTAAAGGAGCGTTTGTCTAATACACGTGGTTAGTTCGAGATAGCCGTTTGTAGTAAAGGCAGTATATTTTTATTGTTAGTCTTTACACTGCCCTTATTATATTAAGTACTTACTTGGTATTTAGTAACCGAACTAAATGGAATTTCAAGTAATTTTGGGTTTTTGTGACGAAATTCAGTGGGGTTTCCATGAACATGGGTAAGTTCGACAAATTTAAGAATAGCTTCTTCCGAGGCATCCCCTCGAACCTGTCTGGTTTGAATCGGTTTATCTTCTTGTCCATGAACAAACTCTGCTCTGTTGCATAAAGTGGCACATCTCATTAGGGTATGGAAACCTGTATAAAAATAGATGATAAAATAACCTTCGCTTTGATTTAATGTTGATTCAAATATTTTAAACCCCTCAATCAAAAAAAAAAAAAATACGATCACCAGCATAGCAACGAAATAATTTTATTGTTCATTTTTATTAATTAATTGTCCATTTTAATTATCTTAAAAACCTTTCGATTCTCTTTCAAATGTCTTCTTGGATCTGTCCCTGGCTATGAGTAAAAAAGTAATACAATTGGCACTGTTATTTATTGAATCAGAAGATTGCTTCCAAAGTGAATCTGATGGAAATTATAGATATGCTTGTTTTAAAATTTTGTTATTTTTTGATTTCTTATTAATTTTTATATTTATACTTATTTGTTCCGTATTCTTTTAAAGTTAAAATATATTATATTATTATTATGTATTGTTTTTTATATTTATGGCTATTGTCTAGAAACTCCACAGATATTTTGCACCGTGAGTCGTGAGTTACGCCACTGTTGGTGTTTAATGAAAAATTATTTTGAGGTAAGTGCGGATGAAATATATGTGTCTGGTATTTGTACCCTCTGTTTTATTGTAGTCCCCAGCAAATTCTTGTTGAGTGGTAGAATCCGCATCCATTATTCTGTTGTCACACCAAAAGTGACAAACGGTCATTTTGTTCTGAGTTAAAGTTCCAGTTTTGTCGGAGCAAATAATCGATGTCGAACCCAAAGTTTCAACCGCCTCCAAGTTTTTCACTAGACAGTTTTTAGCTGCCATGCGTTTTGCAGTAACCGATAGACATACTGTTACCGTAGCAAGTAAACCTGAAAATGATAATCGTAAGTGTATCTTTGTAGAGTTGTTAAATATTCTTACCTTCGGGTACGTTGGCGACTATAATACCAATTAAAAACAAAGAAGCTTCGATCCAAGAATAGTTCATTGCTAATGCAGCAGAACCAAAAACAAAGCCTAAGAAACAAGCCCAAACACTAATGATTTTCATAAAGTGCTCGAGTTCCCGAGCAATTGGTGTCTTATTTGGCTGCAATCTAGCTGTTAAACCGGCTATTCTTCCCATTACTGTTCGATCACCAGTTTCACAAACAATGCCTGGAAAATAAATTAGTTAATTTCTTAAAGGTGTAAAATTTGTTTACATTTTTGCTAAAAAAAGTGTAAACGCGGTATATAATTATATTTGAGTATACTTTTGGTTATATATGTATATATTATGCAGTTAAATAGTTATTAAATAGTACTAAAATGCACAAAGCGGCAGGTGATATTATTAACTTGACATATGCGCGGTAGTTTGCCACACCCGACTGCAATTGTTACTTGTCCAGGGTAATATCAGTAATATAATTACAATATTACTTATATATTGTACAGTACATAATATACATATGGTACATACCTCGTGCTGTTCCCTCAACGGCATTCGTCGAGAAGAATGTGAAATTCTTTGTTTCTAATATATTATCACTTGAACACTCGGTAGTTCGATACTGTGGCTCCGATTCACCAGTCAAAGCCGAATTATCCACCTGAAAGAAGACAATTCTATAATAAATTAGATATCGGTATAAAATATTAGATAGTTACAACACAGCTGATCACAATTATTTAGTAGGTACCTACCTACTTAACAATATATATTCATATTTTGGCTATTTTTGTAAGGAATCCAAATTATAAACGAAAAGTTTGTGGAATGTACTCGTTATGTGGAGTGTATGGTGAACTATAGATAATATGAATACTAGCAAGAATCACTTCTCAGTCTAGCTAATGCTGTCTAAGGAAAAATGGAAGTTTAAAATTTGCAAAAAATAACGAATAATTAAATGTAGTCTAATCATTTAATCATATAAATTAATCGTATAATAACGTACAGGGTGATTCCTATAACGTTCTCAACCCAATTTTTTTTGGCTTGTCTTTGGAAATAAAATAAAAGTCAAATAAAAGTGGGAGCAAACAAAACGTGGAACGCCGCCCTGTATATTTTTACAATTTTGAAAAAAATATTTAAATTCTCTTTCCAAAAATATAACATTTATATTTACCTCCATATTTAGTAAAATACTGATAGTGATAAGAATTGAAATAATAATAATAATTATCAGTATTTTACTAAATATGAAGGTATATGTTATATTATATTTTTAGAAAGAGAATTTAAATCTTTTTTCAAAATTGTAAGAATATATATACAGGGAATTTCATTTAAAAAAATTCATTGCCATGTCTTTCTCACTTCCATTTGACTTTCAATTGTTTTATTGTTGAAATTTTCGAAATCCTTGGAAAAAATACTATAAGTTACGTTAAATATTTTTATTTTATTTCCAAAGACAAACTAAAAAATTGGGGTGAGACCGTTATAGAAATCGCCCCAATTTTATTATGGATATATTATTTTCATTTTCCACTTGTGTGTATTGACATTAACATACTGTAATTTTAGATCGTCTACAACGTAATTTAATTAACTTAAATTAAATTTTACTGCAAATTGTATTAAGCACTAACGATTCAAGCGAATTCATGAATGTATATTATTAAAATTCTAGCAATGATTTGAACGTTTAGATTACGGAAGTGCGAAAAATTGCACGAATATTTTTTGAGTGGGCTTGTCGACCTACATGTTAAGTATATTTTATTTTAGTATCTTTCAATATAATTATATCTCTGGATGAGCCAGTCTAAATATTTTTGTAGTCTCATTTCTCGGGGTTGTCTCTTAATTAAATAAAGCTATATTTTTAGAAAATCATGTTATTATTTTAATTGTGGGTTATAAGGGTGAAACATCTGTATTAGCGAATCCCGTATCCAGTTAATAATTAAACTGTAAATTGAAGACAAAGACATGTACGAAAAAGAAAACCATTGAGTAAAAAATAATACAGAGGCGCGACTGTCAAGGTTTCGAGATTTTAGTATTGTATTTTTTTGCCAATAACTTCCTGATTATCATCAATTTTTAGTGTTATGGGAAGGTATTTGTAATGTGGCCGTATAGCCCTTAAAATTAAAGATGATCGTAAAGCTATTAATAAAAAAATACAACACTAAAATCTCGAAACCTTGACAGTTGCTTCTCTTTATTATTTTTTACTCAATGAGAAAACTGATTAGTAGTTCCATAAAAAATTTGAAGACGCGCATAGGTGTAGCGATAAAAAGTTTGCGGGAATAATATGGATTTATCTACTCTTATTAGGTTTATATATTAATTAACCAACTGGTTTTGCACAATTAATATTATCCATAAACAGATAGCGTTGAGTTTTTGTTTACACCACACCGATCTCCTTTAACTTCATGCCTAGCCTAGCCTGTCCAATAGAAATTTTTTTCCGATACGGTGAAATAGAATGGTCCATTATTATTGAGGGGAGGAAAGTGATTTGACATTTGAATAGTTTTGACGTTTAATTAAGTCAAGTAATAATTGTGCCACAAATGATGAATTCGGACTTGCAAAGATTAGTATTTATTGTTATAATCGTAGATAAAGTATAGTATTCATCGTGATAATGCTAAATAACTCACTTGATGAACTACACCACTCGTCTGGCGGCTCGTGGCAGTCGTGGCGCAAAATTCATCGGCGTGAGTTATTTAGTATTATCACTTGTATAATAATATACTATTATCTCTCTAGTTCATACGAGCAACTACATGAAAATTTAAAAAACATATTTATCCAACTATGTTTTTATAATCATTTACAGAAAATACAGTTTTTATTGCGATTAAGGAGATGAAAAATTCAGATGCAACTGATCTTGATGATGTATCAGCAAATATTTCTAAAAAAATCTGTCAATTATGTAGTATATCTACTCAAGTCTCTATAATGCATTTATCTTTGGAATTTGGAACATTTCCCAGTATTTATAAAGGAGATAAAATCTCGGATAAAATAAATATTGAGAAATTATCGGCCAATATCTTTGTTATATTTAAGATACTCAAAATAGTATTTAACCAATTAAAATTCATCAGTCATCAATATTAGCTTTTTTAACAAATATGTATAAAAGCCTCGATACGAAAAATACATAATGGAACTTTTCATCAACCTGAGAAATAGGCATAGGCACTTGGTCGGTATTGATTTGCTTAGGGAAAAGTTAATGCGTTGACTTCGAACCTGTCTGAAAAAATCAAGCAATCGAGGTAAATGGTGCCTGATCTGAAAAATTAAACATCTAAATAGATGTGCCACAGGGGTCTATTTTAGAACCGTTATATTTTTACTTTTTGTAAATGATTTACCAGGACTGGATCCCCGTAACAACTGGCAATGTTTGCTGATAATAATGCACTTGTATGTACTGGCTCATCTAATAACGAAGTTATCCGGAACAAATAATGCAATATAATATATAATATGTTATAATATAAGCAATTTTATGCCAATTTTATTCAAGTTTCTTTGAAGTTGTTCACACTTGAAGTTGTTTTCGATAGTATAAAATATTTTGCATATGACATACAGTTGACATCGATGCACATATCCAGACATATTGACACAAATGCAAATATGCCTGAAGAAATAAACAAATGAATAAGAGATAAATAAAAAGTAAAAAGTACTAAATACTCACTTTAAATCCTTGGCTTTGGATAATTCTTATGTCAGCTGGTATTCGGTCTCCAAATTTCATTTCAACCAAATCTCCGACTACTAGATCTTTTGACACGATAGTCATGGTTTCTCCACCACGTATCACAGTTGCTTTTGGAGGGACCATATTGGCGAACGACTCCATAATCTACGAAAGAAGATGTGGTATATTACAACCAGTGAATATATTCCTATATTCACTGTTACAACCCAATGTGATATTATTTAATTTAACATACTATTATATTTTTTTTTAGTGTAAGTATTGTTATTTTACACATTATGGGATTTATAATACAATTGGAAATATGGTATGGTGAGTATGTGGTGCAATTACGGCAGTATTCATTGAGCCAAATAATAGCCCAAATAGAGGAAATGTGTATAAAAAGGATATTCAGGGTGTTTCCTGAATGACTGACCATACACCAGTGGGAAGTAGAGAACCTTGAGGCGGTTTCAGAACGACCCTTATTTTAGCCCCTAATACCCTTCGTTTCTGATATACAGTATGTTTTCTAGTTTTTGCCAAAATTTCGGTCGGCCAAATTTTTTTAATGGCTTCACCGAATTGAGCCAAATTTGGTAGATATGTTTCACTAATGTATGTCTACATCATTCATTAAACAAGAGAAAAAAATAACAGTTCCGTGGTCAAACATTTTGTAGTCGGGGTAGTTACCTAAAACCATTACCCTGTATGTGAATTTTTGCAATTTTCAATGACAACTTTTAAAGTACAGTCAAACCTTACATGGGACAGCATATTTAAAAAATATATTATTTTCAATTATTTCCAATAAAAAAAACGCATTTTTACTCAAGAAATTATGGTTTATTATCAAAAGTTTTAGATACTTATTTTTTTAAGTTGTTTACATTTCTAATTGAGCATATTTATTACAAAAAATTATATGTATGCATATAACCAATATACAGGGTTGGGCAATAATGCGTCGGACCTCGATATCTCGAGTTCTACGATAGCTAGAAATTTTTTAAAAAATTGCAAGTAAACTAGATAAAAAAAGTCTATAACTGGAAATTATTTTCGAACATACAGGGCGAGCCAAGACGAAATTACAGAACCAAAGTGCCTTTTTTTTTAAATGGAATGCTATGTATATCAGTACATTTTTTGAAGCCTCTTTCTAGGCTCTATTCATTCCTATATTAGCATTGAATATCTCCCAACCACTCGGATGTAATGAATTTCTTTGTTGAAATAATGCAATCTGCAGATGGATATTAAAAAAATCACCACAGTCACAATTATGGGTTTTAAGAAAAACTTATGTGAATACCAGTTACGAGACATCTAATTAATGTTTTTGAAGCATTTTCATTTCCTAAAGCTGTACAGGGTGGCCAAAAACTATTTTTCAATTAAGAACTTTTTAAATTAAATTATCTCAATTTTTGAAATGGAACACCCTGTATATTTTTCAACGATGTGATGTAGGAATGAAAACCGAATATTTTTTGTAAGTACTTCCGTATGGCTAATTGCAACCAATTTCGTTTTATAAATAAATGTCAAATTCCAGAATAAACTTAAAAAAAGAGGTTCCTCAAATTATTCATTAGATAAATTTATAATAGGTGTTCGACGTGTTGCCCATTTTGATTGACACACGTCTTTATGCAATTTTGAAATGAGTAAATAGTATTTAACACCTTTACTGTCAGGTTTTTTTGTACACTTTTTTGCTGTTTTCGTTATTCGACAAGCAATAAAACCTCAGTTTGGTAAGAAACCTCTTTTTTAAGTTTATTTTTGAATTTTGTAATTATTGCTCAATAAAACGAAATTGGTTGCAATTAGCCATAGGAACGTTCGTTTTTCATTTCTATGTACATCACACCGTTGAAAAATATACAGGGTGTTCCATTTGAAAAAATTGGGAAAATTCAATTTAAAAAGTTAATTGAAAAATAATTTTTGGCCACCCTGTACAGTTTTAGGAAATGAAAATGATTAAAAAACATTAATTAGATGTCTCGTAACTGGTATTCACATAAGTTTTTCCTCAAACCCATAATTGTGACTGTGGTGATTATTTTAATATCCATCTGCAGATTGCATTATTTCAACAAAAAAATTCATTACATCCAAGTGGTTAGGAGATATTCAATGCTAATATAGGAATGAATAGAGCCTAGAAAGAGGCTTCAAAAAATGTACTGATATACATAGCCTTCCACTTAAAAAAAGGCACTTGGTCCTGTAATTTCGCCTTGGCTCCCCCTGTATGTTCGAAAATAATTTCCAGTTATAGACTTCTTATCTAGTTTACTTGCAATTTTTTAAAAAATTTCTAGCTCTCGCAGAACTCGAGATGTCAAGGTCCGACGCACTATTGCCCCACCCTGTATATTGGTTATATGCATATATAATTTTTTGTAATAAATATGCTCAATTAGAAATGTAAACAACTTAAAAAAAATGTATCTAAAACTTTTGATAATAAACCATCATTTCTTGAGTAAAAATGCGTTTTTTTTATTGGAAATAATTGAAAATATTTAATATATTTTTTTTAAATATGCTGTCCCGTGTAAGGCTTATGGTTCTTAAGAAAGGACAAACAGAGACAACAAGGGTCCCAAGTTAGGCACCATGAACCCAACTTAGGACAGCAAAGTTTTTATTTTTTTTTTAAGATGACATATTTTTATCAAAGGGCGTTAAATACATGGAAACTAGAAGGGGCGACTCAACTTTTAGCATTAATAAATCCGTTTTAATTAAAGTTATAAAAAAGTTGTGAGCAGTAAAAGTTGAAAACAGTCCCAAGTATGGAAACTTGACTGTACTTTAAAAGTAGTTATTGAAAATTGCCAAAATCCATATACAGGGTGATGTTTTTAGGTAACGTCCCCGAGTAAAAAATTTTTGACCACGACACTGTTATTTTTTTCTCTTGTTCAATGAATGATGTAGACATCCATTAGTGAAACATATCTACCAAATTTGGTTTAATTCGGTGAAGCCATTAAAAAAATATGGCCGACCGAAATTTTGGCAAAAAATAGAAAACATACTGTATATCAGAAACGAAGGGCATTAGGGGTTAAAATAAGGATCGTTCTGAAACCGCCTCGAGGTTCTCTACTTCCCACTAACGTATAGCCAGTCACTCAGGAAATACCCTGTATACTATCTCACTTGATATACAGGAAATATGAATTATTCGCTTTTGATTTAACAAATGCAATTGTAGTATTGCTGCTATTTTTAGAAATTTTGCAAAAATAATTGAATTGGTGATATTTCAGTAATTTTTGGCCATCAATATTTATTTTGTAAACCTTTATGCGTATTTTCATACGCATTTTAAAATTCATATGTTCCTTTCCAGGCTTCACATTTCAATTTTAACATGCATATAAAAAATTAGTAGCCACCTGTACTTACTTTTTGGCTTTTGTGTTCTTGGAAAAACATAAAACAACCAGTAACAACGACTACTACAACGAGAACACATCCTAGAATCAGATTATCCGTATCTGTTTCGTGAGTTGTGAAATTCCTAATTAAATAAGCTGTGAAACACAAAAAGGCACCTATCCATAATAATAACGAAAAACCTGAAACAAAGAGAATGTAAAATTATAAAGGGAAAGCATTATTTCGACACAAGTGTTTGTCAATATATCAGGACAGTGTCAATCTGTCTGTTATGGTATTTTGCCTAATCTCAAATGTGTCTTCATCTTTTGAAAAATCCACGATTCAATAGGCGCCGCTAGTTACGTGAAAATCATCCAGATAGTCTCTTTGAACAAACGTTGCATTCGAAAACAATAAATGTAGGTATCCAAAACTGTATTATCAGTTTATTAATTAGTTATTTTGCAAAATATTTACTTTACTTAATTAATTTACAGAATATAATTTATTATGTACTAGTTTCTAGTATCTGTTTATATTTTTGTATTAGAATTATATTTTTTCATGTATTTATTTGAGTTATATAGTTATTAAAATGATATCCTCTATCATTTTAATAACTTTGTGTCATGTAATTAATGCCATAGTTCAAATGCGACTCTCCACGCGTCAAAAATATATGAATAGTCCAAATGAGAGGATGGATTGTTTAATCCACCTTCGAGACAACGAAATGAGTTTTCAATTAATTTTTTTGAAATGTTATTTCAATACTATTTTAATAATTGCAGTGCTTGTTCAATTCAACAATTTCTTTGACTAGTCAGTGTAGTCCCCATCGTTTCGTATTTTAAATAGACCTCCTTTAAAAGTATCATTAAAAAGTGAAACAATTTCCTGAAAACTAGACTGTAAAAGATTTTTTATTTGCTTTTGATTTCTTGTTAACAAGAAGATATTCAACGTGTGATTCAAATGACATTAAAAGTTGTTTACTTTTGAATTGATGCTTTATAAACACTGCAATTAATTATATGGCTAACAAATTTCAATGTCCACCATAAATTCTCAAATTTTGGCAGTCCACCAAGCACGTAATGTAGGTTGCACTTTATAATCTATGAATGGTGTTTTTTAACTGTTTATTTATTGCTTTATCCTGACTTGGTAGCGCAGTGGAGTGTTGTGGAGATCTTGCTTTTTGGCAGATTTCGATGAACTGGCGTCGAGCTCAGTTTCGACACTGACAATGTCGATGAGTAATAATGGTTTCATGCTCTTTGACCTTGGATCTTTAAATTGGGTATAAATTGGATATAAATATGACTGATGGTCGAGATGGTAGAGTACCTGCCTCTCACCCAAAAGTCCCGGGTTCGAATCCCGGTCGTGGCAATGGAAAATACTGTGAGAGGGATTTTTCCATTATATACGGATATTGGATGTGTGTCCCTTGTCTTTAAATGTGTAGCCCCCCTCCCGCACAAGGCTCAGCCTTCTGGGATAAAGGGGGTCGTAATTACATGTGGTGTATTTATTATTTATTATTATTATTATTATTTGAAATCTGTTATTAACTATCAACCCAGTATGTTCTGTCCAAACCAAAAATAAAATAACAGTTGGTGATTTCTGAAATTCCCAATTTTAAGTTAGTAGACGAATTTCTTTCTTCCTGAAAGAATAAGTCATATAATAACCCCTTATGTTCAATGCCTAGATATTGGGAATAAACTTTGATAACTAGACATTGAAAATCCTACTTTGGCACCTTTAAACATTTATTATAAATAAGGCGAAACTTTTTGGCAATAATGTTTTTATTTCTACAATCCTTGCAAAAACAATATTTTCCACCAGACTCTTTAGCTCTCACCAAAATAAAACTAATCTAACAGTTCATATTGGTTTGAAAATTATTCGTTATGGGAATATTGTCCTTGAAAGTGAAAATCTTACTTCTCATTCATTTTGACGAAGGAAATCCCCCTTCAAAGAATACGATCAATTTTGAATTTATATTGGCCGTCGGCAATGCCAAAGTGTGACGATCACAACTATTGTTTATACAATTTCTGAGAAAACGTAAAATGCTGCAGATAGTAGTATTAACCATTATTAATGAAGATTTATTACACTGTAAAAATAATGTTAATTACACAAACATTGAAGTTGTATGTGAAGGTTTACTTGTGTTAACATAACCATTCCTAATTAATGATTCAGTCGTCTTTATTTACCTACCAAATATTTCTTTAAACTTAAATATTTAAGCCTTTACTTATTCAGAGTGTTAGTAGGGCATGTATTAGCATAACTTGAATAGGGGACTTAGGGGAGGTAGATAATAAACTAGGATTTTATAATAATAGGGTCCTAAACGCACCCGTTGCGTTGTTAAGAAAAACGCCTAGTAGCCGAACACATCTTGGCATTTTCGATTGCAAAACTGTACAGGGTGTCCCAAAGTTGATGTCTCGAGACTATATCTAGAGAATGAAAAAAGTTAACACAAAATCGTTTACGTGGTTTAATTTGGGGTGTACTAAGGTACATTTTACGCTAGAAATTTTTTTTTTCGAAATCTGGCAAATGGCGAAACTGACGTCATCAGAAATTTTTATGTCAACAGCCCTAGTTCATTGTTTTCCATAGGCCACTCGATTACATCATGGCTAACTCTTACGCAATTAAGGGTATTTCCAAACTATTTTACCCTGTATATTTTTAAATATAAAAGATACGAAAAAACGTTTTAATAGAAAATGTTCAGAAAAAATAGCACTTTCCAGGTAGCACAAAAAAAGTGTATGTTCCTGGGAAAAAACTTCTGATGACGTCAGTTTCGCCATTTTTCATATTTCGAAAAAAAAAAAAATTCTAGCGTAAAATGTACCTTAGTGCACCCCAAATTAAACCACGTAAACGATTTTGTCTTAACTTTTTTCATTCTCTAGATATAGTCCCGAGACGTCAACTTTGGGACACCCAATACAATTTTCAATAGTAATCTCCCTAGTGCTTGATGTGCACAAATTTTCTTACAAAATTTGTGCACGAGAAAAATTTACAGTTATTAATTCAACCACGTGGGGATTCGGTAAGAAAGTTTCACACCTAAATGGGCTAATTTTGCAAATTACACCAGACTACCTATAGTGTTTTTTAAAATAGTCATAAGGCCAAAAAAATATTTCAAAATGTAGTAATTCATCTATTAAATTTTTGTGACGTCAAAATCGGATAGTCATTGGTATATAGGTCGTGTACATCATATGACTCACATAACCTCAAATTTTTTGTTTGTGTAAATTTATTTTCAATTTTAATTTAAATTTTTGTAGTTTTATCATGGATCCAGTATAACATTTGGAGACTCTCGCAGACAGAAGATATATAAAGTTATATAATATTGTAGATTATTAAATATAGACGCTCAATTATAGGTTAGATTTCCAACCAACAAAAATAATCTTATTTTTTTAAATCAAGGCTATTAAAACTTCATTAATAATGCATTGAACAATATTTTGGTTGATAGTACAAAAACCAAGCAGAAATTTTGATAAAAGCGACATAATATTCGAAAATTGTAAAAAGTGCATATTTTTGAGGTTAATATTGTGGCGCCACGAGCACATACGAATTTGTTTGAAGTTTAACCAATAGCAAGACTGTCCGTTTTTGACGTCATTAATGGAAAACTGGCGGGACGTTTGAAATTGATACAACTTATTAATATTTAAAGCAACTGTAAGAATGATATATTATTGAAATTGATTGCATTGTTATATTTAATATGTATTCAACTTTGATGTAAATCTATTAAACACCTTTAATTCAATTGAGGTGTAAGAGCCCATTAAATAAAAAAATAAATGAGGTTAGAAAATTCGAAACGTCAAAATCACCACTTTTCGTTCGCTCCTCCTGCTCCGAAAATCGCATCGAGACCGTGCGATTCGCGATGTAGTTCCAAGTTGAACCCTTTACCTCGGATTTCTTGCCAGCACGGCGATCCGGAAATAGCGTTAGAAAGGCAAATATCAAATATGATCATGTTTCAATAATTTGACAGAAAAATTTCCACTTATTAATTTCGCTTAGGGTACCCTGGAGGATAAAAATTTTCGGAAATTTATTGGGTTGCCATGATAACGAAACCAGAAGCAAACTTCTGATTGGCTAAAATGCCACGTGTTAAATTTTCTGTAAAATTGTACAAATACAAATTTTAACAAATCGTGACGAAAAGTACCTATTTACCTCAACAAACTATATTTGACAGGTGATTATTTAAAATTTTGTTTTACTAAATCATGGCTACTATGTTTTTTCAACTTCAACATTTTAAAATCGCTATAACTTCTGAACAGAGAGACCTACGTTTATCTACTCTTATTAGACATGAATTAATCAACTGGTTTTGAACAATTAATATTATCCATAAACAAATAGCGTTGAGTACGGTTGAGTTATATTCGTAAAAAGTCACGGCGTGAATCTTTGTTTACACCAATCTCCTTTAACTTCATGCCTAGCCTGTCCAATAGAAATTCTTTTCCAATGAGCCATTATTATTGAGGGAAGGAAGGTGATTTGACATTTGAATAATTTTGACGTTTAATTAAATTGTGCCAAAAATGAAGAATTCAGTCTTGTAAAGGTTAGTATTTACTGTCATAATCGTAGCTAAAGTATACTGTTCAACTTGTGGTAATGGTCAATAACTCACTTGATTGATGAGTTACTTGAGTTATTTTCCTGATTACCACGCGTCGAATAATATACCTATGTACGATTATATGAGCATTTTTTTCGTGAAATTAAATCTACTTTTTACTGCCGAAATTTGTCCCCAGGCTAATGAATCACCCTGTATATTGAATCATCCAGGGATACAGTAGTTACAATGCTGCCAGAGGTGATAATTTATCAAATTATTTTTAATGCTAATGGCCGAACTAACCTCTAAACCTCTATAATTTCGTGACATCCTACACATGCAATAGCCAAATGAATTATCGTGCCTGAGTTTGTACATATGCCGTCAGTATTCATTATCTAAGGTGTGTTAGTTAATGTTTCGTTAAAGGAATAATAATCGTATTTTACCTTAATATCAATCAGTTCTATTATTACAATTTATTATCATATAATATATAACATGGAAGCTAGTTAATAAATATATACAGGGTCTTTCAAAGGAAACTTGACCCCCCCCCCCCTATAATTACAAAATCGAAAAAAAATTAGAATTTGCCGATTTCTATTCTTGGGGGAGGCATTTTTTTCAGTCAAGCCAACTTCACCCCCCTAACCCCTAGCAACCCCAACTTTAAAATATCAGTACCTACTAATTTCTACAGAAATGCCCACTAATAATAAACTTTTTATCTACTACACAACCACATTACTTTTTGATTTTTTTTTTCGGTTTTATAATTATAGGGAGGGTCAAGTTTTCGTTGAAAGACCCTGTATAATGAAACACGTTGTGGAGTAGGTAGTGAATTATATTGTAATAATTTAAAAGAAGGAATGTGCTATTTGAGAAACATAAATTGGAGAAGCTCATCAGGATTACATCGGAATGATTTATTCTCTTGTCCCTAGTGTTCTTGTTAAATGATCGAACAGGGAAGTTAGATAAGATGTTCGAAATACATCTTATCATAGTAATAGTAGTTAGATATAATATACGACTGCTATACGTCGATTCTGGGCAATGGTTTTTATTTAAAAAATACGCTAGAATAAAGTACCCTAAAAAAGAGGAATAGCAAGCTCAATATATCTTACCGTGTATTGGAACAAAACTTCCAAAAAAATATTCAGGGTTAATTAAAAACTTACCGTGAGTTAGTGTCTTAATAAACTTAATGTATTCTGGGACTTTATGGGAAGGGGTTAATGTATTTGGTCCCGTCTTTTCAAGAACTGCCTTGGCTTGCTCTGGTGTTAAGCCATTTTCTCTGTCTGTTTGTAGTCTTCTACACAAATCACCTGGAAAGAATAATAAGATTTAATATACTACCTACTACATGGGTGTCTTTGTAGTAAGTGAAGATTAACATTCTCACATCAAAAGCCATAATATAGGTCATAAATCATAAGAAAGTGTTGCATGATTCATGTGACTTTTATATACCGAAAAATTTAATGACTCCGATGTTAGAAGACAGGGAAATATTAATGTTTTGTTCAGGGTATCAGATTATCTTATATTATTTTTTTTTCTGTTTCACTCAGAATTTTGTGTAAACCCCATTGGTGGGGTATATTTTCCTGGTCTTTCGAAATATAACTGTGAGTATAAACAACCTGCAAAAACAAATCTAGAAACCTAAATATAAAGTTATTCATACAGTAAATTTTCCTTAGAGTTGGGAATATATTTCCAACTTTATGAAATATTTAGATGATGAGATGAAGTACGATATTTTTAATGAGTAAAGTGCTGAAAATAAATTTCCACCTTTTTATAATTTCATTATTTTAGTCTAAGGTTTAAAATAGCCACAGATATGCTGATTATATATAAATCTTGTTGCCAATAATTTCGGATGAGTTTTATCTTAGGCATTAATTGTACATCTATATGTATGAATATTTCACATTTAGTAAAAAAGTTTTTTTTGTTGTCGGTTATTTAATTTGCCAGCGGTAAGTCAGTTAAACGTGAAGACATTTTCTGGTAAGGTTGCAATAATAATTGACCTACATTTTCGTGACAGAAATAGATAAACTTGTTTACTTTGGTAATTATTAAAGGTTTTCCAAGATGACTTTATATCAATAGCCGAGTCGAGAAGATTATTGATCGAATTTATTAAATGGCAACGATAAAACCTACAAAAGAAAATATACACCTAAACTAAAAGTTTTACTAATAAATATAACTGTTCAAGTTCAAATGTGCATGTAATTGGCGCAATATTGCTATATTTTATTAAATCATTAATACAGGGTGCACCAACTAACCGGTAAAACTGGAAAATATTGAAATTCAAAAATATTAGTTTCATTTTCTAGAATCCCCTCTTTGTGAGTGATTGACCCATTGTTTCAATTGTTTTTATTATTATTAAAATAAAATGATACAGGGACGGAAAATATTTATGTTTTCTCGCAAAAATGACTTTGCGAACATTATAAATGATTCTAAATGGAAATTTCTATTTTTTTTAACTTCTCCATTTAAGCGAGATATGTTCTAAAATCGATGAAATATTCGAAATCGAGGGTATTTTATTTTGAGTGTTAATTCTGTATCTAAAAGAACTAGTTTGACGGTTCTAAACTATACGATTCTTTCGATTTTTTAAAATTTTTGAATTTTAATTTCCCCTTGATCCTTGGCTAAATTGGTTTAATTTAGTAAAAATTTATTTATAATTTGTATTAAAAAAACAACCTTTAACTGTTCTTTTGATGTAAAGCCACAGGTGTAGAAATTATTTTTTTTTAAATCCAGATGTTTTTTACATTTAAAAATATTGAAGAATATGTGGCAGTAAATCCCAAACCAGAAAAGAAAGAAAATTACAAAATACTACAAAAAATAACTTTTAAGCAATATGGTAATTGTTATTTGAAAAATATGTAGCTATATTCTGACAAATATATAACATTAGTAAAATCGTTTGCGGACTTTTACAAATTCTATGAAATTTAATTTTGTTTCACGTGAGTTATGGATGACGAGCCAAATGCATTTGTCATCGTCTGGAAATTTTTACGTTTATTTTTACACCAACGTACCAAACTTATTGTGTAAACGGCCTTCAAGGCACTTCTTCATTGACTGCTAGAAAATGGGTGGTCGAAGTTGCATCTTTGAATAAAATAAATTACCGCCTGGCAGTTCTGTTGTTATTTATTTAAAATTTGTTCCTACTGATCTGTTCAGTTGTAAGCGCTAACCTTCACTGAAAATACGTATTCTTAAAATAGCCGGAAACCATTAAATTTTACATCAGTGTTGTTAATAAATCGTACCGACACAAAATATTATTTTATATTTGCAATATCGAATATAGAATAATTAAAAGCTTTATCCGTTTTCTATGATATTCTATCTAGGTGAAATATAAAAATACATAATTTTTTAATCCACGTGTGGCTTCTATGAATAGAACCAATACGTACCACCCAAAAAATTTTATTAGACATGTTTATAAATATATCCTAAATCGTCACTAAATATTGTATATATGTATTTATATATTTCTAAAAAAATTGCGTAGAGATGATGACGTGCTGTCGTAAATACGGTGCGATCTGCCGAAAACTGCATTTTCTTTTACATCGATATACATGAACAAGCTTGGGAATGGATGAAATTATATTCTGGCTATCCAAAGATGTATGTTTGGAGTATGTCACGAGAGTTTTAAAAAAAAAGTAAATATCAACCATGAAAAATGACAATAATGCATAATGTTGTGAAAGATGATTCAGACAAATAATGTAGTTCTATGCGATCATGACTGAAAGAATATTATAATGACTTGAAGAAAATTTCCTTCAGTGGTTAACGCTAATTTTTGGTCAATGGAAATGAAGACAAAATTGAAGTGAACGGAAACCATATTGATAAGGATCTTCCAGCGAAACGTGAGGGAAATCAGTGGTCGACCATCGTCAGCTAAATTCTGAACTAATTCAAACAATTCAAAATAAGTCTCAGGCATCCAAAACAACTCTCTAGTCGGACGGTGTCCTTTCAAATTATTTCAGGCACGCCAGGAATCACCTTGACAATTTGTATTCTAACAGGTGGAGCTCAAATGGTTTGCTTGATCGCCAGAGGGTTTGTCTCCATGTTTGTGAAGTTTCCATAAATTCAAAGTTCTTTTATATCCATTGTCAGAGGAACGTTCTGCAGTGTGCCCTGGCAACTTTCCAAATCATTCTCTTTTTGTTAGGAGATACAAGTTGGATACATTTTTGGTCATTACAAAGTATTTTTTTTTTTGCAAGAAAATGTTCGATTTGAGTTTATTCAAAAGAACGCTTATAGCTAGGTAGCGCATAATTGAATTTCTATTTTTAATTCTATAGCGGCTTGGACATTTTCTTTTTTTGCGGATTCTTAAACTTTAGGACGTCAACTTCAAATATTAAAAAGGAATAGACGTGCTTTTACCCCTAAGAGGGTAAAAACCACCCCTGAAGTTTAATACTGACTCAAATATTAAGAGTTAGTTATTAAAAAAATTCGTGTATATGTGTTTGAGGTCGCTGATTACGAATCTCAAATCAGAATTCTAGAATTCGCGATTGCACCCCTTATATCACCGATATAATACGGGTACAATGGAAAATGGAAAAACATATTCTGTTTTGAGCAAATAGAAATTTTTCTTTGCAAATTCTTATATTTTAGGACATAAAATTTATACCTTATTAGAAAAAACTGTTGCTCTTACCTCTAAGAGGGTAAAAACCACCCCTAAAATCAAAAAATCAATAATTAACGAAGTACTGAGAATAAATTATTGAAACTTATATTATTTATGTTTTTGGAGTCGCTGATCACGAACGTGAAGTCAGAAATTAAAAATTTTATGTTGCGCCCTTAATAGGGATATAAAAGGGGTAAAATGGACGAATTAATCATTTTTTGTTTATTTTGAGAAATTAGTACTTTCTTAGTAGATTGTTACATTTTAAGACATAAGAGTCATCTCCTTTAAATAACACCACATGTAAACATGTAATTACGACCCCCTTTATCCCAGAAGGCTCTAGAAGAGCCTTGTGTGGGAATAAGAATAAAAATAAGAATGAGAATGAGAATGAAAGTGAGAGTGAGAGTGAGAGTGAGAGTGAGAGGGAGAGGGAGAGGGAGAGGGAGAGGGAGAGGGAGAGGGAGAGGGAGAGGGAGAGGGAGAGGAAGAGGAAGAGGAAGAGGAAGAGGAAGAGGAAGAGGAAGAGGAAGAGGAAGAGGAAGAGGAAGAGGAAGAGGAAGAGGATGAATATGAGTATGATTATGAATAAGATTATGAATAAGAACAAAAGAACAAAAGAACAAAAGAACAAAAGAACAAAAGAACAAAAGAACAAAAGAACAAAAGAACAAAAGAACAAAAGAACAAAAGAACAAAAGAACAAAAGAACAAAAGAACAAAAGAACAAAAGAACAAAAGAACAAAAGAACAAAAGAACAAAAGAACAAAAGAACAAAAGAACAAAAGAACAAAAGAACAAAAGAACAAAAGAACAAAAGAACAAAAGAACAAAAGAACAAAAGAACAAAAGAACAAAAGAACAAAAGAACAAAAGAACAAAAGAACAAAAGAACAAAAGAACAAAAGAACAAAAGAACAAAAGAACAAAAGAACAAAAGAACAAAAGAACAAAAGAACAAAAGAACAAAAGAAGAAAAGAAGAAAAGAAGAAAAGAAGAAAAGAAGAAAAGAAGAAAAGAAGAAAAGAAGAAAAGAAGAAAAGAAGAAAAGAAGAAAAGAAGAAAAGAAGAAAAGAAGAAAAGAAGAAAAGAAGAAAAGAAGAAAAGAAGAAAAGAAGAAAAGAAGAAAAGAAGAAAAGAAGAAAAGAACAAAAGAACAAGAATAATAAAATTGCCCCTAAGGGGATGACAACCGCCTCTAAAGTTAAAAAATCTATTATTAACGAAGTTCTGAGACTAAATTAATGCCAAACGAGCAATATCGTAATTTCCTAAATCGAGGCGCGCTTCTTATTTCGGTCATATCTCCTTTACATTTAACTCTAAAAATCATCCAATAAAAGCATTTTGAAGTTCTTTTAATCCTCTTTAAGATCAGGTAGGTCAAAATAGTACAAAGGTTGTCAGTTTTTCTATATTCATCTTAAATGCGTCAATTTAAAAAAATAAAAACTTCAAACACTCCTCTCCTAAGCTATTATTTTTATCAAAAAAATAAAAACAGTAGCCCAAGAGTGGCGCCCCTAGGCCTGGGCCTGAGGCCTAGTCAGAAAAAAATTCATTATTTAAAAAATTTTCAAAATACATTATGTGTAAAATCTTTTAGATAATAATGCAGCCATCACGGTCAAAAAAATTTGAGCGTATTCATAATCATAACAGCAATGACTAACAAAAAACACAATTTGGAATTTTTTTCAATTTGGAATTTACTGAAACAAAAAAACCGCACTATTTTTTTTAAATAAAAATTTTGCCTTTATTTTCCATTTTTGATTTGGCAGATATCAAAATTTGCCAAAAGACAATAATTTTAAGCTACTGTAATAAGTTTCAATTTCATTAAGGGTACATGTCAAAAGGTTTTTTAAATCAGAGTTATGATTGTTTGAAGCGCGTGACCTTTTCAACTGTTCAAATATTTATTTCATAGATTATCTTTGTTGTCTCATAAGCTTACTTTTTTTATTATAACAAACTTTTTCGGAAATGTTGAGTAATTTGCCTAAAACCTTTGAAAAATCAGTGTTTTTTGCTTAAAAATTCAAAAGTCAAAGTTTTCAACTTCTCAGAGGATATTAAAGCAACGATGACGTTATAGGTTTTTTTTGGGGTTGAATTCGACGATCTACACGATCCACTTTTTGTGTTTTTCTCACTCCCAACGAAAAAGCACCATTATTCCTTTTCAATATTTGATCCATTTTGAATGAAACTATCCAAAAATATTTTAACTTAAAACTGCTATAGAATTAGTACGAAGTGAGATCACCAAGTTACTCTACTATTTTTCCAAGTACGTGTGTAAAGAATAACACCTTTCAAATGAGGTGCAACATATTCTTGCAATGTTCAATTTTGAGCTGACACCTCTATGGTGTGATATAAATTTAATTTTTTAAAACCAATTTATTCTGCTAATATGATTTAATATCGAATTTCCTCAGAAGCTATTAATTCCAGTATACTTGGTTTGTCTCCAGATGTGGTGTTTTTAAAGAAACAAAGGTTCTACTAGGATCAAAATATGTAATTCTATCTTCAAACAAGAAATGATTAATTATTGGGATACAATGACTTTCTCGATTAAATAGAGTTATTTTGATCTTGAATGGATATAAATATAATCTCATAAAATACCTTTTTTCATGAGCTTTCTTGAACCACATCCCACACCCACATGAATATCAATGAAGTTTAAGAAGCGGAAGCGTCGTATATTGTTCATCTTTATTAACGTCACTTTTAATAGTAGCAGTAAATAGCATTCATTATGTGTAGCCGGACAGTAAATATGAAAAATTTCTATTTTTGATTTGATTAATACACCAAGGAAATCAAATTGAAAATTAAATCGATGGCCTTGGAAGACAATGAAATTCTTCTCGATTTATGTCTATGAGCCTTGGTCGTCATTGCTAAAATATCCACATTGTTTTTCAAATTCAGCCGAAAACACGTTACACTAATGTGACGTATTGAAGCGTCTCATACATCATTACATTGTGTAGGATCTACCATTCGTCATACCGTACGAGTGATATAAATGTTTATGACGTTTTCAAAAATGAATGGACAAAAATAACTTGTCGATTATTTTCCGGTCTTTTCCATTGTCTTTTTTTGAGAATCTCGGCGACAGTAAATGAAGAATTCATCTTCTTCTTGATATTCGCCACATTTACTCTTTCATTGTGAATGTTCCTTGGGTGAGGCACTTACATTTATTCGATTATTAAGCTTTGAATTAGAAAAGCGTGACAATAAATATAATAATAAGCCGAGACAAATGCCCTCCGTCCTATTGTCTAAAAACACGAGCTTGGGGAATTGTACGTCGCATGGTTCGACCTTGTTCAAATGGATAGCGTTCTAAAATGTATTTTTGGAAGAGCGAGGATGAATTTAATGATTATTTGTTTTAATTCCCTGCAGCAATTAAACGCTATGCTTTGGGAAACATAACTGTCAGTTTTCTTTTGTTGGTCTCAGTCTCTGCTCTATTTGTTAAATTTTCGACAATCTAGAAAGGTAGTAAAACAGGTAACATGGGGCAGCAGATGTGGTTGTGATGTTCAAAAATGCATAATACAACTCAGGAATTCTATATTCTGCGCTATATATTCTTTTAAAATGCATGTATTTATTTTAAGTTACAAAAGTTGGAGTTGTCTTTTTTATAAAAAGTGAAATAGCGTATTGTGTACACATCTTCATTTAGAAGGAGTTTAACTGGTTCTCTCGGAAATATTGGTCGTTTCAGTTTAATAGCCCGCCATAAAACGTGAAAGCATCTTTAAAACCGTATGGTTTGCCATCATTACCCAAATATTAAATGTATTAAATGGAAATTGGATCGCACAACGTGCACTTTAATTAATCAAGTTATAAACAGATTTTAAATAATGGCTCCAGAATAAACGAGAAATTAAACAGACGGCATAATTTGAGCGGATTGAATTGCAGGCTTATAAATTTTATTAATCAAAACACCGTGACTTCAGTATTTCCTGCGCTCTGCGACGATTGAAATGTTTTAACTGACATGTTTATCATTTTAGCACATGATTTGTTTGTGTACACTTAGGAAGGTAATAACCTTTTTAGAAAGGAGAGGGGAATGTGTGATTGACAGCAAGAAGAGTATTTCTCAAGTTTATAATGGACAAACTAAACAGGAACAATGTATCTAAATTATTGAAGACGCGACTATCTGAACTTTCTTTATCTGGCACCAGTCCAGTTGAATCATTGGAAAAATAAAAAACATTTTCTGCCGTCTTTGACGTTTTATTGTAATAGATCGTTCTACATCTAATAACTTTTAATCTATAATCAACAGATGGGAAATAAAGAGGAAATAAAGTGTGTTATCAGATAATATTGTAAAAGAAAAACAGCTTTTTTAATATTGTTCGAAGACTTACCGAAATACCGTATTATTATAATAATAAATAATCTATGTGGATATCAAAGCAGTGATGATATTATATAAAAAAGTAAAATTTGTTGCTGCATACGTTATACAATTCCTCGATTGAATTAATGACGAGAAATTCCCGCATGTTACGATGTACCAACGTCGAGCAACATAAATAAAATACACCAACCGTAGCGTGCATATATTTTTAAAACTAATTTGTATATTTATTTTATAAAGGTGCAAGTAGTTTATTTAAACTACCTCCAATATTTTTTAAAATGTACAGACCCACCCTCGCGTTTCTAATTGTATAAGTATTCTGTCTATCTATCCTTGGAATATACCGGGTGACCACGAGATGAGGTTACACTCTATAACTTCTTTGTTATTAAACCGATTAATTTTAAATTTACAGGTGAGGCATAACATCTAAATGCGCAACTTTTGACACTTGGTAGCCTTATTTTTTACTTCCGATTTAGCCGGAAGTGATGTCAACTTTCTTATTTTAATAACAACTCTACCTGTTTTTGTAATGTTTCTTATTCATTATAAAATTTACAATACAATGATATGTCACACAATGACATTTCATTTCAAAATGGCCGAAAAATTAAATTTTTTTAAAAATATTAAAATGTCAATTAAAAGATATTGAAAAATATTTTTTTTCTAAAGTTGACCGTGAAATCAAAAGAGTAATGAATTTGACGTTTAATTTTTAATTTGTACAAAAATTTCGTTTTGGCAGAAAGATATTAGGAAAATAAGATAAATATTTTTCTGCAATTTTTAAATACTCAAAACTATTTTTTTTTAAATACACCTACCTGACTTTTTTTTAAATTTTGCAATTGCTTGTTTCTTCTCTTTGATTTAATGCCATTAACGTACCGAATTATTCACAAAATATAAAAATTAAATAAAAATTTCTCCTAATATTTATTTTATTTTTCTAATATCTTGCCGCCAAAACGAAATTTTGATGCAAATTAAAAATTAAACATGTCAAATTCATTACTCTTTTGATTTCACGGCTAACTTTGGAAAAAAATTAATTTTTAATATCTTTTAATTGACATTTTAATATTTTTGAAAAAATTTAATTTTTCGGCCATTTTGAAATGAAATGTCATTGTGTGACATATCATTGTATTGTAAATTTTATAACGAATAAGATACATTACAAAAACAGGTAGAGTTGTTATTAAAATAAGAAAGTTGACATCACTTCCGGCTAAATCGGAAGTAAAAAATAAGGCTACCAAGTAGGTATCAAAAGTTGCGCATTTAGATGTTATGCCTCACCTATAAATTTAAAATTAATCGGTTTAATAACAAATAAGTTACAGAGTGTAACCTCATCTCGTGGTCACCCGGTACCTCTATATTCTAGTCTATGGAAGATTGCGTCTGAGATCGCAGATCAATATTTGGTTCTGTACTCAAAGATGTTTTAATATCTACGAGGAATCAATAATTAGTGTAATTTGGATTTAATTGCGCCAAAGTTAGTATTGTTACCACATATATGATATATTAGCTTGTTGGCTCTGTAATAACAAAGATAGACAACGAAATTAAAGCATTTTTTCCAGGATTCGTCGCATCGCTCGCTTACCAAGTTGGCATCAGTTGCGTAACTTAAGTTAACAAATAATAACATACATTGTGACGCTCTTTACTTACGCAACCTTTACTGTTTGTAACTGGCTACTTACAAACAGAACTCTCTGGTTTTGTAACACTTTTTAGACGGAAAACTCGGGCGCCAGTTCCTTATTTTTAAGTGCAAGGAACAGCACTTGTTTGGCTCTCCAATGAATCCAATGGGAGAACGTTTAGGGGTAGCTAAACAGAATTTCCAGGGGTCTTAAGATGAATGTCTTGTCAACTGGACTTGGACAATTTCTCAAAGGGTTAATTAAAAAAAAAATAACTGAAATAATAACTCGTGAATTTTACCTATGTAGATCAACGTATTTATTTATTAAAACATTAATGAACAAATCAATAAATAGGATATTTCAGCGACTTTGCAGTCGAGTATGTACAAATTTGAAGACGATAATAAACAGGCGGGCTGGCAATCAAGAGTATTTAAGCGTGAATAAGATTTTATTTCGGAAGACGGTGAGTTTGAATAACCGGTGTCTGTTTTCGCGGTTTGAAATTACTTCGGACGGCAAGCAAACGGAATTTCCAACAGGATATAATATGAACGGCGGGAAGTCGGTTAGCTATAGATATTCTTGTCTATACAGAGGGTTTTACAATACGGCGAACTACTGCCACAAACGTAGAGCTATTTACCAATGACTATTTTTCGTAAGTTAAGTTTTCCGGTAAAACTTTATGCATTGGAGCTTTATAGATGGCCCGATCGAGCAAATCTAACCAGCCGATGCATATTTTATGAAACAAAAGACCAACGGAGGTATTACTAATTAGCTCTAGTTTGATTTAGCAGTATAATACAGCGGTACTCACGAACAATAAGATCTCTGAATATCTATACTTAACTGAAGGCGGTACGGCCGGATAGTAGCGCACCACGGTGTATTCTTACCAATATTATTTTCAAGAAAATTTATTAATATAAGTCGGAGCGGCGGTTACGGACGGATAGTGAAAACGGTGAGAGTTTCGGATTGATGCGGATTGCTTCGGATTGATCTGGAACTGGTGCGGACTGTCTCGGACTGAACCTGGACTTGATGCGGACTTTTTTCGGACTGAACGCTCCTCCGGCGTTTTATTACTTTTATGACGTATTCAGACTACGCGTTAGAGGGGCGGACTGACTTGAAACGAAGGACGCGTACTCACAACGGTACTTACGGAGGTCGGGCGTATTATGTAATTAGCAACATTTACTCGTAACATCAATAACCGGAAATGGGTTGCTTGCAATTTCTAGACTATATTGCAAAAGGAAACGGATTAAAACGGACACGGTTTAATATTTTAACCGGGTTTAGTAACTAATGATTTTTATTTCCGACTCGGTCATTATTTATAATAATTCAGGGATTTTAATTATACGGGGGATTATCGAAAATTAATCAATTAATTACTTGACTGCTTGTTTACCAGCGGGCTTTTACAACTCATAAGTTAGTAACTTAACTAAAACAGGACTTACTTACTAAAAAGCGGTGGCAGGGTGTACCCAAGTGACGGTAACATTTAAAGCAAAAACGGACATTCCTTGACTGGAAAAATCACTTCGTTACAACATACATAACAAGAAAATGTAAAACCAAACATTTTTGTTCTGTGTCAGAAAAAAATTTAGAGCCTATATTGTTCACAAATAAAAAGAAAATATGTTAGGCCGAGCTCTGTTGGCTCCATTTGTGCGTTTAGCAGGAGGCGTGAATTCGTTTCCATGACGCTGCGTGGCAGGTCACGCGTGCTATTGAGACCCAAGTCGTTGGAAGGCGTAGGAATGGCTCCACCAATGTCTCGAGGCCAATGGTTGTCACAAAGAGACGTGGCTTCGCTCCTGTGCTGTCGTACCATACTATTGGTTTCGGTGGGCGTGGCTTAGTCCTACTTACGTCACGCGGCCAATCATAAGTTTGATGTCATCGAAAGGTGTGGCTTTTTTCCGGAGCAATAAAGTTTCGTTTACGTATTTCATGTTTTTAGAATTAATTATCCTCCTATTTTTGTATTTATGAAAATAATTGCAAAGTTACATTTAATAATAATACAGGTTCACAGGCAACAAACAAACTTTCAATATATTTTAGATTATTAGATGGTGCAGATGTTCTAAAAAATAACAAAATGTTTATTACAAATAACTGTTTTGTTTTCATTGGTTTGTGTGTATCTGCAATGCAATCATATTAATTAAGCGTACAGTATTTATCACAGGTGATACAGTTTATCAAGTAATATTGCTGATAACATGCAAATATTGAATAGGGAACGTTGTTTATGTGGGTAAATATTTATACATTATTGGAAAATATTTATTTAAAAACCCAAGCTTAATTAGAATTAGAAATGAATAAAATTAAGAATACTAATACCAATAGAAAATACCAATAGAAATACATATTATCGTTGTTAACGTTTTCTATCTGTTGTAAATATTTCTTTAGTTTAACTTATTCCTTATTTTTACGATACAATTATTATGATAAGCCAATATTCCAATATACATAGCAATTGGCTAATGGATTTTTAGTCCGATGCCCCTCCCCCCCCCCCCCCCAAAAATGGTGGCAATATCGTGTTATTTATAATAATTCAATCTTAGCGCGGATAAAATAGTATAGGTGACGAAATATAAGAACAAAGATAAAACTACTATTCGTCCAGTGCCAATCATTTTTTTTCAAAAAAAAATAATTCTCTGCAGTTTATGGATGGTCGGAAAATTCAGGATTAATGATATATAAATGGGGAAAAATCGATTGCCACCAGCAAATAACCAGAAGTAGGGTGGGGGGGGGGGGTGTTTTTAGAGGCGAAATGTGGTTTCTTACTATTTTCGGCAAAAGTAGACCTATCCTATCGAAAAAGTCAAATGCAAAAGTTGTAGATAATTGAAAGATCTACCAGTTTTATTTCAATAATTTTTCAGCATAACCTCAAAACAGTCAAAACTATTGAGAAAAACGCCAAAAACCAATTTTTTTATTTTTTATTTTTATCTCCCACAAAAATGATTCGTTAATGAAATTTGGTGATAATACTGATAATGTACATTTTCGTGTCTCAAATAATTTCGCTTCAAAAAAATTACTGCTAATTTGAGACACGAAAATGTACATTATCACCAAATTTCATTAAAATCGAATCATTTTTGTGGGAGATAAAAATAAAAAATCAAAAAATTGGTTTTTGACGTTTGTCTCAATAGTTTTGAGGTTATGTTGAAAAATGATTGAACTGTGATATTGTACATTTTCGTGTCTCAAATTAGCAGTAATTTTTTTTAAGCGAAGTTATTTGAGACACGAAAATGTACATTATCACCAAATTTCATTAAAATCGAATCATTTTTGTGGGAGATAAAAATAAAAAATCAAAAAATTGGTTTTTGGCATTTTTCTAAATAGTTTCGAGGTTATGTTGAAAAATGATTACAATAAAAGTTGTAGATCTTTCAATTATTTACAACTTTTACATTTAACTTTTTCAGTCTAGTTTTCCGGAAATAGTAAAAAACCACGTTTCACCACTAGAAACACCCCTTTTCCCACCCCCACCCTACTTCTGGTTATTTGTTGGGGTCCAATCGATTTGCCCCTATTTATATACCATTAATCCTAAATTTTCCGACTGCTAAGAATTTTGTCTATTTTTGGCCTCTGGAAACCGGTTCGGCATTAGACTATTTACTGACAATGGTGAAGATGTCCTTACCTTGCAAAGTCACACATATTTACTTCTAGTAAAAACAACTTAATAGGATATCAGGATAACAGTGGAGACCCGATTGAAGTAACTGTTCCTCTAGCTAACACTAAAAAGCAGTATCGAGTTATTTAAATTTAAATCAATTTATAAGAGGCGTTAATAATCTGGACAACTGATTAATGAATGGGAAAAACGGTTTGGATCATAAATTCTCTTTGGTGGTGAAATGCTTTACAAATATATTTCAAAAGCGAGAGAAACTGTTTATAAAAATGGAAACTGATGAAAACGCCGCAATTAATATTGATTCATAGCGAAAATCTGTGAATCATGAACCATTAATGAAGAACATTTCGAATCCATATGTGACTAGAAGCATTTTTGCATGTGCTTATTAATCTTTTTAATATAATCTAGATTTTGTTATACCGGGTGACCACGGATCATGGTAAACCCCCGCCATTTCCACAATTTTTGAGCTGTCCAAATGAAATTTTGCAGCAGTAATGTGCTCCCAAAAACACTCATTCACCTGTCAAAGTTACGTCTTTTAATTGTTTCTTCCATGGCTAGCGTGATAAATAGTATAAAATGGCGTGTAGTGTTCGATGATTTTTTTCCCTTTTTTTATTACTTGCACATTGCAGATTTATCAAGGATGGGCACATCATGGATTCCATACAAAATGTATTATTTTGGTATTGGTTTACCATTATGATATCTTTTGGGAAAATGGTCAAAATGGACAAAAAGTGATTTGGTCAAATTTGAATGCACGCAAAGGCGCCATTTTTATATTTTTTTTGTCGATCTAATTTTTTGGGAGTTATACCAGTACATTTGAACCAAATTAGACTTATCATGGCACTTTGATTAAAAAATTAAATTGGCTCTAAAAAAACAAGTGGGCTTAAAGAGTCCCCAAAATAGTTCTATCGTACTCAGAATTTTCTCATTATTCCAAAATTGGAATAATATACAGGATGTTCCACTTAAAATTCCAAAGTTGTGGTCACTTCCGTCGAAACCGGATGTCGAAAAAAAAATCGGATGGGCCAAAATGAGTCTTTTTGGACGTACATTACTGCTGCAAAATTTCATTTGGATAGCTCAAAAATTGTGGAAATGGCAGGGGTTTACCATGATCCGTGGTCACCCGCTATACAGGGTTCATTAAGTATGTACAATAAATTTAACAGACGATTATTTGAGTGATTTTAAGACAGAAAGTTCATATAAACATGGGTCCAAAAATACTGCTTCATTTTCAAGATACAGGGTGTTAAACTTTTTTTAAAAATTTCCGAGAAAATTTCACCAAAAATACTTTTTACAAAAATTACAATTTAATAGCTTAATAAATTGACAGCAGCTGTCTTATTGTTTGCCAAATGCTGCAATCGTTTTCCAATGCAACCCTTGATTATTTCCTACGTTTCCCCATGTTTCTTGTGTGGTCCAGGGATATGCAATTAATTGAATTTAATTTTCTGTCTCGAAAACTAAGCAAGATCCGAAAAAAATGCAAGAAACATAAACGTTGTATTTTCAGTTACTTAACCCAAAAAAAAAAAATAAAAATCACAAAATAGTCAGTGACGTACATTTTTTTGTCAAAAATATTCGTTAAAGTGCCGCTCGGGACACCACTTATCAAGTTAGTGCGTAATTAGCCCCTTAACACTGCAAATAACATTGCCAAATTACAACAAATTTGGGTAACGGATACTTAAGATATTTACGAAAAACCAAATTTTTTAAAAAAGTTTAACACCCTGTATCTTGAAAACGAAGCATTTTCGGACCCATGTTTATATGAACTTTCTGTCTTAAAATCACTCAAATAATCTTCTGTTAAATTTATTGTACATACTTAATGAACACCCTGTATATTATTCGTTCGGGTTTCCAATGAAATTGACTAATGAAATCTATATTTTTATGTTTGTTAAGTAAATAAATATTGGTAAATGTTATTTTACAGTCAAAGAAGTTTTCCACCTTCGGTACGTCATCAAAATTAGACTAAATCCTCTCAACATTGACAGTTTAGTCAAGTATCTGGTACCAAAGAATATCCAGGATGCACGTAAATTCCTAAGTATAGTTAATTATCTAACTAAGTTTATACAGAGATATATCAGAGAAAAAATGAGACTCCTGAGAGAGCTCTTGAAGAAGGAAAACATATTTTTGTGGAAACCATACCAAATACTTAAAATATTATTAAAGAGAAAAAAAAAGCAAAAGCACCTGTTTCGAGCCAGTTGTTCATGGAACAAAAATTTGAAAACAATCGAGTGACCGCGCAGCAATTGTGGTGGAATTGTACTTTTTTATAACTGTCATATATCACAAACATTGACTTCTCTATTGAAAACTAAGCTCCTCAACGAACAATCATTTCGTTTGCAGCAAATCAGAATGCGACTGGTAAGATTTTCATTTGATATTATCTACCCAAGGAAATAATTATTTACTCATAAAGACGATATTCTCAACGAAGAGATTGCAATTTTTTCTCTTTTTTCGGAAACAAACAAAGATGGCATGTAGAGCTCCCTCGGCTTCTTTACATTTTTGGTGCAGGCGCCTAACACACTTATATAGCTGATGAACTACACAAATCTACTAAATGTATTCAAGCATTAGCGAAGTACATATAATAAATGTAATGTCTTACATATAAACAGATATTAAGCAAAATTCCATCCATATTATTCACAACTTTTTAATAAATGAATGGCAGTGTTTGCTCTTAAATATTTGTCTGTATCAATAAACGAATATGAGAGTTTTATGTAGGCTGTTGATATTCTACAATAAAATATTATTTGATGTTAAAGTTATATTTCTTATGTGTTCTTGCAGAAATAGGAAATGCAATAATGCATATCCACTTTTGTTGTGGTTACGAATTTTGAGGAAGTTTAAAATACACGGAGAAAATAAAGTTAATTAAAATATAGGTTTAATAATTTTTATATTATCCCAAATTGGTTGGCGAAGCGGTTTTATTCATTAATTAATGAATTTTAAGGAAATGTTACACAGTAAGGGAGGTCGTGAGGTGATCTATTTTATTTCTGGCCTACTCTGGGGATGGCGACACTAAAAAGATTGAGAAACGATGCTTTAAATGAAATTAACTACATTGTATCGATCCATTCTCTGGTAACATAATTCTCCCTCCTGAGCTAAATAAAAGGACGAGTGAATTGCCTCATTACGCGAGCTATCCAATTTATGTCCGTTTATGTGCCCGCAAGGGGCGTAATATACAAAAATTCATAATTAGATAATGACAGTTGATTATTAAGTTTATTCAATGCAACCTAATGAATTACATAGACTAGTAAGACTATATGCATGCAAAAGCAATTATAACTTGGTGTAAGTATTTTCTACGTTGAACAAGAAACATAAATCATCGCTGATCCAACGTACTTATGTTTGTTTTTGTTTTACGTAGCATTAATTGCGTTAATCATCATGCCTTGAACGCTCAGGGAATATGGGGCAAGTTAATTGAATGTGCACGCTTAAAAAAATTATACATTATTGACGTACAGGGTGGCCCATTTTCGAGCCTCATCATCGGGATCTCGGAAACCGTATAAGAGATACAGGGTCGATTAAATAATGTTAAAGTTGCGTAATTTAATGCTTATCAAAATGCTGTGTTGCAGTTTGGAAAATAACGAATACTTTCGGAAATATCCGGGAAAAACCGAAATTAAATAAAATCTTTTTAATTTTTTTCTGACGTTATTTGAAAACAAAATTCAAAACGAATAACATTTCGTCATTGCCGCTTTTTATCCTCTACAAGATGACGATGTCAAATTTGAAATCCGACGTTTCATCTTCCTGAAACCATCTTATTTTTAATTTATTAACTTATTAACTTATTTTTTTTAAATACGGACCCGGATTTTTTATTTTATTTTTTATTACCTTTGGACTTGTAACGAAGTGATTTTTCCAATCAAGGAATGTTCAATTTTGCTTTAAATATTACCGTCACTTGGGTACACCCTGCCGCTGTTTTTAGTAAGTAAGTTCTGTTCTAGTTAAGTTATTAATGAGTTGTTAAAAAGTCCGCTGGTAAACAAGCAGTTCAGTAATTAATTGATTAATTTTCGACAATCCCTCGTATAAGTAAAATCCGAGAATTATTATAAATAATGGCCGAGTCGGAAATAAAAATCATTCGTTACTAAAATTGTTGATCCTTGTCCGTTTTAATCCGTTTCTTTTTGCAACATGGTATAGAAATTACAAGTAACTCATTTCCGGTTATATACGTTCTGAGTTGATGCGCCAAATTGCATAATCCGCTGCACCTCTGCAAGTTACGCTGGGTTGTGCATCCAAGTCTGTCGTTTAAAGTCGGTGACCACCTCTCTTTTAACACGACAGATACGTCATAAAGGTTACAAAAGGGAGAGGAATGCTCACTTCGCTCTCATTCCTCATTCCGAGAAAACCGGCAGCAGTTCAGGTTCATTCCGAAATAGTCCGCATCAGATCCGTTCGACCGCCAGCAATTGACGATCAAACTGAACCCGTAAATCTTTCCGTACCGCCGCTCCGAGTTTTAATAGTAAATTCCTTTGAATATAATATTGGTAAGAATTCAACGCAACCTGCTATATTCTGCAGGTTACTGCCTTCAGTTAAGTATAGATATTGAGAGAATTTATTGTCCGTGAGTATCGCCGATTTTGCTATCAAAGTAAACTAGAGCTCATAAGTAATACCTCCGTTAGTCTTTTATTTTGTTAACATATGCAAAGGCTGCTGAGATCTGTTCACTTGGGCCATCTTAAAAGCCCCCTTGCATAATAGGTTACCGGAAAACCTACGTGAAACAAATAGTCATTATATGCATCAACTGTGTGTATCTGTTTACTTACTTGGGCCATCCGTACAGGGGATCTGCATAGAATTGACTCGAAAAACTTACATTATTCAACATAATCATTTAACAAATAGCTCTACGTTTGTGGCAGTAGTTTACCGCGTGTTTCAATATTTTGTCTAGCCTCAAATATCTATAGCTAACGGATTGCCCGCCGTTTATAATATTTCCTAGTGGAAAGGTCCGTTTGCTTGTCGCACACAATAATTTATTAATTCAACGTCTCCGAAAATTCCGCCGTAAAATCGCGTAAAGATTCTTGATTGCCAGCTTGACTTGTTTTTAATTATTTTGAAATAGTTTTATACACACTCGACCGTACAGTCGTGGAGGTTTTAGAGTAAATTATTCTGTTTCCAATTACTGCTGAATAAATACGTTATTTTAAAGAGGTAAAATTCACGAGTTATTATTTCTGTCATTTATTTCTGATTAACCCGTTTGAGCAACATGCTCGAAATCCATTAGATAGATCTCCAGCTCCGACCCCTGGCAGTTCCGTATCTCCGCTGTTTCGCTATTCAGGGTTGTTCTCCTAATTAGGAGAGCCAAAAAAGTGTAGTTCTTTGCACTTAAAAATTAAAGGACTGGCGCCCGATATTTCCGTATAAAAAGATTACGTAAGTATAGTGACAAAAAGCACCGTAAGAAATAGGCACCATCACAGACTCCCTAAAAGCTATGATCCATCACAAATTTTGATTTTCAATCGTCGATGGCAAAAATTTACATTTTCTGTATTTTTGAAAAATATTTAATAGAGTACTGTTTTTAAATAGTTATTAACGTCATATGAAGTTTGTAAAATCGAGGCGAAGCCGAGATTTTACTATCAATCGCGTCTGTTATTTGCGTATCGGCCGTGTGTCGTTCAGTATTTTTCATTATACCATAAATACTTTAATATTTAATGATGATTTGTAAGCTTTGCATTTTTCTTCAATTCATTTATCGGCCTAGGCCGATATTGGTGTTATATCAATGAAGAATAAATAGAGTAATGATAAATTTTATCGGCCTAGGCCGATATTGGTGTCATATCAATGAAGAATAGAGTAATGATAAATCATAATATCAGAATGGTATAATGAAAACAAATTATTTAGCTACAATAAGTGCTTTAGTTATAATAATAATTATAATTACTTTTTATTCGTTTTTAATAAAGCTTTTCATCAGAATCATAAATTTAGATATTTATTTGTTACCTAACTAATACTGTAACGAAATGAATTTTAGCACCGAAATACTGTTAGTTTTAAATTAAAATATAATTATAAATGTATAAAACAGGCAGGTAAAATTTAACGAATATTAATTTACTTCAAATTAAGCATTCTGAACCGCGTCTTTTCCGTTTATACATTTTTAAATTATGCCACGACGAATGCAATAATCCCGGTGTTGATCCGATCACACCTTATGCAAGAAAATGCATGGACTGCAGTGTGAGCCTGCTTTGCGTTCAAAGCGCAAGATTAAGTAGGGATACGCGTCATCAAGCGGCTATAAAACTAACAAACCCGCCGTTTAAAAATCAGTTGGCGATTCGCTCGATCCAGTCCAGACCGCCAGTCCGAGAAGAAGTCCGCACCGAACCAAAAGGAAGCTCCGCTGCTAGAAAGAGTAAGACATATTAGGTTAACTATTGTATTTGACCGGTGATTTTTATTCAATTATTTTTCTATGTTCGAATTGTTTTGTACGATTCGCGATCGGCGTTAAGTTAATAAAACGTCACGGGTAATTTTCCGGCTCCGAGCAAATTGGTATGGTACGTTTTGGTAGCTTGCTTTCTTGACGTGTTTAATCGCTCGCAGCAACGTTATCAGGGCGTCGCCGCTTTTGTTTTGTTCCGTCCAAGTCTGTAATCGTGCAAAAACGATGTTTTGGTAGCTTGCTGTCTTGACGTGTTTAATCGCTCGCAGGAACCTTATCAGGGCGTCGTCGCTTTGTATAATTGTTTGTATTTATTTTATTAAAATAACCTGCCGTAAAATAATTCGAACATTTTTGCCTGTAAATTGTACTACCCTGTCTGGTCAAATATGGATTAACATCCGAACCATACTGGTAACCGCTTGGATATAGTGTTTTGCTTACTGTACGCTTCTTAACTATAGTTTGCCGCTTTGAACCGTAGATTTGCTTTCTCGTTTCCATCGTACTATTTGCTTACCCTTTCCCGCTTTTTAACCGTAGTTTGCCGCTTTTAGTTTTGCCTAGCCTGCTTGCTTTAAATTTTGCTTGTAAATATTTGTGCTTTATTTTCCGTAATTTATTGTATTGTATTAAATCTTGAATATAGCTTGTTCTGTTTTTAATTCGAAATTTTGAGTTTTATTTGTAGGTTAATTAGACCCCTGGCTTAACCGTGTCTTCACTGCAGCTACCTGAAGCCTATATTATCCTGCTAATAGAGTTAAGTGGTGTTTCTACACTCTAAAACAGAAACTAGCGCCCGAGACACTGTCCTAAAATGCACCGCCGCCCCTCAGGCGTCACAGTAATCTTCTCCGAATCTCCGCTATAACGAAAGTAGGTTACAATACATTAAGAATGGTAAAAAAATAATTTGTTGTAAAAACAGTGTCGTATTAAATATTTTTTTAAAATACAGAAAATATCAGTTTTTGTAATCGAAACGTTGGAAAATCAAAATTTGTGGAGGGTCATAACTTTTAGGGAGTCCAACGGTAACAAAAAATAAAATAAAACTTCCAGGTCCGAATTTAGAAAAAATAAGTTGATGATGGTTTCTGGAAGACGAAACGTCAGATTTCAAATCTGACAGAGCCATCTTGTAGAGGATAAAAAGCGGCAATGACGTGTTATTCGCTTTGAAATTTGTTTTCAAATAACATCAGAAAAAAATAAAAAAGATTTTATAAAATTTCGATTTTTTCCGGATATTTCCGAAAGCATTCGGAATTTTCCTAACTGCAACACAGCAATTTGATAAGCATCAAATTGCGCAACTTTGCCATAATTTAACCGATTCTGTACGGTTTCCGAGATCCCAATGATGAGGCTCTAAAATGGGCCACCCTGTACAGGGTCATCACGCGAAAATGTCCTTTTTTGAAATAACTTGGTAACATTGGTAACATAACAGAAAAGTGAGAAAAATCGAATTATTTAAAAATATACAGGGAGTTAGGTATATTTAAAAAAACAAAGTATAATGTCATATTTCTTAAAGGCGATGCGCAATTGTTTTTTTGACTCAAAATTAGGATTATGTGGAAAAAATTAGTTGATAAAGGTTTTTGCACCTTTTTCAAAACCTCAAAAATAACGAAGTTATTTCAAAAAAGGACATTTTCGCGTGATGAAAAACCTCAAACATTTTAAGCACACAAGCAGAGTTCTAATTCATTGGATAATAATTACAGGAAACATTTTCTTTATGAGGAAATAACGGAAATAACTTCTTGCAGAGGAATTAAAGGAATGTTTTAATAACCTCACTATGTTATGTGAATTGTGACTCATGAATATTTTTCATTAGAATTAAATGAATTTATAGGCGCTTCACATTTATCGCGTTGCCGCTTCGTCGTGTTATTAGATTGCATTATGTGTTGTTCAGAAATTCGGCTAGACAGCGAAAATTCCAATTTTAACATGAATAATACTTTTAGCCAGAAGAGAAAACAGTAAAAATATCCAATACTAGTTCTCATTTTAACAAACTAGGACGCACAAATTAATAATGTCCATAAAGTCACCAAAAACGGTTTCTTAGTCAGAATTCCTGGACATATAACCAGATATTGAATTGTTTTGTATATCAGTATTGCATTCAGTTCGATATCTGCTCAGTTATTTTCTGATGATGTTGCATCTCATTTCAACCATCCAATGAGGATATTGGCAATTTTAACAAAATCCTGCACATCGGACACGAAAAATCTAAATCGTTCTCGTTTAATCCCTATCAGAGGGGATTTTAAGGAATCTTTATCTGTTTAAGAATGCTAGTGTTAACACCTTTGGCTAATATTTGCAATTTAAGGCAATTTCTGTTCTACCTCTTTGAGGATTCTTCTACATCTCCAACGATCATCAAAATTTATATTTTAGATAATTGCTAGTCGCCAAAATCCTCCAAAGATTCTTCACCAGTTCATACTGTTTAAACCGTTTTTACTGGCAATAATTGTATACCGCATAATTTTAGTACACACACACACAAGCACTTCTTTTATGATCCCCATTATATCAGGCAATATATTGAAAATTAGAAATTATTCAATTTTTTTTCAACGCGTTGGCATACTCGTGGAGTAAATGGAGCAGCCTTTAAAGCTGATATTTTTTACTAAACTTTTTCGCTAGAGCAAGAGATCGACCCGCTTTAAAATTTTTCATATTTTAAGACTAAGCTATCAAGAAATTTTCACTATGTAGATAACGAAAGCTTTTATTACTTTAACAGTCTAACATATCTACTTTAGACATATCTGTTCTAATAAATTTCAAAAATTTTCTTGTTTTATCTCGAAAATGTTCATCAGTTATGATTATCATTTGCTGCAAAATAATAAGTAAGAAATGGAAACGGCAGCTACAACATTTTGAAAGAAAAAAATCGATTTCTCGTCCACTTTAATTTATTATCGGAATGGATGAAAGTGCTGTAAGTGATATTGTACGTAGTCTTATTGCATACATAACCAGTGACTTAACTGTACAGGAAACGAATAAAAATCCGGTTACAAATATATAAAACCCTTACGTGTGAATTCGCGTCATCTGAGAGTATTTTTAAAGTGATCAGATGGTTCGGGATCTGCGTCAATGTATACGTAAAATTGTATACGATTCTAAACTCTACCAGACAGTAATAATGATTTTAATATATTTTTAATTATAGCATTAATATATTATAAACGTTAAAACATTTCATACGTGTCTTAGATCCTCGATGAGATCTTTCGTAATTCTAGATTTCCCTGCCATATATCATCCATTCGTTATGTTTTTAATAAACAATACATTTATACGGTACCAAAAGCAAATCATTTGTGCTCGAATATTTTTAATGCACTTGATTATTGTCAATCTTTTGCCAAATTGTTTGCGCCAATGTCTATATCTATTTTTCATACGTTACGTTTTCTACGTCAAAATTCATCATTATTCTTATTCATAATGATAAGTCTGCCCACGTAACCGCTCAACGTGTAATATTCTTTTTTAATAATAATACCTGAAATAAAATTGGATGATCTATATTTAGAAAAGGCCATGGTATTTTTAGTAGAGAAAGACCTGCGGCGCGTTAATATTAAGATGAAGCCAGTGAAATGAAAGTGATCCACGAAAAACTGAAGTATAAAATAAGCTGACGCTTAGAAGTTATATACCTATACAGTTTGTACCATTTCTGATAAAACAATTCAAATCAAATTTGTGCGCAACCAGCTAGATAAAACAATACCACCTTATTTATAGGTCTTAGATCTATTGTTTTGTACAGGGTGGACCAAATTCGATGGGAATAGGGGGTTTCGTTGAAGAAAATATGAGAGATAGAAAAAACCGACATAGGTGTCCTGGGCTCCATTTTCGAGAAACAAGCAATGTCGCAAACCGTCATCCTCGACTATTGAGCTACATAGTGGTTTTGGAAAATTGGCATTTTTAGGAGCACTCTATATCTCAATTACCAAGTGTAGAATCGAAGAACGAGTAACACATTGTTAAAGCACTTTTTTGAATAAAATTCATTGTTGATAAAAAGAAAATTATGCATGCATCAGTTTTTGAGATATAGAACTTGTGTTTTTTTTTTTTAATGGAACACCCTGTAAATTATTTCATTTTTCGATCACAATTTAAATTAGTTTTCCAACGATATTATAATATGTTATATTTAGATCTAGAAAAAGTAATTAATTTAAAAAAATTTATATATTTTTAAGAATACCATGGAAAATTATTAACAAACAACACATCTTATAATATAAAATAAATTTGCCAAAAACAGGAAAAACTAAATTAGAATAAATGTTCGAATTGTTTTCCATTGATATACTTATACAGTCCCCTGCTGGGGTTTACAAGAACAAATTGCTCTTCATAAAAGTTTTTGCTTCCTCCAAAATCAAGATTCACGTTGAGAAAATATTAATTTATTTTACGGGTTCCTGAAGAGGGGTTGGAACCTTTGGTGTAGAACTTACACTTGGAGTAGTTTTCCACACACACCAAAACACTTTTGCACACACTCGACGCGCGTTTCGCCAACCGAGTTGGCATCATCGGGAGATGATTAAAACTAAATTTACTGTTTTTACTATTGTTGTTCGTAGTAATCCTGGGTTTTCTTTAAATCGACTACTTTTAGACAAAAAATGCTAGAGACTTTTTTTGTTGTGCATAGTCAGAAAAGTTCAATACTTTTGTGAAATTTGTTTTTCACTAACAAAAACTTGTAAGTGGATTACCCGTAGTAAAATACCCTTCGTATTAATATCACACACCTGAAGTTATTAAAATATCTCGCTAATCAAGTCCTAAATCAAAATTTTGTAGGAGTAAAAAAATTGGGGAAATAAGTGTTTAATCTAAAAATAAATATCTAGGCGTACGCATGAAAAAGTTGGGGGGGGTTAATGGGTAACACAACCCCCCTTTTTCCCGTTTGCGCCTTGACTTTTTTGACCAAAATTACACGAAAAGTGTATCTGTATAAGATGAAAGTCTGTGCAAAAATTCGGGTAAAAATCTTAAACAGTAACAGAATTATTAATAAAAATTATTTTCAAAATGTAAACTTTAACACCCTGTATAAAAAAAACTACGCTCCAAAATAAAAAATCACATTATAAAAGTCACATTATTTTCGCCCAAAGAATCTGTGGTTAAAGGCATGACCTACTTTTTCTTAACACCCTGTATATATATGTGTATCTTATAACATATTATTATTATTATATTATTATATGTTTCATTTTCAGCTATAGTATCCCTATAAGACATTGATAATGTACGAGATAATTTTATGACATTCGAAAGCAACTTGCTTGAGGTTGTCATAAAATTATGAGGCATTTGTCAATGTCTGAGGGATATTCGATCAGAAAAGTTTTTTTTTTTTTTGAAAAAAAAATTAAGCCACCTAAGACCGACAATAATCAACAATAATAACAACAAAATGTTTTTCAAGTACCAGGTGCCTGAGTGGGTATTTGACATCTTTTCTCATTGCCAAACAACTTTTGCAAATAACTTTTTTAAATATTTTGAAAAATAGGGGTACCTACTTACATATTCACTCTTGACCTAATTTAAAAATTTGAAATTTTTGAATACCCCGTATAGGAAATTAATATTTTCTCAACGTGAATCTTGATTTCGGAGGAAGCAAAAATTTTATGAAAAGTAATTTTTTTGCGAAAAGTTAAATTTTTTGGCCATTTCACCTCTTGTAAACCAGCCCATACATACTGTATAAGCATATTTAAACGCATTTCGAAAAAATCGTAAATGACAAAAATTAATGTGCGAGTTGATTGAGCATTGTGTATGTATAAAATTGTTCAATTTATTCATTATGAAAAATATGGTATGATTAAGTGTTTTGTTATAGAATCGGGGAAGATTCAAATTTAGCGTCCTAGCTTTTTTTAATAGGTTAGTTATAGAAAATAAAATTTTGTGCCAAAAATGCCGCTTAAAATTTTTCCAGAAAAGAGACAGCTGCAAAAAATTTTAAAAGAGTTTGGATCATTTGTAAAACCTCGATCAAAAATATATAATTCAGCGGATAGAGAAGCTGTAGAAAATATTGTTTTAGAAACTGTAAGAGCAAATCCTAATATATCATCTCGCTAAATACATGAAAATTGGGGATTCCCAAAAACATCTACGTTGTGTTGGTCAAAAAAAAATTCAAACCCTCCAATATTAGGATTATTCACCAACCGACTTTCATCAATAAATTGAAACACTTTTAACAATGCTCACTCAATCAACTCACACATAGTTTTTGACATTTACGATTGTTTCGATTTTTTTTCTTTTTTATTTTTTCGATGGCTTCAATAAATATTAGAATTGCGATAAATGTGCGTATATGTCAATGGAAGACAAGTCGACCATTTATTTTAGTTTAGTTTTTTCAATTTTTGAAAAATTTATTTTATATTATAAGATGTAAGATAAGAAGTGTTGTTTATTAATAGTTTTCCATGGCCTCCTCACAAATATTTTAATTTTTCAAAGATTAACCACTTTTTCTAGAGATTATTTCACTCAGAAATTATTAACCAATGAAACTACTCCAATTTTTAAATTTGGACCAATGACAGCAGTATTATATCGATAAAATCCCTGAAACAGTTTTATCGCGATAAAATCATTCTTTATGTCAACTGTCACTTAATACGTTACTTTGACATTTCGTCGTTAAAGATATGTTTTTGTATTTAAATAATTTATTCGTGAAATATTCTCCGCAAATACCATTCGTGCTTGAAAATTTTACCTATAAATTATTTCTCGAGGGATATTGCCAACAGTAATATTACTCGTGTAAATTGGTCACTTTATTATCAAAAATTAAATCCCTCGCGCTAAAGCGCTTGTGATTTAATTAGATAATAAAGTGGCCAATTTACACTCTTAATATTACTAGGCAATATCGCTCTCGAAAAAAATTTATCGATAAAATTTTAAGCACTTACATGCGATAAATATCACATAAAAAAATTCTTTAAGAATGTGTTACTTGTTTTTCGATTCGACACTTGGTAATTGAGATAGAGTTCACCGAAAAATGCCAATTTTCCAATTCGCTCTGTAGCTTGGTAGTCGAAATATATACATATACGATCGCAGTTTGGGCCATTGTTTGTCTTTCATATTTTCAGAAAAAACCCTAAATTCCATCGAATTCGGTCCATCCTGTATAGCTTGGTGATGTTGATTACTGTATTTTTTTAATCTGCTACGTTCTATCTTTACTTATATACTGGCTCCTTTCGACTAAGCGTTACCCTATACCGGGTTGCCACGAAAGTATTGCCTAGGAAATAACTCCGTTATTATGAAAGCTAAATTTCTAAAACTTAAAACGTTGGTAATAGGTCACTAAACCAAGAATTTGTGTACAAAATGCAACTTCCGACCTAACTGGAAGTGAATTTGTGATTTTAGAGATATGTCACAAGTTGGCATTTGTTTAAAAAATGGCGTTAAGGATGTGAAGAAACTGGAAAACGCAAGTAGGCCCTCTGTGTGAATTTATTTTTGAAATTTATACTAAGTAGGCGTTGTATGGCAGTATTTTTTGAAACTTCATGTACGCAAAATTCTTCTTAATTGAAGAAGTGTGTTTTCCCTGCAGATTTTACATTTTGAAAAATTCATGGAACATAATTAAATTTTGTGAAAGAATTTTAAACATATTTTTTGCACCATAACAAGGGTATACTTTCAGCTTTAATTTGGTATGAATTATAATAAAAAATAATGTACCTACCTAATATGTTTAGTAAAAAAATAATAAAATAAATAATGTAATATGTTTAATAAAAAAATAATAAAATAAATAAAAAATAATGTAATATGTTGAAAATATTCTTTATATCGTGTTTTTTATCGGAAGAATTAGAATTAAAACGAACACTCACTAATTTTGAAAATTATTTTTATTAATAAGTCAGTTATTTTTAGATTTTTACCTGAAATTTGGCACAGACTTTTATCTTACGCAGATGCACTTTTTGTGCAATTTTGGTAAAAAATGTCAAAGCGCAAACGTGGAGAAGGGGGGTTGTGGTACCCATTAACCTCCCCAACTTTTTCATGCGTATTTATGGTCTCTAAATATTTATTTTTGAATTAAATTACTATTTCTATAACTTTTCTTATTCTTATTATAAAATTTTAATTTAGGACTTGGTTAACGAGATATTCCAACAAATTCAGATGTGTGATACTAATCCGAGGGGTTCACAACTGGTAGTCGATGTACATATTTTTGCTAGTGATACGAATTTCACAAAAACGGAATGCTTTCAATTGTAGTAATTATGTTTCTGCATAACGTCACATCTCTAAATTACCCTCGAAATTACCACTTAAATTCAAGTTATAAAAATATTTAATATTTTTAGTTTTTAGGGAGTTATTAAAGATTTTGTTTATTCAGTTCCAATTTTAATGAGCAACAATTACGAGAACGACTTATAGAAGGTGCAAGGTAATTTAAGCAAAAATATTTTCTGCAAATTAGTATTTTTATTTTCTTCTTTTACCTACGCCAGTGGCAGAGTTAAATGAGAATTAAATTAGGTTTCCTAAACAAAAATGTGTACACCACTGTTGGTTTTAATAATTTTTATTTTATCGAACTATTCTAACTATGCACAACAAAAAAGTCTAGCATTTTTTGCCTAAAAGTAATCGATTAAAAAAAAAACATTGGTTACTACAAACAATAAATTCTGAAACTAAGATATTGAAAATGAATCTGAATTTATTGGAATATCTCGCTAATAAACTCCTAAATTAAAATTTTATAAGAGTAAGAAAAGTTAGAGAAATAAGTATTTAATCTAAAAATAAATATTTAGAGACCATAGGCATACGCATGAAAACGTTGAGGAGGTTAATGGATACCACAACCCCCCTTTTCCATTTGCTCTTTGACTTATTTTACCACAATTACACAAACAGCGCATCTGCGTAACATAAAAGTCTTTGCAAAATTTCAGGTAAAAATCTTAAAAAATAACTGAGTTACTAATAAAATTAATTTTTAAAATTTAAACTTTAACACCCTGTATAAGGAAAACTACGCGCCAAAATAAAAAATCACACTATAAAAGTCGCATTATTTTAGTCCAAAGAATCTGTGGTTAACGGCTTGACCTACTTTTCTTAACACCCTGTATATAAAATATAATTATGATTTTACAGAGTTTATCCCTTACTTTACGGACGCTCTGTATATATTGTATTGAAGAACGTTTAATATTAAAATTATATTCGTGTAATTAGAAAAGATACTGAAAATTTATTTGAAACATTTGGCAGTACTCCGACTACTCCGTATATCCAGTGTTTTATGATAATTATAATCGGCTTTATTTCCAATTTATTGTTATAGTGAAATAGAAATTCGGCCCAGAAGCCAAAACCAACCAGGTGGTAAGAGTGTTCGCCAACTCTGGTGTGACCTAACCCGAAATAAGTAAAATAAAATTTGGTGCAGAAGGTAATACCCAAGGATTGTTAACTAGAAAGGATCGCTCATCTCCATAAGCGCAACGTTGCCCACCTTTGGTACCGTTTGTGACGTGTAAACGGTTGAATTGTCGGTGCGGCGATATGTGGGCGATAGTTGATTTCGCCACGGGTCGTTTCAGTACAATACGATACGTTGCGTCGTCTCTGTGTTTTGGTTTCTTTCGACTCTATGAAAAGATTGAAGAGTGTGTTTTGAAGGTGTTTTTTTGCAATTTGCTTATTATTTAACTTATTAACAATATATTTTTGCTGGCAAAAAAATTTCAAAAAAGGAAATTCAGTTATTCCCTTTTGAAATTATATCAGAATTTTGTAAATTAAGAACAATCATAAAAATAAATTTCAATAATTTTCAGGCCAACCAGAAACAAAAATTGAAAAGGAAGAATAGTAATTCCTCAGATTCTAAAAGAGGGAAAACTCGTAAATTAAATAAAATAATAAATTAAAATATAATGTGTCAGTCTCTGCACTTTCTACAATTTAAAATATCATTATATTTTTTTTATACTTTGTATTAAAACTATCTTTATTTTAAAGAATGTGTTTTATTCTTTTTCCATAGGCACATATACATAACTATTTGTTGATTTCAAAAATAAGTTTTTAAAACAAATTAATTGTTATTCATTATACATAATACATAGAATTACCTAATGTACAGGGTTATCCAACGAAAAGGCCCACCCTTATATTTTCTGTATTTTTCGAGTTAGGAAAAAATGTTTCAAATAAAAGTTGTAGTGAATCAAATGAACTCATTTAAAACCCCTGCAAAGGATATACAGGGTGTTCCATAAAAGCGGGACAAACCTAACTTACATTTTTTTAAATGGAACACCCTATATTTTTTTACATTTTTCAAATCTGCGTTTTTTTTGTGATTTCAAAAATATATATATGTTGTATCTTATCTTTTACTGTTTTTTATTTATTGCAAATTTCGTGAACAATATTAGTTATACCACCAGCATCTGCATGCGTATCAATCAGGTTAGCCATGGATGAAAAGTTTGCTTTTTGAATTTATTCAATTATTCTGTAAGGCATAAGTGTCAAATTAATTGCTTTTCATTCATGGCTACCCTGATTGATAACCATGCAGATTGCAGATGCTGCTGGTTTAAATAATATTGTTCACGAAATTTGCAATAAATAAAAAAACAGTAAAAGGTAAGATACAACATATATATATATATATATATATATGTCAAAGGGTAGTTTTGAGGACGTTTTGTGGTACAGAATGGTATCTTTGAGGACATTTGGTGCTTTTGAGGACCGTCCTCATAAGAATCAGTCACCTAACGGTAGCTTTGGGGACAGTCCTCAAAAACACCGCCTTATTATATATGAAATGGTGGGTTTGAGGACGAGTGATAAAATACAGCTTAATCTATATTTTGATTGCCATTAATTAGGTAAAAAGCACAAATGTCACTATAACAGCATGTTTTTTATTTCCTTGTTACTATAATTTTTCTACCTTGTGGTAGAAAGTAGAAATAAACGTCTAGAAAATTAAAAGTTTGAATCCATTTTTTTTCTATAAGAGCAGCTCAGTAGATAGAAAGAAATAATATAATACTTACAGCTCATTAGATTCTTTAATAAATTTTATAATAATAATAATAACACCACATGTAATTACGACCCCCTTTATCCCGGAAGGCTCTAGAAGAACCTTGTATGGAAAAATCCCTTCCACAGTATTTCCCATTGCCACGTCCAGGAATCGCACCCGGGACTTTTGGGTGAGAGGCAGGTAAGCTACCTCTCGACCAGTAATATAAATTATATGACAAATACATCATTTTTTTGACATCAGACGGAGGTTATTTTACTTTCTTTGTACCATCCACAGGCATTAGATATCTAAAATTTGAAGTTTAAATATAAGAACTGTGAATGTGTGAAATAATGGAAGAAGTAATTTGTTAATGCGCAACTTCCAGAAGTGGGGAAAAGGATTACTGATTTAATAATTACAAAAGTGATAAGGTGCAATAAACATAAAATCAAACATTCATATCCTTGTTAACTTAAAATAGATGAGGATGGCCTTGCCGACATGAAAAGTCGGATGAAAAATTTTACAGCGGCAAGTTAATCTTGTCATGTTTTCAATTAAAAATCAGAAAACAGTCTCTGATATTTTAAATTTCCTAAAGTACCTAATAATAGTTAATTAATTCTGTAGCTTCTCTAGTTTAGGAAGTCGCAATTATTGTAATGATTTACACAAACTATAAAGAGACGTCTGGTGGTAGAGTCACTTGGCTCTCATCCAAAAGTTCCTGGTTCGATTTCTGGTCGTGGCAGTGGAATTAACTGCGAGAGAGATTACTTTCACTATACAAGGATATTGGGTGAGCATCCGTTGTCTTTAAATGTAGATCTCTTCCGAACAAGGTCTCTTGAACCGGGTCGCATTACTTGTGGTGTTTAGTTTATTTATTTAACAACTCGGTGATACAAATTTAATTGAATTTAATTTAATAATTTCGTTTGAACACTATCAAACGAGTATGGTTTCTGTAAAGTACCTATCTATGTTATAAAAATAAAAGAAATAATATGGGTGGGAAATCTCAGTGAATCACCCCTTACCTAGTTATTGAATTTGTTGGTTAAGTCAAATTTGTATTTTCCCATTATTTTGTATGTCATTTATGATAATTTTAAATTAATCGCAGCACTCTAGATTCGAAACAAACCTCGGGTCTAAAACAAATCAAAGTAGGGCAAAAAACTCACCAAAATAGACCTATTCAGACTCTGAAAATGCAATAATATACAGGGTATTCCATTTATAATCAAGAAATGGTGTTACTTCCGGCTATATCGGAAGCCCATAAAAGATTTCAAATACGTCAAAATGTGGTATTTTATGTCTATGTTAACAGTGCCGATTTTCATTATATCTTGAAAACAAGGGGCAAAATTTTCAAATTTTCAAATTGTTTTTTCAGAAAAATAAATGAAAATTTCGCAACGTGATCAGCCAGAATTTAGTTTGTAGATTCTAAAAATAGTAAAATATGCAGGGTATTCCATTTAAAAAATTCAATTTAATATTATTTTGACCGTATACGTCACTAAATTGGAATATACGTCTTGTCTACATGTTCCAAATTTCAAAATATATGCCATTCACATTTTATTTACATGAGGGGAGGCTATGATATGTTTTTCTTAGGTTGTCTCAGGGTTGTCTACTATTGACAAAATATTGAAGTGTCAGATTTAATTGATCGTCACTGTCATTTATTTTTGGCTGAATTGCCAAATTTTTTATTGATAACATTGCTGTGCTTTCTTTAGGGTCTCACTCTGACAACTATGTAGAACCAATTTGAATTTGTGGTTATGTTTTTGACTTTTCAACATAACCTCAGTAATTAAAACAGTCATTCATACCAACAGAATTCAGATTTTCCAAGGCCTCCCCTCATGTAAATAAAATGTGAATACCATATAGTTGGTTCATAAACAAAGAAGATATAAATCTGGGTCAGTTCTCGTGGCCACCCGGTATACCAGGCGACACCGATATCTACTAACCTACCATACGACTAGCTAGTCTGTTAATAAACATTTTCGGAAATGTGATCTATGTATAGTGTATAGTAATCAAGTAAATTCTTTAAATTTTCTCAGTACGGCCCTGATTTTTTAAACATGTAATTTTCATTTGATTTAGCTACAACTGAAATAAAATAGAGACTAGTAAACATTGTTCATGTAAAATGTTATTTACCAGACTTAACCTAAGTACAACAAACCTAAAAATATGAATAAAATTATAGCATTCAATCGCGAATAAAAATTATTTTAAAATTTATCTTATTAATCATTTCATTAATAAATGTTAAAAATGTATACCTACCTACCTACCAGTTGCCACAGGGTCCCCAAATCTACCAATACATCATAATATAATATTGAAGTATATATCCATCTTCGTATCCATTTAAGAGTATTTTTGTGGACTCAAACCACTCTTACTAATGAAATACCAACTCTTATTTTTAAGTTAGGCAAATTCGGATTAGATTTAGTTATACTATATACCTACAGCGTGTCCTAGCTCTATTAGGAAACATTTCCGGAAATGTGATCTACAGAGTGCACCACTTAAATCTCCCCAGACTAGTAACTTTCTTATTTTTTAAGCGACGACAATGTTGGGCACATCAAATTGTACATATTTTTAAGACCTTTAAACATGAGTCTAGCTAGAGTGATATAAAAAAAAATATTATGAAGAAATTATTAAAGGAAACTTAATTTAACTACAATTTAATGTGCCCCCATGGTTGTAGCTAAAAATATAAGAATGTTAACTTTTAGATGACTCACCCTGTATAATTGTTTCTACTTTATTTAAAATATACATAATTTTTACATAGGTATTGTGTCCTAATCACACTTACAAGAAATTTTAAAATTAATACGATAGAAATACGGACTGCAGTCTATTTGTCACATGAAAGTTAAAGCCATTCCTGTATCTCAGCGTGAGCCGATAAAAAATGAACGGGAAATCATTAAGGCAAAAATAAAAATAAATTATGGTGTCCTCAAAAGTACTGCTACACTTCAATATATTATATTATGATGTGATGTATTGGTAGATTTGGGGACTCTGTGGCAAGTGATAGATGTAGAGATAATAAATAAAGGGTTAATTAATTATTACTAAGGGAGGTTAAATACAGTAACGTACTTAGTTTTCACGTAAGAAAATCGCCAATACTTTTGTGGTTCCTCGGGAAGCTTATTTGTCGGTGAACTCGAGGTTCCTGTAGCTATTAAAGTGCCAATTGGCAATATTTCACTTGTGAATTTATTTATTTACTTCCTAAATGAACTGTGAAATCCATGAAATCATGTGGTTTAAGCTACGCTAGATGTGCTAGGACATGGACATGATATCTGGCCTCCGGTTAGATGGAGAATTCTAACTATTTAGTGAAGAATTTTTTTTATCAATTCTGGTCATAAAAGGCATTGAAACCATAGATAAATTATTATTTAATGCCAAAATTGCCAAATTAAATTATTCTATAATCAATATAATACGGCTGCCATCTACCAACCAGGAAAGAAGTCCCGAAATTTCGGTTTAGCATAGACATACGTTTCTATGGGCAAGAAAGGAAAAATACTAAGAACTTAGTATTTTACTCCCTGTCGGGAATAAAATACTAAGTTTTGCCATAGATTAAATAAGTACAAGATATACCATTCTATTGTTAGAATGCAAGTGGATATTATATGAAACTTGTGCATTCGTATAATAGATGGCGAACCCGAAACTCCCAAAAATGTAATATTTTGATTTGATTGATATCATTTGTTGAAGAACCATGTTTAAAACCTAATGGCAAAAACGTCCAAAGCTCTAACAATAAATCTTTAGCTATAAATGTACATAGAAAAATACACTTTAAGATGCGTCATCTAACTATTCGAATGCACAAGTTCCGTATAATATTCATTTGCCAATAGGTTGGTATATCTTATACTTATTTAATCTATGGTTTTGTAATAATCTCAGAACGACATCTAGGTATCTCTATTATTGTTTTTGAATATTTTTTTGCAAAAAAATTGGTCATCATAGGTCGTCACTCTTCATTATCGGTGTGATTATAATAAGAATAAGATTGATCTGCGATACTTAATCGATTTTGGGGTGGTGATGCCATTTGAAAATATAAACTGTTTTGCAAGAAATTAATTTCGAAGTATTAGATTGTACCTGAGTGAAAAATATATCCTTTATTAGATAATAATTATATTGATTGTACCTAGTTATTAAATTTGTTGGTTAAAAGTCAAACTTATATTTTACCATTATTTTGTATGTCATTTATAATGAGTTTAATGTGGTTTTTTAACTATACCCAGTAAACACAAAACTCAAGTAGTGCTAAAGAAGTTTTTTAAAGAAATAAAAGTTCTTATGCGACTTCTTATGTGAAGACTATATTAGAAATATGAATGTCAGCCACAAACAATATCTTAAATATATTTTGTAGATAGAAATAGCTATTATTATGAAGAAATTATTAAAGGAAACTTAATTTCTTTTTTTATATTTTTACCTCACCCTGTACATGAACTATGTTAATGTTTTTTTTTAAAGGTTTTAATTAGTTTCAATTTATGTTATTACGTCATTGCCGAATTTCTTTTTAATTTCAGAGAAAAAAATAAAAAAACGCTCTTTTCGATTCCAAACTGAATTCTTTCAAAATAAATGTGAAAAGATTATAAATAATAATTGTATGCTTTATTTGTAAAAGACATATCATAAATATTATTTAAAGTAACAAAAGAGCAAAAGGAAAAATATTTTTAAAAACAAGCTTTTATTAAAATATACCTAGTTACTAATAAGGAAACTGCAAAATTTCAGGAGGTAATGGCATAAATTGAAGCAAATTAAAACCTTTATAAGAAAACATTAACACAATTCACGTAAAGGGTGAGGCAATAAAATATACAAGGAAATTAAGTTTGCTTTTTAACAGTTTGTTTAAATTTTTTTCTCTGTACGTATGTTTAAAGGCCTTAAAAATATCTACAATTTAATGTGCCCAACATGGTCGTAGCTAAAAAAATACGAATGTTACGAGTGTGGGGACTTTTAGATGGCGCACCCTGTATAATTGTTTCTACTTTATTTAAAATATACATAATTTTTACATACTATATCCTAATCACACTTACAAGAGATTTTAAAATTAATACGATAGAAATACGGACTGCAGTCTATCTGTCACATTAAAGTTAAATCCAGTCCTGTATCTCAGCATAAGCCGATAAAAAATGTGAGGGAAATCATTAAGTAAGGTAAAAATAAAAATAAATTATGGTGTCCTCAAAAGTACTGCTAGACAGATATACACTCCAATATATTATATTATGATATGATGTATTGGTAGATTTGGGGACTCTGTGGCAAGTGATAGGTGTCGAGATAATACCTAAAGGGTAGGAGTCACAACGATTTGGGTACTTAATTAATTATTAGTACGGAACGCTGAATACAGTAACGTACTTAGTTTTCACGTAAAAAAATCGCCAATACGATTTCTCGAATTTTCGCTCCAAAAAAATTGCAAAGTAGGCCTTGATTTTTGTGATGGAAATTTATCAATTCGTCATAAAATGCCGTTTTCCATCTAAAAAATCTAAAAAAAAGTTAATTAAAATCGGAAAAAAATAACCATTTTACAGAGGTGTCCTAATTTCAAATGGGCCACACCGCATGTGTTTTCTAATAATTATATCTTATATCACAAAAACAATTGAAGATCGCATTCCGGATTTATGTTTTTTTTTATATAGAACGACTTGTATATTTTTACTTCTTATGCAAAAGCCATAAAAAAATCTTTTTATAGATGGGTACACAGTATTTATCTGAAAATCTCTACGAGGCACTATTTATTTGTTTCATACCATAAGAGTTGAATATTAAATTAAGTAGTAAAACAAATTAGGATAATACTTCTATTTTGATTTTAAATAAAATAAAAATGTTTAAAACTCTCACAGTAAGGCCCTGATTCTTTCAACAGGGTCCCCGAATCTACCAATACATCATAATATATATTGAAGTATATATCCATCTAGCAGTATTTTTGAGGACTCAAACCACTCTTGCGAATAAGACCAAATCTTATTTTTAAGTTAGGCAAATTTGGATTAGATTTAGATATACTATATACCATACATCGTGCCCTAGCTCTGTCAGGAAACATTTCTAGATTTGTGATTTATAGTCAACCGACACCCTGTATAAATTGTTTCTACTTTATTTAAAATATACATAATCTATGTATACTGTATCCAACACATTAAAGTTAAAGCTAGTCCTGTGTCTCAGCGTGAGCAAGTAAAAAATGAACGGGAAAGTCATCACTAAGTAAGGCAAAAACAAAAATAAATGATGGTTTATGGTGTCCTCAAAAGAACTGCTAGACGGATATACAGTACCCCACAAAATTTTATATTCAACTTGAAAACAAGAACAGAGAATATCAGTAAGGAGTATAAAATAAAGACAAATACCAGAGCACTAGAGACACGCCTCTCACTCCATTCTACTTCAAATTGAAACACCTAAAAACTTGGGAAAAAAAACGCCGCAAAAAGAATTTAATAGGGTATCACTTACCGTATGTATGCAAGTCGACCACATGAGTAACCGGCATACATAAAAGGATATTTTTACTGATGCTTTGGCGGTATTTTTTGCCCACGTTTTTAGGTGTTTTAATTTGCGGTCTTTACCGCTGTCACTCTCCGTGTAGGCGTTACATATTCACCGTTTGTTTTCTCTTTTTAATTCACGCTTTTCGTACTATAAACTCATCTTTGTTTCCAAGTTGAATATAAAAATATGTGGGGTACTGTATACTTCATATAGGTATTATTATATAATGATGTATTGGTAGATTAGGGGACCCTGTGGCAACTGACAGGCGTAGAGACAATACCTAAAAGGTAGAAGTTATAACGATTTAGGTACCTACTTAATTATTAGTAATAATATCAATGTAGGAAATATTCAAAATGAGTTCCTTGAACGTCTTGGCAGCATCCTCATTTTGAACATTTCCTACATTGAAATTATTTTTTTTTTAGTTTGCTGTAGCGAATTACGTCAAGCACATGAATTAATTTTTTTACTGTTAATTTTTGCAATAAATATTAAAACCATAGCATTTTTGAATAGAGAATGAAAATACTTTTTAAATGAGGTATCGCACAAGCCCCTACTTCCCATTTAAAAATTTAGGGGTTGCAACTGCCACTCGAAGGGGGTTGAATTTAGGGATGAAATTTGTTCGTTGCAGGATGTCATTTCACACAATAATTGAGATACTGAATTTATTCCATTTGGCTGTTCCACGCTGTATATTGAAGTAAATATCTGTTTATCAGTAGTTTTTAGGAGTCAAACCACGCTTACTAATAAGACCAACTCTTATTTTTAAGTCACGCAAATTTGGATTATATTTAGATATACTATGTATACAGCGTGTCCCAGCTATGTTAGGAAACATATCCGGAAATGTGATATAATCAACGAACACCCTGTATAAAATGTTTCTACTTTATTTAAAATATACATAATTTTTACATACTGTATCCGAATCGCACTTACAACAGATTTTAAAATCAATACGATAGAAATACGGACTCCAGTCTATCTGTCACATTAAAGTTAAAGCCAGTCTTGTGTCTCACCGTCGGTAAAAAATGAGCGGGAAAGTAATCACACTCATCACTGTAATGCGGCCCACACACAAGCTACTTTTACAGCGTTTTGGGCAGCTGGCGTTGTCGCCAGCGTCAAAAACGCTTTTACAATTTCACCACACACAAGCGTCCCAGTAGTGAGCGAATCATTGACGGAATAGTATTGAAAATGTCTGAAAATGTCGCTCAAACAGAAAAGATTAGCAAGTGCATTAATTATTATTGATGAAAAGAGAAAGTCCAAAAAGCCTCGTTCATGGGTGAAAAAGTGGTTGCTGTAAAAAGATCAATTATCCCATATAAATATCTTGAATGAACTAAAATTACATCCGAAGTTTATTCTTAATAATTCTATTAGAATATGCTTTACTTTTCATCATTCATAAATATTTTTACTGCTTAAATAACTCAATAGCAGCAGAAGTAAATTTTTCGGATTGGACAAATCGCCGATTTTCCGCCATTTCTGCACACACACATGCGTTTTCTAAACGTTTTACTGGCTTTGCTGCCGCCGAAATCAAAAGTTTGATATTAGCGTCCGGCGTTCTGCGCCGCCTAGCGAGTCGCCAGCGCGGCAGTAAACACTTACACACAGGCGTTTTTTTTGCGATTTCTATGCGTTTTCGACGCTGGCGACTACGCCAGCTGCCAAAACGCTGAAAAAGTAGCTTGTGTGTAGGCCGCATAAGGCAAAAACAATAATAAACTATGGTGTCCTCAAAAGTACTGCTAGACGGATATATACTTCAATGTACAGGGTGTCCCAAAGTTGATGTCTCGGGACTATATCTAGAGAATGAAAAAAGTTATCACAAAACCGTTTACGTGGTTTAATTTGGGGTGCACTGAGGTACATTTTACGCTAGAAATTATTTTTTTTCGAAATCTGAAGAATGGCGAAACTGACGTCATCAGAACTTTTTTCCCAGGAACATACACTTTTTTTGTGCTACCTGGAAAGTGCTATTTTTTCTGAACATTTTCTATTAAAAAAGTTTTTTCGTATCTTTTATATTTAAAAATATACAGAGTAAAATAATTTGGAAAATACCATCAATTGCATTCGATGTAATCAAATGGCCTATGGAAAACAATGAAAAAAGCTATTTATACGTTTTATCAAAGAATTGTAACAGTATATTTTAATTAAAAAAAAATATTTTAAAACAGTAACAAAATTCTAAATCGTTTTTTTTGAGCTTCACCTTAGATTAAAATCATGTCTACTTTCTCATTGTTTGTAAACATTTCGGCGCTATTTAAATTAATTCACACCCGTAAACTATTTGACACAAACAATATATTCACTAAACAAACTTATGTCAACAGCCCTAGTTCATTGTTTTCCATAGGCCACTCGATTACATCATGGCTAACTCTTATGCAATTAAGGGTATTTCCAAACTATTTTACCCTGTATATTTTTAAATATAAAAGATACGAAAAAACTTTTTTAATAGAAAATGTTCAGAAAAAATAGCACTTTCCAGGTAGCACAAAAAAAGTGTATGTTCCTGGGAAAAAACTTCTGATGACGTCAGTTTCGCCATTTTCCAGATTTCGAAAAAAAAAAATTCTAGCGTAAAATGTACCTTAGTGCACCGCAAATTAAACCACGTAAACGATTTTGTCTTCACTTTTTTCATTCTCTAGATATAGTCCCGAGACGTCAACTTTGGGACACCCTGTACTATAATATTATGATGTATTGGCAGATTTGGGGACCCTGTGGTAACTGATAGGCATAAAATAAATTTTTAGTGTATATTTAAAGTTAAATATCTCAGAAAATATGAAAGATATTTTAATGCGGTTTGAAGCATATTAGGGCTCATTGTCTGGTCTTAGGGTAGGTGTGTTTTAGTTTGTAGAAACTTTAATTCTAAAATACAGGTTGGTAAATAAAACAATGCAAATTTTAACAAATTTCACTGCGTCACCATTTCTTTCCAACAAATTTTTTGTTTTTTCCTGGGTTTTAGAATATGCAGTGGCTCAATTGTAAAAAAATATTTTAGGGGTTTTGAATAAAAGTCATGGTTTTAAAAAAATTTGAGTTTATAACGATTATTCGAATTATTTATTATTAGTACAAAAATTCTTGTAATTTAGTAGTTACTATGCCCCGTCGGTACGCAGAAGTAATACGCGTTAAAGGGGGGTGGGGGGTCCAAAATAATATTAATTTTCATAACTGTTACATCGTTGTTTTTCTTTGCAGTATCGAAATCATAAGTACTTTTTTTTCACCCTGTATAAAATCTTTCCTAAAACAAGAAAAATTACAAGAATTTTCTACTAACAAAAAATTGAAAAAACATGTTTCGAACAATCGCTCTACAGATACAGGGTGACGAAATCCAAAAGATTTTTTATTGAACTCAAATTTCTTTAACTCTTTCAAGGGCCCTGGTACATAAAATGTACCCAGAAATATGTGCACATCATGGCGCAGAGGTTCATAAAATAGACCACCCATTTACATGCATTTACATTATATTTACGTTATAGTTGTGCCCCTCTAGGGTTTTTTTTAACCTAAACTCCTTGCCCCTGAAAGAGTTAAAACCACGACTTTTATTCAAAAACCCCTAAAATTGTTTTTTACAATTGAGCAACTGCATCTTCTAAAACCCAGAAAAAAAACAATAAACTTGTTTGGAGAGAAATGGTGGCGCAGTGAAATTTGTTAAAATTTGCATTGTTTTATTTACCCCTGTACTTTAGAATTAAAGTTCCTACAAACCAAAACACACCTATCTACCCTAAGACCGAACAATACGCCCTAGTATGCTTCAAACCGCATTCAAATATCTTTCATATTTTCTGAGATATTTAACTTCAAATATACACAAAAAATTTACTTTATGCGTTTCAAAGTTCCAGCAGTTTATATTAACTGTGCCAAATTTCATATTGATATCTTAAAAAACAAGGGGCAAACTTTTAAACTTTTCAATTTTATTTTTTTGAAAAATAAATGAAAATTTCGCAACGTGATTCGATAGAATTTGGTCCGTAGATTCCAAGCATAATAAAATATACATTTAAAAAATCCAATTTGATGTTATTACTATTGAAAACAAGAAGTCGGTCATTTTGACTGTACATGTCACTAAACTGGAGAAAACGTCTTGTATACACGTTCCAAATTTCAAAACAGTTGGCTCATAAACAAAGGGCTATAAGTCTGGGTCGGTTCTCGTGGCCACCCGGTATACCAGATGACAACGTTATCTACTAACCTACATAGGACACTACCTTCATAGTTTCCTAACTGTGTTAGGGGTATCATTTCCGGAAATGTGACCAAAGTCTATAGTATCAGGAAAATTTTTAAAATTTCACAGTACGGCCCTGACATTTTCAACATGTCATTTTCATCTGACTTAGCTACAACTTAAACAAAATAGACACTAGCAAACATTCTTATTTCATTTAAAATGCTAGATATTTGCCAAACTTAACGTAAGTACCTACCACAAAACTAAAAATAGGAATTAAATTAAAACATTCAATCGCGAATAAAAATTAACTTAATATTTATCTTACTTGCCACAGGGTCCCCAAATCTACCAATACGTCATAATATATATTGAAGTATATATCCGTCTAGCAGAATTTTTGAGGACTCTTATTTTTAAGTTATCACATGCAAATTTGGATTAGATTTTGATATACCATACAAGGTGACAACGATCTATCACTAGCACTCCTCTTTTGACCCTTGTTTTTCAAGATATCAAATTGAAATTCGGCACAGAGTTAATATATAATATGTAAAATTCCACAATTAGCAGTATTTGATGAATTCTTTGGACACTATTTCTTGATTTTTAGATGGAACACCCTGTATATTATTGCATGTTCAGAATCCTGGACAAACTCCGAATAGATCAGATCTATTGTGGCGAGCTTTTTGGGGGACTTGATTTTTTTAGAGCCAAGTTTTGTTTTGGATCTAGAGGGCTGCGATTAACTTAAAATCACCATAAATGACATACAAAATAATAATGGAAGATACAAATTTGACTTTCAACCAACAATTTTAATAACTAGGTACAATCTAATCTTTCGAAATTAGTTTAGTCATTATTTTCAAATGGCACCCCATCGATTGAGTATTAAACTCAGAAAAACTTATTTGATTTTAAAAGAATCAAGTCGGCGTAAAAACTCACCAAGGATACAGAATTGGATACATCGGAAATTCGAAAAAATCGTCAAATACGCATTTTACGTCTATATTAACTGGCTGAGTTTTATTTTGATATCTTGTATACCATGTGGCCACGAGAACCGACACAGGCTTATAGCTCCTTTGTTTATGAACCAACTGTTTTGAAATTTGGAACATGTATACAAGACGTATTTTCTAATTTCATGACGTGTACAGCCAAAATGACCGACGTCGTGTTTCGACGAAAATTACATCAAATTGTATTTTTTAAATGGAAGACCCTGTATATTTTGTTAATTTTGAAATCTTATGACCAAATATTATCTCATCGAGTTGAGAAATTTTCATTTGTTTTTCGGGAAAATAAAATAAAAAATATGAAAAATTTAATTTTGTTTTATTATATTATTTTATTTATACAGGGTGCGGCAAAATGATATGCACTATTTGGGATGTCAATAAAAACCAAAGCACACAAAGTAAGGGAAAAAGTTTTTTATTTTTGGAAACCACATACCATGCCATTTTGAAACGTCATACTTATATCAGTTATCGCCATGGCTTGGAACGGAACGCATCGCGCTATTGTCGTCGAAAAGTTCATAATAAATGGTGAATCTGTAATAGCGACGCAGCATGCATTTCGTATTCAGTTTGATGTTGGTCGTCATGGTTCCTGACGGGAGAACAATTCGTCGGTGGGTTTCACACTTCCGGGACACAACTTCTGCTCTTAAGCGAAAGTCTACTGGCCGACCAAGGACAGTAAGATCACTGGATTTTTTTTCTGTGGGGATACCTCAAAGCGCAAGTGTGTAAACATCAGCCACAAAATTTGGAAGAATTAAAGGCAGCCATAAAACAAGAAATCGCCGCAATTCCGCAAGAGATGATCCGCAGGGCAATGGCGAGCTTTCGTGTACACCTTCAAGACTGTAATGGCCGTCATTTAAGTGATGTAATTTTTAAAACATGACATTTCAAAATGGCATGATATGTGGTTTCCAAAAATAAAAAACTTTTTCCCTTGCTTTGTGTGCTTTGGTTTTTATTGACATCCCAAATAGTGCATATCATTCTGCCGCACCCTGTATAAAACAATTAACTTATTTTTAAAAATATACTGAATATAATTATTATAAATAATTTTAATTCAACTAGCATCTTTGCAATTAGCACCAATGGCTGTCAGCACCAAAATCACGAAATAGGTAATTCAATTCAATTCAATTCAATTCAATTCAATTTTATTCAGTATTATATAACATTAAACATCATTTTTATATAATGGACCACTGAAACAAGTTCGTGCTGGCCCTTAATTTTTATTTTTACAATTTAATTTATTTATTTATGTCATACTACCTAAATATAATATATTTTAAACATTTTATAAATATTTACAGTAATTTAGTTAAGGAATTGTTCCTATTTATTACATATTATAAAGTAAATTCTAATATACTAAATACTAAATTGGCAACATATTATATATAAAAAAAAATAATAAAAAAAAAATATATTTTAGACAAATAGAAATCTTATGAATATTCTATATTTTGAGTGGATTATATCAATTGAAATGTATTATGATTGTTTATAATAAAATCTTTTGAGTCTGCATTAAATTTCTTTTTATTTTTTATATTACGTATGTGTATTGGGAGTTTGTTGTATAAAACAGGACCAATGAATGACATGGAATGTTGACAAAATGATTTGTTAAATTTAGGTGTCTTAATATGATTTTGAGTTTGATTTCTCGTATTAAAATTATGAGTGTATTTGCTCTGGTATTGCTCGTTTATGTGTATAAGTTTTATTACAGAATGTGCATAAATTGAATTAATATTCATTATTTTATTTTCCTTATACAAACTAATAGTGGAATACAACTTATTTTTCCTATATATAATTTTTAATATATAGTTTTGTGTAACTTTAAGTGGTGTCAGAAACGTTTGGCATGTACATGTACCCCCCAAGATGTGATTGCATATCTGAGTAATGATTCTACCAATACTTTACACATTAAAATAAAATAATCAAAAATTTTTACATGTTTTACATAGCGAAGGAAGTTAAATGCATGAGTCCTCAAAAACTGCATTACACATAAATAAAGTGTACATTGGTTATTTCAGCAGTTAGATAAAAAAATCTTGCATACATCGATTGTAGACAAAATATATACCTAATGTATACGTTCAATTTTGCCAAATATTGATGTCCCCAAAGCTACCCTTTGACATATATATATATATATATATATATATATATATATATATATATATATATATATATATATATATATATATATATATATATATATATATATATATATATATATATATATATATATATATATATATATATATATATATATATATATATATGCAAAGTGTCTTATACACCTCCAATATGATATACGTATTTAACGAGTACGCCTCCAAAATCGGAGGCGACTTCGAAAAATCGGTGACCAATACGAACCTATGTGTAAAACATGTTCATTGTCATTATTACGTCATTAGTAGGCGTTTCCCAAATTTTCTGTCGGAGGCCAATTGGGATGGTGTACATATACAGTTATACAATGTAGTTCACTGTAATTCCACCAGAAGGCGCCACCAGTTAATACGCATATACGCTACAAATGATGGTTATGCAGAATTTGCCTCCACTTGTTCTCTACACCAATACACCTCAGAAATATGGCAACAGTGTACGGAGGTAAATTAGTATGTTAGTTTTATATGTGTGTAAATATTATTCATTGGTGTTATTTTACCTTCTGTGGAAAAGCGCTCGCGTACGATTTGACTTCAATAATGTTTTATTAACATGTATACGTACTAGCTTTGTTTATGAATTAATATAGTTGTTCAACTAGTAACTAGTGTTAGTACTAGATTGACATATTGATTAATGATTAATTAAAATAGACGAGTATTACAATTATTACTCAGGCTTAGAAAATACAATTAGTTCAAAGATAATTTGGAAGTAGCTTATTTATTACAAAATAAGAATAAACATAATTTAACGTTTTTATTTATTCAGAACAAAAATTTGTGTGAATGATTTTGGTGTGTGTAAAATTATTTATTTATTCCTTTGGTTGAAAAATTAATGTTGGTAGTGTACGTAGTATTTCAATATGTTTTTCATAAGAAAGTAAGTAAATTGCAGTTATTAAACCAGTATAAAATATGTAAATTAGCAATAATAAAATCCTCTGTAAATGAACAGTATCAAAAATATTTGTAAACTGTACTGAGTAGATTAAATAAATACACATACACATTTTATACAAAGGTGTTAAAAGATCAGCTTTAACCTGAAGATGATGAACTCGACAATCTATTAATACAGATATGGGTAAGTAGTATTATTCTTTTTAAATTTTTATAACCAATTATGACTTTATTTGCAGGTTCGACATTATTCAAAAGTAAGTGGATATATATTGCATAAAAAACAAGATTTTATTAGCAACATGTCATATCAAATAGTTAAGTAATGTTCTTGTGTTAATACATACAGTGTGGAACAGTCAAATGAAATAAATTCATTATCTCAATTATTGTGCATATTTTTTTAAAATCCCTAGGTACCTACGTCGATTTTGGATTCTGAAATGACATTCTGCAACGTACAAATTTCATCTTTTAATTCAACCCCGTTCGAGTGGCAGTTGCAACCCCTAAATTTTTGAATGGGAAGTAAGGACTTGTGACTTGTGATACCTTATTTGGAACATATTTTTTCATTTTTAGATTCAGGATGTCATTTTGGATACAGTTATAGCATATTGAGATAAAAATATTAATGGCTGACATTTTTATGAGCAAATTTAATTTTTTATCTAGGCGGCCGTAATCCCAAAATAGTTATTTATGCAACAAGTGCGTAAGGTGAGATTCTTTCACGAATGACAATCCCATGAGTGAAAAAAGCTACAATATTTTTTCTACTACCGAAATGCATCTAAATTCTCCAATAATCATGTGAAACGTCAAAGCATACCTATTACGTCAAAACTTCATATGTCATTTAAAAATCACAATACTTATAGCCCACTTAATTTTAAATGGGTGAAATTAATCAATGTCTATTATTTCTTTGTCTAATGTCAATGTCAAGAATATAAATGAAACTTCAAAATTGAATCATTATTGTTAAAGAATACTGAAAATTAGGTGGTATGTTTTATAATAATACCGTGATATTAAATAATTGGACTACATAAAATTAAATAACCACATTTAACGTTTTTAAAATAAGATATGATTATTATAGGTATGCGACTGTTTAGTATGTTACTCTTTCACGCACTTTTCACGCACTAGTGCGTAAGGTAAAAACTCTTTACGCACTCTATAGCGTGCGGAAAGTTAGTACTTTAAGATCGGTAGTAGAAAAAATGTTTTGCTTTGCTTGGGTAATTAATCAAAAATATATTTTTGACATTATGCCACATGGCATTTGTGTTATAAGATTTTAAACATTTCGGAAATCATTTTTCCAAATTAACTAATTTTTTTTAAATGGCACCATTGTGGCTCACTACGTTATTTCAATAAAGCATTTAATTACCGATTACGTGGTACCAAATAATTCACAATATCTGCATATTATTATACATTAAAATACATAAGAATAACATTCAACTAGAAATGAAAAAAAGTTATAATATTTAACAATGGATCTCTATCAAGTAGGTGCCTTTGATCTCCTGAATAAAAAAAATGAAATGTAAAAATATATACAGGGTGTTCGATTTAAAATTCCAAAGTTAGCATCATTTTCGGCGAAACCTGAAGCATTGAGTAAATAAATAATATAAAGAGGCGCAACCGTCAAGGGGCCGAGATTTTAGTATTGTACTTTTTGCCAATAGCTTCAGGATTGTTTTCAATTTTTAGTGCTACGAGAAGGTATTTGTTATTCGGTTGCATAGCCTTAAATATTGTAGATAATTCTATAGTTATTGGCAAAAAAATACAACACTAAAATCTCGGCCCCTTGACGGTTGCGCCTCTTTATATTATTTACTCAATGCCTGAAGCGACAAAAAATGTTAAATCGGCCGAATTAATGCATATTAGCCGTTATTTGACGTGCCCAAATTTGAAATTCATATCTTGTAAAACCAAGAAGATATAGGTAGATGCAAGTGACATCTCGTGGTCACCTGGTATATTCTGGGTTTTACAAGATATGAATTTCAAATCTGGACACGTCAAATAACGGCTGAATATGCATTAATTCTACTAATTTAACATTTTCGGTTGCTTCCGGTTTCACAGGAAATGATGCTAACACTGGATTATTAAATGGAACGCCCCGTATATTTTCACATTTCTTGATTCAGGGGGTCAAAGGCATCTGCTTCATAGAGATCCACTGTTAAATATTATGAGTTTTTTTTTTCATTTATATCTTGTTGAATGTTATATTATTCTTATGTATTTCTATGTATTATAAATATGAACAACATAAAATGCTTTATTGAAATAACGTAGAGAGCCACCATGGTCTAATTTAAAAAAAGTAGTTATTCTGAAAAAATTATTTCCGAAATGTTCGAGATCTTATAACACAAATTTCATATGATATAATACCATAATAATTGTATTTTTTGATTACTTATTGAAGCAAAATTTCATAATCTCAGTGTTGATGACTCTTTAACAATTTTTTATACCAAATTAAATCAAATTATTGTAGAAAATATCAGGAAAAAAACTGTTAATAAAAAATATCCTACTTGGTACTCGGCAAACACCATATCACTAATGAAAAGAAAATATAACTTCCATCAACGCTGGAAAAAATTTAATAATAATCTAGATTACATAACTTTCTCTGATCTTCGTAGGGAAGTTAAAGTTAACATCAGAATTGATTACAACCACTATATACAAAATACAGAGTCTAATTTAAAAACAAACGTAAAATCATTCTGGTCATTCGTAGCTAATAAACGAAATAATAAATCCACTCCCTCTTTTATAACCTATAATAATACTGTTTATAATGATGAAGAAACCTGCGACGCTTTTTCTGACTATTTGTGCACAGTATATGAACCTTTTGACACCCCCTCTAAGATAACAATAAATGATAATCTTTTTAGTAAAATTGTAACCATGCACACAATTACGGAATCCCAGTTGCTTGCTGTAATTGATAACTTAGATCAGAACAAGGGTGCTGGACCTGATGGGTTACCTGCCATTTTTATAAAATCCTGTAGACGTTCAATAATAGTGCCCCTACTAATTATATATAACAAATCACTCTCAGAGAGAGTTTTTCCTACATGTTGGAAAAAAGCCGTAATTACACCCGTTTATAAAAATGGTGATAAAAATGAAGTATCCAACTATAGGCCTATATCCATTTTGTCAATCCCTGGGAAATTGTTGGAAGCTATTATCACCGACGAACTTTTTTTCCATTTTAAAAATTTTATTATTGAACAGCAACATGGTTTTTTCCGAGGGCGCTCTGCTATAACTAATTTGTTACCATACATACAAGATTGTTTTATGGCATTGGACAACAGAACTCAAGTGGATGCCGTGTATACTGATTTCTCCAAAGCATTTGATAAAGTACATCTACCTTCTTTGTTCATAAAATTGGAGAACTTGGGTATATATGGTAATCTTTTAAGGTGGATCATTTCCTACTTAAATAATAGGTGCCAATGTGTTAGAATTAATAACTGCACATCTAGCTATTCATGGATACCGCAGGGATCGCATTTAGGCCCCTTGCTCTTTTCCTTGTTCATTAATGACATTGGCAGCTGTTTTATTAATACTACTTTTGCACTATATGCTGATGATCTAAAGTTTTACAGAACTATAGGATCCTTAAACGACTGTATGCTCATGCAATCGGATATTGATAGACTCACTGAATACTGTACTAATAACAAATTATTTTTAAATATAAAAAAATGTTACTATATTTCCTTCAGTCGGCTTGTTAACTATATCAACTTTGCATATAGTATAAATGGCATCTTACTTAAAAATGTAAGTTTTATTCGAGACCTACGAGTTATCTTAGACACGAAGCTGTCTTTTAACCTCCATATTGAATCTATAGTTAAGAAGTCTCTACGCAATCTTGGGTTCATATTACGAATATCTAATTCATTTCGTGATCCTAACTCATTTATTTTATTGTACAACTCCAATGTCAGAAGTCACTTGGAGTATACTTGCATAATTTGGAACCCGCTATATTTTAAAGATATAACAAGAATCGAAAATGTTCAAGTAAGATTTATTAGTCATCTCAACTATAAATTTAATAGACACTTACATTTTCAAAGTTATGATAATAATTTACGGCATTATAAAATTTTAAAATTAAGCTCTAGAAGAACCATTACATATATAATATTTTTATATAAATTATTCAATAATGAAATAAATTCTACTCTCATTCTTCAGAATTTGTCAATCAATGTAAAACATTACTATTCTAGATCTGCTAATCTATTTTATAATCCAACCCATCATACTAATTCAGCTTGTAATTCTCTTTTTTTTCAATTGCAAAAAAATTATAAAGAATTTTTTAATCACATTGATATATTCAGTTTATCTCTTTTATCTGTCAGGCGTTTAGCTAATAATGTATTTTTGTAAAATTTTTTCGTTTTTTTGAATTTAATTTGTAACTTATCCAAAATATCTTTCTCATTTTTTAGGTTAAGTTAGATCATGTGTACACATATGTATTTCTATTGTATTTATCCGTGCAGCCCTATTATTGGTAATGTTAATTCATTCTGTTGGGTTGCCTGTGTTGCTAAATAAATAAATAAATAAATAAAATAAAACATATTTTTGGGGTCACGGCCGCCTAGAAGAAAAATTAAGTTTGCTCATAAAAATATCAGCCATTAATATTTTTATCTCAATATGCCATAACTGTATCCAAACTGACCTGAATCAAAAAATGTAAAAAAATATAGGGTATTCCATTTAAAAAATCAAAGTTAGTTTAATTTCCGGTGAAACCGGAAGTGACGGAAAATGTAAAGTTGATCGAGATAATGCACATTTAACCGTTATTTGACGTGCCCAAATTTTCAAAATTCATATCTTGTCAAACCAAGAAGATATAGCAAGCGTCATTTCGTGGTCACCAGGTATACCTTGCCTTCAATTTTCGTAGCTACATGGAGATAAAGTGATCGTGTACATTCGAGGTAGTGGGGAGTATCGTGTGCATGGCAAATTCACGTTCACGAATGCAAACGCGTATGAATGCGTTTGCGTACGGACGATGATACATGGCAGCTATCCCCACTATTATGGTCGGACTCACGAGCTTTATCGAATATTTTCTTGTGTAGTGTTTTGAAATGAAGACACGGTATATTTTGTGTTCCAAAAGTAACGAATTCAATTTATATTTTTTTGTTTGCCTTTTAGAAAAGCAAAATATAGGTCAACTAGTATATCATAAAAAGTTACTTTTCTATAATGTTGACAATTTTTCTTCGTCATATTTCACAAAACTATAACAGTAATATTTTTTTACATAGGACACCATATGATATAAACTCTGTTTAAAAAATAATTAACTCTATAGATTTTACCCTTTTCCCAACTTGTTTAAAGTAGTTTACGAGAAATGTCTCAAAAATGGTCTGTATGAGGAGAAAATAAATTATAAGAGTGATTAAAGAAAAACCTTAATTACTTGATTGACAAAAACAAATTAAATAAAAATGATAAAAAAACAATAAATCTTCAGATAGGTATGCTAATTTAGAAAAATATTGTTTCATAGAATAGCCTTCCAAGATTTTTCAATGTTTTCAAAATTATTAAAGGTAAACTAACAGGTAAAACCTAAAAAATAACTCGGTAAATTCTTTGCAGAAGTCATTAGTTTGTAAATGGTCATTGGCTGGATTGAGACTACTCCTCTAATTTTATTAATTTTATTAAATAACTATATATTTCTTTACGAAATTTTAAGGCTTTACCTGCAGTTTATTACCAACTATACAGTTGTCATACAAGGTGTTTTAAAGAACGTGTGCGAACAAAGTTGTATTTTTTAAATGAAACACCCGCTATATATTTGCATGTTCGAATTCTATTAAAAATTATAAGCATTCCTTGTCATATCACCATACATCAAAATTAACTGTTTCCGAGTATACAGGGTACTTTCAGGTGCTGTATATCCTAACCGGTGAGACTCAAAGTAAAATAACTTCTACATTCCTGTCTTAGTTTTTTATTCCCTACCCGAATATGGCAACTTCCTGTTCAGCTTATATCAACTGGAAATCGAAAATTGGGTTATTGGCTGGATTTGGACTCCTCTTCTACTCTTGTCATTTTTAACAAATAAAATCCAATAATCTAGTATCTAGTTTTCTATTCTGTTTAAATTAATAAAAGCTATTATTTTACTAAACTACACGGAAGCAAATAAAATATCATTACCCAATACAAAAATGTTGCAGAGTGACAAAAACGCGATAAATTATAAAGTGCACAAGAACTGGGAATGACATATTGCAAAATATTAGGTATGTCTCCTTTTAAAGTGTCTAAAAAAATATTGGCCCTATTACTCTATTATCTAAAAATCCACACCATACATTTACCGAGAAACGGCCCAGAACTTTTAATCTTTCAAACTGCACGAGGATTTTGTAGAGCCCAGATAATTTGCTTTATTAAATTTAAAGGTGTTCATATGCTGAGCATAATTTAAACTGTTTAACTTATTTTAGACCAGGTGGTATGGGCGCAGTCGTTTTGAAGTAAATTCGGACTGATTTTTTTTGCTGGAATCGGTTCAGGAGACAGTGCCGATTATGAAAATCTATGTTACCAAAAGGTAACCTGGTCTGATATTGTTTAAAACAGTTTAAAAAAAAAGGGAAAAATAACATTTTTTTACTCAAACTAATTATTTTTATATTTTTCGACCGATTTCCAACAATAACTTTTTTTCGTAAACTTGATATTTTCAATGTTATTAATTTTTAAAAATTAATAACTGAATTTATGAAATGCCACAATTAGCATTTAAACAATAAGAACAGTTCTGGTTGGAAATCGGTCAAAATATATAAAAAAAATTAGTTTAAGTAAAAAATCGTAATTTTTCTATTTGTTATAACAAAAATTGTTTTAAACAATATCAGACCAGGTTACCATTTGGTAAGTTTCAAAACCGATTCCAGCAAAAAAATTAAGTCAGAATTTACTTCGAAACGACTGCACCCATACCACCTGATCTGCTACACAAACGAATAATATTCTAGCGCATCATCTTGATACGAACTCACCCCCCACTCCCGCTCAAAATATGTGGCAACACTGCTGGATGCGTAACCGAACTCTAGTGTACAAAAACTTATACAAAAGAGGCGTTTCCGCTACTCAGTATTTGGAGGTGTGTTACATTTAAAAATATGGCAAAAATTTGTATATATTCAGAATGCTTATTTCTTACCCCTCTCTTGGTGGTTGTGTAGAGGTGTGTTATTATTTACCATTTGCACAAAATACACACAAAAAACGTACTTCCTTAACGTGGAGGCTTGGGTGCCTGTGTGATGTATGGAGGCGATTAAGATAGCCGTGCACGTATATATATATATATATATATATATATATATATATATTTGAAATCACAAAAAAACACAGATTTGAAAAATGTAAAAAAATATAGGGTGGTCCATTTAAAAAAATGTAAGTTAGGTTTGTCCCGCTTTTATGGAACACCCTGTATATTCTTTGCAGGGGTTTTAAATGAGTTCATTTGATTCACTACAACTTTTATTTGAAACATTTTTTTCCTAACTCGAAAAATAAAGAAAATATTAGGGTGGGCCTTTTCGTTGGATAACCCTGTATATGATGAACTGTGTAAAATAAAAATCTACGAATTTTTATTTTAACGTCCATAAAATATCAAGATCTATTTAAGAATAAAACGACATCCCACCAATGTAGTATCTATTGTAAAAAGGACCACTGGTGCAAGCCGCTAGCGTACCGGTACCGTTGTCGACGTCACGCCTGCGTGACCTTGGGGGAATAAATCGGTGTTGATAAGCTATCCTTTCTAGTTAACAATCCTTGGGTAATACCAACCAGGTGGCTAGTGCGTTTGTCAATGCTTAGGTGATTGAGGTTAACCCTGCCCATAAGGAAGGTTTCTGTACTTGTATATGTATACTGTATACCGTAATGAATCGAGATCAACAACCCATAGATAAAAATTTTTGCAGTATACTCGTAGATAAATTAGTATTTCTGTCAAAAGAGAAGGGCCGTCTGTTTATTTATTTTACTGTTTTAAAAAGCGATTTACCCTAACCGCTTAGATACATCCCATAACTCGACTAATTGTTTTATTCTGCAGTAGAAACAATTGCGAGTAATTTCTATAGGGTTGTAACACTGTTTTAAACCACTTAATTGTTTTAATCGCTTGCATCCATCCGCAACTTGGCTGATTGTTTGCATACATTCCTTAACTTTGTTAGTTGTTTGCAATATTCCATAACTCTGTTAATTGTTTTATTAATATTGCCCTATGCCTTGCTGACACTCACTCTTGCTTAGGGACTTGGGTCCACGACTAATTAATTGTTTGATAATTTTATTGTCGTTATATATAGTTGCACTCTTAATTACTGCTGCAGTATATTAGATAGTAAATATAAATATTGACGAAATAAAACACCTGACCTAAATATTTTATAGGCTTAATAAAAAGATTAATCAAAGGTTTGTTGTTTGTTCTGTATCTCAAAAATCAAGTGGCGTCCGACAAGTACATAAGATGCGGGCGCCCATCCCTTCAGAACTGCCACCGAGCCCAGGATCTGACCGTGTTTTTGCTGTAGCTATTATTCTGCTATCCACTCTTCATCATACCGCTTACGGGGAAAGGCACAGCCTACTTAAGTGGGCTGTAGGAAAGATGTCCCACTTTAAAAAAAGTATAGCGTACAGTATAGGTAGGTTTTTAATATTTACAACAATCTTTATAAAATAAGAATAATTTTGTTTTTAATTTCTTACTGGCCATATGTGTATAATTTTATTATTATATTTATTATTACGTATTTGATATTAATACTAGCGGAATTCCCGTCTAATATGCATATAGAAAACTAAAAATAAAAGACATAAAGCATCTTATTTTTAACTTTGTATTATTTTTAAAACTGTAAAATATATGTTGTCGTAGGTTATTTGGCACATTATTTGAATAATAAATTAACGAAAATCTTAACATTCACTTCGTAACGCCCAAGAATTGAAAAAGCTATAACTATGATTTAAATAAATTTTGAAGGTAAGAGAAACTTATCGGAAAGAAAATGTTTGTTTCAACCTTTTTTTATTAATGGTACAAAATTGTGTAATAGATGTGTCTTAACAAATAGTGTTAGCATTCATTTTGATAAACGTTCTAAATACTATTTAAAGACTTGTTTTGTAACCCTCAAAGAAAATTTAAATTAGTAGAAAAATAAAATAGTAGGTAGCTGTAAGTGTGGCAACGATTAGAAATTCAAGGATCTCATTTTGCAAATTTGTTTAGTAGGTACGTTTAGAAATATAATTCAAACTGCAATAACAACAATGCAACTACCAAGCCTTTAGCAAAATACTTTGGAAACACAAACGACACATTTCTGTTAAATCGTTGGCAAACAAATAACATTGGCAAATAGTACCCAGCCTAATTTCCTTGTTGATGTACTTGTATTTACACCTACGCGTGCTAACATACCTATCAATTTATTTGAGCTCATAATTAACAAATGTTTGATAGCACACGATCGCCTACAACCATAAACACGATATTGACTAACAGGCGACATTATGTTTCCATCCACGGGCGTTTACGATGACAATGCCATTTAAATGAGGCTGTGGTGGAACATCTGGCCAAACTTAACACTTAAAAGAATTAGAAGGTGACAAATATGACGAATTATTTGTATTTTTCATTAATTTGGTACTAACAGAAATAACACCATAGAAGCAAAAACCAATGGAACAATCTCTGGTCGTCTTTAAAATATTCCGCATCATAAATTTTTTGATTTTTAAAGAAATGGCGAAATTAACCAGAGAGAAAACCAGAGGATCCGGACCTGGACGTTGGGCAAGAAGAAGGAAAAATTAAGAACTCTTTTTTGGTCCGTCTCCGATATTAGCCGAGATATGAATTTTTTAAAAAGGTCGATTTTGCCGAAAAACTGTACGGCATGAGGTCGAAAATCATGGTCGAAGGCTTTCCTACTATGAGCAGTTTACTTGAATATCCATGCAGTTATTTCGCAAATAAACTTTACTCTATTTCAGTAGAAGCTTTTGAGACTGCAGTTGAGAGCAATCAGTTTGGCTGGACGTTAAAATTTTGAATAGATAGATAAATATTATACGATCGGGCATTGGACGGCCAAATGAAATGCGTGTGTTGTATCAAGATATAAAACTATCGTTAAAATAAAGCATAAATTAGAACTTTAATGGTGAAGAACCATCTAATTTTCGGTTGAGAGTAAAAATTTGGTGTTGACGGTATTTTTAAAGTAGAATCTCTAGAATCCCACAATTAACTAGGAAAGAAATCTACTTTCCAAATTTACAAAAATATACAGGGTGTTGTCATATATTTTTTCGGTTAAACAGGAAGTTGGATGCATGAATCACAAAAGACATTTTAGGATAGCAATAACATTTTGTTGAAAAATTAATAATAAAAGAGTTTATCCAACAAATACACTGTATATTTATACACTTTTATATTTATTTAAACAGGTCTCTTATACAAACGGTATCCATTTAATTTATTTTATAATATGGGAATGCCACTGTTCTATTCTTATACATGGTTTGGTGCTTTACTTGGCAGACTAAATATAAACCGGATGTTTTAGAAGTGAATGTATGAATGACTTCTTAAGGAGTTATCCACTCTTGAATTGAAAAGGGGTCGATATTATTGTGATTGTAAAATGTCCAGTCTATAAGAAGACATGCAGTGATAATCAACGCTAACGCATGCTACGTCTCTTGAACTAGCTATTTGAGTGCAGTGAGAATTGGAAAGTAGAGATTTTGATAAATTCCTCAGTCTAAGAGTCTCAATTTCTAATGATAAAGGAACTATATTGCGGTAGTGAAAAAATTTAAATCAAGAGAAGGACGTCTGGAAGACTTGAATGTAATCAATGAATTATAAATATCTTCAATTGAAAAGGAAAGGAAGGATCATTTGATCATCCCAGATTACGATCATGTAATGTGAAACTTGGCTGTAGAAGACTGTTTAAATATACAGATATTGCAGTTTAAAAAATATAATGGGTTCAAAGTTTGCAAGATAAAGTTTCTGTGTATTATGCATGTTGAGCTATTTTCCAAAGCCAATTTTTCTTGCGTTTGTCTAAATCTATAAATAAATGTTAAGTAAAAATTAGGCATACTTATATTTTTGAAGCAGTAATAAAATTCAAGTAAGAAAAATGGATAACGTCCACTAGTTTAAACCAAATAAACAATTTCAATACGTATTGATATTTCTATTTAAAAAGTGGCTGTTGGAGTAGAGGCGACACTTGAATAGAAAATAGAATTGTTCAGAGGAGTAAATAAAGTATAGCAGAAGTCCAACTACAGAACCTTGCGGTACTTGTGTTTAATATTTTCAAAAGAACTGTATTTATTTACTAAAACTTTTTCCTTATAAATAATTTAATATGCGGTGAAAAGATCTATTTCTCTTATGTTTAGAAATATGAAAAAAGTGTAGAGATAACAGTTGTAGATTTTGGCGTCAAATATTTTTTGCCGAAAACATATAAAACAAAATAGTATCGGAAAGTAGAGAAAGAGACACAACCTATGTGCTTTTTTGAATGGGTCACCCTGTATATTTTTGCATATTTTGAAAGATCTTTTTTAGCTGATTCCAAAAATATATAATATGTTGGCATTTGCTCGGGTTGTTTTTAAAATAGTATGCCTCTTTGTGAAAAACAGTTCGCGTAGAATATAGGTTGCCGGGAAAAAAACTGACAAAATTTTCTGATAATTTCTGACAGTTTACTAGGTACCAGATTTTTATGTAAAATTCCAAATATGTACTTTAAAATGGGTTATTCAGATGTGAAAAATATAATTTTATTTTTCATTCATCAATTTTGACACCTATAAAATTTATTTATAGAAATATTAGATGTGATTTTGATGTGAAATATACTCGGAAATATATTTTGGTGATAAGAAAACAAAGCAACATCAGAATGTAAACTGTCAGTAATTATCAGAAATATTTTGTCATTTATTTTCATGGCAACCTATGTTCCATGCAGTAGTTTTACATAATATTTCTAGAACGAATAGAGCAAAATATGACAATAAATTATATATTATTGGAATCTGAGAAAAAGGATCTTTCAAAATACAATGCAAAAATGTACAGTGTTATCATTTTGTTTGGTACACATTTGAATAAGAATTTGTAAGTTTATTGTAGGGATTAAAAAAAAATGTTTTATACAAACGTTGCAGGGTATTTACTAAATTTTTATTTGGCAGTAATAAAAAAAACAATTGAATGCAGATATTTTCAGATATGGACATAACCTATGTTTTTTTAAATGGAACACCCTATATGTTTTTGTCCAGTTAGATGTGGTTTTCTTTTCTGATTACATTGATATAGCATACATGATAGTTTTATTCAGGAAGTTTTGAATTATTAATCAAAAACAAGAACATTGTGGGTAAGTATTCGTACTAGATTTTAAACTTTTTGCGTTAGCAAAGAGGGCTGTGGATGCAAACAATATTAAAACAATAACAGTTTCTATTGTTTTCATCCATGGCCCTCTTTGCTAACGCAAAATGTTTGAACTCTAGTAGGAATACTTACCTCCAATCTTTTTATTTTTTATTAATAAATCGAAATATCCTGTATAAAACTATCAAGTACGTTATATCAGTGTAATCATAAAAAAACAAATCTTACTGGATAAAACATAGGGTGTTCCATTTAAAAAACCATAGGCCATGTCCACATCAGAAAAATTCGGCATTCAATTGTTTTTTTATTACCTACTGTCAAATAAAAATTTAGTAAATGCCTTGCAACTTTTGTATAAAACATTTTTTTTTAATCTCTACAATAAACTCACAAATTCTGATTCAAATGTGTACCAAACAAAATGATAACACTGTACAGGGTTGTTTAAATGTTATTTGTGGCATTTCATAAATTATTTCTTTCCTTTTCTTTTTTGGGATTTATTACCACATTCCTAGAGATTCCTATCCAAAAAAATTTGAATATTTTTTAGATAAATCGAATTTTTTTGGATAGGAATCTCGAGGAATGAGGTAATAAATCCCAAAAAAGAAAAGGAAAGAAATACTGTATAGGGTGTTTCGAGGGGTGTTGGAAACAACAAATGTTGTGTCTTTTTCTCTACTTTCTGACGTCATTTTGTTTTACTTTTCACCAATGTATAGCTCACACTAAAATCTACAATTTTTAATTTTACACTTTTTACATATCTCTAAAATAAAGGCTGTAGGTAGGTGTCAAAATATACGAAACTACCCCGTACATTAGTACATTTTTTGAAGACTTTAGCTTCCCTCCACTTTTATATTATTATTGACCTTCGCGCAATAATCACTTGGCTGTAATTACTTCATTTATTGAAATCATGCCACGTGCATATGAAAAAAATCACTACAGTTGCAATTTTGGATTTTAAGGAAAAATATATTGACATCAGTTACGAAAGGGCTGTGTGATATTTCTAAATTATTTTTATTAACTAAAATTATATGAAGGTCATAAAAATGACAAATTTATAACTCTTTGAATTGAATTTTCTTAATTTATTCAAATGGAATACCCTGTAGGCTTATTTGGTCCCATTAGATCCTACAAAAATGTTGATTTCATAGCTAAGGCGTACTTTATACAGTTTCACAAACTCCAGGTTTAAACTCTAAACTGTTATTTTCTCAAGTTTGTGTTTTACTCATTGATTAAAGAATGAAGAAGATTGATTTTAGTTTAAAATTATGTGACGATGAAAATTCAAACAAACGTTGAGAAACAGCTGGCAGAGAGAACATTACGTTAATCATTTTAAACTAAAATTAATCTGAACATTAAATTTTTATTACCACTAGATTAATTATAAATGATATAAAACCAAATACTACACAAGTTTATCAAAAGCATACTACGGGAATCACAGGAATGCCAGCAACTGACTGATAATCTCGCTGCCAGAATTGGCCTCATATTTTACCATTTTCATTGCGTATCTTCTTCATTCCTTAATCAACGATTTTAGATATTAGTTATTTTGGAACGAGTGCAACATCTTTTGAAGAACGAACCCAGACATATTAAAAGTCCTTGGAAGCTTTTTTAATCACATCTCATTATCTTATATACATTTAATGTTAGTCTCTATATCTGTAATTGTATCGTTTTCTTGAATTTTCTCGATGACCATTGTCTGCCCTTCGGAATGCTCTACCTAAATTATGTGTAAGTTTCAGATGTGGTCCTAATATATTAAGCTATAGCCACTTGTATTATTAAAAACTATTAAAAGTGAACAAAAACAGAGTGAACAAATGAATGTAGAATTGAATGAATTATTCATTTTTGTTTCTTTATTGGTATTAACTTTAATTTAGTTCTTATATACTGTCTACGATTACGGATATTCTTATTCTTAAAAGCTTTCCTATTTATATTTTCTTGATTTTAACTTAACTTTAAAAAATTTAACTTGTAAAGTTAAAAAAATATTTATAGTATGCGATGTCATATCAATATATACAATTTAAGGCTCTTGAGTAGATGAATGAATATATACGCAGGTTGTAGTTATAACGATTAGGTACCTATGAATGAGAGGGACATTGACGTATATTGTTTTAAATAAACCGGGATATTAGTGGAAGCAGATGATCTAAAACAGTCACACAAGTTTGTTAGTGTGTAGATTTAAAAATTAAGTACATTGCGTTTAATTTTATTGGAAGTGAGATATAGCGCGATATTTAATTTTGCAAGAATGAATTTTCCACTGATAGTTTAAATGTGAAAATAATCAATTTAGGATTTGGTAGATATATTTAGATTAGTCCGAATAGATCCGCACTTGTATTTGGTCGTTGCCAATAATATTTGAAAGATCATTTGCGCAATATTTGCAGCGCATGCATGGTGGGTGCCAAAAATGAGTTTTTTGAAAATACTCTGTATGAATTGGTTCTATGATTAAAATAGTCATGAACAAACATGAATGTAGGGAAATGTCTACATTATATTTTTTCGTATATGGTGTAGAAGCTATCCTAAATAATAATAATAATAATAATAATAATTTATTTCCATAAAGACTTTTACAAGTATTCGGATAATGTCAGAAATGTTATAAAACAAATTAAATAAGAGTTTTAGATGTATCTTATATAGACACACGAGTACATTACATGAAATAAAATAGTAATAATATATAAACTTACACAAACAATACATATATGTAATCAACAAATAAACAAATATAGCTAAGTGACCCTACAATACAAACTCCTATCTGTAATTAAAATATTCGCCTAAAGTGTAAAAGGACTGGTCAATTAGAAAGTTTTTTACTATGACTTTAAATTGATTGAAGCTGGTTATTGTCTGAAATTTACTCGGAAGGTGGTTATAAATTTTTATGGCAGTAATTCTTGGTCCGTTACCCACCTGTGACAGTCTGTAAGGAGCAATATAAATATCATTGGTCTGCCGTGTACAGTAATTATTGATATCCTTGCATTTAGGAAATTGGTTTATATTTTTCCTAACAAAACACAAACATTGATATATATATAGACAAATTAAGGTCATTATTCTATTATTTTTAAAAATAGGACGACATGAGCTTAAGAACGGTATATTAAACATAGAACGTATAATCCTTTTTGCAAAATAAAAATCTTAGAAATCTTCGTGCAGTTACCCCAACATACAAGACCATACGACAGAACCGATTGAACTGTTCCAAAATAATAAGCCTTTAATGTGGATGTGTTTACACTAGATCTAAGTTGTTTTATAGAATAATTTTTGTTGGCTAATGTCTTTGAGAGATGGTTAATATGACTTTCCCAAGTTAGGTGACTATCTATCAATAGGCCTAGGAATTTTAGTTCATTTTGTTGTTTTATACTACCATTTTCTGATTTTACTAAAATACTACAATTAATGCTAGATGCAACCGGTTTAAATAGCAAGAGATTTGTTTTAGAACTATTTAACACTAAACCGTTTGCTTGACACCATGATGACATACTTTGAACACAGGAGTTGGCGATTGAGCTCAGTGTTGAGACTTTATCAGATGTTATGATTGCGGATGTGTCGTCAGCAAATAAAGTAAGAAAGCAAGACTCCATGGAGGAGACTATATCGTTAATGAAAATGTTAAATAAAAAGGGTCCTAAAACACTTCCCTGTGGAACTCCATTGCTAATTATTGATTTTTTTGAATAACAAACATTATTTTCATTAAATACTCTAACGAACTGGTACCGTCAGATAAGACTCTATCCACTTCAATGTAAGCCCTCGGACGCCGTAAGAGTATAGTTTTTGCAGCAGAAGCTGATGATTAATGGTATCAAATGCTCGTGAGAGATCGTAAAAAATACCACTTGAAAGTAATTTTTTGTCAAAGTTGTTAAGTAGTTTATCACAGAAGGATAAAATTGCATCTTGTGTCGACCGGTTTTTCGTGAAACCGTATTGCCTATCAGATAGAAGATTACAATTAACAAAAAAGGAGGAGAGCCTGACATAATACGCTTTTTCTAAGATTTTCGAAAAAATTGACAAGAGAGCCACAGGTCTATAATTTTGTAGGTCAGACAAATCTCCTTTTTTGTAAATAGGAACAACCATAGCAATTTTTAGTTCTTCTGGAAAGTAACCGTTTTCAAATGATGCATTTATGAGATGCGTTAAAGGCTCTACAATGTATTCGACAATTTCTTTTAACAGGTAGTAAGGAATTTCATCAGGACCACTAGATTTCTTGTTTCCACATGATATTATTAAATTGTATACCTCGTTAGTGGTTACCGGAATCAAGAAAATAGAGCGTGTATTAAATTGAACGTTAGAAATAGTCCGTTGCGCATCGGCCTTATTAGATATGGCAAGAGATACAACAGAATCAATAAAATAATCATTAAATGAATCAGCAGCGTCCACCCTGTTAATTATTTTTTGATCTTGCCTTAGAACTGCAGGTAAAGACTCTTTGGTACAGATATTTGAATTTTTCTCAATAATTTTCCAAGCTGCCCTTGTTTTATTGTCAGCTTTTTGTATGAAATTATCATTATAAGTTTTTTTAGAAGTACTAATGTTGGCTTCATGTTTCTTTTTTAAAATTTTGTATCTAACATGTAAGTCAGAATCATCAGAATTTTTACGCAAGTAATGAATTTGTCTTAGAAGGCGACCTTCTTCTATAAGTGCAGGGGTAATCCAGGGATTAGATTTATATTTATTTCTTTGCCGTATTGTTTTTATAGGAAAAGCCAAGTTAAATTTTGACATGAAAGTAGCAAGAAAAAATGAAAATTTTTCTTTTACGCCAGGTGTCTCATAAACATCTGGCCATCGTTCATTTATTAGCAAACTTTTAAAACAGTTAATATTTTCAGTATTAAAATGTCTCCTTCGAGTTATTTTTAAATCGGGTTCTGTTTTACTTACATTAAAGCTTAATACCTGGGAACAGTGGTCAGAAAGGCCGGGGTCATTACATTGTATATCAGCATCATCTATAGACAATGTTGTGAATATATTGTCCAGCAGGGTTTTGGAGGTACCTCGACTATTCACTTGAATACGTGAATGTTCACTTTTAATACATTGATTAAAACCATACGAGGTAAATAAATAAATTAAATCCCTTACTTCGTCTTTATCTACATCTAAAAAGTTATAGTTGAAGTCTCCACATACAAATAATGGACCCTTTAATTTACTAATGGTACTTAGAACACTTTCTAGAGAGTTTAAGAAGAATTCGTTGTTTGCAGCATTATTTCTAGGAGAGCGATATACGCAACATACATTTAGGTGTATATTGTTTATTTTTACATTAACAGAGGCAGCTTCAAACAATTTATCAGACATATTTACATTATGAAGAACTTTCTTTTGAAACTCCAGATCATCCCTGATAAATATTGCAACTCCTCCCCCAGTACAAGTTGTCCTACAAAATAACTTGCTAGGCGATAATTATGAAGTTTAATAGTGTTAACTTCTTGATCACACAGCCAAGTCTCAGTTAAGCATATAATTTCAGGGTACTTTAAGGAATCAGTATACAGGTTCAACCTATCAATCTTCTCTCTAATACTACGTGTGTTAAAGTTTAAGACTCTTATAATATCAACATTATCGTTCTTCACTACTGGATGACTAACATTATTTAGAAGTGACATTTCAACATCTACAATATTTCTATAAGACTTAGTTCCGAAAGACGAGGATATAAAAAATTATCCTCATTGTCGTTTGATATTTGAGATGAATTAGGCATATTACCATTTTGTGGCTGCGATGAATCTGAAGATTCTGAAGAGATCACAATGTCAGATAATACATTTATTTGAGACAGATTTCTTTGCTGTATTGAATTTAAGAAATTTACTTCATTAGGTAATACATTTATGAATTTCAAATTTTTCGTTTTAACTGTCTTCACGAAAATTGAACTTGTTAATGATTTACATATTGATGCAGTAGTAGGGCAATGACATTGTTTGTTATTGATTTCAATATATTCTACTCTGCCTTTGACCAGACCATTAAACTTATATAAGAAGTCATTTAATTTCTGATTGTATTTAAAAATGTGTTGGTTTATGCCAGATTTATTTTTTTTGGTGGAATATATGACTGATGTAAACATGACATTTGTTTCAGTGCACTGTTTAAGCTTGTTACACAGTTTTCGGAAAGAAGGTACTCTATTTTTAGATAAAATGTCGTTTGAGCCACCCATAACTACAACAAAGTCCTCAAGAGTAAAATTCTTAGTTAAGCTCTCAATATCTTCCATCACTTGATGTAATAGTGCCCCAGGTTTTCGTATTATCGTTACTTGGTAGGACGTTTGGTCAACCTCTTTTCTTAAATGCCCATGTATGCCCGTTCCATTGTCATCACATAGCAAGAGAATTTGTCTCTTTTGTTTTTTATTGTTTAAATTTTTATTAAATAAAGTGTTGTTTTCCCCTTCTTTATTAACAACATCAATATCCCTGTGAACATCAGTATCCGTATATTTAATATTTGTTTGTGAATTTATTGGCAAATGCTCCTGTACTATATCTTTTGCTCTAGGTGTAAGAAATTCCGTAGACGTCGACACAGTTTTATAAATGCTTTTTGTTGTTTGTGTACTGGTAGATTTTATTGTCTTTATTTTGTCTGAAACAGTTTCTTTTAATTCATTGATATTTCTTGTTACTTGCGTACCTATCCTAAATACAATCACTAATACGGAATTTTTTTATCATCACTGTTTTATAATGACTGTCATAGGTGTGGAACCAACCATACAAATGAATAACTCATTATTCGCACCTAGGATTGCCACCTAGCATGCACGGGAAAAAATACGCTAATGAGTGAGTTACAGAAGCTTTCATATTTTTAACACAAAATTAAGCTTTCTTGAATTTTTGCTGAATGTGTTTCTTATACCTCAGTATTTATTTTGCTCCTTCATAATATTATGTAAATTCTCCACTCGCGGTAACGTTTGTATGAATGAACATTACCTACATTATCATCTGGTTATGTTGTGTGTAAATTGTGCAATACATTTTCTAATTAATGCCTTGCGTTTGGAATATTGTCAACAATGCTTTGTTTGATCATTGATAATGGGAACTTGCACGTATTTTTGTTGTTTTATTTCGACTACGAACAAATAGAATAATCAATTATTAGTCTGAATAAATTTTTTTGATAATGTTTTTGACGAAGTTTCATTAAATGAAATTAATAAATTCCAAATTGTCATCACTGAAGCATTTAGTGTTTTTGTAAGAAGAAAAAAAAATTGCAGATAAAAATTATTGTTGTTTGCGTACATTTTAAAAAGCCATTCAATAATTATTGGAATATGAAAGATACCTGCAATAATCTTCATATACAAGAAACTTCAAAAATATTGCAGTTAATTGTCATTTTTAAATTGACGAATACCAAATCCTTGATCCTCATCACGAAAATATAAAAAAATTTCAAAAACATAAGAATTGTACATTTTTCGCATCATCCAAAACGGAAACTGTTTTGCTTAAAAAATTTTCATTTCTTTATGGTTACTGTTATGCTTTATAATAGTTTATAAAATATTGTTCTTCATCAACGTGCAACATAATAGCTTTGGAACAACCGTGAATTTAGACGGAATGTACAGGTACACCATACCCAAATTGGTACTTTCATGTTTAAGTGAGGTCTTTGCGAATAGTCACCACAAGAATCACCACTGCCTGTTTCCAGCTTTGCAGATATACAAAATAGAGTGACTGAAGGGAAATCGCGTCAGCTACCTCAAAAAATATCGAGCAGTTACGGACACAAGTTCGCAAAGGCCCTGAATAGTCCACCTGCATATTTAGATGCAATTTAAGTACTGTACTTGCTGTATTTGCCTCCCATATTTACTCTTGACCCGAATTGTATGCCTTGTACACTGATGAGGAACAATAATTTCGAAACATATCTGTTCGCTTGTTTTTTTGGGGGGATTTGCCTGGTTGGCATTAACAGTTCTTGTAGTTACAAATCCATAGTGATAGTACACGTTTTGTTTAGATTATTCAGTTTCCGCATTTTATTAGTTATTACAGCAATAAAACTATTTTGCAACGCATACAAATTTATGCCCGCATGTTCTAGATGCACCTGGCCTCATAGGTACTTGAACTGGCACTGCTATTAATACTTAATAATCATCAGTACAGGTATACTTTTATGTGTTAGATGTATTATAGTTTTTAAAATTGGCAATATATCCTACGTGTTTGTAGGTGTGCAAGTAATTTAGTTTTACGCTTTCATAAGGAAATATACTCCAGTTACCGCTGCCCAAAATAGCTTTGGCTTGAAAACCTCAGAATCGTCATTTTATGATCGTTAACATTTCAATTCAAAAACTTACTTAATTGCACGGTATGATGGTCAGTGATAACTTCCCTTCTAAAGTTTTCCAATCGGGCAAGAGATATTTCCTTTCTAGACAAGGATTTCCTCCGTTCGACTTTCTTCTTAAAGAGAGGCATTTTCGAGCAATTCTCACGCACAATAAATTCCACTCCAAATAGGCAAGGTAAATATTGGTCACAAACAATTAGTAACTGACATTTTAATGTTTAAATAAAATATTATAAAACCACTCCAATGTGTTAATATCCGGCACGTGTTCAAAACTTTAAGATTCTACAATGCTAATTCTAAAAATACACCATCGAAAACTGAATTTAACTGGAATACTGGAGTGCGGACGCCTTGCGTCTATACCTACGAATCTCCACTGAAACTGAAACGCGTTTTCAGTACATTTCAGTGAGATCACTGAGCATGCAATCTGTCATGTTTAAAAAAAGAATTTTTCGTTAAGACTAATTTTCTCCAAACGAAAAGTTGTATAGCTTTGGAAGTGTTGGTGGGGGTGACGCGACTGTTGCGCTGATTATTAGAAAAACCCCTCCTAGTTATCGAACACACGTAAATAAGGTGGGGAGTTATATCGACAAAGTATGAGATTTTTCCAGTTTTATCAAGTAGGGGTTGCGTGAACGTATATTATTCAGTTTGTTTTAGTTATGCAACCGGGGCGATGCTTAATATTGCTACTTGTAATTTACATGCCATTGTTCTCAACCTTCTAATTTTATTTCTAATTTACCTGAAAGGTATACCTAATTTATAGGTTTGTTTTGTCTGGGAGCCTGTGGAAACAGTGGCGCATCAAGAGCGTGATGGGATGCCACCCTAATAAACAGGGTTTGTCATATTTTTTTATTTTGTGGAGTAATTACATTGTATTTTAATGTGATCACTGAAAACCAATAATTTATTTAGCTGACGTTTCGATTTATGTATACTAGATCTTCCTGGAGCTTATGTTAAGTTGTCTCTCTATGAATATACGATATTTTTAGTTTTGTAATGAAATCTATATTTGGTCATTCTGCTAAGGCATACTATATCTAAAATATATGTGTATATGTCACGTCAATCATGATAATGAATTATTACTGAATATTAATTATCTCGGATTTTAGATATCGCTATGAAAATAAAACTATGTTCCATAATATTTTGACACCTACCTACAGCCTTTGTGTTTAGATATGAAAAAAGTGTATTAAACGTTGTAGATGTTGGTGTCAAATATCTTTGGCCGAAAAAATGTGAAACCAAAGTGCATCGAAAAGTAGAGAAAGAAACATAATTTTTTAAATGGAACACCGCATTTTCGCATATTTTGAAAGATCATTTTTGTCTGATTCCAAAAATATATAATATGTTGGCATTTGCTCGAGTTGTTTTTAAAACAGTATCTGTGCCTCTTTATGTAGAACAGTTCGCGTAGAATATAGGTTACCATGAAAAAAACCAACAAAATAATTCACTCATCAATTTTGACACCTATCTATAGAATTTATTTATAGAAATAAAAAAAAAATTGATGTGAAATATATTTTGGTGACAAGAAATAAAACACAAGAACATCAGAACTGTCAGGTACTATCAGAAATATTATTTTTTCATGGCAACCTATGTTCCATGTGGTACTAGATAGATAGATACCTAGATGGAACAAATGGCAACATAATACAGGGTGGTCCGAATTGTACCTTCGATAATTTGAAAATCAATGAAAAATGTGAAATTAATGTGAGTTTTCTTAATAAACTTATATCTAAAACTTAACCGTTTCAGAAATACAGGGCGTTGAATTTTTTTTTTAAATTTTTTTTTATATCCTGAATTTTTTATTGAAATTTTATGTGTAAATGTTCTTGAATAAGTATCACGTTTAATCATTATTTTCATTTTCCTTCTTCAACCAGAGGTGTAACCACGGGGATGTGAATACCTTTGTTTATAGAAAAAGGGTACGCCAATGATCGAGATTGTATTTTTTTCCCATTTTTGAAATCTACAGTCAGTTTACGAATAAAAAGTCGTCTTTTAGTTTTTCCGTAAAACGTATCGTTTTACAGTCAAATTTTAATTAGAATTCATTGCATTTTCATAAGAACAAGTATTTCAAATATTAATAAAACACCTGTAATTTATTTTCTACATCAGACAAAAATTTGAAATTTGGAGGACGTGAATTGGATAATATTACACATTTTTTAGCATAATCTTGATTTTCAAAGTACTTCCGGTTTGACCGTATATAATTGACCAGAACTTTTGATTTTTAAGTGGAACATAATTTTGCATTTATAGATTTTTTTTTTTTATAATTTTTTTATTTAATTTTTAAAAACAGAATTGGGAGGCTGTGATGCACATAAATGGCTTTTTGTTTTGGTTTGTAATTGTAGTCGTCAACCGGTATAAGAAATAAAATACCCATGAAAAAATAAACACTTTCCGCCATTTTCTATTTTATTTTAGTTTTAATGGCAAATTCGTAATCAGCGAAAGCTACCATTTATCTAATAAATATAATAAAAAAAATAAAATAAATTAGACATTCGGCGCCATTTTGTTTTTAGACCGATTTTGACGCCAGATTCGTGACCCCATAAACATTATGTAATCGAATTTCAGGCAATTGTTTAAATAAATAGAAGAGTTATACATTTTTTAATTGTAGAGTGTATTAAAGAATCACTTACATATTACATATTTGTTTGTAAACAATTGAAAAAATAAAAAGCACACCTTCTCACCTATGGTGAACTTTTCTATAAACTTTTCCGAAATTTCAACAAAAAAAAATTATCAAAATCGGTTTTGAGTCAACGAAGTTAGAACTTTTTTCTTTAGTAAATGGACTATAAAGGTTATTTTAACAAAAAGTAATTATTTATATAAATATTTCACAAAATAAACTCAAAACATTAGAGGAGCTGTTCAAAATGCTCACCACCAACTTTAATATATTTCCGACATCTTCGAATTATGGAATCAAAGCCAACTAAAAATAAAATCAGAGAGCACACGTAAAGATATTGAATATGCATTGAATCCTAATAATTACAATGTATCTGTAAAATGATCTGTAAAACGATACGTTTTACGGAAAAACTAAAAGAGGATTATTTATTCGTAAACTGACTGTAGTTCGATCATTGGCGTAGCACTCTTCTTCTTTAAACAAGGGGATTCACATCCCCCCCTCGTTACGACTCTGGTTGAAGTAGGAAAATAAAAATTAATGATTAAACGTGGTACTTATTCAGGGACATGTACACACAAAATTTCAATAATAGCTATTTGTATCACTAGGGAGGAAAGTGCCACTTTTCCTCCCGTGGGTGAAGTTCATTGCCCGACGCGAAGCGGAGGGCAGTGATCACCAAGAGAGGAAAAAGCACTTTAATCCCGTGTAATACATATGATTTTTTCTCCTACCTGTATAATTAACTTATATATGTAAATAGATCAATTATTTTATTTTATTGAAACTATTTATTGAGTAAAGAAATAAAAACAAATCCTTAAATATATCTTAAATACATAATTTTTAGATGTTAGAATTATTGGTTATATTTATATTCAATGTGCAATACACTTTCCTCCCTCATATGGGGGAAGAAAATACTTTCCTCCCTAGGGAGGAAAAGTGGCATTTTCCTCCCTCATATGAGGGAGGAAAGTGTGTACTTTCCATTATGGTAGGAGGAAAAATACATTAATTTCACATTTTCTATTGATTCTCAAATTATCGAAGGTACAATTCAGCCCACCCTATATTTTTGGAATCAGATAAAAAATGCCTTAAAATGTGCATAAATATACAGGGTGTCCCATTTAAAAATCATAAGTTGTGTCTTTTTCTTTACTTTCTGATGCAATTTTGTTCTACTTTTCTTCACCAACATATAGGTCAGACTAAAATTTACAATTTTAATTTCTACACTTTCCTCCCTAGGGAGGAAAAGTGGCATTTTCCTCCCTCATATGAGGGAGGAAAGTATGTACTTTCCATTATGGTAGGAGGAAAAATACATTAATTTCACATTTTCTATTGATTCTCAAATTATCGAAGGTACAATTCAGCCCACCCTATATTTTTGGAATCAGATAAAAAAATGCCTTAAAATGTGCATAAATATACAGGGTGTTCCATTTAAAAATCATAAGTTGTGTCTTTTTCTCTACTTTCTGATGCAGTTTTGTTCTACTTTTCTTCGCCAACAGATAGGTCAGACTAAAATTTACAATTTTAATTTCTACACTTTTTCATATCTCTAAAAATAAAGGCGGTAGATAGGTGTCAAAATATATGGAACTACCCTGTACGTAATACAAGGCTTGTTTTGTTTGTAGATCCCATGAAATATTACAAACGCATGTCATACCCTATTCTAGCAATGATTTTTGGTAAAACGCCGAATAATAAAAAAGTCTAATTTTCTAAAGTTGTGTTTTGGGCGTTTTGGGTGTTAAATTACTCTTTTTAAAAAGGATTTAATTTAATATCTGTAAAACGAAGAATGTGTTTTTCCCGAATTTGTTATCAATGTCAAAAGGGATCAAACGTAGCCAAATTCTACAATTTCTTCAACAAGACTGGGAAATTAAAGACAACTAAGTATAAACAATATTAAAAGTTCAATGAAATTCATTTTTACAGCAGGTCCCTGGCGCTCTTTAAAAATTTTTAAAATCTTAGAACCTTTGCCATTTGTTTTTCCGATTCTCTTAAAGCTCCCACGATGACGGTATTAATTTTTGAAATTTTTATCTCGATTAGCGTTATTTTGATTCCCATAAGCGCCGTTACCATAATTTTTTTGTAATTTTTATTTTATTACTACTTTAAAAAGCTCAGAAATTGCTTTTAGCGATTATTTCTGTTCTTATTTTCAATCGTATTTCATGATAACCACGTTAGGCTGTTGAATGATTTTGTCGTGCGTTTCTAGCGCTTTTATACGATGTGCGTCTTTACTTTCATGTACTCGTAGTAAACGTTTTAAAATTTCGTGTTTCCCAATTTTCAAATCGCTATAACTTCTGAACAAAGAAAGATGGGACCTACGTTTATATGAACATTTCTTCATAAAATTAAATCTACTTTTCACTGCCGAAGTTTGTCCCCAGGCTAATGAATTACCTGTATATATTTTTCTCTCTGGGTTTTGGCCTTACAAAAGGTGGATTTTGGCCAAGATAGATATATGAATAGATATACTTTATTAATCAATTTGCAATGTACCCATTGGGTATTGAACAAAAAGATAACAAAAAGAGAGAAAAATAGAACATACACACACACAGGCTGATAATTTTTACTAAAACCGTATTCGGTTTTCAATAATAGTGCAAAATGTTTAATTTCACTTTGCAGCTTCAATTTTTAAACAAATGAAACTTTGTTAGTGTTATATTTCGCAAGTTGGCCACATACAAAAACGAGTAAATAATTTTTTTGAATATATTGTCTCTAATTCATTCCAAATAACAAATTATTTGCGTTATTCATTATGACCCTTATGTTAATTTTTTCTATAACCTCGGCAGAATATTATAGATGAACATTTAGACGACATATCAGTAAACAATCTTCAGAAACAAACGTAAGGGATGATGAGATATAGGTAATTTAGATAACAGCAGCTGAACTGCAAAATGGTCGAAATTTTCTCTTACAACTGCTTCAAAGAAAGCAAGTTAAATAAACGAAATGGCCCTGATCAGACAACTGGTTTTTCTTCATTCTTGGGTTATTGAAAGTAAAATAAATCTAGGAATCCATTGAATAGACTCAAAGACCCATGTAAATATTTCGTTGACAGGATAGTACAAAAAAGATATTATTATGTTTAAGCATTGAATGAAAGAATATTATATTATTCAATGGTTATTATGGGATGTTAATAATTTTCTCAAATGTTCATATTTTGGTTGGCAGAAGCATTTTGAATGTAGATAAATATCCTCATGTCGGAGCCCATTGGGATATTTTATTAATGTTAAGTACCAAATTTTTGCCTTCCACCAACGATCAGTCCCGCATGGATATTGGCCTTCAAATAATTCACTATGTTTTTTATAATTATACCATAAACGAAGATTCATCGTGGTTAACAATTGTTAATGAAATATTCTGTTTCATCATAAAATTACTTAACAATTGACATAAACTATTATATATAAAATACGGCTTTTGGATACATTTACCTAAGCTATCTACAGTATTAGCAGGTACTTAATTTTGGTTCCTGAGATGGATTTTTTATGTGTATTATAGACTCTACCATGCTTGTCTCAAGTATGACATTATTTAAATAAATGGATATGTTGTTGTATGTATGTACCCATTAATTTAAGCTGCAACTAATTAAAAATAATTTATATCTAATTTTTGACGGCAGTCAAGCATAGGTATACAGGGTGAGTCGTGAGGAACTTTACAAACTTCTACCACGTATAGAGTCCATTGAGTAGAATATCAAATGGACATTAAAAAGTTTCAGATCCCTTTTGTTATTGATATACAGAGTGATTTATCGATTTTGACCAAAATTTCTTTTCGCTGCCGCTTTTAAACGGTAAATTCAAATTGTGTTATATTTTGGTAAAACTATAAACTAATGTCTAGCATCACTGTGACGTATTCAAAATTTAGATATTCCAGGACCGGCGTAAGCAAAGTTCATCAGTAGGTCCATAAAGAAGAAAACACCCTGTATACGGGTGTTTTCAAATTTTAATGCCGGTTATTTAAAGAGTGCAAATGAACAAATAAATAACGCCATATGAAATTTTTGTCACGCTTTCCACAGATTTTTAGAAACCGATCAATTTTGGTTAAACCTGAAAATTCTTCACCACTTAGAAACAAGTATTCGATTTACAAGAATAACGCCTTTAAAGGCAAACACTCAACTTGAGGCAGTTACTAGGCAGTTAACTCTTGATCCAGTTTTATTTTTCCTCGTCTAGAATCAAATCTACAGGACCGGATTAACCATTTTTAAATAATTGATTAAAAAAAAGTCAATAGAGAAAATAATTATGTAAACTTCATTATGTATTATGTAAACTTTGTTCAATGTATTAGATTTTTCGCTTAAATTTAATATTTCAAACGTAGTTTACATAACTATTTTCTCTATTGACTTTTTTTAATCAATTATTTAAAAATGGTTAATCCGGTGCTGTAGATTTGATTCTAGACGAGGAAAAATAAAACTGGATCAAGAGTTAACTGCCTAGTAACTGCCTCAAGTTGAGTGTTTGCCTTTAAAGGCGTTATTCTTGTAAATCGAATACGTGTTGTACGAAGTGGTGAGGAATTTTCAGGTTTAACCAAAATTGATCGGTTTCTAAAAATCTGTGGAAAGCGTGACAAAAATTTCGTATGGCGTTATTTATTTGTTCATTTGTACTCTTTAAATAACCGGCATTAAAATTTGAAAACACCCGTATTCAGGGTGTTTTCTTCTTTATGGACCTACTGATAAACTTTGCTTACGTCGGTCCTGGAATATCTAAATTTTGAATACGTCACAGTGATGCTAGACATTAGTTTATAGTTTTACCAAAATATAAAACAATTTGAATTTACCGTTTAAAAGCGGCAGCGAAAAGAAATTTTGGTCAAAATCGATAAATCACTCTGTATATCAATAAAAAAAGGGATCTGAAACTTTTTAATGCCCATTTGATATTCTACTCAATGGACTCTATACGTGGTAGAAGTTTGTCAAGTTCCTCACGACTCACCCTGTATACTAACTTGCATTTTCTTTGAAAAAACCTTGGACTATTATTATAACTCTTTAATGCAAATTGGCCAAATGTATGCATTTAAACAGATAAAAAGGTAAAGATGTGTAGGGTGTTTATTTGGACGAGTATTCCTCCATTTCCTGGAAATTAACTGCATGCTAACAATATTCCAGTTGGGTGGGATAACCACTTTTTGGATGTTCGAAAATCTGCAGAGTCTAGGGTTAGTTCTAAGGTATACATTTTAAGTAGTAAACTTTTTCACTTTTGAAAATACTCAAAACGCATTGCTATTGAAGTGCCAACTGTTAATTCCCGAAAAATTTTTCTTGAGAGTCCAAAATTAGATGAAAATATACTGCAAAAGTAATCATTTCGTAGAGATATTTTGTTGACGTAGCCGTCGAGCATTTTTTTTTTAGTTCGAGCTAGTTGTAATATATGCCTATAATATAATAAGCTTTGATAAAGTGCAAGTATAATTGTTGAATAAAAATTCATCATCGTCTAATTTAAATTATAGTACGATTATGTACTGATAAAAGTAAGGTATAATTATATTCTTGAACAATGCACCTGTGGCACTTATTTAACTATAATCATATCGGAATAACATTCTAAATAATATATAATTTCATTAATGGTTACGTGTATGACATTTTCTTTAATAAACTGGTTGTTAATTTGTGATATCTTTAAACTTAATTTAACTTAATGAATAAGTGGAGCAACCAATATGTACACCTTTTTGCGTCACAGATTGCTACCAATCGGTTTGTTTTCCTGAAGCTATGTGGACATCTGGAATTTCGTTTTCATTAGTTCTTTCGTTGCGTAGCGGTAAGTTTTGATAAGTTTTTACAGACACACCATCTTTATACGACAGCCGATTTCCCAACAACGTTCCCATATTTTTGGCGTAATGTGACCTGTGGTTATTAAAAATCTGTCTAGAACTTCATCATTCTATCAATAGAACGAACATGTCCCATACATTAAGGGGATTACTGAAACGTTTGTTTGCAAAAACCATAAATCATCAAAATTTTTGAGAACAGAACAAACCAATATAGTATTTGCGTCATTATTTCTCGTACTCTTTCTTAATAGTTTATTATTTTGTTTCGTTTTTAAGTCTACAGGAAATACAAAATAATTTGGAGGTTAGAGCAGTACACTGAATTTTCGTAATAAAAAGATGTTTCTGGTGTCATTTCTTCGTAAAAGAAAGGCCATCATGGATGTCTTGTAATTCCTAATACATAAAACATTAATAATGATATATTTTTATTTACAGGCAATATCAGACAAAACACAGGAGCTCATGACTACTGTACACAATCAGTGTGTTAAACAAACAGGGGTTTCTGAAGGTATGTATGATCTTATCTACACTATTCCGGGTACTTCCCAAATTTTTTTTATTTTACCTTTTTCATTCGATATTCCAGTTTCCAGTAGAGATTTTGGCCTGATTGACTGGCGAAATAAAAGCGTTTAAATACTCTTTGGGTTGGTGAACTAAAAAAATATGTGATTATTTAAAGTATTGGTGAAATAGGTGAGTATTTCAAATAAAATAGAGACCTTTGAAACAACAAATAATGTCGGCCTCAATGTTGCGTTAATTTTAGAATTGTTTCGTGGAATTCCTTTTTTTTAATTTCAAGATCAGCTTGCCAATTTCTTGTTTTTGAAAGATCATTACGTGGTTAATTAGATTTTTTTCTGTAGTTGAAACGGATAAAAAATACTGATGCTATTTAGGACAAAAGTAGGCATTATTTTGTATCCATGTATCCGGGTATCTATTAATTCTACTGTTTGAACTCGATGAGCAAATACCAGGGTTAAATGAGTAATCAATTTTTGTGATAACATGGATAATTTTTTGTTAGGAAAAAAGGAACTGATAATCTAAAATACAGCGCGCTATTAAATCGTTTCTTATTTGGGTTTTGATGAGCGAATATTGAGGACTCTTTTTAAGAATCTCTTTATACTGCTATTTTGATTTTGTGTAAATTTGAGAATCATCAACAAGACAAATGCTACTCTATGTATTGCAACGACACTTGTGAATTGAATTGGCCTAATTCTAAGTGCAGCCAAACAATTAGCTCCAGCTAGCTACAGCTTGGAGGTGAATTCGGTGAAGCCTTGTTTTAGAGTACTGAGATAATATTGAGAGCAATATATCGGCATCAGAGTATTTATAACTAAATACACAAAAGTTTATCGAAAAAACAATTAGGTATTTACTACATAAATTAAAAGAAAAGAAAGCTGTGAATTTAACAAGTTTAATCTTACAAATTCTTTACAATAAACAATGACTCAGAACTAAATATTATTAAAAATTTATGCGGTGTTTTTTGGGTTATAGGTCCTATTTAAAGAAAACAGTTATTTTTAATTTGCCGACGTTTCGGTTATGTATTTAACCATCCTCAGGGCTCTACAATTACATATAACATGATAATGTATATAACAACAACAACCGAACAAAAATCTTATATTTATTATTTAATAAAAAAGAAAAATAATTTTAAACATTATGAAAAAAAAAAATTTAAAAATTAAGGTATTATAAAATTATGATACACTGTTTTAATGCATCTCAAATTTTGTTATTAAATTGTTCAATACAAACGAGTTAAAATTAAATTATCAATAAATAGTAATCTAAGGGTAAAAAATATCACTATATGTAAAAGCAAAATTTAAAATAAAACTTAATTAGAAAATAAAATAACATTATAAAATCTGTACTTACATCAAAATTTGGTTTTCCGCGTTTTTATTATAAGATAAATTCCAGGATTTTCCAATAGATAATTATTTGGTTTTTTATTTAACTTTAGCTGCACCTCTATATCCATATAAGGTATATATGCAATTATATACATATATATTCGTTAAAATATTATTGTTATTAATTTAATAGATATGTTCTGGTGGATCAAGCTGAACAGAGTGGCAGTTTTCGGCTTGGTATTTATACCAAAATATGACCCTGGTTCGCGTGACGTATGGCTCGGTATTTGCCTACGCATGAGAACGTCCGTTAAGCGGAGATTTCAATAACTAATTTCGAATTTATTACACTCTGCATTGACGCGGTGACTTCAATTTTGTGGCTGTCTATGCTTAGCAGCTCTGGTTAAACGGATATTCTAGTAATGAATTTATAATTCATTACAAAGGTTACCAGAAAATCGGACTTCTGTCACATCCGAAGCAATTGATCAAATATACTACAAATTGATTAATTCAAAGAGAAGAAAAAATACTATAGATCACTTACCCCGTATGCTTTGGAAGCTCCTGAACAGAAATCTGTAGCTCTGGACAGTAAATAAATTCGGCAAAAACCTAAGTCTCAAGTGGACTTATCCAAAACCAGTGTAGTTTTTCTTTTTCCAGCTTATTTGAACCACAGTCGAACCTAATAACAATAAAAATCCACACAGAAATTGTTCTATGTACGAAATAACGATAATCTGCAAGTTTCACTTACAGCGATAATTTATACAATTTAAAAATTGTATAACGTGTCAATTAACAATAATTGAACCACGAAAACGTCTACTTTAGACAAGATACGGTAAAACGGAAATGGAAATACCCATCCATAAAAAAAACAGTGCTACTAGGTAATTATCTGAAAATAATCCAAAATATGGAAATAATACGAAATCCGGTAATTAATTTGACAAATTATTATTTTTACTATAGCACAATAAAGCTGAAGCAATAATTAATAAGCAAATTTTATGAATAGCGATATTTAAGCGACTACAAGAAATGTATGACTTACCTAGGTAAAATTCGAAAGGCAAAAGACGCTCTCTCTAGCCCGGGACGAGCTTCGGTCACAACGTTCATCCGCTGTGGCGTTTTTGTTGTATTTTTTCTACCACATACCGATCAAATGCGAATACAGGGTTATTCAGTTGTGAGGAGTCATATTTTAATACGCAAAATAGAACCTATAACCTGCTGTAACGAATTGCAACTTAAATCATTACAGTATTAAGTGGGCTGTAAGATTTCCAAATATTAAATCGTTTTAAGAGAAAAGATGGATGAAGTGGAAGTCTTTAGATTTCATCTTTTTTATTATCTGAAGAATTTTCATCAAACTGTTATACATTACTTCTGCGTCATTTCATGATGATTTTCACTGAATTTTTCGAAATAAACTAGAAATAAAATGGAGCATGCTGTCACCTCACCGCGACACCAGAGAAGAACGATCGCGACACTATGTTAATGTGAAATGTATTGGGATAGGCAACCAAATTTGCTTTAAAGTGTGTGTGTCATCGTACCCAAAGGAGAGTACTACTTATATGATCTTCGAAGACTAGACGCGTAATATAATCTACCCCAACATCATATTCGGCTCATATCTGTTATTTTAGATGGCATAGAACAAGATGCAGTGTATATATATTTCCTTCCTTCAAATATCAAGTTATCATTGAGAATGCGCTTTCACCACGTATTCAGAACTATTAATTTACACAAAGCGGATGCCTTGGAAAATTCTAATTAACCACTTACATGAATTACAGTTAAATGATGATGGAACAGTAAATATAGAAACCGCAATTGCCATAATACCAGACAAGTGGAAAAGTTTTGAGGGTACGATATATAAGAAATGCGGGACTCAAGGTAATTAAAGCCGTTTTTTGGCGACGAAATAGTTTCAAACAAGTTGATTGGTCTATATTCGAATTTAGACCAAACCTTGCAATGTTTTGAAACTTGTTTGAAACTATTTTATCGCCAAGAAACGGCTAAAGTCAATATAATGTATCATTTATTATTTCAACTTCCACCACTTAATTTTTCCCTCGAAAAATTACCAAAAATCATTTTTAGCTCTTCGTCTAAAAATATTATTATCTTCTAACCTTCTAAGGAATTGTCTTCTTCTTATCACTATACAGTGTGGAACACCTGAAATATCTCGCAAAATACGTTTTTCTCGAAGAAACGCTCGAAGGGGTCAAAAGACATTTTAAATTTGTCGTCTTTTGAAATACTTTAATTCTATGTACAGTGGCGTACGTTGAAGAAGCCAAAGGGGGCGCCTTTTTTTTAAATGACAACCCCTATTTTGTTCAATATAATGGAAGAGCACATTTTTTTGAGTATTGTCGTATAAAAATTTTAATATGTTTCATAAAAAAAGTTTCGAAAAAAATGCAAAAAGGCGCCCCCCATGGGCCTCTTCAACGTACGCCACTGTACATAGAATTAAAGTATTTCAAAAGACGACAAATTTAAAATAACTTTTGGCCGCTTCGAGCGTCTTTTTCGAGAAAAACGTATTTTGCGATATTTCAGGTGTTCCAGACTTTTTTTCCACACTGTATATATATTTGCTATACAATTTTATTATTCTTTCGAATCTTTGGTCTGGCTAATAAAGAATTAAAATTCTTTATATACGGTAGCGACGATATATCGAAAAAAAAACAATATTTTATATTTATAATTATTGCAGTTGGTGCAAACGTATGTGAATCTCTCTGGTTGATGCTACCAAGCTGGAAATGATCCTATTCTCTCACAAATTTAGATCTCAGACGGTTTCTTCAGCAGTGACTTGGAAGGCAGTTAACGAACTTTTAGCAAACATTTCAAAGAGTCATATTGTATCTAAAGTTATTGATTTCTATTTCAGAAATATACGATTCCATAATGGTTGTCAGAAGAGAATTGGAAATTAGGCAAAGATAATGGCAATGGTGTTCTCATAGGATCTAGCACCGTAAATAATATTTTAATCACTTAATCACTATGAACTGTTACTTTTTAATAGATTAAATATTTGAAGCATTTGTTGTAAATTTTTTATTTCCAAGTACAAATTCTTTGATACGTTTGGACTCCGATGACTTCTTGATCTGGAGAAACTAATTATTTCACACACCTAGTAGGTATGATATATCAAATGAAATAAAAGAAAAATATCTACCCAGCTGTACCAAAGCCAACTATGAATTGATTCAATTGATCAATATTTTCTGGTGCCCAATAGTGTATAGAGGAAACTACATTATAGCTTTCTAAATAAATTAATCAGTACATTCAAACTCTCCTTATTCTTGACCACAATCTGTAATCTGTATCGGTTCATAACGTGGAAAATTGAGAACAAACAAGTTGAAAACTCACAAAGCGACACGTAAGACAAGTCAAGTCAAGGAACGTGATTTTTGGTAGATTAGATTTAAGTCTGCTAAAGCGTCACCATTAATTAGTGCTTTAACAAATAACCCAATATTTTTAAGTCGAATTTAACCCGACTTTAAATTTAAAGCCAAAGCTCGAGTATGAAACTGGCTGAGCACCTTCTTTTGGTGATATCTTTTGTTCAATCCTCTGCGCCGACAAACGCTAACAATAATGGCGGCATCGCATTACAGTTACTTTTATACATAGTGAAATTAGTAACGTTTTTTGTGCCTTCAACCAACTAAACGAAATAATCCCATATGAATACGCAGGCCATGACTAACACTGATGGTCATGCATCGATTGACATATTTGTTTCCCTGTCCTGTCAGCTTTCGTTGAATATAAACTAAAGACTATTAATATAAAATAAAACTTTTGGAAACATTACCCAAAGCTATCAACATGATCAGCAGGTACTCTCAGACGCGTTTTTATGTTAGCACCAGATTAATTATATATAGTTTGTAGAACTCACAGGTCTACCATGTTTGTCTAAGTACAACATTATTTAAATGAATAGAAATGTTTAGTACCCATTAACTAAAACTGCAACAGATTAAAAATAATGAATGCATATTTTTTGTGAGCAGTCAAGCATAGATACTTAATTAATTGCACTTCCTTTGAAGAAGCCTTGAACTATTATTATATCTATTTGACGCAAATTAGGCAGATGTATGTATTTATAAACGGACTAAGGTAAAGACATATACAGTGTTTTTCCACTTTGAGCAATCCATCTCCGCATATATTGACTATATGATAAATTAAAGTTTAGGTAGTTAGTAAATCTTAAAACATTTAAAGAGGTCTATCAACTAAATACATTAGAGTATAAAAATTTTCAAGATAACTTTCTTCAAGGACATATGAGAGGTAAAATATTGTTTTCCTACGAGCGTGCGGAAAGTATCACTTTTCCGCACGCATTTTAGATTCGAAAGTTGTACTTTTCCGCACTAGTGCGGAAAAATGTATTTTTCCGCGAAAGTAATTATATTTTTATTTGCATTTTTGGGTAATTTTATACAAATTTAATGAAATTAAATCATTTCTATTTACACTAACTCTTTTGAAGTAGCTCCTATAACTTTAAATATCAAAAAATCACGTAGCCTATCTTGACTGTCTCATTTTGACGTTTCTCAGTCACGTAACAATTAACAAACGTAAAAGTCAAACAGTAACATCTTTTTAAAGTAGAGTCTAGTTTATTAATTAAGTAAAAAATGTATTCATCACGCTCCTAGGAAAAATATTGTTCCTAACACATGCGGAAACTGTCTTTTCCGCACTCGACTGCTTGACCGAACTCCGCTTCGCGGAAAAGTACAACTTTCCGCACTTGTTAGGAAAATAACTATTTTCGTAATAGGAAGATGTCTAGTATAGTAACCAGCTATGGAGCTTCATAGCAAAGGAATGAGTTGCTACGTTCCACTAGTAGGTATAAGTTGCTTGTGGTTTGTAGTGACATCAATAATGCAATTTATGTTGAACAATCTTAAAAGTACCTAAGTCCATTGCCAACATTATTAGTGAACTCATAAGAGCAGCTTCATCAGCAGTTTCTATAATGCTCGATTTTGTCTTGATGCATAGGAAGGGGAATACGAAACACTAGATTTGGTAGCGAGCGCGAGCGTCTCTACTCTAATAAAATTCCATTGATCACAACGTAAATCGAATGGTTAGAAACGAAACTCGAGGAATAACTATTACGACTATTGGAAAATATCTTGCCCTGGCGTTCTCCATTATATTTGAAAGTAGGAATAGCACAGTAATGAGATTATTCATCATTATTTGGAAGCGTTTTCTTCCTTTTCCTGGAATTGATTGCGCACGAGCATTATGTGCAATCTTCCAGTTGGGGATGGAGGGGATGATGATACCTTTTTTACGTACAAGTTAAAATGTTATTGGAATCCATTAACTTTATCGAGATGCCCGTCATTTCTGAGTACGAGACGATAATAAAAGAAGTAATCGTTTAGTACTCTTGGACAAGGAGACATGGTTTATCTCTTGATGATGTAGCTGCTTTCTTAAGAGGTGGAAAAGCTCTGGTTGTAATAAATGCTTATAATATAAGTATTAGTATAGGGATTTTATATTTTGATAGTTGTCATGGCAACTGAATATTTCGGACTTTAAACTTCTTTAAATGTTTTTCTTTTTTGTACTTCCAAAGACAAAGACCACCATGCCACCATCAAAGTGTCATCAGTAAGTGACTATTGGAGGAGGGGAAACCTATTCTTTATTAGGTTATTGGCCCAAATTTGTACCAAAAATATTTTTTATTTTTTTCACGATTCTTAATTGTAACGAAGTGATTTTTCCAATCAAGGAATGTTCATTTTTGCTTTAAATATTACCGTCACTAGGGTACACCCTGCCGCTGTTCTAGTTAAGTTATTAATGAGTTGTTAAAAAAGTCCGCTGGTAAACAAGCAGTCAAGTAATTAATTGATTAATTTTTGACAATCCCCCGTATAAGCAAAATCCGAGAAATATTATAAATAATGGCCGAGTCGGAAATAAAAATCATTCGTTACTAAAAATGTTAATCCGTATCCGTTTTAATCCGTTTCTTTTTGCAATATAGTATAAAAATTGCAAGTAACTCATTTCCGGTTATATACGTTCTGAATTGATGCGCCTAATTGCATAATCCGCTGGACCTCTGCAAGTTACGCCGGGTTGTGCATCCGAATCCTTCGTTTCAAGTCAGTGACCGCCCCTCTATCACGCGACCTAGATACGTCATAAAGGTTACAAAAGGGAGAGGAGCGCTCATTCCGCGCTCATTCCGAGAAAGTCGGCCGCCGTTCAGGTTCATTCCGAGATATTCCGCATGATCAGATCCGATCTACCGCCAGCAGTTGCAGATCAATCCGAAGCCGTCAACATTTCCATACCGCCGAGTTTAATAGTAAATTTATTTGAATATCATACTGGTAAGAACACACCGTAGTCCGCTGCAATTTGCAGGTACTGCCTTCAGTTAAGTATAGATATTCAGAGGTCTTTTTGTCCGTAAGTATCGTTGTATTATACTACTCAAACAAACCAGAGCTAATTAGTAATACCTCCGTTGGTCTTTTGTTTGCTAATATATGCATCGGCTGCTGAGATCTGTTCGCTAGGGCCATCTTAAAAGCCTCCATGCATAATAGGTTACCGGAAAACCTACGTTAAACCAAATAGTTATTATATGCATCAACTGGTTGGACCTGTTCGCTAGGGCCATCCATAAAGGTGATCTGCATAGAGTTGACTCGGAAAACTTACGTTCATCAACATAATCATTAACAAATAGCTCTACGTTTGTGGCAGTAGTTTGCCGTGTGTGTAAATATTCCGTATAGCCTACAATATCTATAGCTAACCGATTGCCCGCCGTGCATAATACATCCTAGTGGAAAGGTCCGTTTGCTTGTCGTACACAGTAATTCATTAATCCAACGTATCCGAAAATTCCGCCGTAAAATCGCGTAAAGACTCTTGACTGCCAGCTTGACTTGTTTTTAATCGTTCTAAACAGTTTTATACATACTCGACTGTACAGTCGTGGAGGTAGTAGAGTTAATTAATCTGTTTCCAAATATGGTTGAATAAATACGTTATTTTAAAGAGGTAAAATTCACGAGTTATTATTTCTGTCATTTATTTCTGATTAACCCGTTTGAGCAGTATGGTCGAAGTCCATTAGATAGACCTCCAGCTCCCGACCTCTGGCTATTCCGTATCTCCGCTGTTTCGCTATTCAGGGTTGTTCTCCCAATAGGGGAGCCAAAAAGTGTAGTTCTTTGCACTTAAAAATTAAAGGACTGGCGCCCGAGATTTCCGTATAAAAAAAAATTACGTAAGTATATTGACAGAAAACACCATAAATATTTTAATTTTTTAACTTTATATACATTAATTAAAGAGCTGCGGAATGCGGATGCAATAAAAACATCTGTAACTTTGTACTTTTTACGTATATACGTTGACCACATCAAAGAATCACCAATAGCCCCATTTAGTGTGGTTTTGATAAAGTGCACATATAAAATTGTTGATTAAAAGATTCATTGTATAATTTAAATTAGTAAAATTACTGATAAATGTGGCATTTATTTAATTGCAATTATATTGGAATACTGAATGACATTTTCAATAGTATATAATTTCATTAATGATACGTGTAAGACAATTTGATTTAATGAATGTTAATTTTGGATTTTTTAAAAATCAATTGAATAAATAGATTGGGCAACCAATATATTTGCGCATCACAGATTTTTGCCAGTGATTTGTCTTTCTCTTCCTAAAGCAATGTGGAAATCTGGAGTTTCGTTTTTGTTAGTTCTATGCATTGTATCAATAATGGTAAGTTTTAATGTGATCTGTTATTAATAAAAATCTGTTATATCATCGTTATATCATTATCAATAACATGACCAATAGATTGATGATTACTGGAACACTTAATTTTTTTGTTGTAACTCTAAACCATTAAACTTTTGAAAGACGAAACAAACCAACATTGTATTTACGCCATTATTTCTCATACATCTTCGTAAAACTACTTTCTTATATAGCTTATTATCTACACTATTTTCGTTTTTAAGGCTGCAGAAAATAAATAAATAATTTGGGAGTTGAGCAGCATGTTGAATTTTTGGAATACAAATATGTTTCTGATATTCTTTCGCCGTAAAAGTAAATTAAAGACGTCTTGCAATTACTCATATGTGAAACACTAATACTGATATTATTTTTATTTACAGGCATTAACAGAAGACGAATTTATGAAGCTCGCCACTACTTTACACAATCAGTGTGTTAAAGAAACAGGAATTTCTGAAGGTATGTATGACTCCATCTGTACCATAGATAAACGAATCACCTAAAATTTTTAAACTCTAGTTACCCAAATTTGATATGGACCCAAATTTTATGTTCATAATTAAAGTATTGGTGAAATAAATCCAATTGAATATGATTGTCAATCTAAATTTTAATTAATTAATTTTAAAACTGATCCATGTGGAATCCCTTTTGTCAATTTCAAGACCAGCTTGTCAATTTCTTCTTTTTAAAGGACCTCTAACTCTACGTGACCAAGTAGGTCATAACAAACAAGTGCTTTTCCTCATTTGACAACCAATTCAGTTTTATTAATAAATCGTATTCATATTCTTTATCTCTATTGGTATAACGAATACAAAAGGTGCTATTGCCACCAAAAAAGTTGCACCGGTTTTAAAAAAATACTTTTTTCAATTACTTGTCCTATTTGTGAAATTTAAGAGCACAAAAATCACTTTTTGCATCAATAGACCTTTTGTTAATTATTTACCAATTCACCGAGAAGTTAGTAGAATTGCACCATTTTCAGAACCAATTAGAAAAAATCGACAATTTACAAATCGTATTTCAGATCTAATCGAGAAAGCAAGAAAGGGTGATTTTGCTGACGATGAAAATTTTAAATGTTATATTAAGTGCTGGATGGATGGATTTGGAGCGGTAAGTAGTTTTGACTAAAATTAAGTAAATTATTGTTTAATGATGATGTTTTTAAGTTAATCATTTTATGATCTGCGTGCCATAATCATCAAGATCTGACAAAAATGATTAAGTATTATTTTTCTGATAATAATTTACAAAATTTATAAATAATTAAAACAATATTGGAATTCCAAAAGGAATATGGCTTCCAGGTCACACTGTAGCTCCAGGCAACAAGGCAGACGAAATGGCTAGATCAGGAACTAACTAAAATTTTTAATATTTAAATTCTGACTATTTGTTGAAATCATACATATTATTAAGATTTTAGTAGTTTCATTTTGCGTACTTATGTGAAAGTGAAATATTTCACATTTCAATTTTACTTACTAAATGTACAATTTATTAAAAATGAGGCTTTTTTGTTGTTTTGAGCCAAATATTTTATGTTTCATTGTGGATTTCTGGTAAAAATTCTACTTAAATGTATTATTTGCAGACAAATGACGATGGAACAGTAAACATAGAAGCCTCAATTGCCTTAATACCAGATGCGTGGAAAAGTTCTGTGACTCCAATGATTACAAAATGCGCGACGCAAGGTGAATTTATTTTATGTTTCTTTTGTTTTTTTACTATTTAAACTTTCACCACTTTCAACATGAAGTTCTCCGTGGTAAAATTATTTTTTAAACTAAAAATCCTTTTTACCATATATCTTAGCTAGGCTAATTAAAATTATTCGTTTGAATCTTTTGTCTAATGCATTTACATTAGCGTAGATACAAAAGAAAAAGAAAACAATACTATTTTTTTATTGTTGCAGTTGGTGCAAACGCATGTGAATCCATGTGGTTGACGCAAAAATGCTATCAAGCTGAAAAGGGAGATGTAAGTACATAACAACTGAAAATAGCATATAGGCATTGAGTAAAAAATAATAAAGAGACGCAACTGTCAAGGTTTCGAGATTTTGGTGTTGTATTTTTTTACCAATAGCTTTATGATTGTCTTCAATTTTAAGGGCTATACAGCCACATTACAAATACCATCCCGTATCACTAAAAATTGATGACAATCATGAAGTTATTGGTAATGAAATACAATACTAAAATCTCGAAACCTTGACAGTTGCATCTCTTTATTATTTATTACTCAATGATATAGGTTATATATATTTTTCACAACAACTGTATTAAAAACTATCCTCAAGAGTGTACTTCACCACAAATTATAAGGTTCCGTCTTACTCACTATCCTTTAACTGCTGTTTCAATGATTTAGAGAGCTGTTAAATATTTCAAAGATGCTGTTAATATATTGTGTTCTTTACTGATTTCTGTTTCAGGACTATATTCTTCCATAATGGATGTCCGGAAAAATTTGAAACCAGGCAAAGAAAATGGCAATTATATTGTATTCTTATAGGATCTAGCACCACAATTAAAATTTTAATCATCTTACACTGTGCATTATTCACATTATTTAAAAAAAAATATATTCAAAATATAAAGCATTTGTTGCAATTTTTTATTTTTAATATAGCATTGCATTTTACTATAGCACATCGTATGATCTCATGAATTTCCTTGGTACAAATGAACTTCAATGATATTGGGTTACTTTTTTGAATATTTTTAAGTAATGCGAATTTACATGGATCGGCAGTTGGATAGACGCTAGACAGTTAGGGACAATATATTGGTAAAATAGTTGAAATGGAGTTAAAAGTAAATAACTTAATATAACGAATAACTATTACTTTTGTGGAATGGTGGGTAGGCGTTTAATAGAACCAAATTTTTTATAAAATTCGTAATTATTTTCTTCACTTTCTGCAAAAGATATTGCTGGCATCAATATCTTATTTATATATGATTTTTTTGTGTGCCTTGCCAAATCGATAGAAATATAGCTTCGACAAAACGGCGCTAGTCCACACAATAATAATAATAATAATCTCTAGTGGAAAATTGCTTGTTGTACTAATCTGTTAAAAAAATAACTCGGAGTTGATGAGGCTACTGTGTAGGGTTTCCTACGATTTTCCACGTTTAACCAAACTAAATCTTTGGTATGTGAAATATGATCATATTTTTTTTAATCATCAATACATCTAATGAGACTAAAATTCAACATGTTTAGAATTATTTGCATATTGATTTATTACTGTGTCATCTGTATAACATCTAATTTTGCCCTTAGATCTAGATTTACTAGTTGATTGACATAAATTAAAAACAGAATCGGACCTAGTACTGTCATCTGAGGGACGCCCATGGAAATTATTATATTATAATAACTATATTATATACTTAACTTATTAAACTATTTGAATTTCTCAAAAATCGATAATAAAAGTGAGTCGTAATGGTTCAAACAATCCTCTAAAATCAACTTTTTTTAGAATTGTGCCTAAAATTGATCTGAGCAAAAACTCAAACTTACCGATGGATGTATAGTATGGATGTGAGGAGGGATGGATAAAATGATGCTCAATATACATATAATATAGAATCATTTTCCTCACAACAAATAAGTAATAAAAAAGAAGTAACTAAAATTTTAAATTTGAGTTACAAAATAGCCTCTAATGATGGTCAAACCAATAGCAAGTGTTATGATTTATTGTATTTATTTTTTCTCTTTAAAAAACACTACCCGCCGCTGCTTTCGTTTTTGACTAGAAAAATAAATTCAGCCAAAACAATTTTATTTTATTATATTTTTTTATAAGTAAAAAAATTAAACAAATCGTAAAAGTACACAAAGAATAACATGAATTGATCGTAAAAGATTAAAGTGGGAAACATTGAATTCGGCGTTTATCTCTTCGGGGCGTTAAAAGATAGAATTTATAATTAATTGCTTAACGCAAAGTAAATGCTATCAAATGCTCATGAAGATGTTTATTGTTAATGCAATAAGTAACGGGGCTATTTTTGACAAAATCCATGAACGTTGCCATCAGAATATGGCGGAATATTTATTTGACTTTCAATTGTTTTTTGTTGAAATTTTCGAAATCCTTGGAAAAAATACTATAAGCTACATTAATTATTTTTGTTTTATTTCCAAAGACAAATAAAAAAATTGACGTGAGAACGTTATAGGAATTACCCTGTACATACAAAGTACACGAAGCATTGTTGAGGTATCATCACAGTGTGACAATTTTACCCCACTGGCAGTCTCCGCACCGCTGCTACGGAAACGCCATCTATTGCTCGCTGCCAGTAATATTACGGCGTCGCGAGGATAGATGAATTTAATATGAATGATAATTTAGAATTTTTTCGAAAAGAGAAATGGGAATAATTCGAATGGGAAGAAAGATATAAGAACATTCATCTGGAAATACTATTCGATTATAGATGACTTAGAACTTCTTCAGTACCGTACGTGGGTGTCCATGTAAGGTTTCAGTCACTATACAACACATGTGCAGTGCTTGTTGCCTATCTTACAGTAGACATTTATTTGCATTTAACCGCAAAATTTATCACTTTTGTACCTACAAATTTAAATTAAAAATACGGAAAAGGAAAAAGTTATAGACAATTCTGTTAAATATTAAAATTAATACTTTACGATAATAGCAATAGGATTGTATAAGGTTGCCTAGCACACAGGAATCGAGTGATTCGATTTTTAAATTTTAAATCAAGGCGACACCAACTAAGAAAATAAATATTGCTATTGTGTATGTCTGTCTATTCTTAAAATGTTAAGGAAATATTTACGAATACTTCTTTATAAAATTGAAAAAGATAATATATAAATGACATTTTCTAGTTATACTGGTTATAAATATTAACGCATAATTATCATTTATCTTGTTTCCTGGAATCTATTGCACTCAGAAAATGTATCAGCGATAAATGTGTTAATAGATAATAATAATAATTACAAGCTAGACCTTCATACTTATACTTAATCTGATAATAACAAAAATACCCAGTTTAATATCTCTGTATTGAAATTCTACTAGATACTGCTCAACATGCAAATATAAAACCTGTTGGATATAAAATTACTGAAAACGAAATTATTGTAGAATCTGTTAAAAAAAAACACTTTTCATCACAAAATATTGAATTAAATATCATAATTTATAGTATCTAAAGTTAAAAATATTTGTCTTACGAAAAAATGTATTTATTACTGCTATCAATCAAAAAACGATCCCCAAGGCACAGAACCTTAAAAAATTATCGTAAATCACGTTACCAAAAATAGGCAACCAGATATACAATTCGTGATATCTTTATACCACCGAGTGTATATCGTGGCCTAATTCTTTGCGTATTCTATCATTCTTATTGAAATGAAATCTGCTTTGGTGCCTTGTACAATAAATTTGTATCAGAGTATCAGACGTAAACAATACTAACCTAAATAAATTATTTACCTTACCTAATACCTACAAAATATACCGGGTGTCCGAAAAGTCTGGAAACTGAAAACTTGATTAACTTGAGAAATACATTTACACACAAAATAAAAAAAATATGTGCTCAATATAGGTATGTTAAAAAAGCTATCCAGTGATACCAAAGTAAATCCTCCCTTCCCCACCCCTGGGATAACTTTTAAATCTCAAATGGGAACCCCATTTTTTATTGGAGGGCAAATTATTCTACACCCCAAATTACGTAGGTTTTGTTCGAAATATTTTTTTCGATTCGTGATAGAACTTGAATAACTCGAGAAATACACTTTCGTGTATCGAAAAATAAAAATACGACTCAGAGGGTGTAGAGCATTTTGTCTACCACATCATATCTGTTATACCGCAGATGAATTTTGGTACGCAAATATTTTACCCTATACGAATTTTTCAAACTACATGAAATCAGTCGTCATTAGTTGGCAAGCGTAGATAAAATATTGTTACTATAATTAACTATATATAAACACAAAACAAATATCAATATTAATAAATTATTAATTAAATTATATAAACTCGTTATAGTAAACATTAAATAACTTAATAAAGCAGCTTACAACCGCATGAAACACAAACATAATTTCTGGCATAAATTTGAAGTGGTAAGCCCCTGCACCTATTAATTTCACACACCTTTGCTTTGTGAAGTCATCCCCCAACGCGCTGTGCCTGTTCATTTATTACATAATTAAAAAATTCAAACCATCGCAGCCTTTGTCGAGTGGGAGAGTAGGTAAAAAGGTAAAAGATTAGGGTTAGAAAATAAAAAAACCGTCCCAGATCATTGGTTAAAGTACAATAGGCGGAGCGGTGCTGGTCCTTTGCTGGGGGCATTTTCGTGTCCAATGTAAGACCTACTAACAAACCCCTACAGCTAGGATGCCATGTATTAAAAAGAGACAGACAATCAACTCTGGTAGCGGCACACAAAATCGCTCTCTTTGTATGGGGTCCGTTTTAATCGGTCCACAATGAGCCATATGAACAAAACAGGTTTTTTTCCTCGCCTTCCAAAGAATTACAGTGGCTACACAGCTGTGCGACTACAATAACATGTGTTTTTTTATAATTTGAAATAAAAAAGCTTAACACCACAGTGGTCGAATGTAACAGGGGACACAACAAAACAGTTTTATAAAATTTGTAGGACGCGTTAGTTGGATACCATTTAGTGTAGTGAGAATTATTACATTATTTTATATGTTATTGGTACGTGCATTTAATTAATTAACTACCTTAAGGAATATCGTATGAATATTATCTATATCAAATATATTCCCCACTTATTAAGATTTTTTTTTATAAATTAATAAAACCAGTAATTATTATTTTTTTAAAACGTACTATTCCATTCGAATACGCTTTTGTTATTTTTATTTTATTTTCGGAAATAAATATTGTCATGAAAGGCATAGACGACGTGAGGTTTTCAAAATGAGTGCAGATACACATAAGCTTAAACAAATCGAACTTCAATTACCGTTTTTGCACCGAACACTTCTTATCTAACTATAGATTCTTGTGTATGGAGCCTTTCCATATTTTTGCAGTATTAATTAGATCAGGATCACATTATTTTATAAAGGTCACAATTATTCGCTTTTTTAATCCAAATTATTGAATTAAAATATACAATATTACTTCTTTGTAATCTCTCGATAAGTGAATTTTTATACTATCAAAACTATAAAATGGTTTTTACAATGGCAGCCAAATTTTATGAACCAAAATTCCAAAAATCAACCTAAAATAAAATTTAAAAAGTTTAGAAAATATCAAAATTTTCTAATTTTCAATAATCTGTTCTACAATTTTCCTCTCAATTTAAAAAAACTACAAATACAAAATATAATTTGGTACGGATGAACGAATGACTAGTTTATAAGAAGAAAATAATTCCACTTTATAAAATGTCTCGTAAAATGTATTATTTGTGACATAAAAACGTTAAATCTTTTTACATCGACGAAGTAGGTATTTCTTTTTGTGCAGGAAAAAATAATTACTCAACCAGGGTGACTTAATTTTGAGAAACGATAGAACTCGTGAACATAATAAATTTTTCAAATAAAAAAGTGCCCCAAAATATATCCTTAGAAAAAATATTCGATGTTAGACTTTCAATTTTTGTATAATTTTTCTCACTTAACTTCCAAACAAAGTACCTACCTACAATGTCAACTTTAAATTTATTATAAATATTTAGTATCATAAATTTCAGTCTAGATATACTGGCTGTTTGTTTTTTTTATACTATACTTGACCCGTTTACACACGCAATCCCTTTGTCACTACGCCACTGATTATTATTAGTAAGTTAACTGAAACCGCTACTGTCTTACCAAACATATTTTACTCGTATAAATTATGATCTTTTGCCTCTTTTAAAAGTTAAAGAGCAAAATTTCTTTTTTGCACGTACTACTCTTGCGGATTTGCATTAACCAGTTCTTGTGAACAAATCCTGTGAAAAAATGTTGTTCTGTATTCACATTACCTAATTTGCCAAGTTTTATTATTAATTATTTTGTATTATTTATAGCAAAAATATCAATCATATTTACTCGTTTCATTGAGTACAGGGTCATCATGTGAAAATGTTAGATTCTACCGTGGTTTTGTTGCCTTTTTATTATCGGAAAAGTAAAAATTGCTTATTGACTGATTTTTTGCCAGTAGGTATACAAATTTTCATTGAAAAAAAAAACAAGCGAGCAACGCCATAGGCGCAATTAGAGAAGCACCCCCAAAATCAAAAATAGCACCCCCAAATTGAAATAGTCTTCATTCTGTCAATTGACGAATAAACTAGATGACCGTCAGAAACTCCTGTTTAGATATTTTTATTCTTTTATTGTAATAAAATTTTGAACCTTAACCCCCCCCAAAAATTAGATGCTAGTTGCGCCTATGAGCAACGCATTAAGAGATACAGCTATCGACATTGTTTTTTTTTATATAGAAATTGTAGGAGAACAAGGACACCATATTGTAAAATTATTTCCAATCATATAGGGCGTTTGATATGAGAGTGGTCATATCAAGTTTATATATTTTTAAATGGGACACCCTATATATTTGTACACTTTCTTATTTTCTTTTTAATTGCCTTTTCGAGTATATCTAGTTTTTGAAATTTCATCGCGGCGTTGTCGAATTATTTATCTTTTTTTAAAAAAAATGTATGTCCCCAGATTAAACAATTTTTTTTTTTTGTAAATGTTAGCCTCCAGATATTTTAAAGTTGCAATTATTTGTACAGGGTCTTTATTGCGGTGACGCAAAAATGGCTAACTTTAACCTATCTTAACACCCGTATATTTTTACATTCATATTTGGATAGCGTATTCATCACTCCATATTTTTTATTAACCTCTAGTTATACTTAAAATCAACTATTTCGAGTGAAATTGCATTTTGATAAAATCATCAGGTAATTTCTAGAAATTCTGAAAAATTTGTTTTAAATAAAGAACAACTATTCCTACTGGAAATCAATAATCAAAAAATATATTAGTAAGTAATCATATTCATAATTTACCCTGTATATTATTACATCTCTTGATTCTTCGTTTTCTCCTAATTTCATCGAAGTTTAAGCATGTAAGTTATTATCTTTTAGTTTCACGAGACAAATCAATTTTGACACCTACCTACCTATAGAATTTATTTATAGAAATGTGAAAAAAATGTAAAAACAAAAGTTATAGATTTTGATGTGAAATATATTTTGGTAGTAAGAAATAAAACAAAGGAATATCGGAAAGTAAATTGTCAATAATTATCAGAAATATTTTGTCATTTTTCTTCATAGCAACCTATATGTTCCATGTAATACTGTTTTGCATAATATTTCCAGAACGGGTAGAGCAAAGGACAACTATTATATATTTTTGAAACCAGAGAAAAAAGATCTTTCAAAATATGCAAAGATGTACAGGGTTCCATTTAAAAAACATAATTTGTGTAATTTTCTCTAATTTCTGACGCCATTTTGTTTTACTTGTCTTCACCAATAGATAGTTCATAGTAAGATCTACAATTTTTATTTTTACATTTTTTCATATCTCCAAAAATGAAGGCTGTAGGTAGGTGTCAAAATATATGAAATTATCCTGTACATGTTTGGGCATGAAACGTCTCTCCATCGCTTCCCTAAGTTATGGTATAGACGTAGGTATATAATAATATTATTTATCCACGACCACTATATTAGGAAGGTTTAATACGTCTGTTTTCCGTGGATTAAAGGCCCTATAATACACTAGTGGATTAGAATTCATAATACCAAGCTTCAATTTTTTTTGCTCAATATCAAAAGATTCATAGTCAAAATAAACTTTTTTTCCAAATCAGAATTTTTCACCTGCTCTCATACGGCTTTCACGCTCCTAATTTGACCGTGGTCGTGGATAAAACGTTGATTTACATTCGGGGATTAACAGCCTTCAATCCATTCGGCTTGTTAATCCCCTTATATAATTAATAACTATAATATTATGACATTGACAGCGGTAACCCCTGCTAGTGTTTATATTAAAGTTTCTAACTATCTTTGGAATGATTTCCAAAAGGAAATGTTTGTTACTAGAGTAGGTAACAATTTTCTTTCTCATATATCGGAATCACTTTACTGATGATTAGTGCTGCGCTCGGTGCTGCAAAACCAATACAGAAAATTTCTGCCTTAAAATGCTTTTATGATTTACGCGGCTGCATCTCCATGGTGAAAAATTTTCAAAGCTACATTAATCTGTCCTTTTGTCTTATTTTGCTAAATCCCATATGTCTAATAACTGTAACTCACTGAAGTTGCTGACTGAATATTTGTTTGTCTAAGTATACGATAAGACATTATTTATATATTCAACAAAGATCAGTTTTTGGTTTTCGATTTACTTTGTTAACAGCTTTCCTTGAGAATTTATTGTGAAAACATGTTTGTTTTCTAAGAAATTTTCCCCAGAGCATCAGTGGTGTACGAACTAGATAATTTTTGATTATATCTGTACAATTTTTAAACGGTGTGTCATTTTTAAATGTGTTGTTTCTCCACCATCCAATTTTTAACTCTTACCACTCATTTCCTAAAAATTTTGCAACTTTCATTAGACAACTAATAATTGAATTAACTGTTAAATATTGAGGTTTTTCAATAAGTTTATGAAGTGCATTTAGAGGACCGTTATAGATAAGTTTAACAAAAAAAAAATTCTGTCTTAAATTTTATACACACATATGACCAAAATTTTGTGTTGAGCCTGATGAGAGAGACTAAACAATTTATAAAATATATTTGCCCCAGTGCAATATCTACAGATACATTATAGACCAGTTTATTTTGATTTTATGTAAATTTATCAATACTAAAATTAAATAATTTTATTTAAAAAATACAAATCGACCTCTATAGAGGTTTAATTAAAATAACGGATATTAGGTAGTTACTAACAGTAATTATTTTTATAAATTTTTGTTTTAAATTCTTTGGCTTTTGAAATAATGAAAATCGACGTAACCTAATCTTTATCATGTAATTTTATATCAAATGCACGTACTCATAGATACATTTATATATACATATATGCTTTTGATTGATTACATCTAAAGACAAATAAAAAATACGTTCCTCATTTTCTTTCTGTAAATTGATAATAATTTTCGAATAAAAACTAATGGTACTGGTAAGCCCATCTAAGTAAAAGTTATACCATTGGTTATACTATATTATAAGAATAAATGTAGAGATAGGTAGCATAATAATCATCTTGAATGGCCGGAGATTGACGTATCCATCCGCGGTTCTTCTACATTATTCCTACCTGTAACGCTATATTATTTCTAAGTATGACTTTGTTGGACTAATTGGTAGAGAATTTTATTCGATAATTTGCATTCCCTGCAGCTTGATGAAATATTAAAAAAATGTCAGATTTTTTCCAAGTTTACGTGTATCAGAAGTTTCAACGGTCGTGATCTTTAAGAAAATGTGTAAAACCACTGCTGACAATTTTTATAATTCACTTGGATAAAATTAGAATCGGTATCAGTGTATATTTAATAGTTCCATAATTCTTATTTAAAAGCTTATACATTGACACTTACCGCTTGGCTGATGGAATTTTTTAGTAATAAACCGACATAGGCGGAACCAAATAAACCAAAAAGAGTGTCAAATCTTTTTATTTAAACGTAATAATTGTAGGTAATTACTAAAAAGTGCACAAAGCAATTAAAAAAAGCAAATATTACTCATGCTTACTATGTGTTTATATATTTTTTCTGCGATATGCGGTATATTTCTACATTTTTCTTTTTATATGATTTACTACAAATAATAATTAGTTTTTGAATAGCTGCATTTTATAAATATATATTTTGTTTGAAATTGTCCGGTTACATTAGACACTCCGCATGTGCAAATAATATATAGGGTGACTCATCCAAACTAAAATGTTGACATAGTGAGTTTACGGTGGTGCTAGGAAAACATATCAAATTCTAAAAAGATGTCACATTTTCCTGGCATTCCGAATCGGAAAATAAAATTACAATAAAACAACAGAAGAAATTCGCGAAAAATTTGTTTTAAATAAATTAAAATATATTACCAAGAATTATATTCATAATTTGAGTTCCAATAGGTCCCAAAATCATATTTTCTAATCAGCCCAGTATAATTAAAAAAAAGCGAATTTTTCATTGATACCAAAGATATATATATAGTTCCTGAAATATTTGGGAAAATGGCTACTTCCTGTATTTCGACTACTCTATGGAACATTATGCACGAAATTGTTCTTGAAAATGAACCAAAAATATTTTATTTGCAGTAGTGGTATGCAAGCAAGGTGACTTTTTGTCAGGAAAAAATTCCATTATGTTAGAAAATAAATTCATATACTGAAAACAGTACCGAGATGAATTTTTTTCCATTCATAACCGTAACACTGCTATGTTAAGTTTCCGCGTAGAAATTAAAAAAACAAATATTTCGTTATGGGCAGAATTCTACTGCAGATTAGGGCCTCCGAGAGACGACCGCGAGGTAAACAATTTTCCCTAGAGCTTCTTAAATATGGAACCCAGCAAGCAGTTATGGTCGACTTCAGATTTGTAAGACACATAAAAAACCGGCGGCTTGTTTGATGCCCATAAAAACTTCAAACAAGCCGGCTCTTTTTATGTGCTGTATAGATATGACAGAGACTTTACCTATAACTCTATTTACTTTGATGAGTAAAAACCCGGATGACTCAAATCCGGATTGCTTTATTGGGCGCGTCATACAGGATGATTGTTTCAGTTTTAAGTTCTTTGTGTCGTCATAATTGCAGATTTGATTGCTTCTTCAGAAGAGTCATATTATATTGTCTAAAAGTTATTTGTGGCATCGTGCAATTTTCTTCCTTTTCTTATTTGGGATTCATTGCCACACTTCTAAACATTTCCCATACAATCTAAAAAATATCTGGATTAAAAAAAACAACCTTTACGCCTGTGACTTTACGTCAAAGGACCACTTAAAGGTTGTTTTTTTTTGACATAAAATATGGATAAACTAAAATAAAAACAATGTTTCGCATTGTTTTTATTTTAGTTTATTTATATTTTAAATAAAAAAACCAAACTTTAACTGTTCCTTTGACGTAATAGACTATTGACTATGTCGAAAAAAAAAACAGGGGTAAAAGGAACTAATTCGCTAAAGGTATTTTATTTTTACATATGTTCAATTGTACCCGAAAATGATAAATCCATAAGGCCGGCAGCACACAGAAAGAGCAAAACAGTTTTAGTCAAAAACGTTTGTCTTTCATATTGGAATATATATATCCAATGTACCAGAGGATCGTAAGTAATTAAATGAGTAAGAAATAATGCAATGATGGTTTTAGAAAATTTTAACTTGATTTATTATTTTTAATAATAATTATATCATAGCAACCAAAACAACATATTACAATAATATTTACTTTAATCAAATATATCCAACACTCCCACTATTTAATTAAAGTCTTTACCCACAATAATTTTATTTTACATTCATAATATTCAGTTTAAAACAAATAAACGAAATCTTGTCTCTTGATAGTGGTTTCGTCAATATATCAGCAAGTTCTAGCTTCGATGAAATATATTCTATTTTTACTTCGCCATTTTCTACGACATCACGAACAAAATGATATTTTACATCAGTATGTTTTGTTCTCTTGTGGAATTCTGGATTATTTGCAAGTTTGATTGCACTTTGGTTATCAACTTTTATTGTCGTGACAGAATCTTGCATAACTGTCAGTTCTTTCAATAACAGACGTAACCATAAAACTTCTTTACATCCCAATGACAAAGCAATATACTCTGCCTCTGTTGTTGATAGAGCTACAACTTGTTGTCGCTGTGAACTCCATGTAATTGGTGTTCCATTCATCATAAAAATGTAACCACTTCTAGACTTTCTACTATTTACATCACCTGCATAATCAGAATCTGTATACCCATACAGTTCAAATTTGGTGGACTTAGTAGTCTTCTCATAAACAATTCCATAATTCTTCGTAGCTTTTAAATATTTAAAAATTTTCTTCACAGCATTCCAGTGTTCATTACCAAAACTATTAAGGAATTGACTAGTATAACTGACAGCATAAGCAATATCAGGACGAGTATTTATTGCTATAAATAACAAAGTACCTATAGCTTCACGATATGGTACATCTACATTCTTCTCTCCATCAGGTGGTTTTTTTAAGTATAAACCTGGTTCAGCAGGAACATTTGACGGCAAACAATCTGTCATTTTAAATTTCTTTAGAATCTTCTCAATAAAACTTCGTTGAGTTATTGTAATTGATTTTCGTTCTCTGTCTCTCTTGATTTCAATACCAATGAAACATCTTGCTTCTGCTGTAGTTATTTCAAAATTCTTTTTAAAATTTGTCAAAATGTCAGCAATAATGTCTTTTGATTTTGTTAAAATCAATCCGTCATCAACATAAAGGGCTAAATAAACCTTGTTTCCATGGATATTCCCAACATATACACAATGATCTGCATTAGTTTGTTTCAAATTAAATATTTTTAGAAATTTTCTAAATCTATAATTCCAACATCGAGGTGATTGTTTTAGACCATATAGACTTTTATTTAGTTTACAAACAAACATGCCTTCCTCAAAACCTTTTGTTTGCTTCATAAATATGTTTTCTTCCAATTCTCCATAAAGAAAAGCGGTTTTAACATCAAACTGGGCAATTTCTAAATCTTCTTCAGCAGCAATTGCTAGAAGAACTCTAATCGATTCATATCTAACTACCGGAGCAAAAGTTTCTTGATAATCTATTCCTTCCCGTTGTGAAAACCCTCTTGCTACCAGCCTTGCTTTATATCTTTCTTGTCCATTTAAGTCATTCTTTATGCAAAATACCCATTTACAGTCAATGATATTTGTATTTTCAGGTATTATTTGAAGAGTCCAGGTTTTATTTTTTTTTTAAAGAATGTATTTCTTCTTCCATTGCAGATATCCATTTTTCAGATTTCTCTGAATTCACTGCTTCTTCATAAGATGAGGGAGTTCCTATTTCAGCGATCATCGCCGATAGATATTTAGGTGGCTTAATTTGAGTTCTATCTCTCAAATTATATCTTCTTCCTTCATCACTCATGACTTCCACATCTTCTATATTTTCATTTTCTTCATTTAATTCTCTCGCATCTATACCTTCTCCATCATATGAGATTTCTTGTGAAATTGACAATATTTCTTCTTCATTTCCAAAATTCAAATTAATACATACATCATTATCATTTTTATCTTCTATAAGGGTTTTTGCTTCATTAAAATTTACATTTGCACTTATATAAATTTTACGTGTTTTAGGATCCCATAAACGATAATTTGGTGATTCTTTATCATAACCAACAAGAATCATTCTTTTGCTTCTCGCATCCCATTTCTTTCTTAGCTCTTTTGGATTATACATATAAGCAGTTGATCCAAATATTCTTATATGCTTTATATTAGGTTTTCTTCCAAACCATTTTTCATAAGAAGTTATATTCTTTAGTTGTGTTGAAAGTGTTCTGTTTAATACATATACAGCAGTACTAACAGCCTCAGCCCACAGTTCTAAAGAAATATTGTTTTTGTAAATCATTGAACGAGCACTTTCAGTTATTGTTTTTATTTCACGTTCAGAACGACCATTTTGTTCATGACTATATGGAGCTGAGGTTTCATAAACGATTCCCTCATGTTTAAAATATTCTAACATTTTTCTATTAATAAATTCTCTTCCATTGTCACATCTTAAAATTTTTATTTTGTTACCAGTCTGTCTTCTTACCAAAGCTTCATACTCCTTGAATTTTTCATAAACTTCTAACTTTTGATTTAGAAAATAAACAGTTCTAAATCCAGTACAATCATCTTTAAAAAGTAGAAAATATCTGGACCCACTTGGAGACTCTACGTTTATTGGCCCACAAACGTCAGAATGAATATATTCTCCAGGCATGTCAGCTTTTGGACGACTTGACTTGAAAAAGGTTCTTCGTGTTTGTTTTCCAAATTGACAATCTTCGCAAAAGAATTCAGTTTCATCTTCTAAACACGCACCTTCAACAGCACCAATTTTAATTGTTTCTTTAATGGATTTTAGATTAACATGGCCTAGTCTTTCATGCCATAACTTCAAACTTATTTTAGATACGGAATTGCATTCAATTGGTTCCACCTTCATCAGCATCTTAAACATGTTACCTTTTCTAATCCCCATGCATGATATCTCACCATTTGAATTCAAAAACTCACATTTATCATTGTAAGCTATCATTGTAAACCCCTTATCAGTTATTTTACCAACTGACAGTAGGTTCCTTCTTAATTCTGGTATATAAAGAACATCTTTAAGAATTTTCTTTTTCCATTCACAATTTACATATGCATATACTTCAATATCTCCCATGGCAACTGGCTTTATTACTTTGTTGTCTGCAACTTGTACAACTACATCATTTTCTATAGGTTTCAAGAATTTAAACCACTCCTCTCTGAAGGTCATATGAGTACTTGCACCTGTGTCAGCTAACCATACATCACGTTCATCATCTGTTTGATTGTCAAAAACATCACATGTCAAAGCTTCTTCTCTTTCATCTCGTTTTGAAGAATATTTTGAAATATTAGGTTTCTTCCTATTAGGACACTCTCTCCACCAATGACCTTTTTGTTTACAATATCCACATTTAGATTTTTGCTTTAACTCTTCAATATTCTGCTTCTTTTTAAATCCACCTTTATAGTTTGATTTTATCTTCATGGATTCTACTCGCAGGGCTACATTTTCTTCCTCTTTCTCTTCATATGTAATCATTTTCTGTTCCTCTTTCAGAAGCCTTGCAATAAGATCTGTTAAAGTTTGTTTCTCTGGATTAACAGAATCCCACGCAGTTACAAACATAGCAAATTTTGAAGGTAAACTATTAATCAATTTTGAAATAACTGCTATATCTGATATATTTTCTCCCATGTCTGTTAACTGCTTAACTAATGATTCAACTTCAGAAATAAATGCAGCAACTTTCTGACCTTTTATCATTTTCAAATCATAAAACTTCTGATAAACAATATGCTTTGACACCTCTGTTTTCTGTTCATGAATTGTAATTAGTTTGACCCACATGTCAGCTGCAGTTTGACAATTAACTAAATAATTCAACTGTTCTTCAGTAATTGATGATAAAAATATACACATAGCTTGATTATCTCTCTTATTCCATTTCTTGACCTCTTCACAATTTGTTTCTGTTTCTACAGGTTTGATTTCTTTTCCAGTTACAATGTTCATCAAATCATTAGCTCTCAATGCAATTGAGACACTAAATTTCCATAATTGATAATTCATTCCATTTAACTTTACAATACGAGTAGTTTCTGTACCTTGTGTTGTCATCTTTAATAATTTTCTAAATCAGGCAATGTCAAGAAATTCAATCAATTTCTTACTCTTCTACTTATGCGTTACTGGGCCCATAACCTATTGGAATATATATATCCAATGTACCAGAGGATCGTAAGTAATTAAATGAGCAAGAAATAATGCAATGATGGTTTTAGAAAATTTTAACTTGATTTATTATTTTTAATAATAATTATATCATAGCAACCAAAACAACATATTACAATAATATTTACTTTAATCAAATACATGGTAAAAGGAGAATGGTATGCCCGCGCGCAGGCACGGTGACGTCACTCAGTTTCAAAAGCGGCAGGGGTGACGTCACAATTAACCTCAAAAATATGTATTTTCTAGAATTTTCGAATATTATGTCAATTTTGTTAAAATTTCTACATGATTTCTTTACTATCAACTAAAATCTTGTTCAGTGCATTATTAATAAAGTTTTAATTAGCTTAATCTAATAAAATGAGATGTTTTTTGTTAGTGGAATTCTAACCTAAAATTAGTAGTCTATTTTTAATATTTTTTCCAACTTAAAGTGATTTATCACATTTATTTTCCTTTTAAGACAGTCAAGAAACAGCGCCAGACATATTAACAGTTAGAACTGCATCATATTTTAAGTTTCTACTGTTCCTGGGGGAAATATAACAATATCTGCTGTATTAAAGAAATTTTAAAATCTGTTGATTCTGTTGCGTTGAAAATTACAGAAGAAATACGTGCTATAAACAGACAATAGGCAATGAAAAGGATAAACCGACGAAATAAAAAATTAACCTGCTATTTTTCAAATTAATTTTATCGTTGATCCATATACTTTCGCGAGCTTTTCAACGCGGAGAAATGTAAAATACTTGATGTCAGTACCTTTTTGTCTTCGTGTAATAATTGTTATACCCAGCCACAGCACAAACAGGCATGTTGCTATTCGTTAACACTATTAAAAATATTAAAATAAAAATTAAACGTGCGAGAGTACAACTGACTTTCGACGTTTTTTAAACTGAGTGACGTAATGCGCAGTAGATACACAAATTGGACGGCAACCTGACATACCATTCTCCTTATACTATGATCAAATATATCCAACATTTCAGATGAAAACGCTTTTGTTTGTACAAATTACATTTGTTTGCAAGTAAAACAAAATGTCTTAAAACAAAACTACAATTCAGTAATTGACAATGTCGGACGACGAATCGGTGGAGATTGCACTAGTTTTCTGGCAGTGGTTGTTGCTCCAGGATGATCATAATAAAGCACATAACAAACAATTGTGGGTGCATCCTATAAATAAAAAAAGAAGTGCTGAAAAAACTCTTCTGTCTTTTCTGAGAGAACTAAGGGCAGATAAAAATAAATTTAAGAATTTTATTCGAATGAGTTCTGCTTCTAACGTTCACTAGATAGAAAATAAAATAAGTTGCCGTGTAGATTGATATGTTTCAACATAAAACGATGATCCACCGATCGACGTCGAACAGCTTGACTGTGACTAAATGAGCCTATACATACATGTCTTAAGAATCGCGACAGATCAGTGTGCGTCTGCCCATTTAGTTTACGTTGAAATAACATCGAGCTCGTTTAGACAAAAACGTTTTGGACTAAAACTGTTTTGCTGTTTCTGTGTGCGGCCGGCCTAAAGTGCTATTAAATTTAGGTTTGGATTTTTGATAATGGAGTAAATTTGTCAACTTTATTAAAAACTATGCATTTTTAGTAAATAAACATAAACGATTTTTTTGTAGAGAATCAAATTTCCTCGAAATGGGACTTTAAAAAGTCAAAAAACATTTTTAATATTTAAAATAAAACCGAAAAATGTCATTTTTTAAAAAAAATTTTTGTATAACTTTTTTTTAAGTGGATTTAGGTATAGGTATTGGTATTGGTCACAAAAATGTAAGCTGACGTAATCCTGTCAAAATGTTGCCAGATAAAAATATTTTTGATAACAATTGTCTCATCAAAGTTACCTATTTTTTTACGATTTTACCACTTTTCACCTTAATACCATTTTGACGGGAATTATGTCAGCTTCCTTTTTTGTGAACCAATACCTGTATCTGAATCCACTCAGAAAAAAGTTATACACAAAAATAAAAAGAAAAAAATAAGTTTTTAGTTTAAATAGTTTTTTTGTTATTTTGTCGTTTTTTTGACCTTTTAAAGTGCCATTTCGATAGGAAATTTTACTCTCTACAAAATATCGTATTATGTGTTTATACGAAAAATGCATAGTTTTTGAGTTATAGTTAAAAAACTATAAAGTGGACAAATTTACTCCGTTCTCAAAAATCCAAGCCTAAATTTAATATATTCCACGTACAGGCCTTGGCCTTTAGTGGAGTACCTTCGTGTTTATTTACCATTTTATTTGCTTTGTAAACAATTAAAGTAAAGTAAAGGTTATTTTCCAGATATTTTTTAGATTGACTGGGAAATGTTCAGAAGTGTGGCAATAAATCCCAAATATGAAACGGAAGCAAAAAGTCATATTATTTAGCACATTTTTAGGTTACTTGTGTTTTTTTTTTTGGAAAATGTGCCGATTTTGAGCAACTTAATTACTTACTTAAAATTACAAGGGTTTGACCACTTCTGTCTGACTAGTGAATGATATGTTCTAGTAGAAATATGAATTTTTACGTATTTTTGTCACTTTCAGTTTGTTAAATACAAATATTACATTGTTTTATTAAAACAAAAGAGTATACAATACGGATTTAAGCCACCATGGATTTTGCTCATTAAAATAAAAACGTCTGTGGCAAGTACGTCAAGCGGTTCAAGTTATAGCTTTGGGTAAATTGGTACTTGGTAAATGGTAATTTGGAATATTATTATTCTGGGAATTTTTGGTTAACAAGTATTCATGCATCCTTTGGTATTAGTGGTCTATTAAAATTTCGCAATCATATAAAAATCGATACCATCTACGGCGCTTTTTTTCTATTTTAACTATGTCATATGGAAAGATGATCCTTTGCAAACAGTTTGCAGAGCATATTTCTAAAACGAAAAATCGGCGATAAGGCATTTAACACCAATGTGTTAATAATCGATTTCTGTCTGAAAAATTTCCAAAATATCCATAAATTTCGTTTTTTGTAAACACAATAACTCAAGAACGGAAAGTTCGATCGAATATGGACTGCAGGAAGAACACTAGGTACCTAATATTTTTGACAAAATAGAACCCTAAAGAAAAAAGGCAAGCATTGTTTTAATCAGAAAGCTATGGACCTCATGGCTTCCGGTTCAACAGAAAGTGGACGTTATTTTCCTTAAATGACAACCTAATTTTTTACATATTTTTATTGCAGTTTTTTTTATTTTTTATTCTCTTTTCAGTAGTATCTTGTTTTCTAACATTTATTTAAGCAGCTTTGGCTTTTGATTTTTTATAAAATCGACGTTGGAAATTACAAGCTTTTATTTAACTTGCAATGTTTGTATGTATGTTAGTTTGTTTGTTTGTTTGTTTGTTTGGGTCAAATCTTGCAACTGAATTTTAAAATAGTTATCCCCAACCGATTGAGCTGAAATTTGGCATACACGTTTAGTTTGGATGATAATGCATGTTTAGCTTAGTGACGTCATTCTAAATCCAATATGGCGGACTCCCAAAGATGGCGGACTAGTTATTTTTTATGCACCCCCATAATATGGGTATCAATTAAAAGGGTTTACTGAAAAGAATACGAAAAATAAAATGACATCTCGCTAAATTCAATATGGCGGACGCCTCAAGATGGCTGACAAAATTTTCTTATCTACCATCATAATATGGGTATCAAATGAAAGGGTTTGCTGAGAAGAATACGAAAAAAAACTAAAAAATAAAAAATAAATTAATAGTAAAAAAACATTTTTAAAAACAAGCTTTTATTTAAATGCTCTAAAAAGAAGAAAATAAACTTTAAATTAAATCAAACCCATCAATTTATTACATTATACAATTTATATGATATAAAAGCTTGTCGCGAGATTTGCCTGTGTAAATAAACAAGAATACCTACAATATTAAACTCTCGCGACAAGCTTTTATATCATATAAATTGTATAATGTAATAAATTGATGGGTTTGATTTAATTTTAAAGTTTATTTTCTTCTTTTTAGAGCATTTAAATAAAAGCTTGTTTTTAAAAATGTTTTTTTACTATTAATTGTATTCAAGTCTCGAAACACTGACACAAATAGTCCGTAACAAATTTAGTTTGGTATATCTAGAGAGGTGCATGGTCATACAAAAGGTTAAAGATTTCTCTTCAGCTCAACCCATTGATATGTTTTTCTTTAAATATTTAGGAATGGTATTATCACTATTTTCACATCTAGCACTATGTCCTCAATATGTCCCCGTTGATCGATACACTTTTGACATCACTTTAATATTAACTTGTACATTTTCAGGTGATTTAAATTTATAAACTTTCTTTATTGTATGCCCTCAAAGAAAATAGTCCAACGGAGTGAGATCAGGAGATCTGACTGGCCATAGAACATTTCCATTAATTGCAATAATTTTATCAAAAATTCCTCTCAAGTATTGTGTTATTATGCAACCATCATGATGAAACTAAACCTACTTCTATAGAAAAATCCATTCCTATGGTGTTTCGTAAGTAAGTGCACTAGAGCAACTACGTGTGAATAAGGTTGAATATGACGAGTTAACTTCCATATCAAGTGCAATGCTCTTTTTGAGGAAAAGTGCTGTTCAAAGTTTCCGTTTGAATTAAAAAAAAAACATATTAGGAAACTGTTCGACCTACAAAAAGTTTGGCAAAATCGATATATTTTGTTTCAATCTAGATGCACGTTGCTCTATATGTCCATTTAACGAGAGGAATGAAAAACATTCTGGAACTTCCATATAATTTCTTTGACGTAAATGTTATCAGAATCGCAAATTTAGAAGTTTTAATAGTTAATCATCTGTTATTAAAATTACGCAAGCACATGAAACATTTAAAAAATTTCCATGATTTAATAAAATTTAAGTGAATAGATAAAACCGGTGCGGTACCACCTATGGTTGAAGAGTTAAAGATAATTATAAAACGAGCAAATAAAATGAACTGATAAGAAATTCGCAATTGTGCCAACGAAATTTTTCGCGCAATACTAACCGGCGAAATCCAGTTACACATTTCATAAATTTAAAGTACGCCGAGATAAGAGATAACGTTCGCGGGAGGTCCCACCACGGTTGCTCGTGTCAATACCGTTGGCGCTACGGCGTGGGCACCCGCCGCTTTTGTCAGGTTCGTGAAACAGGTAAACCGGTTATTCATTCCAATCACTGAAAAATAAAAAAACAATAATACTAACACTTTGCTAAACTGGTTTTAAATTGTGAAAGATGTATATATTTTGTTTGTTTAATGGGACCTCCAGCAGACCGAATTGGCCAATGGCGTGGTTGCAGGGGTCACGGGTCACGTCGTAACGACAAACTGGTTATAGATTAGTAGCTAAATATAATTCCGATAAGCAATAATGTAATTATAAGTGATTATTATTGTAATGGATAAATTATTGCAAAGACGATTATTTTAAAAATAAAAAGAGCGTACTGATAAGGAGTGGCATTGGGTTTCTGGTTTGGTGTAAATAAAATGTTTTAGTATAAAACTGCGTGATCATATCACCTTGCATCAGAACATTTAATATATTAAAACTTGGAGTTTCATTCATTATATTTCATTAGCTGGTAACTAAAGCTTCATCGTACTTGGTCTTAAATGTTAAATTCAGAGAAATGGCTTGTGATAGCAATTTTAGATAATTTAATAATATGACGTATAATACTCAAACAACAGCTTTTTACTTTTATTTAGTTCTATTTCTTCCTTAAAAATGTATCGTTAATTTGACATTTGGCTAGAAGTTGTATAAAAATTAGGAAAGTATATAAAGGTATAAGAAAAAGAAACTAAAATGAACTACTTCTGAGAAAAATTTGTTTTTAAAATTTAGAATAATGTGTTTGTTTGTATGTAATTTTACATATTTATTTATATATATTTGCTACAGTAGTAAACATTTTTGTTATTAATATCATTAAGATGTGAGATAGACACATATATGAATTATTTTGTGTGACATTCTAAAATCTTTAATAAATTGATAATAATTTTTTTCTATAGTATTTTGATTAAATTTTTTATTATAATAAAAGTAAGAGCGTCGAAGGGTAATGGGGGTGATTACCCAAGAAGTCTCAAACATACACATTAAAATAATTACTGAATGTATTTAAAAACAAAAGTATGTCAGTGATGTCATCTTTATCCTTAAAATACCCTGTGCCCTCAACAAGAGTTTTAGATACGCCAATGGAGAAATGACTTGCTAATTCTTTTTTGTGTTTCCTTCGACTTTATCCGTTAACTCTTACAGGATTCGTAATGGCAATATGTAAGGAATTGAAGCAGATGGTGATAAAATAAAAAAACGATAATATGGTGTTGCATTATAAGAGAACGATTAGGCAATATATCGAATCAGAAAGAACCAGAGAAAGCACAATATGATGATGATGATGTAATCATCATTTTTATTTATTAATTTTTTCTTATATACAATTTCTGTTTTTTGTTTATAACAATTGACTTGCCACAAATGTATGTTTCATATGTATAGTGGTCAAATAAAGATCTATCTATCAATATGAATTTCGAATAATCCATGAAAATCATCAACTAGGATTATAACAGAAATTCTAGAAATAAGAGTTATATCAAGGACGTGTGAGGCTGAATCAATACAAAATTTAGTCCTAAGTACGTTTTCTCTCTTTGCATTTTAAAGTGTCCAATATTTTCCACAAGTCTTCCAGAGCCATACATTATTTTGAAAGATAAAATAACTGTATTGAACATAACTAAAATAAACAATAAAATTGTGACTAACGACTACGGCTTAATGTGGAACGCAGGTGACGTAGCATACATCAGTCTCGCCCAGGTAATGGTAATACTACATGTTTCGTTAGCAACTGCTCGCTGTGATCCAGTACCTATATCAAACTAGTACACTAGTACCAATACGATTTGGAATCTAAAAAATGTTTTTCAGACAGCCGGAAAAATTCATATTGTTAAGAGGTACTTATTACGGACAAACAAGGCGATAAAATCAAGTCTCATTTACTGACACATTTGTCGATCAACAACATCAGCGTTATCGACGATTCATAATCAACAATTTTGATCTACATGGCTTTTAAATAAAAACTGCATAAAAAATCAGCCGAAGATAAAGAGCTTCAGAATTATTTTTTTAGATTTTAAATAATGAAATATTTCCATAAAACAATCGTATACGCCAGTGGTTCCCAAACTTTTTCGACTCTTGGCGCCATTTTTGAACTAAGGTTTTCCCGCGGCGCCGGCGCTCTTCCCTAAGTAAAAGCATAACTAATCATACGAAATAAAAATAAATAAAACATGTATAACACCAGAAAAAAATATAACGGACATATAAAACACAAGTCAAACTGCATTATTGAACAATTTTATTAATTAATTTAGCCTGCATATTTCCTAAAAGCTTGGACTGGACACAGCCACTCTCATTTCCATTTTCACATTGATTTTTGCTCGATATTTGCTCTTTATCATAGCGACCGCCGAGAACCAAGCTTTGCACAAACAAGAAGTTGAAACTTGGATTAAAATCCGCTGATCGTTATCACTTAAAAGGGGATACTCATCTTTTACTGAAATCCAAAATTCGGTACAATTCTATGCTGCCAAATGTCGCTTTCAAACTATTGTCTCAAGAGAACTCAATAAGATTCTCTTCTTCTGTAGAAATGAATTCAGATGGAGCACTGGTGTTGAATGGATCTTGAACCAAAAATGGATTTCATATCTTGAGAGAAATCAACTCCATTTGAGGTCAAAAACAGCTGCAATATGAGGAAACACTCCTTGCTCGCACCTTCATTCATTTCTCTTTTCTATAGTTTGAGTTTTTCTATAAAAGCTTTTTTCCTACACAGAGACATTCAATGCATTCAGCTTTTTAAAAATTTCGCTAGTAGTATGCTAGTTTTATTAAAAAATCTGCACCGGCAAAATCTTCGGCATCTCTCTGCTCTTCTTCTTCAAGGCAAATATAAATTTCCTGGCGCAGTTCAAGCGCACTTGACAAAACATTACCACGAGAGAGCCATCGTGCACTGCTGTAGTACAACAAAGACGAGTGTTCAGCTCCCATATCCTCACATATTTTTTTGAAAAACCTACTAAGGGCTCAGATACTTTGACGCAAGCGCTTCCCTGTGAATAGTCCTGAGTCCTGTGCCTTCGTACCTGCTGTAATATATTTACAAAATAGGTCTTCAGCAATGTTATACCATCTACGAACCGTACATAGCATATCAAATGAGCATCCTTATTATTATCCGTAGCTTCGTCCAGTTGCAACCCAAATTTCTTTCCTTTAATTTTTTCAACTAATTGATCGCTGTGGTCTTCTGTCATGTGCTGTATTCTGCGACTGATTGTGTTATTGGATAAAAGCACTTTTGAAAGCAGTTTCCCAGCAGACTCACCAACCATAATGTTCACCAGCAGCCGGTAAGATAAGTTCTTCTGCGATGGTATGAGTCTTTTTACATTTCGCGATTCTATAAGCCAACTTGTAAGATGCTAGCAAAGCATTGTTTGATATTGATTTTGTTGTTTCAATTCTTTCAACTTCCTAGAAATCACGAGATTTGTGAACCATGTTGTGGTGATTGGTTTCTAAATGGCGCTTCAATTTACTTTATTTCATCCAGTCCGAAAAGCACAACATTACAGTACTCATAAGCGGCCGGGAAGTGAGGTATTACGGTACTAGACACTGTAATGTACCGGAAGCCACCGGAAATTCATTAAGAACCAATCACAAACTGTTATTATACCTTTTGACAGTTATTTGACATGTAAAAATTAACCTTAAATTAAAAAATAGTGTCAAAACTGTCAAATGATCTGAGAAAATAAGCAAGTTTCAAATTATACAAATAGACAATTAATGACGGGATGAAATAAAATATTATTCGCTACACATCCGTTAGGTGTTGTTCCAGTCTCGTTTAGATATTCTGGACTGTGCTCCTTCGTCGCCTCGTCCATAATATCTACTCGACTGTAACAAGTCACCTACCAGACTTGTAACGAAAATTACTATGGCAGCGTGCATTCTGGTGCTAAAACTTTCAGACACAGTACGCACTGTAGTATAGAGAATAGAGATACTACAGTGTATAGTCGAGTAAACTTTAACTTGGCGTGTGGATGAGTTGATATAGTGCCATACTATTTCATTTTCTCTTGCACACAAAGTTAAAGCAACAACCCAAAAACATTGATCACGTTTGTTTATAAGTAAACAATGGTTTTGGGCCATTGCTTCAATTTTGTGTGCAAGAGAAAATACAATAATACGCACAATATTAACTCATCCACGCGCCAAGTTAAAGTTTACTCGACTATATACTGTGTGTTACTTCTGTCGACGTAAAACCAAACTCCAAAAATGTCATATTTACGATATTTTCGCGTTTTCACAGTCTTGCCACTGGTTGCGGGTGTACTTTCTTTATCTGCGCTCTCACAACATTTATTACTGTTCAATAAAAACCGGTATTGGTCCAAAAAATACAAGAAACACGAAACTGACAATAAACGAGAACTAATGCAATACTGCGCGACACCAGCAGTAGCGGCCTGGGTGTCTAGGGCTTAGTCGGCATTTTACAAGCAAAGCAAGCAAGAAATTTTTTTTAGGTGGGGGGAGGATGTTTTGGGCCTGGCGCCGGCCATTTATTCGCGGGATGGGAAATTTGTACTAAACTTAGTAGAAATGGGGCACTGGCCTTGAAAATAGAAAGAGAGAGTCGTTAAAAACAACTACGTAAAACTAAATTTGAAAAAAACGCGAATGACGTCAGAATGTTGGCCCGACATAATTATTAATTAATTTCCTTATATTTGAACTATATCATTTTATAGGGTTATTTAATTTTTAAATTACGCTTTATCAATACAAAAATCTTATTTTAATTAAATATTATACACGCGATATATAAAAATGTTCCTTTTGACAGTTAAGCTTTAAACATGACGTCAAATTGCCAGAACGACACAATTATTAATTAATTTCCGTATATTTGAACTATACTATTTTATAGGGTTATTTAATATTTAGATCGATATTTGAAGTAAGATATAGCGCTTGCCGCTCTTCATAAAACCACACTGCACGTCTCGAATTAATTTTATAAAGTTTTTTGTGACAACAGATTTTCCACACGACGTGGGACCAGGAATAATTGGTGTAAAACTCAGATCCATAATTACTAGCTACGTGTACACGTTTAAAGCTTAACTGTTGTATAAAATAAGATTTTTGTAATGATAAAAAGTGATCTAAAAATTAACAAACCCTATAAAATGAAATAGTTAATATATGGAAATTAATTAATGATTAAGCTGCGCTAACACTTTGACGTCATGTTTAAATCTTAACTGTCGAATGAAGCATTTTTATACGTGTGTCCACGGATTGAGTGCATATAAGATGTAAGTGACAAAAAGTTCTAAATTTGGGTTTTCATATTCTGGGGATCGATCCTGCTTAGTCTCAAACTAATATATTGGAAAAATGGGCCAAATCAATTGATATTCAATTTTTATACAAATCAGCCTACTTTGATTTTCTTTCTTCAACATGAGAGTTTTAATTTTTGTTATGTTAGTTAAGAATGTTTAGTATTTTGGAAATAAATAACTATTTGCTTTTCAAGAACTTTGTTCAGATGCTCTTCATGTATGCCTGTATGCGTCACTGAAACCACAAACAAATAAAAAATCTCATGCTGATGAAACAAAATCAAAGTAGGCTGATTTGTATAAAAATTGAAAGCCTTCCATAACTTTTAATTCTAAACAACTTTTCTAAATACACTTTTGTTATATCTTCAAAAATAAAGACAGTTTACTCTTGACTAATTTTTAGAATTCGGCCTAAAAACACCCTGTACCGGACTCAAACTAAGATATTGGACGAATAGGCCAAATCAATTAAATTTGGCTCATTCGTCCAATATCTTAGTTTGAGACTAAGCAGGATGATCCTCAGAATATGAAAACCAAACTCTAGAACTTTTTGTCATTTACACCTTATATGCACTCAATCCGTGGACACACTGTATATCGCGTGTATAATATGTAATTAAAATAAGATTTTTGTAACGATAAAGCGTGATCTAAGAATTATTTAACCCTATAAAATGATATAGTTGAAATATACGGAAATAAATTAATAATTATGTCGCGACAACATTCTAACCTTTATTTAAGGTTCCGAAACCGGTAGCTTGTTTAAAAAGGAGTTGAGAGAATTAAGACTTTTATTTTGGACCTTCCCTTTACATTATAAATTTAAGTCTTAGAGAAAATCGTGGCCATTTTCAACAATTTCACTAAATATTTTCTTAGTACTGAATAATTATTAAAACTTTGTTTATTAAGTTAATTGTGTTTTCACTCAAAATCTTTAAATAATTTTTATTAAAAAGCCTACCAATTAATCTTCCCAATAATTCCATTATTTAATCGCCAAACTCTCCTCCGCGTTTTTTTTACGTTGGAAAATATTCGATTCTTTTTAACACCTTGAAAAATAGCTTCATATGCTACTATTTAGTTTATGATTTTCTAATTGACACTATTTACACCTTACATCCGTTAATCCCATTTTTCTTGAAAACTATAAAGTTTATTAAAAATTAATAGTAAAAAAAAAATCCCTTGCAGTGCGCCCATTAACATTAACTTACCGTAATGAGCCTAAATCTTGTACCAAATTTGATTCCTGTACGTTAATCTGTCGTTTTATTTTCGAAATTTGATGCGTCTTCTTTGGGGTCTTATACCTATTCAAAGGAGCAACTATATAGATAAGTTGCCTTAAATCATCATATTAGGAATTCCTCTGTGCGCACCTGCACTGTGTTGGTTCATTTACAAATCAGACAAGTTTTTGAGAAAATTGCACCAAGATCACCAGCGCGTTTCGAAAGTGAAACTTATTTAAATCGCAATCGCCGTGCTTTAAATTTATGAATTAACAGTAAAATAATATAATTGGATACTAGAAATATAAATATAGTTTAGTATAGTTTAGTGCATTAAGTTGCGTAATATAGATATAAAATCATGAATATACTTGAAATTTCTAGTTAGTAATATAAACAAGTGGATGCAGACTGCAGACAATAATCATAACCTTCTACCCATGATTAATGTTTAATTCGAGCACATAAATATTTGCATTAAAACATCAACACTCTAACTGACGCTGATATCAATGTTAATCTTGGTAATTTATATTATTTTCCGTTATAACAATGTCATCTAATGTAGCCAACAACATAAAGACGTCTGAACAATCAGCATATCATTTTTAAAATCTATGCTTGTAACCATTTGGTTGTGATAACTAATAAATCTCGTTGAACAGATCAGAAAGAATCAGGTGTTTATACGTATGATATTGTATATCTATGACAACATTGAACAAGTATTATATTAGAGTTGTTAGTTACCATGATTATAGCAGGGCATAGCCTAATAATAAATAGAAATTGCTGGCGCTTATCGAGTACCAGAAGCCTTTCCGTAATATCAACCGATCAAAAGAATGGAGGAAAAATGTGAAAAAGGTTAATTCCATGAAATACATAGTTCAAGAATAGTCTTGAAGGAGAGAGGTTACGTGAGAAATTATTTACTATATTTGATCACATCTTATGGATATATTATCAAAAAATTTTGCAGAAAATTATTTCACTTTATTTGTTAAGAGTGTATGGGTTCTCTTCCGCATTGAATATTTTAAATTTTTACTGTTTCGACCATCTTGTGGTTTTCAACTAAAGCGAAATGAATTAACAAATCCGTAGGATTCTCAAACTTAATTAACGCACTTGACCAAACAGTTTACATTTTTGAATAACTATTCATAATTATTGTGGTTCTTATATAATTTTACTTAGATAGGCCAACATATCGATTAAAAAGATAGCTGCGACCAAAAATACTAGTATTTCCCCATCGGACCCTCTTCTCCTCGAGTCTTTTGGATTTGGTGCCCTCATAAAGACATTAATAAAAATACGAATCTAGCGAAAAGCCTAAATATAGGTATTGTTTTCAGTTTTGCAATATTTTGCTTTTATTGATGTGCCCGATTTCTATACAAAATTTAGCTTTTCATTATTCCCTCACTCACTTAATCATGACACCTATCTGCGTCGATTGTCTCGTACTTCATATATAACGATCTCTTTAACTATGTTATTTTTAAATCTTTTGGATCACCTGCAGGCTAGAAGTCGTCGCTCAAACTATAGCAAACGAGTCCATTTATATCTTTCTTACAATTTACTTACGCATAACACACCTTTTGCAGTTCAAAAATATTTCACGAAGATACCACACAGGTAGAGCCATTATGTGGGTCCAATAATAATTTATTATTAATAGGTATTCCACAATGGGGTGGCGTAAAATTATTTTTGTGTAACCGTGGCATTTAATTTTAAATTTGTAGGTACCTCCCTCGGAGTCGGTACACGTGAGATACAAACACAAAATGGAACGACTGGTTTAACAAATTCCTATTTACAAAATATACGCCACGTTAAAAATAATAAATAAAAACACAAAACATGTATTATGACTAAGTATTTATTTGTTTCTACGCTATTTTCACGGAGAGTGTTAAGAATTCGATTAAGATGGACCTCACTTATATTTCATTTCTGATTTGCTTCGGACTTAGATGGAGAGAAAATTATCAAAGCCCTAGATGTGATTCAGACTCCATCCTCTCTCTTTACCTAACACAAAATCTTAGTATTTTCTGGGGGTTACTTCAGTGAATGAGAGGCAGTTAAAAAAATATTTAAGAAAATATATAATAATACCAATACCTATGTAAAGCAAGCAACAAAACTAGTGTACGTCTAATTACTGACCAGTTTCTCTCACCAGTAACTCAATGGAAAATGTATAAAGACTAGATTAGTCAATTTCTTAAATGAAATTGACAGAAAATCAATAAATTAGGTTTTAGTAAAGGTAAAAGCACAGAAGGTGCAGTTTCTTTGTTAACGCAAAGCCTTATAGACGACTTCAATAAAAGAAAAGACCATTCGGAGTATTCCTGGACCTGGCGAAAGCTTCTGACACTGTGTCACATCAGATTCTACTGCAAAAGCTCTATTCACTTGATATACGTGAAGTAGCTTATAAACTATTTGAAAGTTATTTCCTAAATCAATCAGGCAAACACCCAGTATTCCATATTGAAATAAAATGTGGGGTGCCACGGGGTACCGTCTTTGGTCTAGTTTTATTTGTAATGTATCTAAATGACATGCTTAAAACATAAAAAATCTGCTATGCGGACGATACTGGCATCTTATTTCAAGGAGATTCCTGGAGAGGGACTACAAAAAAACTTAAATTAGATATTTCAAAGATAAGAACAAGGTTAGATAGAAATCTTCTAAAGTTGCAAATAAAAGTAATTTTCTTCAATATATCAGAACAACGATATACATCTTAATGATTTAAACATTGAAATAAAGATAGCTAGTTGCTAAAAATTAAATTAGTCTCCTCAATCAAATAACTAGTATTTTTATAGATTCACAGTTTAAGTGGCAAGTACATATTGTTTCAATCAGCAATATAACTTCTTATGTTATTGGAAAAGCCCGTAAATGTAACTTTAATAAAATCAATATAATCTTACGGAATATTAATTCGAGATATATTCTAAAAAAAACCTATTCTAAAAATTATTTTGCATAAAAATAAAAGATATCCATTTTGTAAAATATTTTGTATAAAATTCCATTAGGTACCTCAACACGAAGAAACGCGAAATAAAGTAGCACAAAGCCTATACAGGGTGTTCATTAAGTATGTACAATAAATTTAACAGAAGATTATTTGAGTGATTTTAAGACAGAAAGTTCATATAAACATGGGTCCGAAAATGCTTCGTTTTCAAGATACAGGGTGTTAAACTTTTTTAAAAAATTTGGTTTTTCGTAAATATCTTAAATATCCGTTACCCAAATTTGTTGTAATTTGGCAATGTTATTTGTAGTGTTAAGGGGCTAATTACGCACTAACTTGATAAAATTTATTAAGTCCAGTGGTGTCCCGAGCGACACCTTAACGAATATTTTTGACAAAAAAATGTACACCACTGACTATTTTGCAATTTTTATATTTTTTAAGCAACTTAAAATACAACGTTTATGTCTCTTGCATTTTTTTCCGATCTTGCTTAGTTTTCGAGACAGAAAATTAAATTCAATTAATTGCATATCCCTGGACCACACAAGAAACATGGGGAAACGTAGGAAATAATCCAGGGTTGCATTGGAAAACGATTGCAGCATTTGGCAAACAATATGACAGCTGTTGTCAATTTATTAAGCTATTAAATTGTAATTTTTGTAAAAAGTATTTTTGGTGAAATTTTTTAAAAAAGTTTAACACCCTGTATCTTGAAAACGAAGCATTTTTGGACTCATGTTTATATGAACTTTCTGTCTTAAAATCACTCAAATAATCGTCTGTTAAATTTATTGTACATACTTAATGAACATCCTGTATATTCTAAAAAACAAATTTAAATGCAGTTCAAGATCATGTATCATATTATGTAAGTTCCAAAATATACAGCTTGTTGAGCAACCATAAAAAAATAGATCTACGTATTTATTTTCAAAATGTTTGGACGAATGGATTCAGAGAAATAACACAAGATATCATAAAAAAAATTATAGTTTAAAAAAACTAAAAACAACACACTTTAAAGGGAAACCAAACTAAAAAGTAAAATATAATGTTTATCTACTAAGATTTTGTTTTAAAGTGATAAATATTCCACTAACTCAATATAATTAAATGCTTTTTACTAAGTTTAAAATAAGAATCAAGTGATTGACAAAAAATAATTTTTTTGTAAAAAAGCGTGGGATGCATGATATCAATAATTATTGTTATAGATATTTCATTGGCAGCTATTAATTAAAGTAGAATTAGCACCCCACGCTTTTTTACAATAAAATTATTTTTTGTCAATCACTTTATTCTTATTTTAAACTTAGTAAAAAGCATTTAATTATATTGAGTTAGTGGAATATTTATCACTGTTGAACAAAATCTTAATAGATAAACATTATTTTTTCGGTTTCCCTTTAAAGCGTGTTTTTTTAGTTTTTTTAAACCATAGAATAGATTATTTTTTACTTTTTAGTTCGGTTTGCTATAAAGCGTGTTTTTTTAGTTTTTTTAAACTATATTTTTTTTTATCCTGATGATCCTGGTGAGGACCGATAACAATACAATAATTTGACAACTTTGTCCTAGTCATCGGACATTTTTTTGACATTTTTCAATTCAATTTTTTTTCGAAATTTTTCAATTCAAATTTTTTTTATAATTTTTAAAATCAAATTTTTTTTCAAAATTTTTGAAATCAAATTTTTTTCAAAATTTTTGAAATCAAAATTTTTTTTTACATTTTTGTATTGTCATCGATCCTTGATAAGTGTGCAAAGTTTCAGTTTAATCTGACGTTTTGAAATGAGTGAAAATCTACTTGAAAGATTCCGTTACATACAAAGATACAGGTGAAGCTAATAAAAGCGTGTTAATAATATTCCGTGTTATTCGGAAATTTTAGGGAGTTTAGAGATACAGTTAATTATTAGTTATACGATTTTGTAGGGTAGGTATAGTAATAAATTATTCGTTATTTGTTAGTTCTGATACTATTAGGAAGCTCGATGAATATTTTCGTGAAGACATTTTTTCAACTGGAGCACTAAAATTTAAAATATCTGGAGCACTAAAATTTAGAATTTCTGCTCCTCCGTCAAATTTTCCAAATTCCATTCATTTCCATCTCCAAATCCTCCATCCGCCCTGTATGAATTGCACTTGCCTTCATCAGTATTATACTCCGCTCTGTTATTCCCCGTTTCGAATAATTTTCTGCACATTCCTATCTTGCAATCCTGAATTATTCTCATGTAGTCATCTTCTCACTATCTATTTAGAAATATGCATACCACTAACATCCTTTACAGAATCGGGCAATAATTGTTAACCAACAGAAAGTACTTGCAATAATTCCTCCACATTTTTCCACCATGATGATAGAATTAATATTTTTATCATTTTCAGAGCAAGTTTTTGCCCCTGGATGAAACTCAACATCTAACACATATTTAAACATAATTTCTAATATTAGGGTCAGGCAGATCAAGCCAATTTGGAAAACAACTGATGGTCAGCATAACAATTGATAAACAACAACAATTTGTGTCATCTTCTTTCGATCGTGTTTCAATTTACACAAGCTAAACGCAAACACGAATACATTACAAACAACTAGTAATAGTAAAAACAGCTGGGTTTTCTTGTAAGAGAAATTGCTGATTTCTTTGTAAAGCTCCAGCCAGTTGCTTTGTTAAAAATATTAATTATAAAGCATAGTGAATCAGTAAGAAAAACTACTATTAGATAGGTATAACATCTAGAAGAAGACGTACCTACGATGATTGTAAGGCAGTAGACTTTGATCGCTGTTACTAATTTCATATTACTGAACAAATTGGAATCACATCAGACTACATAAGGTGAAAAAAAGATATAAACTAAAGAAGATATGGAAGTCTTGGTAGCGTTTGGAAGTAAAAAGTAAAAGTGGAACTGTTTGGGATCGAACCATGTTCATGAGAGAAACTGATATTGGTAGATGAAAGTATAAATGCTAAACGGTACAGAAATAGGTATGCGAGAAATGTTGCGGTCCTATTAGTCGCTTGTCCAGATCGTGCTAGGTTCGTCAACGAATTTTTGAAGGGAGAAATATTGAAAGGATAAATTGGCATATCTCGACAAGAATGCAATTGAACACGTGTGGTGGAGAATGAAACTGGGACTAAAAGAGGAAATGATTTCGTAATTCAAACTATTTGGTGAATTCAGTTAGGTAGAGTTCTTGGATTCATTTTTGGATTATTGTTGCAGATTTGTGGATATCAGTTTTATGAGTTGATTTTGTTATGATTTGGAAAATCTAATTCGAAAACCAAAGATATTCGTTGTAAATGTCCGGGATTAGCTCTATACCGTGAAACAAATTAATATTTCAAACAGTGCACCAATTCAAAAAATTACACCCACCAAAATCGGGAGAAAATACATTTCTCTTCATTTTATTAAAATTTTAAAGATTTCGGGAAAAAATTAGAGTTAGACAGCGGTAGAGGAAGTGGAAAAAATTTAGGGTTTCTACATTTAAATTAAAAGAATTAAATAAATAATGTCAGCTGCGGGGCTATCTTTATCGAAAGAGGGTTTTAAAAAATTAAGACAAAATTTTTACTGATTTTTGGTCAAAATTACATTACATTACAAGCGCCAGTTCATGCTCGTTTATATCCTCCAAAACAGCCTCGCTCCATTTCCTCCTCGGTCTGCCTCTCTTCATTTTTCTTTCTGGTACTTTCCATCTACGTATTTACACTTCTGCCGTCTTCCATTATTTGGAAATGATCTAGCCACTGCAGTCGACGGGCTTTGATGAATTTTGTTGTTTGGTTCTTAATATTATAAAGTTCTGGGCTGGTTCCCAAATGTCTTCAATCTTCTTTCCCACGCTTCTAACTTTAACTGCACTGTTTTATTCATTGTCCATGTCTCACTGCCGTATGTCAGCGTTGGTCCTAAGATAGTCTTGTCATTATCCTTAGCTTTGCTTTTCGCCATAATTCCTTCGACATTAAGATTCTGTTGGTCCCCCCTGCGTATCTGTTACTTTTTGCCATTCCCAAGTTTATTTCTATTTCCTCTCTGCACTTGTTATCTAATAGGGTTCCTAGATAGACGTAGTCTTCTACTTCTTCAATTTTCAGCATAACGCCGCGCCGTTCCCTGTTTGTACCCTAAGTGTCTTCCTATTAACCGCACCTTGCTTGTTTTTAAGTTCCATGTCATTTGCTTTTGTTCGTATTAACTCAGAGACCCACTCTATTTGCTGCTACTACCAGCTTACTTGCTACTTCTTCTAACTTATTTATGGTCCGCGCTATTAGCAGTATGTCATCTGCATATGCAAGTCATTGATGGTGCATTTTCGGTTTAGTCCGCTATTATTTTTCAATGTTAGTATGATTTCTTCTACTTCCTCTTTCAGTGGGTCTGGCTTATCCTCCTCGTTTTCCCTCCTTTCCTCGTAGTAATACGGCTCTTCCTCTATTCCTATTTTTAATAATTCCTCAAAATATTGTTTTCCATCTTCTACAAATTTGCTCTTCATCTCTCAGAAAGTTCTCATCCTCAACTTTGTAGAAGACTGCCCGACTTTGGTATCTCTTCCTGAGATACTTTACGTCTTTATAGAAACTTTTTATTTCCTTTTCCTGATAGTTTTCTTCTAGATTTTTCAATTTTTCTACCATGGATTTTCTTTCCAGTGTTCTACACGTACATTTTACTATCTTCGTCTGTTCAAGATATTTGCTTTTATCCTTTTTTGCCTGCAATATACGTTGTCTTAGTTGCGTTTTAATTGTCAATTCACTTTTACATTCTTCATTCATCCATCCCTTTTTCTTATGCGTTTTACTTGTCATTAAACTGTTTTTGGTCGCTACTTTTATGGGCCTTTTCATTTTGTTCCACCTTTCGTCTATTCCCTCTCCTACTTCTTTTTGCCAATTTTCCATTTTATTTTTTATATTTCCCTTTTTTCACTTATTTTCTTCCCCATATTCTATTTTTGCCTTAACTAAAAAGTGGTCAGAATCCTTTTCCTGAATTAGCACATGATCAATCTGGTTTGTTTCGTTCCTTCCCGGTAGCGTAGATCTGTGTCCCCTTATGGATGTCCTTTCTTTTAAAGTGTGTCAAAATTACAGTGTTTTAAAGATTTAATCAACTTGTAACTTATTTTTAAAATGCAGTTGGAAAAAACTGACTTGACATATCAAAAGCCAAAAAATCTGCAAATCGCTTTACAGATCCAAGAGGTACAGCTGCTTAAAATCCAATGAACGAGATATCAAGAGATCTTTTTTTTGACCACTTAATATGTAAACGAAACGCAATACTGGAACATAAACTACAAACTAATAAAATTACCACTTAATTTTCTTTGGTATTTATTGATCTGTCAACAATTTGAGTTGTAGGATAAAAATCCTGTTAGAGGTAACGTAAAACAATACAAGTAGATAGGCTATGGGGCTACGGGGTCAAAATCCCATGTTATTTCTTATGGAGGTTCATTTGGGACTTTTTTGACGAATTTTACCCCCTCCACTCCCACCTGCTGAAGACCTGGAGGATGTCTTCATAGGTAGAGAACAAACTAATGTAGGTGGCTCAAGGTTAAAGCTAGCGACTTGTTGAGACTTGTCTGTAGGCGGTTTTAGAACAAAGGAGTCTGTGTGGGTGGTTCCAAGAATAGCTGTCAGATATATGTAAACAAGCTGTGATTAATGGTTTCCGGCGTAATCGATGAGTCATTCTGCGTTCAAGGTTGAAGCTAGCGACTTGTCTGTAGGCGGCTAGATCAAAGGAGTGATTAATGGTTTCCGGTGGTGAGTACGTGACTAAAAGAGCAGCAACATCCATTTCTAAGAATGGCACACGTGTGCGCTCAAGGCTAGCGACTTGTCGAGACTTGTCTATAGACGGCTAGATCAAAGGAGTGCGGCGTGTGGGTGGTGAGTACGTGACTAAAAGAGCAACATCCATTTCTAAGAATGATGAGTCATACGCACACCTGCGTTCAAGGTTAAAGCGCTCTAGTTTTAGAACAAAGAAGTCTTTGATGGTGTGTGATTAATGGCTTTCGGCCGACCGCTAGCGTTCAAGGTTAAAGCGTTCTCACGGTTTTTGCTGACTCGCAATGAAGTATGGGGAGGGGGAAAGGATATAAAAGTCAGCGTATTGTTATTCTAGGCTTAATAGTTCAGCAGTCTGTACACTTCATAGTTCAGCAGTACATTTCATAGTTTTTTGGTGTTTTAGTGTGATTATCGCTATTAATTATAGTCTGAATAGTTCAGCAGTTAATAAGTCTGTACGCTTCATAGTTCAGCAGTACATTTCATACTTTTTTTAGTGTTTTAGTGAGACTATCGCTATTAATTACAAAGTGAGTACATTTTAATCTTTTTTGTTTAAATTTCAAATCATGAATGTGGCTAATTTACAAGAACTGAATAAAATTGTGCTTTTAGAAACGAAACCACTCGTTAAGGTGTCCGACTTACCAATAAACAGTCCTCAGCCAATATTATCAGCTCAAGTAGTGACCACAAAATTTGGCGATAGCATGTTGATTGAACTGGAGGATAATAAGGCTTTTCTACCGAAAAGGGTGACGCCTTTAATGAGAAACAATTTATCTGATTTTACCGAAGGCAAATACAGCATTATTTTTGGAGGCTTGAAGGACATTAAGAATCCGTCTATGGGGATAAGCTTTCAATTTGTGAAAAGTAAAGACAATCAATTAAATTTTATTTTATTTTTTTATTTTTTTATTTTTTTAATTTTTGAATTTTTGAATTTTTGAATTTTTTTGTTTTTTTGTTTTTATTTATTTTATTTTTTTAATTTTTTAATTTTTTTAAATTTTTTAATTTTTTATTTTTTTTTATTTTTTTATTATTTTTATTATTTTTATTTTTTCATTTTTTTTATTTTTTTGATTTTTTTATTTTTTTCATTTTTTTAATTTTTAATTTTTTTTAATTTTTTAATTTTTTTTTATTTTTTTATTATATTTTTTTATTTTTTTATTTTTTTTTTCTAATGTTTGTATGTGTTTTTTATCATTGCAAGACCGCAGCAGCAGCAGCAGTACTAATTAAGATAAAATAGGATCGATATTGAAATCTGCATGTATAAATTTTTCTTAAACATTGTGAAGTGCATTTAAGTAAAAAAATGAGTTCATTAGAAATTGCTAGTCTCAGCGACGAAATTGTAGAGAAATTTTAATCAGTCGAGGTAATTTTAGCTCAAAAAAGAAATTTTACGCCGCGGGAGAGAGACACTTGGCTTAAGCATATAAAACAGCATATTAGGCTTTTTAATAAGGTGATTTGCGATTCAGATTTAGCTGTAGGTACCCTGAGAAAACTACAAACTAATCTCGGGCATCTTAAACGGTTTAAGAAAGTAATTGAACATTTAAATCGTATTGGGGGAGGAGGAGGAGGAGGAGCCGCGCCAGTGAAAGAAAATCGCAGTGATAGGGTGAAATGGGACGAGATAATTTCAGTTTTTCAGGGTCGAGTACGTACGGGAATAATAATAAATTTAACACACAAAGATGTTACTCAATTTTTAGATGATGCTTTTTACTTGTTTAAAAATAGGGTTATGAATGTATTGAAAAAAATGCGTACTCTTAAAATGAATACCTGTTTCTGTGGTGAATTTCTGAGAAAATCCTATTGATTGGCTCTATTTAAAATTAATTTCACATCCTAAATTCCAAGAAAAATGTTTAAATTTCGCATCAAAACCAGTCATATTTCATAATAAAGAATCTCTTTTAATTTTCAAATTTCCCGCCAAAAACCAATCATAATAGGCATTTACGATAATTGGAGCGCTACATACCGCAATGTATCAGAGCGTTCGATAATAAGAACATATCTACCGAACCGCGTTCGGTAAATGTATCGAATGTATTCGCTACATCTACCCGATCCAAAATTTATGGATCGACTACATCGGTTGGTAAATGCGGTATAACCTTAAAATATGATTAAAAAACATAATTTTTGACATTTTGTGAGTATTTGAGAAAAATGAAACCCATCACTGACGAAAATGATGAAGTAATTTTAGATGAGGACGGAAACATTTATGTATACATATGTATAATGAATTAAGTAAGTAAGTAGGTATACCACCTAAATATGCAATACATATAAATGTTTTTTTACTTTCCATTTTGACATGGCGAGCAGTATGGACTTATGAATAAGCATAAAATAAAAAAGTAATTCAATTTTCAATTATTTATTAATTAGTCAAGTGATGCTTTAGGTTACATTTGAAATTTTGCGTTCGGTAATTCTTAGCTCGGTAGATGTATTGACATAAAACAGCTGATTACCGCAATGTACCAGGATACATTACCCGCTCCAATTATCGTAAATGCCTATTAGATTTCATGAAAATCGTTCTAGAATATTTCAATTTAGCAATAAAAATTTCTGAACGTACTAGAATTTCTGAACACGCTCTGATCACGTGATCTATTTTCAGGTTATATCTCACCGCTACTCATCGGCTCAACTTTAATAAAACTGGGGGAAACGAAGACTTCTCCTCATTCAACAGTTTGTCATTGAACAAGCAAAATGTCAGCTAAAGATATTTTAAAATATTTGTGTGTGGGCATTGCTGCTCTGCTTAGCGTTCTGTCCACTACATATAGTGAAGATACAGCCAAGGACGGTCTTAGGCAATGCACCAAGGCCATACGGAATATAAAAGACCAACTAAAAACTGCAAAGACTATGGGAGAAAAGCAGAGCTTATTAGCATCTCTGGCCCAAATCAAAAGTTTTAGGGCTCAAATTAAGTTTGAGCAGAAACGTGGAGCAGGGATAGCGCCAAGGAAGGAAACTGCAAAACATAGAGTTCATTGGGATGATACGGATGCAGCATTCACTAGTCGCATCCGTACTGGAGTCATCTCCAATTTAAAACATAGAGATTCCAAGGAGTTCCTCAAAGACTGTTTTGTCTTATTTAAACGTCGCATCGCCAATGCTCTAAAAAAGGACGAGTCCATTAAGGTTAATGCTGTGTTTGGGGGGCAGTTTATCCTTCAGAAAGCGGATAGGGTCATAGAGGAATATAAGTATTTTAATACTAAGAATGCCCCAATCTATCGGAACACTGATATAGAACAATGGTTCCAAAAGTATGTTGTTGACCCTATTTTAACGCAGCTGGAAGAGTTCCAGGAAAGAGACTCTGGATTTTCGTTGAAGGCCATCACCAATTTAGGCATTAACATTAATAAATTTACACCCCAGCTTGGTTCATCGTACATTAATTTACCGGAAAAAATTGCTAAAAGGCAGGCATGCATCAACATCAAAAATGACGACAACGCCTGCTTTGCGTGGGCAGTTACTTCAGCCCTTTATCCAGTTGATTGGGGATGCAATCCAGGCAGAACATCCTCCTACCCGCATTACTCTGAAGTTTTAAACCTAACCGGTATCCAGTTCCCTATGACCTTGAAGCAGATACCTCGCTTTGAAAAGCAGAACCTGATATCGGTTAATGTTTATCAGTTACAGACGAAGAAGAAAGCATTTGATGTGCACCCAGTTTATCTAACTAAAAATAAAATGTCCAAGCATGTCAATCTTCTATTGGTCCAAGATCGTTATGATGAGGAAGAAGAAGAAGAAGATGATATACCCAGCAACCCCCTCCAGTACCACTATGTATGGATTAAGGATCTATCCAGGCTGGTATCCAGGCAGCTAAGCCATCACAAAAGCAAAAAATACTTTTGTGACCGCTGTCTGCACTATTTTTACACTCAACCCAGCTTGGATAAACACACAGAGGACTGTATTAATATGAATGAGTGCAAAATCCGACTGCCCACCGAGGACCAGAAAATGGTAGAATTTAAAAATTATAAAAACAAGGAGAAGGCGCCATTCATTATTTATGCTGACCTTGAGTGTGTACTGAAGCCAACAGATGGAGGGGGCAAATATCAAGAGCATGTGCCATGTAGTGTAGGCTACTACGTCAAGTGTTCCTATGATGACTCATTGTCCTTTTATCGATCGTACCGAGGCGAGGATTGTATGTCTTGGTTTGCTCACGAAATGAAGGAATTTGCTGACGATGTGGAAACCGTTTTCTTATGTCCCTTTGATATGACATTGACAGCTGAACAACAAGCTGAATTTGATAAAGCCACGCATTGCCACATCTGTGAACGGGCCCTCAGTCCGGAAGATGTTAAAGTACGGGATCATAATCATTTAATTCCAGAGAATAATTATAGGGGTGCAGCTCACAATTCTTGTAACATTAATTACAAGGATAAGGTGAATATACCGATTGTCTTTCATAATTTATCAGGATATGACGTACATTTCGTATTGGAAAATATCGCGAATGACATGCCGGGTCGCGTTGATTTATTGCCCATAACCAAAGAAAAATATATTTCATTCACAAAAAATTTAGAACAAAATTTAATTAAATTCAGGTTTATAGATTCTTTTCGATTTATGGCGTCTTCGTTAGACACGTTAGCTTCATATTTAGAAGATTATCCTCTTTTAAAAACACAGTTCCCCAAAGTGAGCGAGGAACAGTTTAAATTGCTAACTAAAAAAGGTGTATATCCATACGATTTCATGGACAGCTTTGAAAAATTCAATTTTGGCGCTTTACCGGAACAAAGTCAATTTTATAACCGTTTAGAAGATAAAGATATAACAGATACACAATATGAGCATGCGCAACGGGTTTGGAACGCTTTTAATATCGAAAATTTAGGTGAATATTCAGATCTGTACATGAAAACGGATATCATTCTTTTGGCCGAAATTTTTGAACAATTTAGGGAAACCAGTATAAAAAATTATGGGTTAGATCCGGCACATTATTATACCTTGCCGGGGTATACTTGGGACTGCATGCTCAAGTATACCCGGGTAAATCTCGAGCTCATAACCGATATCGATATGGTCATGTTTATCGAAAGGGGTATTCGTGGCGGGCTAAGCCAATGCTCAAAACGCAAAAGCATTGGCAACAACAAATATCTACAAAATTTTGATCCCAGTAAACCGACTAAATATATATCTTATTTCGACATTAACAATCAGTATGGCTGGGCGATGAGTCAGTATTTACCATACGGGGGGTTTGAGTGGGTAGATCCAAACATTGACATTACAACTGTGTCAGACACATCAAATGTGGGTTATGTATTGGAGGTGGATCTCGAGTATCCCGAAAATCTCCATGATCTTCATAAAGATCTGCCGTTTTGTCCTGAACATAGGGCTCCTCCCAGCTGTAAAAACAATAAACTTTTAGCTACTTTAAACAACAAAACGCGGTATGTTATTCATTACATGGCGTTAAAACAAGCATTACAACACGGTCTAAAGCTAACAAAAATTCATAGAGTCTTGGCCTTTAAACAGAGTGCCTGGTTGAAGGATTACATTGACTTGAATACTTCGCTACGTCAGGCGGCAAAAAATGAATTTGAGAAAAATTTGTTTAAGCTCATGAATAACGCAGCATTCGGAAAAACGATGGAAAACATCCGCAAGCACTCTAATGTAAAGCTTGTTAGCAAATGGGAGGGGCGCTATGGAGCAGAGGCTTTAATTGCTAAGCCCGAGTTCAAGGCGGCAACCATTTTTAACGAGAACTTGGTTGCTGTTGAATTAAACAAGACGGAAATTTATTTTAATAAGCCAATATACGTTGGAATGGCGATTTTGGATCTCGCAAAAACCACCATATACGACTTTCATTATGATTACATGAAACCCGAGTTTGGTGACGACTGCACCGTCCTCTATACTGATACAGACAGCCTTATATATGAAATAGCCAATAAAGATATATATGAAGTCATTCATCGCGATTGTCATTCACGATTCGACACCAGCGATTACTCCAAAGACAATAGGTATAACATCCCTCAGGTCAATAAAAAGGTTTTGGGTATGATGAAGGATGAATTTAACGGTGTACCAATCCAAATTTTCGTGGGGCTTAGGGCGAAAATGTATACTGTTAAACGAGCAGTGAATGATGGTGAGGCTTTATCAAATAATGTCGGGTTAACCAAAAAGATAAAGGGCATTAAGAAATCAGTGATCAAAAATGTCATCACACTCGAAGATTTCATAGAGTGCGTAGATAATTTTAAAAATAAATTCATCACGCAAAATTTAATTAAATCGGAAAAACATCAGGTTTATTCCATCACCCAAGACAAAATAGCCCTCAGCCCGCACGACGATAAAAGGCACTTGATCGAGGGGTCATATGATACTCTGCCTTGGGGACATTATTCCATCATGGCTACATGTAATGATCTTTCTTAAACCTCCGAAGAAGAATAAACAACATACATACAACCATTCATCATCATTTTCAGTCTGACCGCCAAACAGTCAACATGCCTAGGGAGTGCGATTGGGGAAGAGCCTGCAACTGTTCAGAGTGCACACCTAACCTCAAAGATGCCTGTGAAAAATGTGGAGAAAAAGCTTACGGTGTTACCTCCATATACAGACGCGATAGACGAAACATTGGCTATTACGATTTCACAACATGCTGTTATAATCGCTATCAATTAAATGGGGGAATAAAACAAGCTTCCAGATTTCGGGATATGTGTAACCAGGTACAAGGATTACCTCTAATTGAGGAAACGGATTCTCTACCTGAAATACATAAAAAGCATTTTGCTTTACAAATACCATTGATTGAAGATTTTCGTAAGATTACCAAGGAGATGCTACGTATAGAGATACATATGATGCTTTATAGTAATAAGATCAAGCACAGCACTGCATTAGCACCGATGATATTATGTAGTGACACGGATCCAATGCAATGGTTTGAGAGTATTGTATTGAATATGGCCGTTCAAGAGCTGCAGCAATATAGAAGCCCTATCACATTATTATCAATGACTGTGAATGTTTTATAATTTATGTATTACTTTTTACATATAATTTATATGTAATTTGTATATTCTCTAATCATATATTTCAATATTTATTTACTTTGCGTTCTATATCCTCAATAAATATGTTTATATTTTAATATTTATTTATCTTTATTAAAACCTATATTTTATATTGTATTATGTAGCCTCTATAAATTGAGGACTCTATATATTTTTATTAACATAAATTAAGAATTGTATTATGCTTTATATTTATTCATGTTTTATATTATTTAAAATTGATATTATGTAGTCTCTATAAATTGGGGGCTCTATATATTTTTATTAACTTTAATTATGTATATACTTTATATTTTTATTCATGTTTTATATTATTTAAAATTGATATTATGTAACTTTAGCAAAATTGATCTTAATAAAATAATCAATTTATTTACATGTGTTTCATTTAGAAAACATTATTACCATCCTATCCTCTTCTAAAATTATGTGTCTCCTACTCTTGTGATCTGAAACAGAGAGAGAAAAGGTGGGAGTCAGACTAATTATAAATCTCAAGCTGTTAAATGATAATAGACAAAATCACAATTTAAATTTAAATGTCATAAAAGTTTACAATCTTACAAAACGTAACCTCAATATCAAACATAAAAAGTTTTTAGAGGATAATGCTAAAAGCGTTCCCCCGTAAACAGTTAGGGATAATAATCTGTTCCTCTGTAAACAGTTAGGGATAATAATCTGTTCCTCTGTAAACAGTTAGGGATAATAAACAGAGTCTATAAGCCATTCGGGATAATGTTGAACTGATGAGGACCAATGAAATGAAACAGCATAGATGATGCCCCTAGGTGGTTTATATGCTGCGAGAGCAAATTTTTTAATAACAGTCATTGTTAAACAGGTAAACAGCTATTTTAAACAGGTAAACAGCTATTTTAAACAGGTAAACAGCTATTTTAAACAGGTAACTGTTTACCTGTATACAGGTAAACAGTTACCTGTTTAAAATAGCTGTTTACCTGTATACAGGTAAACAGTTACCTGTTTAAAATAGCTGTTTACCTGTTTAAAATAGCTGTTTACCTGTTTAAAATAGCTGTTTACCTGTTTAACAATGACTGTTATTAAAAAATTTGCTCTCGCAGCATATAAACCACCTAGGGGCATCATCTATGCTGTTTCATTTCATTGGTCCTCATCAGTTCAACATTATCCCGAATGGCTTATAGACTCTGTTTATTATCCCTAACTGTTTACAGAGGAACAGATTATTATCCCTAACTGTTTACAGAGGAACAGATTATTATCCCTAACTGTTTACGGGGGAACGCTTTTAGCATTATCCTCTAAAAACTTTTTATGTTTGATATTGAGGTTACGTTTTGTAAGATTGTAAACTTTTATGACATTTAAATTTAAATTGTGATTTTGTCTATTATCATTTAACAGCTTGAGATTTATAATTAGTCTGACTCCCACCTTTTCTCTCTCTGTTTCAGATCACAAGAGTAGGAGACACATAATTTTAGAAGAGGATAGGATGGTAATAATGTTTTCTAAATGAAACACATGTAAATAAATTGATTATTTTATTAAGATCAATTTTGCTAAAGTTACATAATATCAATTTTAAATAATATAAAACATGAATAAAAATATAAAGTATATACATAATTAAAGTTAATAAAAATATATAGAGCCCCCAATTTATAGAGACTACATAATATCAATTTTAAATAATATAAAACATGAATAAATATAAAGCATAATACAATTCTTAATTTATGTTAATAAAAATATATAGAGTCCTCAATTTATAGAGGCTACATAATACAATATAAAATATAGGTTTTAATAAAGATAAATAAATATTAAAATATAAACATATTTATTGAGGATATAGAACGCAAAGTAAATAAATATTGAAATATATGATTAGAGAATATACAAATTACATATAAATTATATGTAAAAAGTAATACATAAATTATAAAACATTCACAGTCATTGATAATAATGTGATAGGGCTTCTATATTGCTGCAGCTCTTGAACGGCCATATTCAATACAATACTCTCAAACCATTGCATTGGATCCGTGTCACTACATAATATCATCGGTGCTAATGCAGTGCTGTGCTTGATCTTATTACTATAAAGCATCATATGTATCTCTATACGTAGCATCTCCTTGGTAATCTTACGAAAATCTTCAATCAATGGTATTTGTAAAGCAAAATGCTTTTTATGTATTTCAGGTAGAGAATCCGTTTCCTCAATTAGAGGTAATCCTTGTACCTGGTTACACATATCCCGAAATCTGGAAGCTTGTTTTATTCCCCCATTTAATTGATAGCGATTATAACAGCATGTTGTGAAATCGTAATAGCCAATGTTTCGTCTATCGCGTCTGTATATGGAGGTAACACCGTAAGCTTTTTCTCCACATTTTTCACAGGCATCTTTGAGGTTAGGTGTGCACTCTGAACAGTTGCAGGCTCTTCCCCAATCGCACTCCCTAGGCATGTTGACTGTTTGGCGGTCAGACTGAAAATGATGATGAATGGTTGTATGTATGTTGTTTATTCTTCTTCGGAGGTTTAAGAAAGATCATTACATGTAGCCATGATGGAATAATGTCCCCAAGGCAGAGTATCATATGACCCCTCGATCAAGTGCCTTTTATCGTCGTGCGGGCTGAGGGCTATTTTGTCTTGGGTGATGGAATAAACCTGATGTTTTTCCGATTTAATTAAATTTTGCGTGATGAATTTATTTTTAAAATTATCTACGCACTCTATGAAATCTTCGAGTGTGATGACATTTTTGATCACTGATTTCTTAATGCCCTTTATCTTTTTGGTTAACCCGACATTATTTGATAAAGCCTCACCATCATTCACTGCTCGTTTAACAGTATACATTTTCGCCCTAAGCCCCACGAAAATTTGGATTGGTACACCGTTAAATTCATCCTTCATCATACCCAAAACCTTTTTATTGACCTGAGGGATGTTATACCTATTGTCTTTGGAGTAATCGCTGGTGTCGAATCGTGAATGACAATCGCGATGAATGACTTCATATATATCTTTATTGGCTATTTCATATATAAGGCTGTCTGTATCAGTATAGAGGACGGTGCAGTCGTCACCAAACTCGGGTTTCATGTAATCATAATGAAAGTCGTATATGGTGGTTTTTGCGAGATCCAAAATCGCCATTCCAACGTATATTGGCTTATTAAAATAAATTTCCGTCTTGTTTAATTCAACAGCAACCAAGTTCTCGTTAAAAATGGTTGCCGCCTTGAACTCGGGCTTAGCAATTAAAGCCTCTGCTCCATAGCGCCCCTCCCATTTGCTAACAAGCTTTACATTAGAGTGCTTGCGGATGTTTTCCATCGTTTTTCCGAATGCTGCGTTATTCATGAGCTTAAACAAATTTTTCTCAAATTCATTTTTTGCCGCCTGACGTAGCGAAGTATTCAAGTCAATGTAATCCTTCAACCAGGCACTCTGTTTAAAGGCCAAGACTCTATGAATTTTTGTTAGCTTTAGACCGTGTTGTAATGCTTGTTTTAACGCCATGTAATGAATAACATACCGCGTTTTGTTGTTTAAAGTAGCTAAAAGTTTATTGTTTTTACAGCTGGGAGGAGCCCTATGTTCAGGACAAAACGGCAGATCTTTATGAAGATCATGGAGATTTTCGGGATACTCGAGATCCACCTCCAATACATAACCCACATTTGATGTGTCTGACACAGTTGTAATGTCAATGTTTGGATCTACCCACTCAAACCCCCCGTATGGTAAATACTGACTCATCGCCCAGCCATACTGATTGTTAATGTCGAAATAAGATATATATTTAGTCGGTTTACTGGGATCAAAATTTTGTAGATATTTGTTGTTGCCAATGCTTTTGCGTTTTGAGCATTGGCTTAGCCCGCCACGAATACCCCTTTCGATAAACATGACCATATCGATATCGGTTATGAGCTCGAGATTTACCCGGGTATACTTGAGCATGCAGTCCCAAGTATACCCCGGCAAGGTATAATAATGTGCCGGATCTAACCCATAATTTTTTATACTGGTTTCCCTAAATTGTTCAAAAATTTCGGCCAAAAGAATGATATCCGTTTTCATGTACAGATCTGAATATTCACCTAAATTTTCGATATTAAAAGCGTTCCAAACCCGTTGCGCATGCTCATATTGTGTATCTGTTATATCTTTATCTTCTAAACGGTTATAAAATTGACTTTGTTCCGGTAAAGCGCCAAAATTGAATTTTTCAAAGCTGTCCATGAAATCGTATGGATATACACCTTTTTTAGTTAGCAATTTAAACTGTTCCTCGCTCACTTTGGGGAACTGTGTTTTTAAAAGAGGATAATCTTCTAAATATGAAGCTAACGTGTCTAACGAAGACGCCATAAATCGAAAAGAATCTATAAACCTGAATTTAATTAAATTTTGTTCTAAATTTTTTGTGAATGAAATATATTTTTCTTTGGTTATGGGCAATAAATCAACGCGACCCGGCATGTCATTCGCGATATTTTCCAATACGAAATGTACGTCATATCCTGATAAATTATGAAAGACAATCGGTATATTCACCTTATCCTTGTAATTAATGTTACAAGAATTGTGAGCTGCACCCCTATAATTATTCTCTGGAATTAAATGATTATGATCCCGTACTTTAACATCTTCCGGACTGAGGGCCCGTTCACAGATGTGGCAATGCGTGGCTTTATCAAATTCAGCTTGTTGTTCAGCTGTCAATGTCATATCAAAGGGACATAAGAAAACGGTTTCCACATCGTCAGCAAATTCCTTCATTTCGTGAGCAAACCAAGACATACAATCCTCGCCTCGGTACGATCGATAAAAGGACAATGAGTCATCATAGGAACACTTGACGTAGTAGCCTACACTACATGGCACATGCTCTTGATATTTGCCCCCTCCATCTGTTGGCTTCAGTACACACTCAAGGTCAGCATAAATAATGAATGGCGCCTTCTCCTTGTTTTTATAATTTTTAAATTCTACCATTTTCTGGTCCTCGGTGGGCAGTCGGATTTTGCACTCATTCATATTAATACAGTCCTCTGTGTGTTTATCCAAGCTGGGTTGAGTGTAAAAATAGTGCAGACAGCGGTCACAAAAGTATTTTTTGCTTTTGTGATGGCTTAGCTGCCTGGATACCAGCCTGGATAGATCCTTAATCCATACATAGTGGTACTGGAGGGGGTTGCTGGGTATATCATCTTCTTCTTCTTCTTCCTCATCATAACGATCTTGGACCAATAGAAGATTGACATGCTTGGACATTTTATTTTTAGTTAGATAAACTGGGTGCACATCAAATGCTTTCTTCTTCGTCTGTAACTGATAAACATTAACCGATATCAGGTTCTGCTTTTCAAAGCGAGGTATCTGCTTCAAGGTCATAGGGAACTGGATACCGGTTAGGTTTAAAACTTCAGAGTAATGCGGGTAGGAGGATGTTCTGCCTGGATTGCATCCCCAATCAACTGGATAAAGGGCTGAAGTAACTGCCCACGCAAAGCAGGCGTTGTCGTCATTTTTGATGTTGATGCATGCCTGCCTTTTAGCAATTTTTTCCGGTAAATTAATGTACGATGAACCAAGCTGGGGTGTAAATTTATTAATGTTAATGCCTAAATTGGTGATGGCCTTCAACGAAAATCCAGAGTCTCTTTCCTGGAACTCTTCCAGCTGCGTTAAAATAGGGTCAACAACATACTTTTGGAACCATTGTTCTATATCAGTGTTCCGATAGATTGGGGCATTCTTAGTATTAAAATACTTATATTCCTCTATGACCCTATCCGCTTTCTGAAGGATAAACTGCCCCCCAAACACAGCATTAACCTTAATGGACTCGTCCTTTTTTAGAGCATTGGCGATGCGACGTTTAAATAAGACAAAACAGTCTTTGAGGAACTCCTTGGAATCTCTATGTTTTAAATTGGAGATGACTCCAGTACGGATGCGACTAGTGAATGCTGCATCCGTATCATCCCAATGAACTCTATGTTTTGCAGTTTCCTTCCTTGGCGCTATCCCTGCTCCACGTTTCTGCTCAAACTTAATTTGAGCCCTAAAACTTTTGATTTGGGCCAGAGATGCTAATAAGCTCTGCTTTTCTCCCATAGTCTTTGCAGTTTTTAGTTGGTCTTTTATATTCCGTATGGCCTTGGTGCATTGCCTAAGACCGTCCTTGGCTGTATCTTCACTATATGTAGTGGACAGAACGCTAAGCAGAGCAGCAATGCCCACACACAAATATTTTAAAATATCTTTAGCTGACATTTTGCTTGTTCAATGACAAACTGTTGAATGAGGAGAAGTCTTCGTTTCCCCCAGTTTTATTAAAGTTGAGCCGATGAGTAGCGGTGAGATATAACCTGAAAATAGATCACGTGATCAGAGCGTGTTCAGAAATTCTAGTACGTTCAGAAATTTTTATTGCTAAATTGAAATATTCTAGAACGATTTTCATGAAATCTAATAGGCATTTACGATAATTGGAGCGGGTAATGTATCCTGGTACATTGCGGTAATCAGCTGTTTTATGTCAATACATCTACCGAGCTAAGAATTACCGAACGCAAAATTTCAAATGTAACCTAAAGCATCACTTGACTAATTAATAAATAATTGAAAATTGAATTACTTTTTTATTTTATGCTTATTCATAAGTCCATACTGCTCGCCATGTCAAAATGGAAAGTAAAAAAACATTTATATGTATTGCATATTTAGGTGGTATACCTACTTACTTACTTAATTCATTATACATATGTATACATAAATGTTTCCGTCCTCATCTAAAATTACTTCATCATTTTCGTCAGTGATGGGTTTCATTTTTCTCAAATACTCACAAAATGTCAAAAATTATGTTTTTTAATCATATTTTAAGGTTATACCGCATTTACCAACCGATGTAGTCGATCCATAAATTTTGGATCGGGTAGATGTAGCGAATACATTCGATACATTTACCGAACGCGGTTCGGTAGATATGTTCTTATTATCGAACGCTCTGATACATTGCGGTATGTAGCGCTCCAATTATCGTAAATGCCTATTATGATTGGTTTTTGGCGGGAAATTTGAAAATTAAAAGAGATTCTTTATTATGAAATATGACTGGTTTTGATGCGAAATTTAAACATTTTTCTTGGAATTTAGGATGTGAAATTAATTTTAAATAGAGCCAATCAATAGGATTTTCTCAGAAATTCACCACAGAAACAGGTATTCATTTTAAGAGTACGCATTTTTTTCAATACATTCATAACCCTATTTTTAAACAAGTAAAAAGCATCATCTAAAAATTGAGTAACATCTTTGTGTGTTAAATTTATTATTATTCCCGTACGTACTCGACCCTGAAAAACTGAAATTATCTCGTCCCATTTCACCCTATCACTGCGATTTTCTTTCACTGGCGCGGCTCCTCCTCCTCCTCCTCCCCCAATACGATTTAAATGTTCAATTACTTTCTTAAACCGTTTAAGATGCCCGAGATTAGTTTGTAGTTTTCTCAGGGTACCTACAGCTAAATCTGAATCGCAAATCACCTTATTAAAAAGCCTAATATGCTGTTTTATATGCTTAAGCCAAGTGTCTCTCTCCCGCGGCGTAAAATTTCTTTTTTGAGCTAAAATTACCTCGACTGATTAAAATTTCTCTACAATTTCGTCGCTGAGACTAGCAATTTCTAATGAACTCATTTTTTTACTTAAATGCACTTCACAATGTTTAAGAAAAATTTATACATGCAGATTTCAATATCGATCCTATTTTATCTTAATTAGTACTGCTGCTGCTGCTGCGGTCTTGCAATGATAAAAAACACATACAAACATTAGAAAAAAAAAATAAAAAAATAAAAAAATATAATAAAAAAATAAAAAAAAATTAAAAAATTAAAAAAAATTAAAAATTAAAAAAATGAAAAAAATAAAAAAATCAAAAAAATAAAAAAAATGAAAAAATAAAAATAATAAAAATAATAAAAAAATAAAAAAAAATAAAAAATTAAAAAATTTAAAAAAATTAAAAAATTAAAAAAATAAAATAAATAAAAACAAAAAAACAAAAAAATTCAAAAATTCAAAAATTCAAAAATTAAAAAAATAAAAAAATAAAAAAATAAAATAAAATTTAATTGATTGTCTTTACTTTTCACAAATTGAAAGCTTATCCCCATAGACGGATTCTTAATGTCCTTCAAGCCTCCAAAAATAATGCTGTATTTGCCTTCGGTAAAATCAGATAAATTGTTTCTCATTAAAGGCGTCACCCTTTTCGGTAGAAAAGCCTTATTATCCTCCAGTTCAATCAACATGCTATCGCCAAATTTTGTGGTCACTACTTGAGCTGATAATATTGGCTGAGGACTGTTTATTGGTAAGTCGGACACCTTAACGAGTGGTTTCGTTTCTAAAAGCACAATTTTATTCAGTTCTTGTAAATTAGCCACATTCATGATTTGAAATTTAAACAAAAAAGATTAAAATGTACTCACTTTGTAATTAATAGCGATAGTCTCACTAAAACACTAAAAAAAGTATGAAATGTACTGCTGAACTATGAAGCGTACAGACTTATTAACTGCTGAACTATTCAGACTATAATTAATAGCGATAATCACACTAAAACACCAAAAAACTATGAAATGTACTGCTGAACTATGAAGTGTACAGACTGCTGAACTATTAAGCCTAGAATAACAATACGCTGACTTTTATATCCTTTCCCCCTCCCCATACTTCATTGCGAGTCAGCAAAAACCGTGAGAACGCTTTAACCTTGAACGCTAGCGGTCGGCCGAAAGCCATTAATCACACACCATCAAAGACTTCTTTGTTCTAAAACTAGAGCGCTTTAACCTTGAACGCAGGTGTGCGTATGACTCATCATTCTTAGAAATGGATGTTGCTCTTTTAGTCACGTACTCACCACCCACACGCCGCACTCCTTTGATCTAGCCGTCTATAGACAAGTCTCGACAAGTCGCTAGCCTTGAGCGCACACGTGTGCCATTCTTAGAAATGGATGTTGCTGCTCTTTTAGTCACGTACTCACCACCGGAAACCATTAATCACTCCTTTGATCTAGCCGCCTACAGACAAGTCGCTAGCTTCAACCTTGAACGCAGAATGACTCATCGATTACGCCGGAAACCATTAATCACAGCTTGTTTACATATATCTGACAGCTATTCTTGGAACCACCCACACAGACTCCTTTGTTCTAAAACCGCCTACAGACAAGTCTCAACAAGTCGCTAGCTTTAACCTTGAGCCACCTACATTAGTTTGTTCTCTACCTATGAAGACATCCTCCAGGTCTTCAGCAGGTGGGAGTGGAGGGGGTAAAATTCGTCAAAAAAGTCCCAAATGAACCTCCATAAGAAATAACATGGGATTTTGACCCCGTAGCCCCATAGCCTATCTACTGTGGTCGAATATGAAAGACCGTCGAACAGCAACTTTATTAGACGTTTTTTACGTTAGAACTTGGAGTCTGTGACTTCGATACAAGACATGTTGTTCACCCCATAACTGGATCAGTTGAGCGACGAAGCGGAACTCAAAAGTTTACCAGAATTTTACGTAGGGTAGGTCAGTTTTTCAACTTTCTTTTTTATATTTTTTTATTGGTAATTTGTGTTATAAATACCAACAGAAACCCCCTCTTAAAATTAAAATGAGTTATTGGTATTCACCCTGTACAGGGTGGCCCACCAAATCCCGCTCGGACCATAGCTACTAGGCTAATGAAAATTAAGAAAAAAATCTAATTGTAAGTTATTGGACCGTAAATGAGCTACTTTTTTAAATTATTTTTGAATGTACAGGGTGTACCATAAATCGGACTTTGCTTTTTAATGGAACACCCTGTATATTTTTTTATTTTTAGAATCTGTCTGTGCAAAAATACCTATTTTATTTCGGGTATCAGATGCAACGTTGCCATTTTTTTAACGTGGCGGCTAACGCTCACCTCGGATTCTTCGGGACTTTTAGTATGTTATTATCCAGGGTGTTCACTAAAGAATGGGCCAAACTGTAGGGGTAGGTTCCGTGAGTAAATTACCACGATTTCATCCAAATTTGGGATATGTGGGTTTTTGGGCCGCTGAGAAAGGTAGTGTAAAGAAACAAATGCATTTTACTCGAAAACGGTGCATTTTACCGACATAAAATAAGTATTCCTTTTTGACGTAGAATTGAATGCTGCATTAAAAACCAATATTACTTTTCTAAAAAGTTGATGCTGAAAAAATTAACGACTAAAACAAAAGAAATAATTAGGCGTTCGCAGCGCCCTCTACGTTATTCGCCACAATTGTTTACACTACTTTTCTCAGCGGCCCAAAAAACCTCCATATACCAAATTTGGATGAAATCGTGTTAATAGTAATAGAGATATAACAAAAAATCTAAATAAAAAAATTGCTTTAAACGGTCCATAACTTTTTAAGGAAGCAAAATGGTACTAAGGTATGTGCAGCTAAAATGATTTATTTTTACTCAAGGAACCTACTCCTACAGCTTGGCCCATTCTTTAGTAAACACCCTGTATACATATCAAAAATTACACATTCGTTGGTCAAAATGTCTAGGTTAGGCCTCTTATAACAGATTGTGCCCCCACTAAAGAAGCGCGAAATCAATGTTATTGGACATTGGATAGAAACGTTGCACGCGGCGCTATTTATAAATGGGTGGAACGTGGAACACGAGAGATTTAAGAAGCAAAATATTTTGCTAACTTCCTTCGAACAATCGAGCGGTAATATAATATGGGAAAATGAAAATACAGATCGCGTGCTATCTCGTAACAATGCAGCGGGGGTAAAATATGTTATGTGCATAACCCTGTACATTTGGAGAATAATAGAATAAATCTGGCAATGCTGCCATCAGACTCTGTTGCAGTAGCTTACATCCTATTGGTCTAGACGTGAACAAATGTCTATCTGTCATTGCCCATTTATGATCTCTAGTCTACATTCCCCATTTTGTATCTCTCGTTATTGCGCACCCCATTCGGCACGCAATAAAACAGGGTTGGCTTATATCACCAGCTAGGGATGTAACATCGAACCGAATATCCATATGTGTTGAACCATCGTTGTTTCGAAAGTAAAACAGAATATTTAACATTTAAAATTAAAAAAACCTAGTAAGAAAACTCGTTTTTGTTTCATAAGCAAAAACTGAGTTTTGTCATTTTCGTTTTTCCTTTATAACTCCTTTATTTACGAAAATATTTTAATGAGATTTTTTCTTTCTCAGAGGACATTTTGATGCAGATTTTGAAAAAATTACAATATTTTTGCCAACTCTTTTAGATTTTGAGAAATTAACACCAACTTTCATTTTTCAAATACAAGTCATATCATAGCTGACTAAGTAAGCAAATCAACAATTTGAATTTGAACATATAGGTATACAAAATCCATCATACACCACTATACAAGGTGGCCACGAGAACCGGTCCAGGACACAGCTCTTTCGTTTACAATAAAAATGGCCGACTTCCGGTTTAGACGGAAAATAACATCAAATTCGAATTTTTATATGGAATAACACCCTGTATATTTTATTATTTTTGGAATCTACGGACCAAAATCTATCTGACTTTGCAAAATTACTCTAATGTGTAAATGAGAGACATTTGATGAAAAGCGCCATTCATACACAATTATAATTTTATGAAAATCAAACCACAGATAAAAAAATCGTTGAAAATTTTTCGGCTAGTACTAAATCGGAAAATAAGTAAATAAGTCTTTGTAAAATGCCAAGACATTTTCCACATCTTATGCTATTTTGACGATTTGGCAACAGTGCCTCTCTATCCGGTATGACACGGTTTTTGTTTTGTATTTAAGTATAGGTTAGGTATGTATATAATAATAAAAACATTTAAACGTGAGACAAAATTAAAATTAGCCGTTTAAATAAAAACAAGCATCTTAAATAATTTATCTAAAAATCTAAACTTACCATTAGATCAGGTACTGTCACTTTTCAACCATTAAAGTTTTCAGTCCTCGCCGTTATCTACTTTGACAAGACTTTTCACAAATAAACAACGCCAACAGAAATGAACAAAATAAGATTTATATTCAACGAATAAAACCTTGATCAGAGAATAAAACATTCACAAA